>OU343221.1:178547483-178798626 GCA_910596185.1 Chrysanthemum makinoi
AAGAGAGAGAGAGATTTTGCAATACGACGAAAGTTTTATGAGAAAAATCAATTTTCAATCATAAATACTTTTGGTTTGAAAAACGTAAGCGCAGTCGATGTTCTAGAAAAGCAATTGTTGAGCACATCGAAAGGTTTTTCCAAAAGTATACGTCAATCCGTTTCCTGGAACAAGGTTGATTCAAAAGTGAAACGCCCCATTGTTTCTTTCCAGTTGTCACAAGTTTGATCCATGTGGATCTCACATGTCACCCACCAAGAGCTTGTTTGATGTTGGCTCTAAAATGATTTCTATAATAACCTGAAATACGAGATAACTTTTGAATGTATAATATGAAGAAAACATGAAATTTAAACTATGTGTTATGAAGTCTGACTACAAAATATGAAGTCCTAATCTAAGCTATGAATAAAAATCGACTCAACCTATGTTTAAGAGTATTATAAATGTTTTAGAAGTTCATGGGGTACAATTACCATTTTAATATGCATAAACTAAAATTCTTAAATTTCATCACATAACCACCTAGTTTCTTATAGGTCCATTGTCACACCCCCAAATTACCTGTTTTGCAGCGGAATGGAATTCCTGGGGATTGACTGTCATAGCATCACAATCACAGTTATATTGAACGACCTAAAGTGTCGTTTGGAAAAACACATCGTTTGATTCAATAAAACAATCAGAGTTTACAAAGTAGGTCCCCAAATGAAAGTTACTATACACGAAAAATAAGTTTAGTACAAGTTAAACGATGTTTTTAAAGTGCGTAAAACCCAAGTGAAACGAGTCGTCACCGCGACTCCATGATATGTCCAAATGCATGCCATGATTTGAATGCCTTAGATACCTGAGATAAAACATGCTTAAAAAGGTCAACACAAAGGTTGAGTGAAATCCATAGGTTTAAGTAATTCGTTTGAACACAATCATCGTAGTGTGAGTTAAATGGTTCACACTCATCGTTGAAAACAAAATCGTATTTATTACACTAAGTTCATGACACCAAAGCGTAACATCGCACCAATAAAAATTGGTAATCATCGTTTCATCGCCGCCCTAATAGGTAACTTGCCAAATTACCTTACTGGTTCAAATATAGTGCGCTCGATTTCCCCTAACTGGGTCAATAAGAGCGGGAGTGTTAATTCCAATAGGCCTATTCACAATATTCGCGCTCACTCGCAAGTGACTAATGGTTCATGATGTAGGGACTTCGAACATGGCAAATACTTAGTGACAATAAAACATTCGGATATAGCATGTAGTTCAAAGCATTTGTGTTCGATTTAAAATGTAGCATGTATCTCCCCAAGGGTTTGTAAAAAGTTAAAAGAGTAAAAGTGGGGCTATGAACTCACCTGTACAAGAATATTATAATCAAAAAGAAACGGGCACGGGAATGAGGCTCGGATACTACCCGCAAAACTAATATGAATGATATGATTTAGGTCATGAAATATGTCGTGAATGCATTTTATAAAAGTGTATCACCCGAATGTGTTTGTTTGTGAGTTTAGTTATAAAAATAACATCACTTGAATAAATACTGATTATACTCAAATATATACATGTGAACTTGTTGTGAAAATATATCGTAAAAACTGTATAACTGATTTTGTATATATATATTTGTAATAAATCGGACTCGACCAAAATATATACTGGAATACTACTTCATTTTTAAGGTCCGTTTCCCCTGAAACGTCCGGTTAGGCTCTCAAAACAACGTTTTAAATTCCTGACAGCTTTCGCCAAAAGCTGTGAATAGTGTTTTCAGCATTTTTAGACCAAAATTTCGGTAAGTCATAACTTACTCGTTTTAAATCCGTTTTTCGAGTTCTACCTATCCACTCGAAGGTATTTAAGTGTACTAACATATTTTGAAACTTAGGAGACTTGGTTAAAATTTTAAAGTCATGTTTTGGTTTGTTTAAAATTTGGACAGATTACAAAAGTTGTCGGAAAATTAGTTTTCGACCGCAAACTTGAAAGTCTCATATCTCCTTCGTTATAAATCCGTTTTGACTCGCTCAAAAGGCTACGTTACAGATTAAAAATATATTTTGCAAATCTTTGATAAAACTTGTAAAATAAATAACTTTTCAAAAGTTGTAATTTCGGCAGCGCTTCGCGCCCATTTTGAATTAGCCATTTTCCCGTCTATTTAAACCCAAATCAACTCAACAAATCTAACCTACTCATCCACCAATTTTTCTATCAAAATATACTTCAAATGGTCATGACAAAAATGATGATCAAATATTTTTGGCCAAAAGTTCATATAAACCTTTATAAACATATATAAACTAATACATATCAATAATATCTAAAAATCATATCTAGCCTTGTATGTACTCTTTTCCAATTCCAATATTTTTATAAAACTTATTATATCATGATTTCATCATAAAAATTCACAAACATATTTATGGGTGATATTTTGTAATTTATGAGTTTAAATAATCATTTAAACTCAATAAATACATAAAAATGCATAATAAATACATAAAGTGCAAAATAAAAGTATAAAAATTATTTTTATACTCACTTGATATAAGGATGTTCTTAGAAGTATTTTGAACAATAGATCCCCAACGATGGCTCCAAATCAATTTGTAGCTTGTAAATAACCCGAAAATGATTATAAAACGCTTGAACTATCAAAACCGACTTTTCTTTCTTATTTTTTTCTTCCTTGCCGAAATATCACAGCCATAGGGAGAGCTTTTGGTGAAAAAATTTGCTAAATGAATGTATGTGTATGTATTTTTCTATTTATAGTTGTTAAAAGGGCAAAATAGTAATTGTACCACAAGGGTATTTTGGTAAATTCCATTTTGGACAAGATCCTTAAATTAGGGAAAAGGGGGGCTGAAATTCGGAATGGGGAGTGGGGGGGGAATGATTGATTTTTTTTTGTTTATATATAAAATATATATATATATATAATAATAAATGAATTAGATATTTATTTATTGAGTATTGAGTTAACTAAAAAAAATAATCTTAGCGGGACAAAATAAAGTTATAAAAATTATAAAAATATAATTTTCACAAGAATCGGGTGTTAAAATAATTATTGTTACGTAATTATTTAAATTACCGTAAACGTATATATTTAAAAATATATGTTATGAAACGAGTCTGAAACACCGGGTAAAATAATAATATTATTTTTATAATCTTATTATGAGTACAAAAATATATCGGAATAATTTTTGGAAGTGTCGGATCAAATGTTCAAATAATGTTTACGCGAATAGCGTTATTTAATAAGAAAATAAACGTTAATGAATGCAAAAAACCATGCATAAATTGATATGAAATGATGTTATTAATGATATGTAGACTAAATCTAGTCTATATGAAATGTCCCGAAATTCGGGTTGTCACATGCCCATCCAAAAGGAATTCAGTCCCTGAATTCAGTTCGTGTTGGTCTATCGAATTTTTGAGTTTGTGATGAATATCGAGGAAAGAAGACATGAAGAAGTGTCGTTACGGTTATCGATGATTGAGAGTGTATAAAACATCATAGTAAAGAAAATATTGGATAAATCTCCCACAAGTAACACTTTGACTTTGGAATATGTGAAAATTTTGCTTGCACTAAGATTTATAAATAACTGCTCCCAACATAACATGATCCCTCCAGAATTAGACATAGTTAGCTAGGCTATGTATAATTAAGGAACGATGATGTGACATTCGGTTTAGTTGTTATAACTCTCAATGTTTACAAAGATTTAAACTGTATCGTTAAAATGGTAGTTAAAGTAAAAAGAATTAAAATTCTCGTAAATGATATCGAATCGAAAAGGAAATAAAGTACGATAGATGAGAATATTTTACAACGAGTGGTTTATCAAACAAAAATACATCTTAGGTTATAAAGATTCGGATACGATGGAAAACATAAACTTAGTACGACATAGTACATAAGGAGAAATAAGACTGTTAGTTTCCGAACTTCTTCAGTCTTCCGCGTTGTTGTGACCATGACGAGCTTCTCCTCCTCCTAACATATATGCATTCCCATGAGCACCTTCAACTGGTTGACCTTGGTTTTGAGGACATTGATTCCGATAGTGTCCTTGTTCCCCACATCCGAAGCATGTGACTACGGCTTTACCTTTACAATCCCTGGCTAGATGTCCCGGTGTTTTGCATTTGTGGCACTGGGGGGGCAAGGACCCCGAGTGATGAAAATTACATCGATTACATAGTGGGTGTGTTCCAGCATACCCTCTACCTCTCATTGGTGCAGCGACATAAACCATTCCTGCTTCTTGCCTTCTATTTTGTTGTTGATGACGGTTAGTGTTGCGGTTTGGTTGTTGTTGTTATAACCTCCTTGGTCGTTTTCCCATTTCCTTTTGTTGTTGTTGAGTTGGTTATCGTCGTTGTTGTTGTTGTTGTTTTGTTATTTTGATGTTGGTGCGGTTATTGGGGTTGTTGTTTTGGTGGTGTTGGTGTACTTACCTCTCTTCACTACTGGGCCATGAGCTTTTGAGTCACCCTAATAGCTTCCTCGATTGTTTGTGGATCAAACGAAGTCACATCTCCTTGAATAACCTCGGGAAGTCCCCCGATAAAAGCCTCTAGTAACTTCTCGTTATCTGAAACCATCGATGGGCATAACACGGCCAATTCTTGAAACCTTCGAATGTAAGTGTCAATATCATACCCAATTGTTACTAGTTCATAGAATTCTGTCTCCAACTTTTTCACTTCCGTACGAGGACAAAATTTCTTAGTTACCAAACCCTTGAATTGCTCCCAAGTAAGCTTGAAAGCATTCTCCATTCCCATCGGTTGAGCATATGAGTTCCACCACGACAATGCTCCATCGAGTAGTGTACTTGTAGCAAACTTGACCTTACTATCATCCGGGCAATTACACAGCAAAAACACGGACTCCAATTTCTCGAACCATCGCACCATGGCAGTGGCTCCTTCAGTCCCTTTAAACTTGGTGGGATCTCCACTTTTGAAATCCTTGTAAGAACAGCTCTTAACTCCGGATCCTCCTGCATTTCCAGTAGTAGCAGCAAGCCTTGCGGCTTCAGCAGCAGCCGCGGCCTCGGCAGCAGCAGCAGCCACCGTTTCCCTTTCAATCCTTAATGCCTCTGCTACACTATCCCTTACCAACTTTTGAATAGCCGCTTGAGTCATTTCAGGTGTAGCTTTCTTCGGTGCCATATCTTCTTCAAAACAAGAGGAAATGTGAGACGTAGCAAAATCCCATGTTAAAAATAAGCGCTCTAAAGAGAGGTGATAAGAAATGATACGTTTGAGGTTATTTTTCAAAATGATCGACGGTTTCCGAAAAGATGGGTTATGAGATGTCGCAAGTGCTTCAAATGTATGGTGGTTTAGTGACTTAATGTGTGAATAAAGTGTAACTCGACATGTTAGTGGTGAAACAAAGGAGTGAGAGTGACTTCGCCCTATATAAAGGTTTATCTCGGCATTCGACATTATCGGTGATGAGTCAATTGATGTAAAAATTATGATAGGGAATGACAAAGTATTCACCACATTAGAGTATGAAGAAAATGATAATGGGATGGGAATTTAAGGGCATCCATGTGACAATCGATGTGAAATGAAAGTAAATAACTCGAAAAATGTACGTATAAATCGCATGCAAAGTGAACATGCACTTATGATGAAATGATGAGATGCTATGATAATGTAGTTATAGTCTAGGGTCAATGATGCAACCTAGTTCTCTATAACCGAAGCTCTGATACCAATCTGTCACACCCCCAAATTACCTGTTTTGCAGCGGAATGGAATTCCTGGGGATTGACTGTCATAGCATCACAATCACAGTTATATTGAACGACCTAAAGTGTCGTTTGGAAAAACACATCGTTTGATTCAATAAAACAATCAGAGTTTACAAAGTAGGTCCCCAAATGAAAGTTACTATACACGAAAAATAAGTTTAGTACAAGTTAAACGATGTTTTTAAAGTGCGTAAAACCCAAGTGAAACGAGTCGTCACCGCGACTCCATGATATGTCCAAATGCATGCCATGATTTGAATGCCTTAGATACCTGAGATAAACATGCTTAAAAAGGTCAACACAAAGGTTGAGTGAAATCCATAGGTTTAAGTAATTCGTTTGAACACAATCATCGTAGTGTGAGTTAAATGGTTCACACTCATCGTTGAAAACAAAATCGTATTTATTACACTAAGTTCATGACACCAAAGCGTAACATCGCACCAATAAAAATTGGTAATCATCGTTTCATCGTCGCCCTAATAGGTAACTTGCCAAATTACCTTACTGGTTCAAATATAGTGCGCTCGATTTCCCCTAACTGGGTCAATAAGAGCGGGAGTGTTAATTCCAATAGGCCTATTCACAATATTCGCGCTCACTCGCAAGTGACTAATGGTTCATGATGTAGGGACTTCGAACATGGCAAATACTTAGTGACAATAAAACATTCGGATATAGCATATAGTTCAAAGCAGTTGTGTTCGATTAAAAATGTAGCATGTATCTCCCCCAAGAGTTTGTAAAACAATTAAAAGAGTAGGGGCTATGACTCACCTGGTACAACGAATATTATAATCAAAAAGAAACGTGCACGGGAAATGAGGCTCGGATACTACCCGCAACCTAATATGAATGATATGATTTAGGTCATGAAATATGTCGTGAATGCATTTTGTAAAAGTGTATCACCCGAATGTGTTTGTTTGTGAGTTTAGTTATAAAAATAACATCACTTGAATAAATACTGATTATACTCAAATATATACATGTGAACTTGTTGTGAAAATATATCGTAAAAACTGTATAACTGATTTTGTATATATATATTTTGTAATTTGTAATAAATCGGACTCGACCAAAATATATACTGGAATACTACTTCATTTTAAGGTCCGTTTCCCCTGAAACGTCCGGTTAGGCTCTCAAAACAACGTTTTAAATTCCTGACAGCTTTCGCCAAAAGCTGTGAATAGTGTTTTCAGCATTTTTCGACCAAAATTTCGGTAAGTCATAACTTACTCGTTTTAAATCCGTTTTTCGAGTTCTACCTATCCACTCGAAGGTATTTAAGTGTACTAACATATTTTGAAACTTAGGAGACTTGGTTAAAATTTTAAAGTCATGTTTTGGTTTGTTTAAAATTTGGACAGATTACAAAAGTTGTCGGAAAATTAGTTTTCGACCGCAAACTTGAAAGTCTCATATCTCCTTCGTTATAAATCCGTTTTGACTCGCTCAAAAGGCTACGTTTACGATTAAAAATATATTTTCCAAATCTTTGATAAAACTTGTAAAAATAAATAACTTTTTCAAAAGTTGTAAATTTCGGCAGCGCTTCCGCGCCCATTTTGAATTAGCCATTTTTCCCAGTCTATTTAACCCCAAATCAACTCAACAAATCTAACCTACTCATCCACCAATTTTTCTATCAAAATATACTTCAAATGGTCATGACAAAAATGATGATCAAATATTTTTGGCCAAAAGTTCATATAAACCTTTATAAACATATATAAACTAATACATATCAATAATATCTAAAAATCATATCTAGCCTTGTATGTACTCTTTTCCAATTCCAATATTTTTATAAAACTTATTATATCATGATTTCATCATAAAATTCAAAACATATTTATGGGTGATATTTTGTAATTTATGAGTTTAAATAATCATTTAAACTCAATAAATACATAAAAATGCATAATAAATACATAAAGTGCAAAATAAAAGTATAAAAATTATTTTTATACTCACTTGATATAAGGATGTTCTTAGAAGTATTTTGAACAATAGATCCCCAACGATGGCTCCAAATCAATTTGTAGCTTGTAAATAACCCGAAAATGAATATAAAACGCTTGAACTATCAAAACCGACTTTTCTTTCTTATTTTTTTCTTCCTTGCCGAAATATCACAGCCATAGGGAGAGCTTTTGGTGAAAAAATTTGCTAAATGAATGTATGTGTATGTATTTTCTATTATAGTTGTTAAAAGGGCAAAATAGTAATTGTACCACAAGGGTATTTTGGTAAATTCCATTTTGGACAAGATCCTTAAATTAGGGAAAAGGGGGGCTGAAATTCGGAATGGGGAGTGGGGGGGGGAATGATTGATTTTTTTTTTGTTTATATATAAAATATATATATATATATATAATAATAAATGAATTAGATATTTATTTATAGAGTATTGAGTTAACTAAAAAAAATAATCTTAGCGGGACAAAATAAAGTTACAAAAATTATAAAAATATAATTTTCACAAGAATCGGGTGTTAAAATAATTATTGTTACGTAATTATTTAAATTACCGTAAACGTATATATTTAAAAATATATGTTATGAAACGAGTCTGAAACACCGGGTAAAATAATAATATTATTTTTATAATCTTATTATGAGTACAAAAATATATCGGAATAATTTTTGGAAGTGTCGGATCAAATGTTCAAATAATGTTTACGTGATAGCGTTTATTTAATAAGAAAATAAACGTTTAATGAAAAATGCAAAACCCATGCATAAATTGATATGAAAAGATGTTGCTAATGATATGTAGACTAAATCTAGTCTATATGAAATGTCCTGAAATTTCGGGTTGTCACATTCGCCCATCCAAAAAGGAATTCAGTCCCTGAATTCAGTTCGTGTTGGTCTATCGAATTTTTGAGTTTGTGATGAATATCGAGGAAAGAAGACATGAAGAAGTGTCGTTACGGTTATCGATGATTGAGAGTGTATAAAACATCATAGTAAAGAAAATATTGGATAAATCTCCCACAAGTAACGCTTTGACTTTGGAATATGTGAAAATTTTGCTTGCACTAAGATTTATAAATAACTGCTCCCAACATAACATGATCCCTCCAGAATTAGACATAGTTACCTAGGCTATGTATAATTAAGGAACGATGATGTGACATTCGGTTTAGTTGTTATAACTCTCAATGTTTACAAAGATTTAAACTGTGTCGTTAAAATGGTAGTTAAAGTAAAAAGAATTAAAATTCTCGTAAATGATATCGAATCGAAAGGAAATAAAGTACGATAGATGAGAATATTTTACAACGAGTGGTTTATCAAACAGTAATACATCTTAGGTTATAAAGATTCGGATACGATGGAAAACATAAACTTAGTACGACATAGTACATAAGGAGAAATAAGACTGTGAGTTTCCGAACTTCTTCAGTCTTCCGCGTTGTTGTGCCATGACGAGCTTCTCTCCTCCTAACATATATGCATTCCCATGTGCACCTTCAACTGGTTGACCTTGGTTTTGAGGACATTGATTCCGATAGTGTCCTTGTTCCCCACATCCGAAGCATGTGACTACGGCTTTACCTTTACAATCCCTGGCTAGATGTCCCGGTGTTTGGCATTTGTGGCACTTGGAGGGGCAAGGACCCGAGTGATGAAAATTACATCGATTACATAGTGGGTGTGTCCCAGCATACCCTCTACCTCTCATTGGTGCAGCGACAAAAACCATTCCGCTTCTTGCCTTCTATTTTGTTGTTGATGATGGTTAGTGTTGCGGTTTGGTTGTTGTTGTTATAACCTCCTTGGTCGTTTTCCCATTTCCTTTTGTTGTTGTTGAGTTGGTTATCGTCGTTGTTGTTGTGGTTTTGGTTATTGTGATAGTTGGTGCGGTTATTGGGGTTGTTGTTTTGGTGGTGTTGGTGTACTTACCTCTCTTCACTACCTGGGCCATGAGCTTTTGAGTCACCCTAATAGCTTCCTCGATTGTTTGTGGATCAAACGAAGTCACATCTCCTTGAATAACCTCGGAAGTCCCCGATAAAAGCCTCTAGTAACTTTCTATCTGAAACCATCGATGGGCATAACACGGCCAATTCTTGAAACCTTCGAATGTAAGTGTCAATATCATACCCAATTGTTACTAGTTCATAGAATTCTGTCTCCAACTTTTTCACTTCCGTACGAGGACAAAATTTCTTAGTTACCAAACCCTTGAATTGCTCCCAAGTAAGCTTGAAAGCATTCTCCATTCCCATCGGTTGAGCATATGAGTTCCACCACGACAATGCTCCATCGAGTAGTGTACTTGTAGCAAACTTGACCTTACTATCATCCGGGCAATTACACAGCAAAAACACGGACTCCAATTTTTCGAACCATCGCACCATGGCAGTGGCTCCTTCAGTCCCTTTAAACTTGGTGGGATCTCCACTCTTGAAATCCTTATACGAACAGCTTTTAACTCCGGATCCTCCTGCATTTCCAGTAGCAGCAGCAAGCCTTGCGGCTTCAGCAGCAGCCGCGGCCTCGGCAGCAGCAGCAGCCACCGTTTCCCTTTCAATCCTTAATGCCTCTGCTACACTATCCCTTACCAACTTTTGAATAGCCGCTTGAGTCATTTCAGGTGTAGCTTTCTTCGGTGCCATATCTTCTTCAAAACAAGAGGAAATGTGAGACGTAGCAAAATCCCATGTTAAAAATAAGCGCTCTAAAGAGAGGTGATAAGAAATGATACGTTTGAGGTTATTTTTCAAAATGATCGACGGTTTCCGAAAAGATGGGTTATGAGATGTCGCAAGTGCTTCAAATGTATGGTGGTTTAGTGACTTAATGTGTGAATAAAGTGTAACTCGACATGTTAGTGGTGAAACAAAGGAGTGAGAGTGACTTCGCCCTATATAAAGGTTTATCTCGGCATTCGACATTATCGGTGATGAGTCAATTGATGTAAAAATTATGATAGGGAATGACAAAGTATTCACCACATTAGAGTATGAAGAAAATGATAATGGGATGGGAATTTAAGGGCATCCATGTGACAATCGATGTGAAATGAAAGTAAATAACTTGAAAAATGAACGTATAAATCGCATGCAAAGTGAACATGCACTTATGATGAAATGATGAGATGCTATGATAATGTAGTTATAGTCTAGGGTCAATGATGCAACCTAGTTCTCTATAACCGAAGCTCTGATACCAATCTGTCACACCCCCAAATTACCTGTTTTGCAGCGGAATGGAATTCCTGGGGATTGACTGTCATAGCATCACAATCACAGTTATATTGAACGACCTAAAGTGTCGTTTGGAAAAACACATCGTTTGATTCAATAAAACAATCAGAGTTTACAAAGTAGGTCCCCAAATGAAAGTTACTATACACGAAAAATAAGTTTAGTACAAGTTAAACGATGTTTTTAAAGTGCGTAAAACCCAAGTGAAACGAGTCGTCACCGCGACTCCATGATATGTCCAAATGCATGCCATGATTTGAATGCCTTAGATACCTGAGATAAAACATGCTTAAAAAGGTCAACACAAAGGTTGAGTGAAATCCATAGGTTTAAGTAATTCGTTTGAACACAATCATCGTAGTGTGAGTTAAATGGTTCACACTCATCGCTGAAAACAAAATCGTATTTACATAAGTTCATGACACCAAAGCGTAACATCGCACCAATAAAAATTGGTAATCATCGTTTCATCGCCGCCCTAATAGGTAACTTGCCAAATTACCTTACTGGTTCAAATATAGTGCGCTCGATTTCCCCTAACTGGGTCAATAAGAGCGGGAGTGTTAATTCCAATAGGCCTATTCACAATATTCGCGCTCACTCGCAAGTGACTAATGGTTCATGATGTAGGGACTTCGAACATGGCAAATACTTAGTGACAATAAAACATTCGGATATAGCATATAGTTCAAAGCAGTTGTGTTCGATTAAAAATGTAGCATGTATCTCCCCCAAGGGTTTGTAAAACAGTTAAAAGAGTAAAAGTGGGGCTATGAACTCACCTGGTACAACGAATATTATAATCAAAAAGAAACGTGCACGGGAAATGAGGCTCGGATACTACCCGCAACCTAATATGAATGATATGATTTAGGTCATGAAATATGTCGTGAATGCATTTTATAAAAGTGTATCACCCGAATGTGTTTGTTTGTGAGTTTAGTTATAAAAATAACATCACTTGAATAAATACTGATTATACTCAAATATATACATGTGAACTTGTTGTGAAAATATATCGTAAAAACTGTATAACTGATTTTGTATATATATATTTTGTAATAAATCGGACTCGACCAAAATATATACTGGAATACTACTTCATTTTTAAGGTCCGTTTCCCCTGAAACGTCCGGTTAGGCTCTCAAAACAACGTTTTAAATTCCTGACAGCTTTCGCCAAAAGCTGTGAATAGTGTTTTCAGCATTTTTCGACCAAAATTTCGGTAAGTCATAACTTACTCGTTTTAAATCCGTTTTTCGAGTTCTACCTATCCACTCGAAGGTATTTAAGTGTACTAACATATTTTGAAACTTAGGAGACTTGGTTAAAATTTTAAAGTCATGTTTTGGTTTGTTTAAAATTTGGACAGATTACAAAAGTTGTCGGAAAATTAGTTTTCGACCGCAAACTTGAAAGTCTCATATCTCCTTCGTTATAAATCCGTTTTGACTCGCTCAAAAGGCTACGTTTACGATTAAAAATATATTTTCCAAATCTTTGATAAAACTTGTAAAAATAAATAACTTTTTCAAAAGTTGTAAATTTCGGCAGCGTTTCCGCGCCCATTTTGAATTAGCCATTTTTCCCAGTCTATTTAACCCCAAATCAACTCAACAAATCTAACCTACTCATCCACCAATTTTTCTATCAAAATATACTTCAAATGGTCATGACAAAAATGATGATCAAATATTTTTGGCCAAAAGTTCATATAAACCTTTATAAACATATATAAACTAATACATATCAATAATATCTAAAAATCATATCTAGCCTTGTATGTACTCTTTTCCAATTCCAATATTTTTATAAAACTTATTATATCATGATTTCATCATAAAAATTCACAAACATATTTATGGGTGATATTTTGTAATTTATGAGTTTAAATAATCATTTAAACTCAATAAATACATAAAATGCATAATAAATACATAAAGTGCAAAATAAAAGTATAAAAATTATTTTTATACTCACTTGATATAAGGATGTTCTTAGAAGTATTTTGAACAATAGATCCCCAACGATGGCTCCAAATCAATTTGTAGCTTGTAAATAACCCGAAAATGATTATAAAACGCTTGAACTATCAAAACCGACTTTTCTTTCTTATTTTTTTCTTCCTTGCCGAAATATCACAGCCATAGGGAGAGCTTTTGGTGAAAAAATTTGCTAAATGAATGTATGTGTATGTATTTTTCTATTTATAGTTGTTAAAAGGGCAAAATAGTAATTGTACCACAAGGGTATTTTGGTAAATTCCATTTTGGACAAGATCCTTAAATTAGGGAAAAGGGGGGCTGAAATTCGGAATGGGGAGTGGGGGGGGGGAAATGATTGATTTTTTTTTTATATATAAAATATATATATATATAATAATAATAAATGAATTAGATATTTATTTATTGAGTATTGAGTTAACTAAAAAAAATAATCTTAGCGGGACAAAATAAAGTTACAAAAATTATAAAAATATAATTTTCACAAGAATCGGGTGTTAAAATAATTATTGTTACGTAATTATTTAAATTACCGTAAACGTATATATTTAAAAATATATGTTATGAAACGAGTCTGAAACACCGGGTAAAATAATAATATTATTTTTATAATCTTATTATGAGTACAAAAATATATCGGAATAATTTTTGGAAGTGTCGGATCAAATGTTCAAATAATGTTTACGCGATAGCGTTTATTTAATAAGAAAATAAACGTTTAATGAAAAATGCAAAACCCATGCATAAATTGATATGAAAAGATGTTGCTAATGATATGTAGACTAAATCTAGTCTATATGAAATGTCCTGAAATTTCGGGTTGTCACATCCATTATTCTTATTCATATCATATACACAAATAAGATATGGTTATTCATTTGAAAGTTGGAAAATGAAATGGTCTACTCACTATTCCCGTATACTTGGCACCTATCTCCCCCAATATATCTCAACCATTCTCTACTATTTTAAAACCGTATATCTATTATATTTCACCCACTCAATCCTAAAAACTACTCCAAAGACAGCATATCTCATTTTTTTAGAAGAAGGTACGAAGGAGACAACCAGGTGGTTTGGTCATGGGTGTGATAATTTCAAAAGGGGTGTTTCGTGGGGTTATTAGTCTTGGTTCCTGATGCAGGTTTTACTGACCAGGTTTTAATATTTATAAAGTCTCGTTATACCTATGGTCCACCCTAATGCACTAACGGGCAGTGTACCCGGTCGTGTGTAGTGTAGTATTCGGTGAAATCGAGGTCGTCCCAAGAGATATGTGCGTTGGATTATTACTAAGTCTAGGTGTCACAGATTTTAATATGATTTCAATAAGGAATTAACTAATTAAAGCAGATAAAAGCAGATAAAGGTAAAGGTGTAATCAATAGAGGAGAGTGGTGCTAACCTAGTTATTCATCCTAGCTAGTAATGTCTAAGTCTAATAACTTCCAATTACTTCAGGTGGGGTCAAAGTTGAGAGGACAGCATTTGGTCAGTTCGCCCTAACCTATCAGCAAAGATGCCAGCACTGGAGAAGTCAGGTGTCCCCTCATAAGTCCATTTGTTCCAGGTCCCCTAAGCCGAGTCATTAAGTAGCGCTACATGCTAGACTTATAATAGTCAGTACCCGGGCGTTAGCAACTTAAACACTCACCCCCTAATTCTTAAGTTCATCCAAACGGTAGGTGATCAGTTGGTCAAATCGCACAAGTAGAAAGGGTTGTCAGTTGGTCATATCTTACCCTTCCCGTCTCAGTCTACTCACTTAGGGTCAGTTGGTCATATCTCCTAAGCAACTAGCCTCTACCGTCATTCAAAACTAATGAAACAAGGGTAGCTACCAATAGACTCTGCATGCATACAGTTAGAAATAATTATCGTGAAGTAACATAAATAAATAAAAAACAATTAAGGAATCATAACTAGGCCAGCACCAAGAGGTGCTTAGCCGCTCATATTAACCATACAAATCAATTCAATATTCAATGTTACGAAATACATGAATCGAAAGTAAAGAAAAGATAAAATGCTAATGCCTATCGTAGGGGAGTGATTTCTTCCTTGGAGACAGCTCCTTACGCTCCTCTAGACCTGCCTTTGGCTTCTTCCCACGTTCTTTGGTTGTGGTGTGTGAAATGGGATGCTTTGAAATGCTGGAAGTCATGGGGTATTTATAGGCCAGATCTGGGTTACGGCGTAAGCAATATAATAGTTACCCCGTAATCCTCTATTTCTTCATAATTTGCACCAGATCTGTTGGTTACGGCGTAACATTAGAATTAGTTACGTCGTATCTTTAATAATTCTTGGTTACGCCGTAGTTTAAGCAAGAGTTACGGCGTAGTTAACAGTGGCGCGAAAACTCATTTGACCTAATATAGTTACGCCGTAATCTTTTGGGAGAGTTACGTCGTAATCTTCTGATGAGTTGGCTTTCCTAGTCACACTTTAGTTACGGCGTAATTTGAGAGATTAGTTACGCCGTAACTTCTTCAAAGTGAGCATACTCTGATGAATCTTTGATAATTCTCCAATTCCGCGTTTCTTTAGCTCCAATGCTTAATATTTAGGATTATTTGATGTTATCAAATATCCCTCCACTTGAACTCTACTTGCCCTCAAGTAGACATTATTACAAAGATTCCTAAAAAGATATCTCCCATAACCTGGAAAATATAAGTTTACAAATCCCTTATGCTAGAATAAAACAAAGCCGAACACCTCACGAAATGGGAACGAAATACTCAAATCTCTCAACTATTCTAAGTGTCAATTTCGGGGTTATCACTCTGTCGCACAGTCATAGCATGTATTCTATCATAAGTTTGGCGGTTACACAAATCTCCACCACTAGAGTTAAGGTCTAAACAATTTTCGAAAGAAATATGGGTAGACACGACAAAGGTTAAGGGGTGACTCGTCATTACTAATGTGTCACGGTGAAGTGTACAAAATCAATGATACATGACCAAATCCATGGCCAAGACACCAAAGATTTCTCCCTGCATCACCTAGACACGCTTCATGTCTAAATCTATAACCAAGTCATCACCACTTACCGTCCGTCGAAAGTTCAAGTTTTGAAGTCAAGAAAATGGATCATGATGTACTAGGTAGATGTGTCATTAGAGGACGTCATGATGGGCACACTACCTTTTCTTCAACAGTTGGCTCACTAACCAACTCCAATCTTCGAATGTGACCGAGGTGGCCTCCTCGATACTAAGTCTATATAAAACTCATAACATTGCACTTTACAATAAACTAAATAAAATAAAATAAAATTTCAAATCATTTTTTTTTCAACATAACTATAACAACTAAACATAATATCCCCCCACTTGAGATGAACAATGGGAATTCGGAGGGTCTTCAATGATCTTTAAGAATATGTCGTCGATGAAAGCGTGATTTTCGAACCTTTCCACTTGAACCTTGAACTTAGGCAAATGATGACTTCCCAATCACAAATAAAGACTACAGGGTAGGCTAAGGTGTATAGGTGTATCGAAATAGTATATTGGGTTAACAAAATGAAAGGAATGGCTCAGAAGGGTGTATCTAGGGGTATCTTGAACTAAAAGTGGGTGCAATAAAAAGGGTTTCACATGGGGGTCGAGAAGTCGAGGTGACTAATCGTTAGACACACAATGGTAGGCTATTTGGGTGATAATCCTAAAATATTTCCTTCTTAAACTGAAAAGTTCAAATACATCTAGCTAACTCAACATACCTCATCTATAGTCTCGAAATGATGCAAAGGCCTAGTTCTAAAGTTTACAAGCTACCGGCACACTCATAATTTGGTGGATTTGGGGTAAAATATTGGAAACGGATAAGACTAATCTCACAATATAATATCAAGGGTTGTATGTGCTCGGCTAAGGTCTAATCTAGTTAGTTTAAGAAAAACATGTCAAAATTTTAAAAATTGCATAATTTTTTAAAATAAACTAGAAAAACGAGGGCAAAATAAAGTTTAAGATATAATTCTACTCCCGTCCCCCCACTTGAATTGTACAAAGTCCCTTTTATACTAAACGTTAAATAAAGGTGAAGAGAAAAGTAGAATTCGAGCGAGAACTTCCCTGAAATTTGCTCCAAAAAGAAAGAAGGCCCATGAAAAAGAGTCGTGCCTTCGTATAAGCATCCATGAGCAAACTTCAATCCCTGAAATCACACTACCGACAAGCATAATTCAAAAAAAAATTAAAAAATGAAAAACAAACCTAACTCACTTTCGTAGGAATCACGGTTGCATTTAGCATATGCAACAAGCCTTTTAAACCACTTGATGTCCCAAGTGGACGAGTGAAGTCTCGTAAGGGTTTACAGGGAACACACCCACAAAGTTCATTTAAAATATTAATACAAGGTTATTGTGTTTAAAATGAAAAAAGTAAAGCAGAGGATAGTTACATCGTAACTCTTAGAATGAGTTACGTCGTAACTAGGCAAAACATGGTATACGCTGTAAGAGTCTAGCTATGGCGTAACCACTGAGATGGAATTACACCGTAATTGGTAATGCATCCAAAATTCTGCTGCAAGGGTTTGGTTACGGCGTAACCACTGAGATTGAGTTATGCCGTAACTATAGTCAGATTAGCATGCTGCAATAGCAATCACTCCTCGTTTCCTGCAAAAATGGTTAAAAACACAAAACCCAACAGAAATGGAAATAAAAAAAAGAAAGGGATAATTCGAGTTGTCTCCCGAAAGAGCACTTTTCTTTATTTACGAGTCTTTAAGTTAGAATCAGAGCCTCGAGGCTTTATGGTGACCTTTGGACTTGGCCAACCTCCTCCATGTCTTTCACTAAGTTATTCCTGACCTAAGTGACATTTGTGGCAGTGCGGAGGTATTATTTAGTTTCAATCTTCCGAATTTTGCAAAATTTTTCCTTCGGCCCCAAGTGGTATCGATTGAACTCGTATTTTTCGTAAATAGTCGGTGGCGGCCTCTTAAATGGGATGCCAAGAAGTTTGCATCTTCTTTTCTCGTGTACTTCATCATCAGGGTCAATGAACCCATCTTTACCTTGTAGCTCGAAGTAATCAAAATCATCATCATCGGAATCGGTATTCTTAAGTTGGTTATCGTTGAGTGAAATTTCCACGAGCATTTGTTTACATTCCTCTTTTTCCTTCTTCGATGAATCCTCGGTGTCATCATCTAATTCTCCATTTGGAACTTCGTTGTTAGGTTGATCTTTACTCATACACCCATTCTAGTTTTTTCCTTGGCTAGCGCGTCAATTTTTCCGTATCTGATTCTGACCCAATCGTCGAATCCTGGATCATCTGGCCAAGGCAATTCGGTTCTTTCCGAGTTATTATTCGAGTTTCATAGGAACTCGTCTTCCCCAGCTCTCTCAATGTTGCTTCCCCCGTTACATTCATAATCAAAAGTGTTCCAGGAAGCCCGTACATTTCCGTCAGTGGTTTTAATTTGCTCACACCAATGATTTTGAGTTCCTTCGTCATCGTTATTGCCAGAAGGAATATTGTCGAGAGGTTTAATGGTCTTTCCTTAAAGAATATGTATTTCATATTTGAGCTCTAGATTTTTCAATAAGACCGAATTAATTATTGAGTCACCGAACCTTACTGAGTACCAATCTCTGAATGACAGGTCACCAAAATCAACGTCATGCCTCCCCGATTCATGTGGGCATATCCAAACTTCGTTCTTCAAATTCCCCCCGCCGTTGCAATACTCACGAAAGGGATTGCAAGTCGGCCATGCTTGTGTGAACTCATCTTCCATGATGAGTAAGGGTCTGCAGTAATGCTTGATAGGTGGTCCTTCCACTTCATTAATCGAGAACTTGGCTAATCTTTCTTCATCGTTAAGTGTAGTCCACATGTATCTGTCATCATTAACCCTCTCCTTATCAACCCTCCATCACAGGTCTTCCGAGGGTCACAAGAGGCCCATAAGCTGTAACATTCTCCATCGTCAATTGCAATAGCCTTACACCAATGATTCTTCCTTTTAGAGTTGTCAACTTCGGTAGACTTGTCATTGCTTGCATCTTGGTTACGCCGTAACTCTGAGGTTTGGTTACAGCGTAGCTCCCTTCTACCTTCAGTATTAGACTCATCGGAGGATTATCATTTTCAGAAAATACGGCTTTACATACTATAGATTTTTTCTTTTGTGCCTCATTTCTCTTTTGTACCTCATCGCCAAGCTTTCTAATCATAGTTTCTAAGTTCTTTAGTGACACGTCATGGTTAGAAAGGCTTTTGTTTGTATTATCCTGGAAATTTTTCATCCATTCTTCTTGCTCCTTTTGCCTCTTGGTTGAATCCACAAGGTACTTGTTAATCATTTCCTCCAAGTTAGTTCTTCTTTCACTACACTCATAATATGGTGGGGGTCCTTCATGATAGCCATTACGATTATCCCCGTAGAATGGTCGATTCTCTCCAAATTTAGCTTCTTCGATCATATTTTCTTCGTTAACGTGAGGAAAATTCTTGGTGAGATGTCCTCCCCCACAGCTTTCACAACCCACTTAGATGGCATGAACGGTTTCTATGACTTTTAGCATATCTCGACTTAGAATTTAAATTTTGCTAGCGATGGCTGCAATTCCGTCAAAACTTCCGCCTTGGTTTCTTTTGCGTCCTCCATCGTGCCATTTTTGAGAATGATCAACCGTTTTTTGAATAGCTTCAATTGCTAGAGTAGGAGTCATGTTCGGGGTTGGTCCTTGATAGTCCAGCATCTGTCTTGTAGTTACGTTGATTCCTTTGAAGAAGATGTTGACCTTTTTCTGGTTGTTCAGATCATGTGTAGGACATTTGTAAAGGAGATCGTTGTACCTATCCCAGGCTTGATACAACGTTTCATCGTCTTCTTGCTTGAAATTATGGATTTCCAAGAGCTGGTTAGAAATCTTCGATGGAAGACAATACCTCTGAATGAAGTGCTTTCAATCCATCTTCTGGCGGCCTCAGTAAGAGTCATGGGGAATACCCTTAGCATAACAGCGTCTTGAGACACGCCCGGAATGTTGAAAAGGCTTGCGATGTATAGGACATTTTTAACGTGCTCATATGCATCCTCGTCCCTGTTTCCATAAAAAGGGTTAGCACGAAGCTCCCTCATAAATTAGTCTTTAATTTCAAAACGGACATCAGCTCCAATTGCCGGTCTTATGAGACCCGGCCCTTGTTTTGTTCTTGTCAACACCAAATATTCCTCAAGAGTGAGGTCATCAATGTTAACAACTTCCATGGTACCTGAAAACTTGAATAATGATCGTGAGAATTTGAGAAATTTTAAAACAAAACAAAAATGAAAGACTTAATAGCAATCCTAATATAAATCCTCGGCAACGGCACCAAAAACTTGATGCAGGTTTTACTGACAAGGTTTTAATATTTATAAAGTCTTGTTATACCTATGGTCTACCCTAATGCACTAACGGGCAGTGTACCCGGTCGTGTGTAGTGTAGTATTCGGTAAAACCGAGGTCGTCCCAAGAGCTATGTGTGTTGGATTATTACTAAGTCTAGGTGTCACAGATTTTATTATGATTTCGATAAGGAATAAACTAATTAAAGCAGCTAAAAGAAGATAAAGGTAAAGGTGTAATCAATAGAGGAGAGTGGTGCTAACCTAGTTATTCATCCTAGCTAGTAATGTCTACGTCTAATTACTTGCAATTACTTCAGTTGAGGTCAAAGTCGAGAGGACAGCATTTGGTCAATTCGCCCTAACCTATCAGCAAAGATGCCACCACTGGAGAAGTCAGGTGTCCCCTCATAAGTCTAGTAGTTCCTGGTCCCTTAAGCCGATTCATTAAGTACCGCTACATGCTAGACTTATAGTAGTGAGTGCCCGGGCGTTAGCAACATAAACAATCACCCCCTAATTATTAAGTTCATCCAAACGGTAGGTGATCAATTGGTCAAATCGCACAAGTAGGAAGGGTCGTCAGTTGGTCATATCTTACCCTCCCCATCTCAGTCTACTCACTTAGGGTTAGTTGGTCATATCTCCTAAGCAACTAGCCTCTACCGCCATTCAAAACTGTCGAAACATGGGTAGCTACCAATAAACTATGCATGCATACACTTAGAAATAATTATACGGAACTAATATAAACGCAAACAAAACAATTAAGGAATCATAACTTGGCCAGCACCAAGAGGTGCTTAGCCGCTCATAGTAACCATACAAATCAATTCAATATTATATGTTACGAAATCCATGAATCGAAAGTAAAGAAAAGATAAAATGCTAATGCTTATTGTAGGGGAGTAATTTCTCCCTTGGAGGCAGCTCCGTACGCTCCTCTAGACCTGCCTTTGGCTTCTTCCGACGTTCTTTGGTTGTGGTGTGTGAAATGGGAGGCTTTGTAATGCTGGAAATCGTGGGGTTTGTATAGGCCAGATCTGGGTTACGGTGTAAGCAATAGAATAGTTAGGCCGTAATCCTCTATTTCTTCGTAATTTGCACTAGATCTGCTGGTTACGACGTAACCTTAGAAGTAGTTAGGCCGTATCTTTAATAAGTCTTGGTTACGCCGTAGTTTAAGCAAGAGTTACGGCGTAGTTATCAGCGGCGCGGAACCTCATTTGACCTAATATAGTTACGTCGTAATCTTTTAGGGGATTTACGCCGTAATCTTCTTATGAGTTGGCTTTCTGAGTTACGCTTTAGTTACGGCGTAATGTGAGAGATGAGTTACATCGTAACTTCTTCAAAGTGAGCATACTTTGATAAATCTTTGATAATTCTCCAATTTCGCATCTCTTTAGCTCCAATGCTTGTAATTTACCTGAAAGTGGAATATAATGGAAAAAAAGCGTAAATCCATACAAATGATATAAATTACAAGCATTATCGGGGAAAATTGACACTTAATATTCACGATTATTTGATGTTATCAGTTCCGCTCATGTGGTGTGTTAGTTGACTAAGGGTTTTGGTTGGTTCGAATAGGTGTTGGTCTTGGTTTCTTGTTCGTTTCTTACCTTTGACCCAAGAGGTATCTCGATCTCTTTGTTCCTTCTCTAGACAGTCTTATAACATGAGTTTATATATGTTGTTAATGTGTGGACAAATCATCTATTTCGTTAAAACCGTATACGAATAACATATATTTTGGGTTGCGTAAAATCATGAATCTATGTATATATTATATATCGACTTATTTGGCTGGAAGCTTTTGAATACGTTTCTTTTACATGGTCACAGAATCTGTATCACAAATTATAGTACTCAACCTCTGAAAACCTGAAAATAAAACGCAAAGGAGAAGAAGGGTAGTTTTCACGTTTGGTCTTGAGATGATGTCATAAGACATTTAGTTGGGGAATTATGCATGCATGATATATATATACAAGGACATGAAACATGCGTATTAATTGAATCAAAGAGGGACCAAGTACTGATTATTTTCTTTGTTAAAGTAACTTTATAAAATTAGTATGCATGGTTAAGGGTGGTATTTATGAATGTATGTTTACATGAGTCTCTTGTATAGTCGTGTTGTGTGAGTGTGTGGGAGGTTGGATTCGTATGCATGATGTCGAAGTGTTGCTTTGAGAGTCAAGATCGAACATTCCGAGTCGGTTAAGCATGAGTGTGTACGTTGGGTTGTACGAGTGTCAAATATAGATCGAATCATGTTTTCGTTCGAGTCGAGTTGTACCGAGTTGGTCTATTCGAATGATCTACGTTTGGTCGTAAAATTTCTTTTTACATTTAAGTTTGAACTTGGTATTTTGATTTGAGAAGTTGAAAGGATTACTATCTGTACACATATGTGTTTTGTTTTACACGTTGGTTTTGGGTGACATTTTGGTCTGGGCAAATGCATCTTGGACTTGTAGTTGGACCTTGCTCACGAAATGGGATTCTTGGACTTTCAGTTGGACTTATTATATGGACTGACTTTATATGTGCGAAACTGTATAGCATATTGAATAACTGTTTGTGTAATATAGTAGTGTATGTTATGTAATTTCCGAAGGTAGTACGTGCCCGTCATTTGTCATAACATTATTCGAATATCGTCTGAAAAGCATATTATTATTTTATAACATAAAACACTAAAATATATTAAGTATATAACCCGAATATTAAAGACCGTTTCGACATTTGTGGAATTATAAATAATATGTATAATTATTAAATTGTGTAGATCACGTGAAGAGGGAGAGATTGTGATTTGCCTTTGTGTGCTTTGCTCTCGTGCACACACTTTGAGGTAAAGATATTCTGTCATTTCAGTAATGACACATCTTTTCTCTCGTGACTCTTGTCTATTTTGATATATGATTCGTATTATCCTTACTTTGATTTGATATGATCCCTTTGATATGATTCGTTTGGGTATGATTCTCTGATTTGATATTCACTTAGTTATTCATTGATATGCTATCCGTTTGAGATCCCTTATTGATATGATTCCATTGTATGATCAGTTTGATATGATATGATTTGTTTTGTTTGGTTTCCCGAGCTAAATAGCCATGGAGGTACCATGGCCATGTCATTGATGCACCAATGGCATGACACTATTTGGGGCGGTGTGATTAGTCCCCGGCGTTCCCTTATGATATGATTATGATATTTGCGCACTTGGCCATTATGATTACTTATGTACAAGCTCGTACTGGCATATGTATATTTGATTTGTTTTGCAGGGAGCGTATGGATGCATCCTAGGTACTCAGTTCAGTTTTGGTGATGTGGTGCTTGTGTGCAATACACCCCTCACAGTTTGGTACATTTGGGCTAGCTACCCATGTACACTTTGATACGATTTGATGGATTTTATATGATATTGGTTATGATATATGATTTGTAGATTTGGCTATTGGAGTATCTCCTTTAGTATAGGTGCTCGTGGCAACATTCTGATTTCGGTTATTATCTGGTTACCTGCTATTCTGATTTATTCGTTTGCTATGCCATGTGTTGTTTAGTTGTTCAGTTAGCTATCTGTTCATTCAGTATTCATATGTGATTAATTTGACTACCATGTTCTCTCTCATATTCGGTTCACTTGATTACTTTGATTATTCTGCGGATTACCATGCTTATTCTTCAGTTTGGACTTCCCTTTATTATGTTATTTGTTACCACTTTGCGTATTTGATTCTGATTTGATTATCGTTTATATATATTTGTTTATATCTGTGCACTGATCGTTAGCTCTGTCGCGTTTTCTTTCCATGCGGCAGGTATTTAGCTGGGATTTCGAGAGTAGGAGTAGTGCTTTCTTGACAGATCTTTGAGCGCTCCTGAATCGTTAGTAATGCTTATGTAAACACAAACACACTAATAGAAATTCTCTATTACTTGTATTCTAAAGCGGAAATCAAACACAAGTATAAACATAGATAACTAAGAATACTTTGATCCTCTATGGATCTTTGAATAATACTAAAACTTGTTTTTCCAACTTGTACATCATTCATACTAATGTGTTCCTTTTATAGACAAGGAACCCTAAACCGTTTCCCAAGAAACGTATAAACATAAAACTAAAGAAGATATACATTATCACTTCCTAATAAAGCTCATGCATATCCTAACTAACTATAAAATACGTGGAATATCTATTTCCGTAGAAACAAACTACGCGATTTTACTACTTCCGTAGAATCTCTTCTTCAGCAGAATCCTTGCACTTCAGCAGATTCTTCAGCAATAACTTCAGCAGAATTCTTACTTAGTAGAATTCCCAACAATCCTCCCCTAATCTTGAATTTGACATGGTTAAGTTCAGGATTCTTGATAGATCTTTAACACATCAAAACAAGAGGATTGTATTCGAACATCAGCAGCAAAGAACCAAAACAATCACATCTCGATGATAGCAAAACTTTGAAACCCCAGATCTTTGCAGCAACAAATGACAAAATGTACATCAAAACATATTAGTTTCATACTATTCTCATCACATCCAGGTGTTTTAACTCCTGGGAGAGGTGAATCATTGAAAATAATGGATTTGATGTCTCTTTACCAATAGCCATTACTACTGGAGTAGCCAAATGTTTAAGTTCGAGAACTATGGTACACTGATAACCATCTGATTTAAAGCAAATCAACAACATTAAACAGATTTGAGATGTCTTTACCTGTAGCCGTTTGCTCAGGACTAGTCAATTCTTAGGGGAAAGAATCACCTTTGGTGAATTGAGAACCCAATATGGTATTCCACTGCCTTTACCACAAGCCATATACTTGTGGGCTAGCTAATTCTTGGATACCAAAAAGGTATAAGCCATGGTGAATTGATGACCATACGACCCTCAGCAATTAAGCATGGGTGAGTTGCATACCCCATGATTTTGAACAAACCATTACAGCTATCAACAGATTTGATGTGTCTTTACCAAAGATGTACCCTTTGGACTAGCCAACCCTTTGATGTACACAAGGCACAGCTGGTGAGTTGATAACCATCAACAGAGTAATGTACAACAAACCTGCAAGAAAAGTTAGACAAACAAAGAATATACATAGTTTTTTTTTTTTTTTTTTTTTTTTTTTTTTTTTTTTAACTAAGAACAAAACAAAGAAAGAAAGAAATAATACAAGATACCAGAATCAAGAAGATGCTTGGTGTTGCAGAAGCTGTCTCTTAATCAATCCAATCAATTGTTCAGCATGGAGCATATCATTCCCCACTGGATCAGGAGGAACTTCCAATTTCTTTCTAAGCATTCGTTGCATCAATTTCACAGACAAAGGATAAAGCTTATCAGAAAACATACACACAGCCATCCCACACTTTGTCTCCACAACATGCACACTTGGAATAGGATAAAATCTCTAAGTCTCAACCCTCCACTTATGTGAATCCTTCCAAATTGAATACCCTTTACCATTTGGAGATTGAGAGTCAAAAAGAACTTGAAGATCTCCCAATAAAT
Source organism: Chrysanthemum makinoi (assembly GCA_910596185.1). Taxonomy (NCBI): domain Eukaryota; kingdom Viridiplantae; phylum Streptophyta; class Magnoliopsida; order Asterales; family Asteraceae; genus Chrysanthemum; species Chrysanthemum makinoi. Next base: position 178,573,421 of record OU343221.1, read on the forward strand.
ACAACCCAGAACCTTGTGGAGTATGAGTATCATAATATTGTGTGACAAGGCCATGGAGAGTAATCAAATCTTGCGTATCCACCATATCAAGTATGTCTTTCAAGAAGGTAAACTGCATAGAAGAGTTATCCAACCTAAAGATGGTGTTAAGTTGTCCATCAGTCAATGTCCATGCAGTCAACACACCATGAGACCCCTCAAGAAAGGTTTTAGAAGATCCCTCTTTAATGAAGGTTGACTCAGCAGCCTTTAGATCCAAATGCTTAGAAAAACCACCCTTGTGAGATTTATGAACTCTAGAGCCCTGTGTCCCAACTAATCTCATAGATCTCCTAATGGCAATGTGTCTCTTTTTAGACATCCTTTTCCCCCTTCTCCCAGGTATATAAATGCCCATAGAAATAGAAGAGGGTACCTTCTTTGATGTACCAGAGGCATCTTCAGTGGAAACAGAGGGAATTGGAACTGGACCACCCATTGCATATGACTTATCAAGCTCTTCTCTAGCCTGTTTAGCTCTAGCAGATTCCAGTTCAGCTTTCCTAACCATATCTGCCCCTTCTTGTTTAGCAGATGCAGAAGAAGCATTAGTATCATGCTCAAAAGTACTAGCAGCTCCCTGTGGATCCATAGATGCATCAGCAGTACTGGGTGAAGCTTTAGAAGAAACAACAAGAGGTTCAGCAGATGGTACTTGCTCAGGGGATTGCACACCTTCAGTATGTTCTTCAGAAGAAACAGCATGAGAGCTTTGTTGTGCTCTATTATCTGCAAAGGAAGCCACAATCTCAACAGTCTTTGATCTTTTAGCTTTGGGAGCATCCATACCACCAGCAATCCTTTTCATTTTAGAAGATGGTGTAATCTGCTTCATAATCTTATGATACATACTAGTCAACTCAGAATCAGATAAAGCCCAGACTTGCTTCTTTGTCAAACCAGACTGATAGATAGTAGTACTTTGGTTATACACCACATTCCTCATATATGTTTTCTTCTGAGCAACAGCTGGTGGTCTCTCCCGCTTAGCTTGAGCCTTTTGTGCAGCATGGGCTTTTCTCTTAGCAGTTGCAGCCAGTTTCTTTTGTTTTCCAAGAGCTATCATTTGAGCACCAAAGTTCTCACTATCAAAATCAGCTCCTAAAATCCTCTGAGCAAGGGTAGGATTTGAAGCAGCTTGAAGAGTATAGGAATCCCATTGCTCAGCAGTAAAATGAATGGATTGAGCATCCAATTCTCTTTGTCTTTCAGGAGGCAAATTGGTAGTAAACTGAGCTGTAAGCTATTGTGCCAAAGCTTGACTCTTCATCAAATCTGCATACTCTGCTAGCAATCTTGCTTGCTGTAGCCTTTCCTGTTCACTCACAAGATCTGAACCAAGCTCTTCATCAACCATAACTCCTTTCCCTTTATCAGCAGACTCATGAGCAGAATCAACATGAGGAGTATCAACAATGGGAACTTTAGAAGAAACACCCATGGAAGCATCAGAAGTAATATGTTGAGGAGTGTCTTCAACAAGAGTAGCGGGGACATCAGCATTAGGATCCAGGTTAAAACTACTTCCAGCAATAAATGCTTCATGATGATCTGCTGAAGGTGGAGGACATGGCTGTTCTTGCATAGATGAAACTTGACCATGTTCAGAAGCAACATCCACCATATGATCATCAGCAGTTGCAACATTGGCAACACTTGGCACCTTTGAAGTTTCATTGGAATCCTTGCTCAAATAATGTCTTCTCCTTCTTCTAGTAAACATAATAGGTTCCTTTTGCTTTGAGGATTCAGCAACAATTGGAGAAGAAGCATGAGTCTGTTGAGCCACATCAGCCAAGATTTCAAGTGAATCCAAATGAATATCATCTTGCTCTTCATCAGAAGAAACCACAAACCTCCTTTTGCTATTTTTCCCAAGTTGTTCCTCTAAATCCTGAACCTTTCTCTTCAACCCCACAATCTCACCCCCAACTGAAAATTTAGTATCAGCAAGCTCCTTTCTGTGATCAGCAACCTCCTCCACATACCTGTTTAGTAGAGCATATACAGATGTAAGTGTAATAGGGTCCTCAGCTCCACTAGCAGATTGCTCAGTGGTAATGGGAGCTTCATTGGACCTTTCAGGAGAAATATGGACATGCTCAAAAATAGGAGAGCCTTCATCAAATGGCTCTCTAACTGGACTAGGTGTGGTCAGTCTATTAAACTCAGGATCAAACTCATTAGGAGAAACATGAGTAGGCGGTGGACTAGGACTAGCTGACAGAGGTAGAGGTGTAGGTGGAGGTTGGTCAGGAGAAACATGTGATCCTTCAGCAGTTATGGAAGGGCCCTCATCAATGGCAACTAATGGATTACCATCAGCAGCAACATTGGTAGAGGGTGGAGCACCAACAACATTACCCTCATCAGCAGCCTCGTTGCCTTGTGGCAACATACCTTCTAGCCAAGGATGATGTGTCCCAACATAATTAGTTTTCATTGAAGCAAACAATTTAGCAGTAAGAGCTCCTATGGGACAAAAGACTCTGTCTTGGGTTGTTATGTCTAATATCATTTGTAAAAACCTAGAGTACATTAGAAACTTATGCTTTTTCCTTTGAATATTTTCAACCATATTATCAAAAATAAACTTAGAGAAATTATAAGTTAAACCCTTAGAAAGACACACAATACCACAACCCAATTGGGTAGAGAATTGATCTCATCCTCCTGACTTGTTGCTTATACACTGTAGTAATGTATGCACCAAAAACCTCCACATGGGGCAAAGCTTATTCTTGTGCCACATATCTGTGTTCGTACTTAGGTATACAATAGCTCTTAACCTAGCAAGAATCTCTACAGTGTTGGAGTGATAAACCCCATCTTCATCATCCAAACGAAGTTGTCTCCTAATCAACTCCTCAGTCACTACATACTCTGTTCCATCAATCGAAGCTACAATCTCTGTGTCACTACGTTTTGAAGCAGATGCCCAAAATTGTTCAACCAATGATTCATAAATCACATTTGGAGAGTACGTTAGAGCATAATGAATCTTGGACCGTTTCAAGAAATCCACCATAGGTTCATATAGTTCATGTCCCTTTGCTTTTCCCAGAAAAGCAACCTTGTTATGATCTTTCTTAAATTGAAGTGCCATGTGAGAAATTGTGAGAATGAGTTATGATTCACGCAACTGGGAGTGTGTTTAAATCGAGTGAAGATGGAATCAGTTAATTTTGGGCAAAGATATGCGAAGAAGGTTATTAATAGAAGTTACCCAATTTATGGTCAAAAATATCGAAATAAGTCGTTGACCATATCTGACGTGTAAAGTTGATATGTGCTTAAACACATATAATTTCATTATCAAAACTGACCCAAAATAACCAAGAAAGAGCCGTTTATTGTTAACATTTGCGTGTTTCTTGAGTTTTTGCTTGTGCAGGTACGGATACGATAAAACACACATAAAGAAGCCAAATCAGACGAAATCCGAGCACGAGAGATTAAGAGAGCTAAAGCTGAGCCGGAAGGTCAGAATTATGCATTTGTGAAGATTTCTACTCGCTAAGGATGATTTGTGAAGATTTGATCAAAGTTTGAAGAAATGTCAGAAACAGTCCCTGAACTTTCAGCAAATGACAGAAAGCACCCTCAAGTTTCAAAAGTTACAAAATCAACCCTTGGTTTATTTGAGAAGGACAAGATTGACCCTTGGATTAAGTTTCAGATTTTACAGTTTTGGTCCCTGAAGTTTCAGTTTATACATGCTTGGTCCCTAAGTTACTAATGGATCACATATCTAGTCCAAATCCAATATACAAACCCACGGCCCAACATACATAACCAAGCCCAAAATCCAAATGCTAGACCCGGTCCATTCTCTTATTGCCCAACCCGGTTTGACATTTTAACCCGTATACCCCGTTCCCAAAACCCGGTCAACAAGTCAAAGAAATCAAAATATACTAAAAAATGCTACGCGCCAAACATTTTCCCCAATTCCCCCTAACCCAGATGTCTAAGAACCCTAAATTACCCCGCGCCTCAATTCACAAAATTAACACAATTTAAGGGCAAATTGGTACAATCACTGACACACCTGACATGTGCACAGTGCCATGTCAGCTATCCGTGTGCCATACCTCAAATGCTGCTCTCTCATTGGTGGATGAAACGTGGAAATGTTGATCCAAGGGTTGCTACTGATGGGATGAGGTGTATGCTTGATCTAAAGGCTGTAAACACTCCAAAGAAGCATAGATTTCATTCTCTAGATCCTTCCAAGGCATGAGCTCATCTATATAAAGACCCTTTCACTCACGAATTGAACACACCTTCTTTTTCTTTTGAATTCAGTAGCTAAAATGTATTTTGTATTAAGTTTTTAATTCAGTTTTTTTTCCAGCATTTGTAATTTACTTTTTGTTCTCAAGTTTTCCATAAATGAAATTCAGTTTTAATCCTCAAGTAATTGTTTCATTGTTAATGTTTTAAATCTGCTTATTATACTTTTCTAATGCTTATTTCTTTAATTCAAAGAGTTTTCAGCTTGTTAATTCATTAGCTCAAAAAAAAAAAAAAAAAAAAAAAAAAAAAAAAATCAGAAATAAATAATTGAAAAATATATATATATATATATATATATATATATATATATATATATATATATATATATCAAATCATTTTGTGGATTGATCCACACTCACTATCTGACTATTTAGCTCATTTAAGCTTTTGATAGCTTATAGTGAGCTTATTTTCATTTCAATCTCAACTTACTTAAAATCCAAATAGCAGTCAACAAAAGTCAACTGTGGCTAATTTTAGAAGAATGGATGGTGGCTGGTGTTAGCTGTGGAATTGGGCTAAGTTTGGGTTGATAACTGGTTTAGGATTAGTGGTACTTTTGCTATTTTGCAAGCCATAGTGGCTGGACATCTTGTAAGTTTAGATTTAATCTCATAATTGGCTTAATAAAGTAACAGTAGTAGTTTCAATTAGATCTATTATAATTATTGTTCATTATTGTCATTTAGCTTTATTTACGTGCATTGAATCGTTTGAAGGGTAGAGTTAGCTTGTCATTGTGATTTAGCTAGAGTAGATTGCATAATGATTTGAAAAGTAGTGTTTGGGTCAGTTGGATCTAGTGAGTTTGTAGCTTAGTTTGTGTTTTAAATCTGTCACATAAGTATCAATTAGAATAAGTAGGCTTATATCAGTGAGTTATTTGCACTCTAGAATCCTAAAAGTCAAAATCACATGTTAACTGATCTTAATCTCAAAACAGTTAGAATTAAGTTGCTGAAATCTTGCATATAGGTGTAGAATTTGATAAGTTAGCTTGCATTGGTTTCATTTCATCATATAATATCATAATCATTAAACCACCTTGATTCAAATCTCACAAAAGTCAAAGAACCAAAACTGATTTCATAAGTCAAAGTTGTAAAATCCAGTTTTCATAAAACTTTGTGAATGAATCATTGATTCATTTTTGAGTAAGAGTGATTGAAATTTTGGTTAATACTAGTTCAGTTGGTCTAATTGTGGAATCTGGTTTTTGTGAAAACTTCTCAAGCTTTTACAAGCTCTAAATAAGCTGTTTAAACAGGCCCATATGCCCTGTTCACAATAGGTGTAAACTGAGTGTGAGACCGGCTTTTGCAGATCTCATCCAGGTCTCAATATAGCTTAGCTTTGTCTCAAAACTGGGTTGTGTGATCTCTGGTTGGTGATTTTTAGTCTCCAATTTATGGTTTTCGTTCCAGCTCACTAGATAAGTGGTGCATCACCTAAAGTTAGTAGGCTAGGGATTTGGATAAGTAGTTTATTAGCTCTAAACTTGGTAAACTGCTTATTAGAGGTTAGGATTAGAATTAATTAGTTGTTAATAGTTAGTTTTAGTATAAATTAGCTTCTTAACAGGTGGTAGCTGATTGTGCTTATTAGCTTATTCTTAATAGCTTATTTGAATTCAGTTTACACATCACCTTCTAAATCTTACACATAAGCCATAGTTTTGATATTTTTCCTAGGTTTAGAATAATATTTTAGAAATTCCCTGAATTTTTCATAATTTTTAGACACTGTTTGCTATTTTTATTGATTTAAACTAGTTTTTATTACTCTTTAAATAGCATTTAATTCGAATAAATCAGAAATAGTTCCAAAAAATAGTTTTTGAATTTTCCTAGATTAAGAAAATTATAAAAAGCAAAAAAATAATTTTTTCTATATTTTTCCTAGTTTAATTTGTAATTTTTATAATTTAAATTAGTTTAAATTAGTTTTTAAATCAAATAAATTTCAGAAAAATCATAAAAATTAATTTTAATTTTTAGTAAATTTTCTAATATCATTTTTAGTTAGAAAGTAATTTTAGATTATTTTAGGACTTAGATTAGACGTAGTTGCTTTTTATTTACGTTTCTTTTAATACGTTTTAGTATAAATCGCGTATTTAGGATTTCCCGTAGTGTAATTTCCCTTAATTGATTTCCCATTTCCCGTAGTTTTAAATCAAAAATCCAAAACATCGAGCATTTTAATAACGAACCAATAACGACGTTGCCCATTCACACCTCGTTGGGAAACGACTCGGATTTCCTAATCCGTATCTATCACTCACGGGTTTTGATTCATTATCCTTTTTCCTAAAGGGATTTTAAATCATTATTTGTGGTTATTTTTTATATCAATATTGTGGTTTTATCCATACACACACACCCCTAAGCCTACAACGAGAATCAAATTTTGCCGCTGCTGCCGGGGAGGTTGTGTCGCGACAATATCGTTAAAGGTTTGAAGATTAGTGACTCGAGATCCTTCCTTTGTGAAGTTACTATTTTTTTATAAAAATCAAAAAATTAAAAAATATTTTCCTTTTTCTTTTGTATATATATATATATCATATTAAAAATACAAAAGATTTTCTCTTTTGTTTTTGAGCTAAAATAGAATACATCAATTATATAACATTCTCAACGGAGGTGTTATCATTAGTAAGTTCCCGAACTAAAGATCAAAAACTTGCCTTTTTGTCGCTTGTGAGTCGATTTATTTCTATTTGATAAACAAACCGTGTGGTGGGTATAAGGACGGCCTGACATTAAATTGCGGCTGAAAAGAAGCGGGTTTTAATAAGCTTCGCGCTGACCTAAAAAGCTTCTCCGCTCGCTTGTGCGTTTGTCTTATAGAGGTGATTTATTCACTTGGGATTATTGGTAAGTTCACTGTGTTTTCGAATACCGTCGCTTTATTGCCTTGGTTTTGAAAGTGCATGCGCACTCGTTCTAATAACTACTGGGACCGATACGTGAAGCCGCTACAATTCGAGAAGGCGAAATAGAGCGCGTGCTCCATTAGTCGAACCGAGATCGAACTAATCCGACTCCGCCCATTGTCGAAATGGCGGAGGACAACCGATCTATGCTAGAGCAACTCCAAGCACCCACCGAGGGTTATCGAGAAGCCATCGTCGTTCCGGCAATCGTTGCCGATAACTTTGAGCTTAAACACGGATTGATAAATTTGGTTTCGTCAAGCCAATTTTACGGATTTGAGAGAGACGATCTCACTCTCATATCCGACGATTTAACAAGCTCACGTCTAGATCAAGTAACCGTAACGTTCCGGAAGAGGCTATCAAGCTACTACTCTTCCCATTTTCATTGAGGGGGCGCCCGGATTTGGCTCGAGAAACTACCCCCTCGATCAATAACCACATGGGAGAATTTAGTGTCAAAATTCGTGAACGAATTCTTCCCACCGTCTAAAACAACAAGCCTTAAAAATGAAATAACGAAATTCACACAAAGATTTGATGAATCATTTAGTGAGGCATGGGACCGATTCAAAGATTTGTTTAGGCAATGTCCCCATCATGGTTTTACGGAATTACACCAACTTGATACATTCTATAACGGTTTGAATGAAACTGATCAAGACTCTCTCAATGCCGCCGCGGTGGTAATTTGTTGACCCGATCAACGAGAGATGCCTTGTTGATTATTGAGAACAAATCTAAAGTTCGTACCTCACGTAGCAAATCGGTTGCTGCCCGAGTGGGTGTTACACCATCGTCCTCGTCTTACAAAAATACGTCTAGCACCGATGCTAAGATTGATAAGCTTACGGACATGATTCAGGCTTTGGTTAAGATTAAGACCGCTAAGGTTAATTCTTCTCCACCAGCTCAAGTCAAAGCGGTGGAAACGACTTGTACTACTTGTGGTGGCCCGCATGTTTACTACAATTGTACCGCCACCGATGGAAATCCTTTCGAAGCTAATGCCGTAACCAGAGGTAACCAATACCGTTCTCAAGTTGAACCAAATCCTCGTGTTAGTAATCAAATGGTACCTCCGGGATTTTCTCAATCAAACAATCCGACTCGTTTTAATCAGAATCAAGTTCGTGGACCAAATGTTCAAAACCAATTCAAAGCCTCACCAAATCAATACCCGAATCAAGGAGTCAATTACAATCAAGGATATCCAAATTCAAGCTATCAAGCTCCACCTTTGCCTTCAAATGAATTCACGAATTACGTTCAACACAATAATGCTACCATCGAAACCATGCAAACTCAGATTTCAAGTTTGAGAAATGAGTTTGAATCTTCGTTGACTAGACAAAGCAATGAGTTTAGGAATGAGATTCGACTTCAGAACAACAAATTGGATGCTTCGCAGAATAAACTTGAGAATATGTTGAATGCTGTTTTGTGTAAGATAAGTCAACCCTCGAGTTCGGGATCTCTTCCAAGTGATACCATTCCCAACCCGAAGGGTGAGTTAAAGGCTATAACCACAAGGAGTGGTAAGGCTTATGAAGAACCATCGTTTCCTACTCTGCTGGTGAGGGAGGAGGAACGAGAACCCGTGGTTATTGAAGAAAATGTGCAACCCACACCTGTCCCACCTCCGATCGTTCAGACTCGATTCCGGAACGATGTTCGAAGACTAATTTAAACCCTCACTTCCTTATCCGTCTAGACTTCAAGATCAAAGGATTCGTGATAAAACCGAAAACCAAATGGAGAAATTTGTTGAGATCGTTCAATCCTTGAATTTTAACATTAGTTTCACCGACGCTTTACTCCTCATCGAAATTTGCGCCATGATCAAAAATTTAGTGAGTAATAAGGAAAAGTTGGCCGAAATTGCAAAAACACCGTTGAATGAGAATTGCTCGGCGGTTCTCCTCAAGAAACTTCCTGAAAAGTTAGGAGACCCCGGCAAATTTCTTATCCCTTGTGAGTTTTCGGGAATTGTGAAATGCTCCGCCTTGGCCGATCTTGGTGCGAGTATTAACTTAATGCCTCTTTCGATTTCTAACAAGCTTTCTCTCAGGATCTCACTCCTACTAAGATGACTCTTTAAATCCGGACCCGATCAACCTCTATTCCAAAAGGAATCGCCGAGGATGTCTATGTGAAAGTAGGACCACTACATTTTTCCGCCGACTTCGTTGTCGTTGACTTTGATGCTGATTCCCGAGTGCCTCTTATTCTCGTGAGACCTTTCTTACGAAGGGTAGATGCGATGATTGACGTTTATGAAGGAGAAATTACTTTACGATCTCATAAGGAAACCGTCTCATTTAACATTAACCATCCTTCGAGATACTCCTCCAATTATGATGATGCTTCTATTAATCGAATCGACGGTCTCGATATTGCTACAGGAGTATGCTATGCTCAAAAGCTTCTTGATTTTATGGGTGGTAATCACACCATTCCTTTTGAAAATATTGAACCATCTTCTGAGCCTATAATTGCCGACTCTTCCCCATCTCTTACTCCATTCGAGGAGGTGATTTCGTTTGGAAGAGGTCGATGAGTTTCTTGCTACTGACGAATCGATTCCACCAGGAATTGATGATGGTGTTTATGATTCGGAGGGAGATATCCTTTATCTTGAACAATTACTAAATGAAGATCCATCAGCACTCCATCCGAAAGAGATTACGATTGAAGAAATCAAATCCGTACAAACGTCTAATGAAAAACCTCCAGACCCGAGCTCAAGGATTTACCTCCTCATCTTGAATACGCTTTTCTTGAAGAACCGAACAAGTTTCCCGTCATCATTGCTAAAAACTTGAAAGATGAGGAGAAACCGCACTTTGGAGATTCTTCGTAAACATAAGAGTGCCATCGCTGGCAAATTTCGATATAAAAGGCATAAACCCTCGTTTTTGTACTCACAAGATCTTAATGGAAGACGATTGTAAACCCGTTATTCAACAACAACGTAGGGTTAATCCGAAAATTCATGAGGTTATCAAAATGGAAGTTCTTAAACTCCTTGACGCGGAATCATTTATCCAATCTCCGATAGCTCATGGGTTAGCCCTATCCATTGTGTTTCGAAGAAAGGTGGCATGACCGTCATTGCCAATGAAGATAATGAATTGATTTCCACACGCCTCGTTACCGGATGGAGGGTGTGTATTGACTACCGAAAGTTGAATGATGCTACGAGGAAGGATCATTTCCGCTACCTTTATGGATCGATGCTCGAACGTTTAGCGGGGAATGAGTTCTCTTGCTTTCTCGATGGTTTTTCCGGTTACTTTCAAATTCCGATTGATCCGCAGGATCAAGAGAAAACGACTTTCACTTGCCCTTATGGAACGTTTGCTTACCGACGAATGCCATTTGGTTTATGCAATGCTCGGTGCGTTCCAAAGGTGCATGATGGCTATTTTTCATGACATGATCGAAAAGTCTATGGAAGTTTTTATGGACGATTTCTTGGTTTATGGAGATTCTTTCACTTCTTGCCTCTCTCATCTAGACCACATGCTCAAACGGTGTGAAGACACCAACTTGGTCTTGAATTGGGAGAAGTGCCACTTCATGGTTCGAGAGGGCATTGTCCTCGGCCATAAGATTTCAAAATTTGGGATTGAGGTCGACCGAGCTAAAGTCGACGTTATAGCTAAACTCCCTCATCCCACTACCGCCAAAGGTATTGGGTTTTTTGGGTCATGCCGGTTTCTATCGCCGTTTCATCCAAGATTTCTCGAAGATAGCCCGCCCTCGACCCATCTCCTCGAGAAGGATGCTCGTTTATCTTCACCAATCGAATGCGTTGAAGCATTTAATTTTCTCAAAAGAAATTAACTGAAGCTCGATCTTAGTGCCCCGACGGGATTTGCCCTTTGAGCTTGTGTGATGCTAGTGATTACGCAATGGGGCGTCTTGGGGCAACGTAAATCAAAACATTTCAACCCATACACTATGCGAGTAAGACATTGTCTGAGGCCCAACACAATTATAAGACTACAGAAAAGGAATTATTGGCCGTTGTTTATGCTTTCGAGAAATTTAGACCCTACCTTGTCTTGTCAAAGACCATAGTGTATACAGATCATTCTGCCTAAAGTATCTTTGGCAAAGCAAGATGCTAAGCCACGATTACTTCGGTGGGTTCTCCTCCTTCAAGAGTTTGATGTTACTATTCTTGACAAAAAAGGAGCGGAGAACCTTGCCGCTGATCACCTTTCTAGACTTGAGAATCCCCATCAAAGTGTGCTCGAGAAAAAGGAGATCACATAAACATTTCCTCTTGAGACACTTGGGATGATTGCTAAGAAAGACCCAAACACCCCATGGTTTGCCGACTTTGCAAATTACCATGCGGGCAATTTCATTGTGAAAGGGATGTCGTCCCAACAGAAGAAAAAGTTTTTCAAAGATATTAAGCATTATTTCTGGGATGATCCCTACTTGTTTAAGATTTGTGCGGATCAAGTAATCCGGCGGTGTGTTCATGGCCAAGAGGCCCTTGATATTCTCAATGCTTGCCATAACGGACCCACTGGTGGACATCATGGTGCAAGTTACACCGCTAAGAAGGTTTTTGATTCCGGATTCTATTGGCCTACCATATATCGAGACGCCCATGATTTGGTTAAGTCATGTGACTCATGCCAACGTCAAGGGAAGATTTCGCAAAAGGATGAAATGCCTCAAAATGCTATTCAATTTTGTGAGATTTTTGACGTATGGGGCATCGATTTTATGGGGCCATTTCCATCATCTAAGGGTAATAAGTATATCCTCGTGGCCGTCGACTACTTTTCTAAATGGGTTGAAGCGAAATGGCTCCCACCAATTTGAAAGTAGTTGTTAAGTTCTAGAAGAATTTGTTTTCCCGATTCGGAGCACCTTGTGCTATTATTAGTGATCGCGGGGTACCCATTTCTGTAATGAACAATTCGCTAAAGTTATGGCTAAATATGGAGTTACCCATCGTCTTTCTACAGCGTATCACCCGCAAACGAGCGGACAAGTTGAGGTCTCGAATCGTGGTTTGAAAAGAATTTTAGAAAGGACCGTAGGAGAAAATCGAGCTTCATGGGCCGATAAGTTAGATGATGCATTATGGGCTTTTCGCACCGCATACAAGACACCCATCGGGTGCACCCCATTTAAGTTGGTGTATGGAAAAGCTTGTCACTTGCCCAGCGAGCTCGAACATAAAGGCATTCGGGCCTTGAAACATGCTAACTTTGATCTTAAGACCAGCGGGGTGATCACGGAAAGTTCAATTGAATGAATTAAATGAGCTTAGGGATCAGGCTTACGAGAATTCTTTGATTTTCAAAGAGAAGACTAAGAGGATTCATGATTCTAAAATCAAAAACCGCCTTTTCAACGTTGGTGATCAAGTTATCCTTTTTAACTCTCGATTGAAGATATTCTCGGGCAAACTCAAAACCCGTTGATCTGGACCATTCACCGTTGCTCAGGTTTTCCCTTATGGAACGGTGGAGCTTTCTCAGCCCGATGGCCCTAATTTCAAAGTGAATGGCCATCGTGTGAAACATTATTTTGGAGGGGACATCCCATCTATGGTTGTCCCGGATCTCCAGAATTTCCCTAAGGACAACTGAATTCGGGGATCGAGTCAAGCTAGCGAATCGGTGACCAAAACGATGAAGCGCTTCGTGGGAGGCACCCCATGCTTATCCTTCTATCTTCTTTCTATTTTCTAATAAGTGACGTGAAGGGGTTAGCCTTTTCAATTTCTCGTGTTTGGTTGTTTGTGATGTTGTGTTCAGGATTTTCCCGATATGAAGACTCTCGTGCTCGAAGTTTGTCTTTTCTCCTCTCGAGTTTCATGATCGATGCTGAAGGAAATCCGATATCCGAAATCTTATCGACTAACGTTTATCTTCTAGCATACTTTATAAACGGCTTTTAGATTTTCGTTGATACCCTTGCTTTTAAACATTGAGGACAATGTTTCGTTCTAGTCTGGGGTAGGGTAATCTTCGATTTGATTTGACCGCACTTGCTTATTTTTGTCGTGTACTCTCGCAACCCTGTTTTCCTTAGAAAATAAAAAAAATTTGCTATATTTGAGAAAATTTTAAAATTTTTTAAGCTTTTGTTAAGTCTTTTTGATTGAAAAGTTTGCTAGTCTCTTAGACAAGAAGCTATAAAATGCGAATTCTAGCTCACAAGGCCAAGAATTTGCAAGTTTCCCTGAGTGATTTTAAATATGCATGACTTAATTTCATTAGATGAAGCATTTGCTAAGTTTGTATATGTTTTGACACCTTGTTGACTTTCCGCTGGTGAGAGTAGGAATAGAATTCTGACTTGACCGGGCGTGTTGAGCCCTAGCTTGTTCCCTTAACCATAGATAATCTAAAAATTATCGGCTAAGCATCCGCGGATCTCATTATTTGGGATTTTAATTTTGCAGAGATCGAGAAATGATAGAGTTACTTATGAGTTTAGATGCTAAGCGTGGAGTAGTTGGTTCTCTTTAGAGCCCATCGAAGGTACTTATGGCTTTTTGTTCCCACAAAATTGTTTCACCCCATATCTGCTAATAATAATTAGAGATGTTAAGTTTTTGGCGATAGTTAGTTCTTTGTCTTCTTTAGAGAATCTTTGCCCATGAGAGTTGGGTACACATTGAGGTACTGTCAGTGTTACGGTGTAATAGACAACTTATTCTTGATAGTTTGCTGCTATTGTTTCTATTGTTATAAAAGCCGTAGGGTTTGGAGTTTGGCACAAAAATTAACATGAAATAAAGCCCAAATGTTTTAAAATTAAAAATCCAAAGCTATAAAAGTTGTCATAGACTTCTATAAAGGCAGAGGAAAATCCAAAGTCATAATAAGACTTCTGATAAAGCGATAACCCCGTTGAGTTAGTAGTTTAAAAGACTAAGGGCCTAAAATGTAAAAATGCAAATGTGCTGAAATAGTGTTAAGCCAAACTAAGGATCCGGGAGATGTCTAAAGAAAGCTTCTGTCTCTGGACTCGTAGATGAGTTGTCTCGGTCGCCATAAAAAGGATATTCTCCCTAAATCGTGTGAAATTAGGACCTTGATGTGGACCTCATTTTTGTGTGCAGTGGTTTTCGAGGGAAGATGGATAACTAATTAGCGACTTAGCTTTATATCTTTATCTGAATAAAAGTTATCGAAACGAGGAATTTGAAGAAATTCATTTCTCACAAAAATAAAAAAATCTAGTGGCAAATAGGAAAATGGGAGCAAAAGGTAATTACACAAGTAACTTCCATGGGTAGTGTTAGCATCTAGAATCATATTTAACAATGATTTCGATTTTACGCTTAGTTTGGGGGCTTGCGAAAAATCAGGGACGATGTATTCTATCCGTATGGTCACTTCACGCTGTGTTGTGTTTCTTACTCCGTGATCCTAAAGTGTTGATTGAAAAATGTTGGAGTTACTGATCGACATGAAAGTTCAACTAACCGTCACTCATAATCAGAGTGTGCTTAAACGTAATATCTACATGTGAATTAAAAGGTAAACGGGGCGTTTTTAGAATTAAGGCTTTCTTAATCTCTTTTGAGGAATCTTTGCTACTTCTTCATAGGTTTAGTAAAAAGAGATTGAAATCTTTGGTTTCAGAAACGTGATTTGATTGCATTGCGTGGGGACACGACCATGGTCTCGTCTGGGGTATTTTGATATGTGCTTAAACACATATAATTTCATTATCAAAACTGACCCAAAATAACCAAGAAAGAGCCGTTTATTGTTAACATTTGCGTGTTTCTTGAGTTTTTGCTTGTGCAGGTACGGATACGATAAAACACACAAAAAGAAGCCAAATCAGACGAAAATCCGAGCACGAGAGATTAAGAGAGCTAAAGCTGAGCCGGAAGGTCAGAATTATGCATTTGTGAAGATTTCTACTCTCTAAGGATGATTTGTGAAGATTTGATCAAAGTGTGAAGAAATGTCAGAAACAGTCCCTGAACTTTCAGCAAATGACAGAAAGCACCCTCAAGTTTCAAAAGTTACAAAATCAACCCTTGGTTTATTTGAGAAGGACAAGATTGACCCTTGGATTAAGTTTCAGATTTTACAGTTTTGGTCCCTGAAGTTTCAGTTTATACATGCTTGGTCCCTAAGTTACTAATGGATCACATATCTAGTCCAAATCCAATATACAAACCCACGGCCCAACATACATAACCAAGCCCAAAATCCAAATGCTAGACCCGGTCCATCCTCTTATTACCCAACCCGGTTTGACATTTTAACCCGTATACCCCGTTCCCAAAACCCGGTCAACAAGTCAAAGAAATCAAAATATACTAAAAAATGCTACGCGCCAAACATTTTCCCCAATTCCCCCCTAACCCAGATGTCTATGAACCATAAATTACCCCGCGCCTCAATTCACAAAATTAACACAATTTAAGGGCAAATTGGTACAATCACTGACACACCTGACATGTGCACAGTGCCATGTCAGCTATCCGTGTGCCATACCTCAAATGCTGCTCTCTCATTGGTGGATGAAACGTGGAAATGTTGATCCAAGGGTTGCTACTGATGGGATGAGGTGTATGCTTGATCTAAAGGCTGTAAACACTCCAAAGAAGCATAGATTTCATTCTCTAGATCCTTCCAAGGCATGAGCTCATCTATATAAAGACCCTTTCACTCACGAATTGAACACACCTTCTTTTTCTTTTGAATTCAGTAGCTAAAATGTATTTTGTATTAAGTTTTTAATTCAGTTTTTTTTCTAGCATTTGTAATTTAATTTTTGTTCTCAAGTTTTCCATTAATGAAATTCAGTTTTAATCCTCAAGTAATTGTTTCATTAATTCAAAGAGTTTTCAGCTTGTTAATTCATTAGCTCAAAAAAATCAGAAATAAATAATTGAAAAAAAAATATATATATATATATATATATATATATCAAATCTGTTTTGTGGATTGATCCACACTCAGCTACTATTCTATTTAGCTCATTTAAGCTTTTGATAGCTTATAGTGAGCTTATTTTCATTTCAATCTCAACTTACTTAAAATCCAAATAGCAGTCAACAAAAGTCAACTGTGGCTAATTTTAGAAGAAATGGATGGTTTACTGGTGTTAGCTGTGGAATTGGGCTAAGTTTGGGTTGATAACTGGTTTAGGATTAGTGGTACTTTTGCTATTTTGCAAGCCATAGTGGCTGGACATCTTGTAAGTTTAGATTTAATCTCATAATTGGCTTAATAGAGTAACAGTAGTAGTTTCAATTAGATCTATTATAATTATTGTTCATTATTGTCATTTAGCTTTATTTAGGTGCATTGAATCTGTTTTGAAGGTAGAGTTAGCTTGTCATTGTGATTTAGCTAGAGTAGATTGCATAACAGATTTGAAAAGTAGTGTTTGGGTCAGTTGGATCTAGTGAGTTTGTAGCTTAGTTTATGTTTTAAATCTGTCACATAAGTATCAATTAGAATAAGTAGGCTTATATCAGTGAGTTATTTGCACTCTAGAATCCTAAAAGTCAAAATCACATGTGAACTGATCTTAATCTCAAAACAGTTAGAATTAAGTTGCTGAAATCTTGCATATAGGTGTAGAATTTGATAAGTTAGCTTGCATTGGTTTCATTTCATCATATAATATCATAATCATTTAACCACCTTGATTCAAATCTCACAAAAGTCAAAGAACCAAAACTGATTTCATAAGTCAAAGTTGTAAAATCCAGTTTTCATAAAACTTTGTGAATGAATCATTGATTCATTTTTGAGTAAGAGTGATTGAAATTTTGGTTAATACTAGTTCAGTTGGTCTAATTGTGGAATCTGATTTTTATGAAAACTTCTCAAGCTTTTACAAGCTCTAAATAAGCTGTTTAAACAGGCCCATATGCCCTGTTCACAATAGGTGTAAACTGAGTGTGAGACCAGTCTTTTGCAGATATCATCCAGGTCTCAATATAGCTTAGCTTTGTCTCAAAACTGGGTTGTGTGATCTCTGGTTTGTGATTTTTAGTCTCCAATTTATGATTTCTGTTCCAGCTCACTAGATAAGCTGGTGCATCCGCTTAAAGTTAGTAGGCTTAGGCTGATTTGGATAAGTAGTTTATTAGCTCTAAACTTGGTAAACTGCTTATTAGAGGTTAGGATTAGAAGTAATTAGTTGTTAATAGTTAGTTTTAGTATAAATTAGCTTCTATAACCGTTTGGTAGCTTATTGTGCTTATTAGCTTATTCTTAATAGCTTATTTGAATTCAGTTTACACATCAGCTTCTAAATCTTACACATAAGCCATAGTTTTGATATTTTTCCTAGGTTTAGAATAATATTTTAGAATTTCCCTGAATTTTTCATAATTTTTAGACACTGTTTGCTATTTTTATTGATTTAAACTAGTTTTTATTACTTTTCAAATAGCATTTAATTCGAATAAATCAGAAATAGTTCCAAAAAATAGTTTTTCAATTTTCCTAGATTAATAAAGTTATAAAAAGCAAAAAAATAATTTTTTCTACATTTTTCCTAGTTTAATTTGTAATTTTTATAATTTAAATTAGTTTAAATTAGTTTTTAAATCAAATAAATTTCAGAAAAATCATAAAAATTAATTTTAATTCTTAGTAAATTTTCTAATATCATTTTTAGTTAGAAAGTAATTTTAGATTATTTTTAGGACTTAGATTAGACGTAGTTGCTTTTTATTTACGTTTCTTTTAATACGTTTTAGTATAAATCGCGTATTTAGGATTTCCCGTAGTGTAATTTCCCTTAATTGATTTCCCATTCCCCGTAGTTTTAATATAATCAAAAATCCAAAACATCGAGCATTTTAATAACGAACCAATAACGACGTTGCCCATTCACACCTCGTTGGGAAACGACTCGGATTTCCTAATCCGTATCACTATCACTCACGGGTTTTGATTCATTATCCTTTTTCCTAAAGGGATTTTAAATCATTTCTTGTGGTTATTTTTGATATCGATATTGTGGTTTTATCCATACACACACACCCCTAAGCCTACAACGAGAATCATAACTCCAACAAAATTCAAAATTAACACTTTAGCAAAAAGGATGGTCAATCTGCTGAAGGAGGTCAATCAGCAGAAACAACTCAAGTGGCTAAGTATCTTCAGTAAATATCTTGAGTTTTACTGTGCCACCCAACTCGCATTAATTGTCATCAAGCCTTGACTCCGCCTATAAGATAATCCCAATGAACATTTAACACATACCAATTACCCCCAATTAACTTCAAAAACCCTAATTTCTCCAAAATTCCACAATCACCAACCATAACTATGTCTACCAAACGAGAAGTAATCAATCTAACTTCCTCCTCATCACCATCCTCATCCAGTGATGATTCACACCCATTTTTTCGCTACCCTCATCAAGATGAACCTCGACCTTCAAAATCCCCATTTCTCCTTTCTTCTAAAGATGATAGTGTAGTGAATCCAAGTGATTCATCTAGGGGTTCTGATGACTCCACAGAGCGTCTAGAGCCAATCTTCAATAGATTGGTGAGAGAGGAAGTGGAGAGGACATCAGCAGGTGTGTAGAATCCCCAACATTCACAATCCCAACCCCAACCAAGGCCACGTGCCAGAAATCCACCACTCCCAACCCCAACAAGAGAGGTGGTGATTGCTCTTCCTGCTCCAAGTTTTGGTGCTTCATACCATGGAAGTAAGGGAAAGGGCAAGGAGGCAGAGGTGAAGGGAAAGGGAAAAGGGAAGGTGGTGTGATCCTCTATGGTAGAAAGAGTAGATGGAACAACTGAAGATTTCTCATATTACAAATGCATCCATCATGCCAAGGACCAAAGATATAAAACTAGGTTCTTGAGCATCTTCATCATCGTTTTCATCAATCCATCCTTTCCATTTTCATCTTCAGCTGCTTCATCATACTTGTCAAGTGTATCCACCAGCTTTTGTAATAGATGATAGGAACTAGTATATGTTTGGTAGATCTTGTATAGGAATGGTCTTGTATTTCATTTGAAGTTGATCGTAAGCTGGAAACTGTTTCTCTAATGAATGATCAAGATGTCTTTTATATCTCAATGATTAGCACTTAATATGTACTTCAGTACTTTCCTTTAATAGAATCCATGAGATAACTTGTAACAATACTTGTGCTTTTCTTCAGTAGAAACAAATTTTAATCTTACATGACCATATTCCCTTTTACCAACTTGGTGAACTTCAACATAAAGAAGCATTCTACAAAACAGACACAAAGAAACACACAAACCAAACCAAGACAAACAAAACTTAAAAACAAACATTAGCTGGTTAGTGTTAGCAAACCAAAATATAAGCAAATATCTACAAAGTTTACAAGATATACAACTACAATCCTCCCCTGAGGCATATGCCTCCCCTGAGGCCTATGCCTCCCCTCAAACATTGCAGTTAAGGGTTAACCATCCCAATATGGACAACTAGGTGTTGAAACCTAGGTCCATCAAAAGCTTTAGTCAATAAATCTGCCAGATTATCATCTATGTAAATCTTAAGCACCTTTATCAAATGTTTTTCATATGCATCTCTTATAAAATGATACCTGATCTCAATATGCTTAGTTCTATTATGAAAAACTGGATTTTTAACTATGCATATGGTACTTTGATTATCAATATAGATTGTGGTGTTCATGAAATTAAACCCATAATCCAGCAATTGATTTTGGATCCATAGTACCTGACCACAACAATTGGCAACAACAACAT
Source organism: Chrysanthemum makinoi (assembly GCA_910596185.1). Taxonomy (NCBI): domain Eukaryota; kingdom Viridiplantae; phylum Streptophyta; class Magnoliopsida; order Asterales; family Asteraceae; genus Chrysanthemum; species Chrysanthemum makinoi. The sequence goes on from OU343221.1 coordinate 178,593,439, forward strand.
ACTCTGCTTCAGTAGATGAGGTAGCAACAATAGTTTGTTTCTTGCATTGCCAAGAAATCAATCTTCTACCAAGGAATTGGCAACCTCCAGTTGTGGATCTCCTATCCAGATTCGCACCAGCATAATCACTATCACTATATGCTTCCAATACAAAAGGAGACTCTTTTGGGTACCAAAGACCTAACTTGGGTTGGCCTTTTAGGTACTTGAAGATCTTTTTGACTGCATTCAAGTTGGAAGTAAGTGGAGTGACCTGATGTCTAGAACAATCACTCACAGCAAAGGTAATGTCAGGCCTAGAAGCTGTTAAATACATTAGTGAACCAATCACAGCTGGATCTGGTTCAAAATTTTTCTTTGGTTTTGGAGCTTCATAAGGTGTAGTGGGAGTTCTGACATTTTCCATATCAAACTTCTTCAAAATGTCTCTCACATATTTATCCTGACTGATAAAAATACCATCAGGTTTCTGCTGAACTTGTAGACCCAAAAAGAAAGTAAGCTCCCCCATAGCACTCATCTGAAACTCTCCCTTCATTAACTCCTCAAACTCCCTGCACCAAGCTTCTTTAGTGGAGCCAAAGATAATGTCATCCACATAAACTTGCACAAGAATGATGTCGCTGTTAATCTTCTTTAGGAAGAGTGTTTTGTCAATGGAACCTCTTCTGTAACCATGCTTCAGCAGAAATGCAGATAGCCTAGCATACCATGCTCTAGGTGCCTGATGTAGTCCATAGAGAGCTTTCACAACCTTGTAAACATGATGTGGATGATCTGGGTCTTCAAAGCCTTTGGGTTGAGTGACATATACTTCTTCTTCTATCTCACCATGCAAAAAAGCACCTTTCACATCCATTTCATAAACCATGAACCCCATATGAGATGCATAAGCCAAGAAGATTCGAATTGCCTCAACTCTAGCGACAGCTGCAAAAACTTCATCATAATTAATTCCTTCCTCTTGCCTGAGCCCTTGAGCCACTAATCGTGCTTTGTTTTTAACCACAATACCCCTTGCATATCTTTTATTCTTCAAGATCCATTTGGTCCCAATTGCAATCTTCCCATGTGGTAGTGGTACCAATATCCATACCTGCTGATTCTTGAATTTTTGCATCTCATCTTGCATTGCTTAAAGCCAACTTGAATCTTCAAGAGCTTGAGTAACACTGGTTGGTTCCACTTGAGAAAGGAAGCAAGCAAACAGATAATGCTTAAAGTCTGTGTGATTGTCCCTTTACTGGTTTGAAACATAGGAAAGAAAAGCAACTTTACCATACTTAGAACTTGACACAGCACTTCTAGTTCGTACAGGTGCTTAAGGATCACCAATAATATTTGCTTGAGGATGAGCACTGTTGATCCGTTTTGTAGCAGAGGGGTTGACATCAATTGTGGTGTCAAGATTGTTCACAGTTGGTTCAAAATCACTGTCATAGGAAGGTGAGGTGAAGATTCCATCTTTGGGTTGATGATTACCAAGATCTGAAGGTCTTGGAAATCGTGTATATGGTTCTTCAAAGTCTGTGGACACACTAGTAGGAATTGGAGTAGATGCAGCAGGGTTGTCAGCAGATTTGGTGATGTCAGGAGAAACAGGATAAATATCAGGAGAATCATGGTTTCCACTGACTGCTTCTCTTGCAAGCTCCCCACCAAGCCTCTCAGCTTCTAGATTGGCTGCATACTCTTGCTTCTTGAGTCTAGCAAGGTCCTCAGCATAGTGTGACTCATCTCCATGCTCATCAGAAGTTACATTAGAATGATCTCCTACAAAATGGTTAGGGGAGAAGGAAGGTACAAGAATTGGTTGTTCATCATGTTCAGACTCACTATCTGAGTCATCATCTAGGGTACCTGCATTGTCAGTGGGAGACTCTTGTGAACCTGCAAATTGGTTAGCAACATGTCTAGTATAACCCAAGTAATCATTTAAGTAGTCCAGGTCAAAGAACCAAACATGACCTTGTCCCTGCACATTAGGCTTATCTTCTAGGTATCTCAGGTTTAGTGTCTCTTCAATCTTCTTAGCAGTTAAATTGTATACCCTGTAAGCCTTACTATGAGCTGAATAACCCACAATATATCCCTCATCAGCTTTCTCATCAAATTTTCCCAATGGATCACTAGTGTTTAAAATGGTCACTTGACATCCAAACGGTTTGAGGTAATGTATAGCAGGAACTTTCCCAGTGAGAAGTTCATAAGGTGTCTTGAAATGAGGTCTAGTAATGGATTCCCTGTTTAGTACATAGCAAGCCGTGCTAACTGCTTCAGTCCAGAACATAGTGGGTAATTTAGAGTCTGCAAGCATGGATCTTGCTGCCTCTATTAAGGTCCTATTCTTTCTTTCAGCTACCCTATTTTGCTGTGGGGTTCTTGGAGTGCTATAGTCCCTTTTTATCCCTTTAGACTTATAGAGTTATATTAATACAACATTTTGGAACTCTGTCCCATTATCACACCAAGTACCTTTAACCTTTTTGTTCAACTGGTTTTCAACAAGGGTAATGAAATCTTTTAAAACTTGAGATGTTTCATCTTTAGTTCTCAAAAAGAATACCCAACAAAACCTGCTATAGTCATCAGTGATTACCAGGAAGAAATACTTGTGATCAATACTCCTGACTTGGGTTGGACCAAAGAGATCCATATGCAGCAACTGAAGAGGTTCTGAGATAGTGCTCATAACTGTAATGGCTTTGTATGAGACTCTGTGTTGCTTTCCTTTGTTGCAGCCAACACAATTGTGTTCATTGGTGAAGACTTTGGAAGGAAGTCCTTCAACTAGACCCTGTTTAGAAAGCTTGTTAATGGTCTTGAAGTTCACATGAGCCATCCTTCTATGCCATTTTGTAGACTCATCCAGGGATGCTTTAGCCACCAAACATGTTAGGTCACCTTCTGGTTGAACATCATTCAAATTTAATGTGTATAAATTGTGGCTTCTAGGAACTCTCAGTAGAATGGATGTATCTTCTGTAAGTGAGAAGTATTTAGAGAGCACCATACATTCATCCTAACAAAATAATACTTTGTTCTTGGTGTCACAAATTTGTGATACTGAGAACAAGTTGAAATGTTGCAGTTCCTTTACATAGTACACATTCTCAAGGTCCAAATGAGGTGTTCTAATGGTGCCTTTCCATGTGATTCTACCGTCTCCTCCACCAAAAGTCACACTTCCTCCTCCTTCTATGGGTACAAAATCATGCATCTTTTCTTTGTTTCCTGACATGCTTCTAGAACAACCACTATCCACTATGCCAACATCTTTACTCCTCAAGGGATGATCTTACAACAATAACAAGAATATATACAAAATATTAGTACACTATGGAGACTCAAGTCATTACTGACTTGAGCCTGTGTGAAGATCGTTTATAAGCTCAGCTAGGGATCAATAACAAAGATAATAAACATGGTACGCAGTGGAATAATCAAAACAATACTTTGTTATTGAACAAGGTTTTTAATTCACTAACACTAACTAATCTTAGACGTTTATAGGAACACGTCTACTAACTAAACTAATAACCTAGGCGTTTACAAGACTATACGCCTAGAACACACTAATCTAAAACTCTAGACGTTCTCCCATAACGTCTAGGCTAAACACGCACCTTTTGACGTCTACATATTGGAAGACTTAATTAAACCTACACCTATGTCCTCTTTATATACTAGAGGATAAGGACTAAATAATAAAACTTCGATTGCAAGAAAGTCCTTCCATCTTTTAGTAGGTTTCCTTCTTGTCATATTAAGTCCCTCTTGTTTCATTCTTTTTGTCTTTATCAACTCAAACATATAATTCCCAACAATCTTCCCCTAGTTGATAATGACAAAACCATTCTTGAACGAACTTCCCTAGACGAAGTAGAGAAATTGAGATTAGGGATCTCACCATGAATGAAACAAGTATGTCTTCCTTTGTCTTCCCCTTAATCCATGCCATGTCACTCAAACATCTCTTCCCCTTTTTGTTATTATCCAAATAGGGAACGTATGCAAATAATGATCTTGACCACCACGAACCAATATCATACTTCCAATCTAAGACTTCCAATGCTTTAAATCACCCACCATTACGCATCATAAGAAAAATGAATTCAAAACAGTAGAAAACTTCAACTAGCAGTAGTAATAATGATCAACAATAGTAAAAATCAAACACTTCCCCTTGAGTGATGCACGTAGATGGTTAAACTTTTAACAATAAGCTTCCCCTAAAAACCATATGTTAACCATCTTCTTGATTCTTCAAAATCTTTAAGCTCCTTGTAATGATTACTTTGTGAAGAAAACCGAATATAACGAATTTGATGAAGAAGTAGAATTTCCCAAACTTGTGTCTTAAATCTTTTACTATCCACGGAACTCCATACTTATACCCACAAATATAAGTAGACCGCAATCCCTTGAAAAGAATCCTCAAGTAGTATGAGACACTGAGCACTACAATGTAACTCCTTCAAGTGATAGACAATGTGTGCATAGAGCATCATAAGAAAAATCACACATTGCTAGATTCAACAAGCTAGATGATAAGAACACAAACCAAGTAATTCCACTTCACCTTCAAATAAGTGATAAATAATCCTCTTCGTAATCAATTTTTCAATGAATCAAATACAAGCCTTTTTGAATCCTTTTAAGAACAAATAACTTCTTCCTGTGTGTGTGAACCAAATAACCATTCTGTTTTTGTGTCATCCAAAAATCCATAACCATTATCACGCTCGACTTCCCCTTAAATCGAAAACCATATGAGAAGCAGTACTTTGAGAAGGAAACGCAGCAGTACTTTGAATTAACAGTACTTTCATTGAAGCACAGTACTTTTAAAAAAAAATTCGACCAGCAGTACTTTCATTCGTAGAAGCAGTACCTTAATAAGAACTCAAACAGTACTCAGTACTTTCAAAAACACCAAGCAGTACTTTGGATGTTCAAACAGTACTTTCATCTAAACCAGCGAGCAGTACTTTCAACACTAACTGCCTTTGACTCACCAATATATTAATCCAGTATTGGATCGAATAAAATAAGCCGTATCTACTACTGACGTACTACCAATCACATCATAATTCTTTAATAGCAGTATACTGATCCACGCGCTTGACTCAACCCATGTGATGATAAACAAAAAATTTAATGTATGACCAATAAACTACGTGCATCATAACAAACATTCCATGTGACTTGACCAATGAATTATGAGTAAGAACCAATAATATCCCATCATGCCTACGTGATAATAACAATTTAAAAACTTGGCCAATCAAAATTCACGACTACCATACTAACCATGTACCGCATACCACCAAATCTTTTCCATCCATAAAATAATCACAATCCCACGTGAATATCCATATACCACCGTACAATCAATCAATTCTCCAACATTCGATCAATTAATGAACAATTTAATAATCGATCCATGTGAAACCAATTTATAACGCACCAATCAATCAGTCCAAAGTCAACAACCAACTTGAGATATATAATATTACCGTACCGGCATTAAAAAACGAGAGCCCCACATCCAAAAATTTAAGCCATGTGCTCATCAAGAAAACGACAATTTGTTGACCTACTTCTCATGAATATAATTATCATTTGAACATAATTAATTAGTATCAGAACCTTTATTAAAAACTGCGCAGGCGATTTTTTTTAATATGTATTCTTCGACAACTTTTACTGCTTCAATAAAACCTTGAATAAACCCTATATCAAGAGCTCCCCGCTCTGATACCAATTGTGAAGATCGTTTAAAAGCTCAGCTAGGGATCAATAACAAAGATAATAAACATGGTACGCAGCGGAATAATCAAAACAATACTTTGTTATTGAACAAGGTTTTTAATTCACTAACACTAACTAATCTTATACGTTTATAGGAACACGTCTACTAACTAAACTAATAACCTAGGCGTTTACAAGACTATACGCCTAGAACACACTAATCTAAAACTCTAGACGTTCTCCCATAACGTCTAGGCTAAACACAAACCTTTTGACGTCTACATATTGGAAGACTTAATTAAACCTACACCTATGTCCTCTTTATATACTAGAGGATAAGGACTAAATAATAAAACTTCCATTGCAAGAAAGTCCTTCCATCTTTTAGTAGGTTTCCTTCTTGTCATATTAAGTCCCTCTTGTTTCATTCTTTTTGTCTTTATCAACTCAAACGTATAATTCCCAACAGCCTGCCTTGTGGATCATAAGATTTAGGTCATGTAGATGTATAAGATGCACCATTGTTCTTGGTCCTCCATTGAAAATTAGGTCCCTTTTTAGTCCAAGAACAACCTGCTGAGGGCTTCACAGAAGTATCCCTATATCCCTTCCCATCATACATTGAGTCAAAACATGCAGGCCAATAACCATTTTGAAAATATGAACTAGTTGGTCTAACATATGGTCTAGCAAAAGATCTTCTCCAACCAAAATTTTGTTTGATGGTTTTATGAGTTGCTTGCGAAACAAAAGATGGTATATCATTAACATTTTTCCATATTGGTATAGGTTTCCTTTGTCTAGCACATACGCCCATTCTTTGCTCATGAAAATTACAATCCTTAATCAAATGAAACTTACTTCCACACACAAAACATTTCTTCTGCTTAGAAGATTTATTCAAATTGAAAGATGTTTCATTACATGCAAAAGCATTCAAACCACAAACATTAATAGAATTGTTTTTAACAGAATTAAAGACTTTATTTTGCAAAGAATTAAAAGACAAGTCTTTAGAGGAAACTGTCTTGGAGGTTGATTCCTCAGCAGCAACTCTAACAGGCTTGTAAGGAGTCTTGGGTGTAGGCTTGGGTGAGGTCTTGGGAAGGTCTGACTTTTCATTTGAATCACAACTAGTAGAAGTAGTAGACCCTTGGTCAGAGGACTTGTCACTGTCAACACAAGAGACATAGTCAGTAGATGAAGAATTAGGGTCTGGCAAGTCTCTTGAATTTTTACCATAAAGATGGTGTGATCCATCGAAGTCAACGGTGATGGAAAGGTCAATGGGCATATGTTCTCCTCTAATAGGTCCAGGTACAGCATGAAATTATCCTTCTTTTACATAATTAGCTAATCCTACTGGAGTAGATTTACGCGTATCATTCCTAGCTTCTAAGCCAACATATTTTTTAAAACCTAAACCTAACCCAGAGTTTACAGATTGACTACCATATAGAAAGCGAGCTACTTTGTCACCTGAAACTAACCATTCTTTATGTCTAGCTACTTCCTCATCTAGTTACTTTTTCAACACTTGGTTTTCAGAAACTACATCAGCTTTTTCTTTCTCAGTTCATTTTAAATCAATTCTAGCACATTCTAAATCACTTTCTAACACCCTTATCTTTTCATCATAAGCCAGTTGATTCTTTTGAAACCAAACTTTTTGTCTTTCTACAATTTTTAAAGCCTTTTTGTAAGCCTCAACTTCGACATAACATTCAGTATATTTAGGTTTCAATTCATCATAAGCTTCCTTAAGTTCATTATATCTTTCACTACAACTAAAAACACAATTATGTACCTGAGAGATGCCCATTAAGGCAACTTGATCATGCTTATCCTCTGTAGTACAACTTGCCAGCAATCCACCATGCTCATAACCAGGAGCTTCATCATTTTCAAGAGCATGCACCTTCCAGTTGACATGGTCATCCAGAGTGACCATAGCACTGGATGATCCAGCTTTGGAATTTCCAGCTTCCATATGATTCTGCTGATAGGAAGAATACCTAACCTCATCACCAGCCTTCCTATCCTTGCATTCTCTTGAGAAGTGACCCATCTGACCACAAGTATAGCACTTGATTTTCCTTTTGTCAAATCTTGCTAGATCTCTTCCTTGGAAACCAAACTTTTTTCCAGACTTACGCTCAAACCTCTTGGTGTCCACTAAGAGCATGGCCAGTTGCCACTTCAAATTCATCTCTTCCATATCAAGTGGATCTACCTGTTCAAAATCCTCAAAAGCTAGTTGCTGCTGATTGTCATAATCAGCAACAAAAGAGTGAATTACATCTTCCAATACACCACTGGATTTAGGTTGAGAGTTTGATGTAGTGGTGATGTAGGATGATGATGCTGAGGAAGCTGGGCTTGGAGCATAGGTCATCTTATTTGAGGAGGCTCCAACAAATGCTATGTGACTGGGAGTGGATGAACGAAAGGGACTTCTGACATCAGGCTCAAGAGTTTTAAGCCTGTTGTAGAGATCATCAAAAGTGACCATATCCAGCCCACCTTTAGCTTTCAGTGCAATGCTCACTTGTAACCAAGATGGAGGTAAAGATCGTAAGAACTTTGAATTGCAGTCCTCATTGTCTGGCTTGGCCTTCATCTGATTCAGTTGCCTCAAAATCTTATGGAACCTGTCATATCCCTTGTGGATACCTTCTTCCTCAGAGATTTGGAATTCTTGAAACTTCTGTTTCAGCATTGATTTCCTCATCCTCTTTGACTCCTCGTTCCCACCAAACCTAGCCTTGATTGCCTTCCAAATGTCCTTAGCATCCTGCATGTAGTGAAAGTCCCCCATGTGATCATCTGGTATAGCCTGAAGGAGAATATTTCTAACTTTGTTCTCTCTCTGAACAACTAGTATCTCTTCAGCAGTTTTGGGACCAACGATGGTAACAACACCATCAGGATCTGTGACATGCCTCTTCAAACTGTTACCCTTCTTCACAACTTCCCAAAGATTCCAATCAATATTGGAAATCCAATTCTGCATCTTCATTGCCCACAAATCATACTCCTCCTTCTGTAGGTATGGGAACTTTGCATTGTTGTTTGTGAGATTGAGTTGATGCAAAGATGTGGTGTTTTGATTGTTAGTGACTTCTGTTTCGTCGTCTGACCCAGGCATGGTTATGGTTGTTTTGGTTGTATGGGTGTAAATAAAAGAATGTTCTTAGTATCACGGAGACTCTCCCGAGGCTCTGATACCACTTGTTGAACCTTAGACCTTGATAGATCTTTGAGTGCTCCTAAATCATTAGTAGTGCTTATGTAATCACAAACACACTAATAGAAAGTCTCTATTACTTATATTCTAAAGCGGAAATCAAACACAAGTATAAACACAGATAACTAAGAATACTTTGATCCTCTATGGATCTTTGAATAATACTAAAACTTGTTTTTCCAACTCGTACATCATTCATACTAATGTGTTCCTTTTATAGACTAGGAACCCTAAACCGTTTCCCAAGAAACGTATAAACATAAAACTAAAGAATATATACATTATCACTTCCTAATAAAGCTCATGCATATCCTAACTAACTATAAAATACGCGGAATATCTATTTCCTCAGAAAAAAACTACGCGGTTTTACTACTTCCGCAGAATCTCTTCTTCAGCAGAATCCTTGCACTTCAGCAGATTCTTCAGCAATCACTTCAGCAGAATTCTTACTTAGTAGAATTCCCAACACTAGTAGTAGTGGTGGATCTAGAGGTGGAGGTCAACCCGTACATATTCATGTTTGGCTCGAGTGGTTCGTTAATCAGAAACCGTGATCTTTCACTTCTGCTACTACTCCCATTGACGCGGAGAACTGGATCTCCCATGTTGAAAAGATATTTGAGGTGCTTGGGGTGACCGACAAGTTTAAAGCTCTGCTCGCGAGCTACAAGTTCGAGGGTGATGCGTTGAGCTGGTGGAAAGCTCATCGACAGGCGAAGGGTAGTGAACCCTATGTGGCGGCAATGACTTGGGCTCAGTTTCGTGAGGTTTTCTTACAGCATTACTTTCCTTTCTACGAGTAGCAGAAATGTGAGCGGGATTATTGCTCGATCAAGATGTGGGAGAACGAGACTAGCTCTGACTATATGAAGAGGTTTTCTCGTCTGGTTGGTTATCTGGGTGCGGCAACTGGGTCGTCACAATATCAGGCACGACACTTCAAGTGGGGAATTCCTGATCGTATTTTGGGACAACTAGTTAATTATGAGTATGATGATGTGTCGGAGGTAGCGAATGCGACACACAATATAAAGATTATGTGGGAGCGGTCTGGTTACAACAAACGAGACCGAAATGGTGATCGACGCCAGAGTTATCAGGGTGGAAACCAGAGAGGTTCTGAGCAGCGGTCTAATGATTATCGACGTCATGATAGACAGGGCAACAGTGGGCATGGTGGCAACGGTCAGCGGAACTGGTGTGACCGGGACCAGCAGTATCATCGGGGACGTCAGGATTATCGTGGGTCTGGTTCTGGATATGGTTCGGGTTCGGGTAATGGTTCTGGTTATGGTTCAGGGTCCGGTTATGGTTCTGGCTCTTCTCAGCAGAAGAGGACTTCTGATTATGCTTCTTCTCCTACTTAGGGTACTTGTGGAAAGTTACATCCGGGTTGGCCTTGTTATAAGGCTATTGATGCGTGTTACCTCTGTGGACAAACTAGGAATAAGGCCAATGAGTGTGGGAAGAATAGGGGTTCTGGTTCGGGCACAAGGGGTAATGGTGACAAGAAATTGACGACTTCTAGACGTGGGTACACCATGACAAGGGATGATGCAGCAAACGCTTCGGGTACTCTTACGAGAATTTTATCTATGTTTGGTCGAGACGTGTTTATTTTGTTTGATACGGGTGCTACTCATTCTGTTGTGTATATTTTATTTGCGCGTTGTGTGGGTATTAAATCTGCACCACTTGATTATACTTTGTCTTTGTCTACACCACTGAAGAACATGGTAGTTATTGATAATGTGTATCGTGATTGTCCTTTACGTTTTTATGACACTATTAGATCTGTCAACTTATTTTCGATTCATATAACTGATTTTGATGTTATTGTGGAAATGGATTGGTTATCCGATCATCGTGCTACTATCGATTGCCACGCTAGGCGTGTAATATTTAGAAATTTGAACTCTAAGGATTTTGTGTATCATGGTTCAGTATCCGGTAAATCTTTAAAGATTATCTCTGCTATGAAAGCGCGTACGCTTATATCTCACGGTGGTAAGGGTTTTCTAGCTTCTGTATCTGATACTTCGATGGATGGTCCTTCGCTTGATAGCTATCCAATCGTTCGTGATTTTGCTGATGTATTTCCGGAGGTGCTTCCCGGAATTCCACCCAAACGTGATGTTGAATTTGGTATTGAACTTATTACTGGTGATGAACCTATCTCTAAGGCACCTTATCGTATGGCTCCTATCGAACTAAAAGAATTGAAAGAGCAACTTCAGGAACTCTTAGATCTTGGTTTCATTCGTCCGAGTGTTTCCCCATGGGGCGCTCCTGTTCTATTTGTTAAGAAGAAGGATGGCATCATGAGACTGTGTATCGACTATCGTGAGCTTAATCGCATTACTGTTCACAACCGATATCCTCTTTCGCGTATTGATGACTTATTTCATCAGCTTCAAGGTGCTAAATTCTTTTTGAAAATCGATCTAAGATCTGGCTATCACCAGTTATGAGTCAAAGAGCAGGATGTTCCTAAGACTGCTTTCCGGACTAGATACGGTCACTATGAGTTTTTAGTTATGCCCTTCGGTTTGACAAATGCTCCTGCGGTGTTTATGGATTTAATGAACCGCGTCTTTCATGATTTCCTGGATAAGTTTGTTATTGTTTTCTTCGACGATATTCTGGTCAATTCTAAGACCAAGGACAAGCACGAGCAACATATTCGTATTGTGTTGAATATTCTACGCCAGAAGAAGTTTTTCGCCAGGTTTTCGAAGTGCAAGTTATTGTTGGGTCAGGTGGCATTTCTAGGCCATGTTGTTCTGCAAATGGCATCATTGTGGATCCGGCAAAGGTTGAGGCAATCACCAAATGGCAGAGACCTACTACCGTGACCAAGTTTCGGAGTTTTTTGGGTTTAGCTGTCTATTATCGATGTTTTGTTGAGGGTTTCTCACATTTAGATTTGTCTCTGACGAAGTTGATGCGAAAGGGTGAGAAGTTTGTTTGGAGTGATGAACACGAGAAAATCTTTGAAGAGTTAAAGCGGAGATTCGTTTCTGCCCCAGTTCTTGCTTTACCTTCGGGGACTGGCAGTTTTCAGATTTATAGTGACGCATCTGGGAAAGGCCTTGGTTGTGTTCTTATGCAGCACGGAAAGGTTATTGCATATGCCTCGCGACAGTTCTGGAGACACTATTTATGGAATTAGCTGTAGTGATGTTTGCTCTGAAGATCTGGAGACACTATTTGTATGGAGAGACTTGCGACATCTTCACTGATCACAAGAGTCTTAAGTATATTTTCACGTAGAAAGAGTTGAATATGTGACAGCGACGTTTGTTGGAGTTTCTGAAGGATTATGATGCCAACATTCAGTACCATCCTGGGAAGGCGAATTTTGTTGCAGATGCATTGAGTAGGAGATATGGTTATGTAGCTAGGATAAAAATTGAGCCGGAGATTATTCAAGATTTGGAAATGTTGGAGATTGAGTTTTGTGTTCGTAGTACCGATGGATAATGGGCGAGTTTGAAGATCGAGCCTAACCATATTATGCAGATCAAAGAAGCTCAGAAGGATGACGGTGAGCTTTGGGCAGTTGTTCAAGATTTGGATGAGCAGTCTGATTTGCGTATTGACGACGACTGTGTTATCCGATTTGGTAATCATTTGTGTGTTCCTAATGTTCCTTCTCTTCGTGAGGCTGTCCTAACGGAAGCTCACAATTCTCTATTTTCCATTCACCCAGGTTCGACAAAGAGGTATAGGGATTTGAAGCAACACTTTGGGTGGAACGGTATGAAGAAGGATGTAGCCGTATTTTTTGGGAAGTGTTTGGTGTGACAGCAGGTTAAGATCGAGCACCAGTGAGTGAGTGGTCTACTTCAGCCGTTAGACATTCCTGTGTGGAAGTGGGATGAGATTTCTTTGGACTTCGTGAGGGGTTTACCGCGTACGCAGAGGAGGCACGATGCTATTTGGGTAGTGATCGATCGTTTGACCAAGTCAGCTCATTTCTTACCTATTCGAAAGGATTATTCAGTCATCCGTTTAGCTGAGATATTTCAGCAAGAGATCGTCCGAATTCATGGAACTCCAGCTTCGATTGTTTCTGATAGGGATCCGCGCTTCACTTCTCGTTTTTGAAAGGGTTTGCAACAAGCTTGGGGGACCAGACTCAAGTTTATTACAACATTTCATCTGCAGACTGAGGGACAGACAGAGCGAACCATTCCGACTTTGGAAGATATGTTACGATCTTGTGCTCTCGAGTGGACGGGCAACTAGGACGACTATTTGTATTTGGTGGAGTTTGCCTACAACAACAGTCGGCATGCTAGTATCGATTGTGCTCCTTTTGCGATGTTATATGGGCGCAAGTGTAGGGCGCCAGTTTGTTAAAACGAGGTTGGTGAAAGACTGATTGAGAACCCGTAACTTACTGAGGTGAGCAACGAAAAAGTCGCCATTGCAAAGGCGAAGCTCAAGGAAGAGAGAGCTCGTCAGAAAAGCTATGCAGATAAGCATCGACGTGAGTTAACATTTCAGTTGGGTGACCGTGTGTTTTTGAAGGTGTCGCCATGTAAAGGAGTTAGACGTTGTGGTATTCATGGGAAGTTGAGTCCGCGCTTTATTGGTCCTTTTGAGATTCTTGATCGCGTTGGCGAGGTTTTGTATCGTTTGGCCTTACCTCAGTTATCTCATGTCCATAATGTATTCCATGTATCTCTTCTGAGGGGATACAACCATCATCATCTTCATGTGATCTCCTATCCGTTAGATCAGATCCGAGAGGATTTGACATTTGTGGAAGAGCCTGAGGCTATTTTAGATCGCCAAGACAGAGTCATGAGAAAGAAAGTCATCCGTTTGTTAAGATTTTGTGGCGAAACCATCCGGAGCGGGAGGCTACTTGGGAAACCGAGGAGTCTATGCGATCTAGCTACCCGCATTCCTTTGCTTGATTTGGTACGTATTCGTTTTGACTTTCCTATTTCAATTTCGAGGACGAAATATTTTTTTTAGAGGGGAAGAATTATAATAACATGAAATACGAGATAACTTTTGAACGTATAATTCGAAGAAAACATAAAATTTAAACTATCTGTTATGAAGTCTGACTACAAAATACAAAGTCCTAATCTAAGCTACGAATTAAAATCGACTCAACCTATGTTTAAGAGTATCATAAACGTTTTAGAAGTTCCATGGGGTACAATTACCATTTAAATATGCATAAACTAAAATTCTTAAATTTCATCACACAACCACCTAGTTTCTTATAGGTCCGTTATTTTTATTCATATCATATACACAAATAAGATATGGTTATTCATTTGAAAGTTGGAAAATGAAATGGTCTACTCACTATTCCCCTATACTCGGCGCCTATCTCCCTCAATATATCTCAACCGTTCTCTACTCTTTTAAAACCGTATACCTATTATATTTCACCCACTCAATCCTAAATACTACTCCAAAGACAGTGAATCTCATTTTTTATTCACAAGAAGGTACGAAAGAGACAACCAGGTGGTTTTGTCGTGGGTGTGATAATTTCGAAAGGGGTGTTTTGTGGGGTTATTCGTCTTGGTTCCGCTCGTGTGGTGTGTTAGTCGACTAAGGGTTTTGGTTGGTTTGAATAGGTGTTGGTCTTGGTTTCTTATTCGTTTCTTACATTCAACCCAAGTGGTATCTCGATCTCTTTGTTCCTTTCTCTCGACAGTCTTATAACATGCGTTTATATATGTTGATAATGTGTGGACAAATCATCTATTTCCTTAAAACCATATACGAATAACATATATTTTGGGTCGCATAAAATCATGAATCTATGTATATATTATATATCAACTTATTTGGCTTGAAGATTTTGAATACGTTTCTTTTACTTGGTCACAGAATATGTATCACTGATGTAGTAGTAATACACCAAATATACGTGACACGCGAGAATCAACGAATCGACCCTTTAGGAAAAATATCGACACGCAAAACCCTCAAATATATGATAAGTGATACCGGGCAGGTGATTACCCGGGTCCTTTCCCAACGAGGTGTGAAATTGACGGTGACGTTGAGTTTCGTGATTAGGACTTGAATTGGTTAAACGAATTTTGGTTTTTTTATTACGCTAATCTACAAATTAAAGAACGGGGATGAAAATAAAGCACGTAAATAAAGTAAATAACTAAATTAACAACTACTAAGCATAAGAAATAATAAAACGATGCTAAACTACGTCCTATGGTGCTAAAACTAAAAAACGCGAAAAACTGGCAATGCACTGAGCTTTAAAAGTGAAACTTTTGCTATTTAAGTCCTACGAGTGCAAAAATAATTTTTCTACATTCTAAATGACTAAAAATAATTTTAGAAAAAATCCGGGTATTTTTTCGACTTTTAAATTATTTATTACGAATTAAAAAACTAATTTAATCTAATTTAATTATTAAAAATAGTAAATGATAACAAAAAATTCTGAAATTTTTTGTAAAATTACTTTATGGTATCAAAAAGCTAGGAAAAATAAGAACTTGAAAAAATCAGTAATAGATAAGCAAGTATAAGCAAAACAGTCCCTAATAAGCTAAAAGGCTAAAACTACTAAATGAACTAAAATAATTAAATAAAGCAAATCTAACATGGGAGAGGTACTAGAACAGATGGTAGAGTGTGATGGCTGTGAGTCTATTCATGGGCTAAAAGGTCACAGGTTCAATTCATAGCATCTAATTTTTTACAACTTATTTTTTTTTTGGATTTTTCTTTTCTTGCAACTTGAAAATAACATATACCAAAAACTAAAACTACTAAACTTGGAACTAGGCTGTTAGGAAAATATAAACAAGCAGAAGCTATATAAATTCTACGGGCTGTTTGGGACAGGAAAAAAAACAACAAAGCTTGCAAAAAGCTAATCAAAAGACTAAAAACTAAGCTCCTAATCTACGCATCCTAAAGAGCACTAAGGGGGGACAAAATAACAAACAAAGTAAACATTAATAAGCTAAGATAAATACTCAAATGCATTAAAAAAAAAGGAGTTAGTTGCTGTTGTGACTGTTTTCAAAACAGTTCATATAGGCTTATTGAGGCATGAAAATAAACTAGCAATTAAGTTCTATTTACCAAATTAAGCTACAATAGATCAATACCATACTACGAACTAACTATAACCTGAAAATCAAACTCTAATTCTAACTACAACTACCAAAAATTATGCAAAGAAAAAGGGACTATGGGACTGCAGCGGGGCACTATGACAGATAAACAAAATGGGATAGATTTGATTATTGAAAACTAACTTAAATTCTTGTTTAAACATTGAAATAACTACACTAATGCCACATTACTTATGTGACAACTCGTAATTTCAGGTCATTTTACAAACTTTAAAAGTTTCACTATTTCATCATTTATCGTAAACTATGTTTACGAGTATCAAATTCGCGTAACCTTAATGGTTTAGCTGCGAATTCATGAACATATCATCAAGGGAATTTCATATAGGCTAGGTTTAGTTCCAAGTTTAGTATATTTCATTGGCATCATTATCATCATATTAGTTCATGCATGGTTTTGCATTTTACCTTAAACGTTTATTTTCCTATTAAATAAACGCTATCGCGTAATCATTTATTTTGAATATTTGATCCAACAATTCCAAAAATATTCCTAATATATTTTTATACTCATTTTAAGACTATAAAAATTATATTATTAATTTACCCGATGTTTTCAATTTATTTCGTATATAAATTGTTATATTTATATAATTACGACGGTTTTCTTAAATACTACACGATAATTATTATTTCACTCAAATTTTGTAAGAAATGTATTTTTATAATTTTTATGACCTCAATATATTTTATCTTGACCCGTTAAAAGTTATTTTTATCTAACGCTACCCTAAATACTCAAATGTGTATACAATTTACCACATGTCTTCAAGTAACTTACATATAATTACACTTATACATATTTAAAAAAATATATATATCAAAGAGGTGACTAACACCCCCTTGGCCGACTTAGGGGGGGGGGGGTGAGTCATTGTGTACACTAAATATCTCTACTCATGTATATTGTATAATACTACTTACTAAACACATACACATAAAAATATCCAAGGTGTTTAGATCAAATCCTCTCTTTCTCTTCTCTCTTGCAACCGGCCACACCAAAGGGACAATGAAGGATCATCATAAAATTTTCTAGACAAGATTTATACAACTCTAGTATACTCTTAATCAAGGTTTTGGAATAAAAACCTAGAGTAATTAGGAAAATCCTTTGTTCTCATAACCTCATCAAGTTTACTAGTAAGCATCCATATTCATCATCATATTTCATATTCATTGCTATATTCATTTCATCATATTTGAGAAAACATGCAAGTCTCATGGATGTTTATACCACTTTTACATGTTTTTAAGAGTTATATATATATTTGTCATTCTATAAATACTCCTTGTTATAAATCACTCTTGGTGATGTCTAGGAACCCATGACATCCTAAGAAGATGTATGGTAGGATTAGAATAGCTTCGGAGTTGTTTTGAATGGGTTAGAATAGGTTTTGCGCTTGAAAAACTCATTTCGACAAGTCTAATTAAGGGTCTGTCCATATTTTTGAATTCTGGAATTTTCGACAGTAAGCAAAATATTTTGGGCTAGATATTTGGAAAATATACTTTAAAACGAAAACATGGCCGCTTGAACGGGTTAAAACGGAGCTATAACGAAAAATTTATGCTATTTTGAAGTTTGACGACGAAAACTATTAATTCCAGAAAATTCAGCATGCTGTCTCGACTTTTTACAAGTCAAAAATGAGTCTTAAGCGTTGTTAAATGTGTCGACTTATCAAAAATATATTAGTATATGTTACCACGATTCCGTGGATATAAAGAACCTAGAAAACGGACTTATAACGACTAAGTTATTCACATTTTAAACAAGTTGCCGTAATTTTTAGTACAAGTATAACATATATATTTTCTAATAGACAAATATAACGGCCACCAAGGACCATGTTGAGGGTCGTTTTTATAACATGATGTCTTCTAGCAAAAGTAAGTTCACCAAGCATATTTTCCAAAATGTCCGGCCGTTTGTCAAGCGGAGTTGTAACGAATAAGATACGGTCACTTAAATTTTGCCGAAAACCATACTTAAACGATATTTTGGACAAAAGTACCATACTTTACCTACATTTTTCTCTATGATCGAGACCTCTAGGATGAAAACTTAAATGCTAAAACTTTGAGACAATGATACAAGCTTCCCAAAACCGTTGAGTTCGTTTCTTAACACTCGACGTACACCATTCTACGACTAGCTTTTCGAGGCCGTTTAGTCACTTTCATGAAAATTTCAACGACATTATTGTACGACGAAAAGTTATAATTTTCTAATAAATCACTAAATGATCATCGTAGGATATCATTTCAACGTAAATACATGTAAAGTAATTTAAAAATGGTCAAGACGTTACGAGATTATTTTTTGACGATAAATATTATTTTCAAAAATTCACAAGTGGTATAGATATCATCCGAATTGCATGCATAACTGTAGGATCGAAAATCTTAATATTTATGTGGTTCGGGGGGTCGGGGAAGCTCAAAGAATAAGAAAGACATGGTTATTGTATTAGATAGAAAAGGGGAAGATGTGTGTGTTTCTAGAGAGAAGAAGAAGAAACCACACACACTTCTTTACAAAATGTGAACTTCCTACCCTCCTAGTTGGGACTAGGAAGGGTATTTATACTTCAACAAGCCTAACTTAGCACTATTGACTAAACTAGTCCTTGTGAATGAGTAAAATTAGAAACTAATGCAATTCCCGTAATGACTTCACTTTAGCGAGGCTAACAATCTCTCCCCAAGTGATGTCATACGGGAGTTGCTTACAATGTTCCCTACAAGCAAAATTAAACACAACAGATAAGCGCAGCAGCTCCAAGAGTGTCTTCACAGTCATCAAACTTCATGAATCTTCTCAGCTGCCATCTCTTTACTTGCCGAAGAACAATGCGAGCAAATCTAATTAGGGATTAAATCTGACCATTTTGCTCTCCCCTAATTAGTGCTCTCCCCCAAACTGACAACCTTTCTGATGAATTTCCTGAATTCGAAGAAGTCTTTTGATAATTAAATTAGAACCGTCTTTAGTCTTCTAACACGTAGCGGAAAATGTAGAAAAGACTGTCGACTCGACCTTCTTCAAGATTGTCCATTCGGGGGAATAAGATATCAACATCTTCATCTCACCAAATGCATTCCACTTATCTTTCATATATCAAATCAGCCCATAATGTACACATTTCTCTCCCCTGAAGGTTACGATTTATCGGAATCAGCATATAATTGTGTACATGAAGCATTAACTGGAAGCATTCTATCATAAATCAAATCAGCCCGTGAGAAGATGTCGATGAACAATACCATTTGAAATTGTCTAACTCATCTCAACCCCCTGTATCAAAATTCAACGGCTGTCTGTAGTAACCACATGTGAAGATAACCCAATATGACGAACTTGAGAAAGAAGTAAAATCTCCCAAACTGGTTACTTAAGCTTGTACTATCCTTGTGAAAAAGAACGGTGTACCCATTGTACAAAACCTCTTGACGTATCCTCAACTACGTGAGACACCGAAGTGATAGCTACTTTGTGGGTTAAGAGAGAAAGAATCACAAAAGTAACTAGATAGCAAGTCTTCATCACACTCAATATATTTGCCCAGACAAGTCATCTTCGGGGAAGGGAAGAAAGAAAGAAGACGAAATAAGTAAACTCGTCCGTCAAACGTCACTTCAAACCCGAATAAATAATAACGAGTCATCGTTGTGGTCACATTTGATATCATTGAAAAACTTTCGTCGTGAACGTGTATCCTCGTGAAAATTCGTGAACCAAAATACCACTCTTATTGCCAATAATTATTCTAGTGATGTATAAATTGCAGCCCATTTCATACAGTTCGTATGATATAGTCATGGCAGGCTAATGAATAATCCAACTCCAATCCAACGAAAATATTTTAACCGTGAAGCCCAATAGAAAACGGATATCCCAATTTGAAGCCCAAGTGAAGGAAACCGGTATAAACTATCACCCGTATAAGATATAACCTAAAACTACGGATCATTAGTTTAACCTAATTCACACACATCATTCTAAATCCGCCTCTCACCAAACTTTTTCTCTCACTACACATATCTGCCTTATCTCTCCATACCAACATCTGCTTCTCAGATTTATCATCACAATAACCGATCTCACACAAACAAAAACAACTTCATATGATTTCTGCTTAGATCCGTAACTCACAACCGAAGAGAACACTCCACTTTCGTTATCAGAAGTGCATAAGACAACGATTTTAAGGTCTCGATGGAGGTCTCGGGTAGGTTAAACGATTTGTGTTTTGTTTTTGTTTGAGTTTTGAATTAGAACGAACCTAAGAAAAGATATAACATTCTTGTTATAATCTTTCTTTGTTTTCGGATAGAAGCACAGTTGGGTCTATGATGATGATGATTCAGTTGAAATAATCTTTAAAAGATTACACAAAAACTTGAAACCAAGCTGAGATCTTTCTTGAATTTAATGTTGTTATTCGAA
The DNA here is from genome assembly GCA_910596185.1 of Chrysanthemum makinoi. Classification (NCBI taxonomy): domain Eukaryota; kingdom Viridiplantae; phylum Streptophyta; class Magnoliopsida; order Asterales; family Asteraceae; genus Chrysanthemum; species Chrysanthemum makinoi. Next base: position 178,614,047 of record OU343221.1, read on the forward strand.
TCTTTTTGAAGGGTAGAATGAGGTGGAGGATTTGTTTGTTTTGGTTTAGGATTTGTTGATGTTTGTACAGTTAAGGTTTTGTCGAGTCTGACGATGGGTATTAACTCGAGGTCTCACGAGTCTTGGTAGATGGTATTTTGTGGTCGTGGTCAGTTTCGGTAAAGTTTAAGCATAACTTTCTTTCATATGCGTAGACTCTTCTTCAGAACCTTATGCGTAGGGTCAGGCTTACGCGTAAAGGATGGTCTTATGCGTAAACAAGGTCTTACGCATAAAGCTTATGCGTAATAACCTTACGCGTAACTTTTCTTACGCGTAACTTCACAGCTACGCGTAACTTGCACTGTAGATGGATCCTTATGCGTAAGTTTAGGGTTTTGACCCTTTGACCATTTTTCCGGCGAGTTTTTCAGACCAAAAATTCCGTTCAGCTTCATATATACCCAGAAAAAAGCATAAAAACTGCTTCTTTTAACCTTGTTTGACCACGAAACTGACGGTCTGACCACAAGTTTTTCCACGAGATTGGTACAAAAACAGTCAAAAAATAATGTTATCAATAAACTGAATCTTGGACCAGAAACAGAAACTGAAAACTGCACATAAAGGTGTTGACTTTTTAGACCAATAAGATACAATAATATGTTAGAAACTGTTTAACCACAAAAAGGAGGAAAAAAAATTTCCGAGACATATAAATATGGTAGAAAACAGTTTGAACACATAATCGAAACCACACAAATCGATAAAAACAACAACCTGGCTCGTTATACCAATTGTAGGATCGAAAATCTTAAGATTTATGTGATTCGGGGGGTCGGGGAAGCTCAAAGAATAAGAAAGACATGGTTATTGTATTAGATAGAAAAGGGGAAGATGTGTGTGTTTCTAGAGAGAAGAAGAAGAAACCACACACACTTCTTTACAAAATGTGAACTTCCTACCCTCCTAGTTGGGACTTGGAGGGGTATTTATACTTCAACAAGCCTAACTTAGCACTATTGACTAAACTAGTCCTTGTGAATGAGTAAAAGAAGAAACTAATGCAATTCCCGTAATGACTTCACTTTAGCGAGGCTAAAAATAACATTACATCATAACTTATTATGTATCATATCATTCATAATAGGTCAAGTTTAGAGATTCACGCTACATTTCGGTGTATTCACTTTTGTCATCATAATCATTGCAAAAGGTGAGTTCCATAGCCCCATTTTAAATTGTTTTAATGCTTTTATTAAACTCTTTGGGGGAGATACATGCTCATCAACTTTTATGACATTCATGATTATTTGCAACTACATGTTTAACTGAACTGAATGTTTAGTCATATTCTATATCATAAATCATTGAGCTAAATGTCTTAGGATTATCATTGAGCTAAAGGTCTTGGGATAATCATTGAGCTAAATGTCTTGGGATAATTATTGAGCTAAATGTCTTGGGATAATCATTGAGCTAAATGTCTTGGGATAATTATTGAGCTAAATGTCTTGGTATTATTTGAAACAACATTCATATGTGTTATATCAATTGAATATTGATACATTAAGTAATGTACTGTTATGTGAATTCATTTGACATCATGCATTTGAACATAAACTATACATATTCTGGCAATGGGTTATAAACACACAGGTTTCAAGTTTTGTATGGGCGGAACTTGGAACTGAGTGGATTTGCAATGCCTTTGCTGCATAAACGATTTGGAAAGGCTTTACATTTCAACACAAACTCTATGAACTCACTCAACCTTTGTGTTGACACTTTTTAGCATGTTTTATCTCAGATATCTAAGGCATTCACTTCATGGCATGCATGTGGACCTATCATAGGGTCGTGGTGACGACGCGTCACACATGGGATTTATGCATTTTAAAACATCGTTTGGATTGTAACAAATTTATTTCCGCACAAGTTGATTTTCATTTGGGACCTACACTTTGTAAACTCTGATTATTTTATTAAATCAAACGATGTATTTTTCAAACGAAACTTTAGGTCATTCAATATATCTGTAACTGTGATGCTATGACAGTCAACCCCCAGGAATTTCATTCCGCTGCAAAACAGGTAATTTGGGGGTGTGACAGATTGGCATCAGAGCTTCAGTTATAGAGAAATAGGTTGCATCATTGACCCTAGACTATAACTACATCATTATAGCATCTTATCATTTCATCATAAGTGCATGTTCACTTTACATGCGGTTTATACGTATATTTTTCGAGTTATTTACTTTCATTTCAAATCGATTGTCACATAGATGCCTTTAAATACCCATCCCATTTTCATTTTCTCCTACTCCAACGTGGAGAATGCCTTGTCAATTCCTATCACAATTTTAATATCAGCTGATTCATCGCCGATAACGTCGAATGCCGAGATAAACCTTTAAGTAGGGCGAAGTCACTCTCACTCCTTTGTTTCACCACTAACATGTCGAGTTACACGTTATTCACGCACTAAGTCACTAGACCATCATACATTTGAAGCACTTACGACACCTCATAACCCATCTTTTTGGAACCCGTCGATTATTTTGAAAAGTAACCTCAAACTTATCACCTCACATCACATCTCTTTAGAGTGCTTATTCTTAACATAGGACTTTGCTACGTCTCTCCTTTCCTCTTATTTTGAAGAGTTATGGCACCAAAGAAAGCTGCACCTGAAATGACACCAGCTTCTATCCAAAGGTATATAGAGGATAGTATAGCCGAGGCACTAAGGAAAGAACGAGCAACGGTAGCTGCTGCTGCTGAGGCCACGGCTTATGCTGAAGCTGCTAGACTTGCTACTGCTACAGGAGCTGCAGGAGGATCTGGAGTTCGAAATTGTACATACAAGGACTTTAAGAACTGTGATCCTACAAAGTTCAAAGGCACAGAAGGCGCCACTGCTATGGTTCGATGGTTTGAGAAGATGGAGTCCGTGTTTCTTCTATGCAATTGCCCAAATGACTACAAGGTGAAGTTTGCCACTAGTACACTCTTAGATGGCGCAATGTCATGGTGGAATTCGTATGCGTAACCTATTGGTATCGAAAATGCTTACAAGCTCACGTGGGATCAATACAAGAGGTTGTTGACAAAGAAGTATTGTCCACGCACGGAGGTGAAGAAATTAGAAACGGAATTTTATGAGTTAGTGACTGTTGGTTATGACATCGAGACCTACATTAGGAGGTTTCAAGAATTGGCTGCACTATGTCCATCAATGGTTTCGGACAATGAGAAACTACTGCAAAATTTCATTGGAGGACTTCCACAATGTATTCAAGGAGATGTAACTTCTTCTGATCCACAAACAATTGAAGAAACTATCAGGATAACTCAAAAACTCATGGCTCAAGTCGTGAAAGGGGAAAACATTATCAACAATAACTGTAACAACAACCACAACAACCAAACTAGCAACAACAAAAGGAAATGGGAAAATGACCAGGGAGGTTATGATAACGACAACCAAAACTGTAACACTAATCATCATCAACAACAGAATAGAGGGCAAGAAACCGCAATGGTTTATGTTGCTGCACCAATAGAAGGCAGAGGTTATGCTGGAACCTACCCACTATGTAATCGATGTAAGTATCATCACTCGGGTCTTTGCCCTGTTAAGTGCTACAAGTGTCAAAAACTAGGACACCATGCCAGGAATTGTAGAGGCAAGACCATAGTTACATGTTACGGATGCGGGGAGCAAGGACACTATCGGAACCAATGTCCCCAAAACCAAGGTCAACAAGTTGAAGGTGCTCGTGGGAATGCATACATTTTAGAAGAAGGAGAAGCTCGTCATGGTCTCCACAATGCGGAAGACTGAAGAAGTTCGGAAACTAACACTCTTAATTTTCCTTATGTACTATGTCGTACTAAGTTTATGTCTTCCATCGTATTCGGATCTTATGACTTATGATGTACTACTTTTGATAAACCACTCGTTGTAAAATATTCTCATTAAGCGTACTTTCTTTTCCTTCTGATTCGTTATCACTTACAAGGTTTAGATCTTTGTAAACATCGAGAGTTATAACAACTAAACCGAACGTCACATTATCGTTCCATAATTATACATATCCTAGCTAACTATGTCTAATTATGGAGGGATATCGTTCCTTAATTATACATAGCCTAGCTAACTATGTCTAATTCTGGAGGGATCATGTTATGTTGGGAGCAGTTATTTATAAGTCTTAGTGCAAGCAGGGTTTTTACATATTCATAAAAGTCAAAGTGTTATTCATGGGAGATTCATCCAATATTTTCTTTACAATGATGTTTTGTACTCTCTAAATCATCGATAACCATAATGACACCTCTTCATGTCTTCTTTCCTCATTATTCATCACAAACTCAAATTTGATAGACTAACACGAACTGAATTCAGGGACTGAATTCCTTTTTGGTTGGGCGAATGTGACAACTCGTAATTTCATGTCATTTTACAAACTTTAAAAGTTTCACTATTTCATCATTTATCGTAAACTATGTTTACGAGTATCAAATTCGCGTAACCTTAATGGTTTAGTTGCGAATTCATGAACATATCATCAAGGGCATTTCATATAGGCTAGGTTTAGTCTACATTTCATTGGCATCATTATCATCATATTAGTTCATGCATGGTTTTGCATTTTACCTTAAACGTTTATTTTCCTATTAAATAAACGCTATCGCGTAATCATTTATTTTGAATATTTGATCCAACAATTCCAAAAATATTCCTAATATATTTTTATACTCATTTTAAGACTATAAAAATTATATTATTAATTTACCCGATGTTTTCAATTTATTTCGTATATAAATTGTTATATTTATATAATTACGACGGTTTTCTTAAATACTACACGATAATTATTATTTCACTCAAATTTTGTAAGAAATGTATTTTTATAATTTTTATGACCTCAATATATTTTATCTTGACCCGTTAAAAGTTATTTTTATCTAACGCTACCCTAAATACTCAAATGTGTATACAATTTACCACATGTCTTCAAGTAACTTACATATAATTACACTTATACATATTTAAAAAAAAATATCAAAGAGGTGACTAACACCCCCTTGGCCGACTTAGTGGGGGGGGGGGTGAGTCATTGTGTACACTAAATATCTCTACTCATGTATATTGTATAATACTACTTACTAAACACATACACATAAAAATATCCAAGGTGTTTAGATCAAATCCTCTCTTTCTCTTCTCTCTTGAAACCGGCCACACCAAAGGGACAATGAAGGATCATCATAAAATTTTTTAGACAAGATTTATACAACTCTAGTATACTCTTAATCAAGGTTTTGGAATAAAAACCTAGAGTAATTAGGAAAATCCTTTGTTCTCATAACCTCATCAATTTTACTAGTAAGCATCCATATTCATCATCAAATTTCATATTCATTGTTACATTCATTTCATCATATTTGAGAAAACATGCAAGTCTCATGGATGTTTATACCACTTTTACATGTTTTTAAAAGTTATATATATATTTGTCATCCTATAAATACTCCTTGTTATAAATTACTCTTGGTGATGTCTAGGAACCCATGACACCCTAAGAAGGTGTATGGTAGGATTAGAATAGCTTCGGAGTTGTTTTGAATGGGTGAGAATAGGTTTTGCACGTGAAAAACTCATTTCGACAAGTCTAATTAAGGGTCAGTCCATATTTTTGAATTCTGGAATTTTAGACAGTAAGAAAAATATTTTGGGCTAGATATTTGGAAAACATACTTTAAAACGAAAATATGGCCGCTTGAACGGGTTAAAACGGAGATATAACGAAAAAGTTATGCTATTTTGAAGTTAGACGACGAAAACTATTAATTCCAGAAAATTCAGCATGCTGTCTCGACTTTTTACGAGTCAAAAATGAGTCTTAAGCATTGTTAAATGTGTCGACTTATCAAAAATATATTAGTATATGTTATCACGATTCCGTGGATATAAAGAATGTAGAAAACGGACTTATAACGACTAAGTTATTCACATTTTAAACAAGTTGCCGTAATTTTTAGTACAAGTATAACATATATATTTTCTAATAGACAAATATAACGGCCACCAAGGACCATGTTGAGGGTCGTTTTTAACACGGATGTAGTACTTTTTATAACATGATGTCTTCTAGTAAAAGTAAGTTCGCCAAGCATATTTTCCAAAATGTCCGACCGTTTGTCAAGCGGAGTTGTAACGAATAAGATACGGTCACTTAAATTTTGCCGAAAACCATACTTAAACGATATTTTGGACAAAAGTACCATACTTTACCTACATTTTTCTCTATGATCGAGACCTCTAGGATGAAAACTTAAATGCTAAAACTTTGAGACAATGATACAAGCTTCCCAAAACCGTTGAGTTCGTTTCTTAACACTCGACGTACACCATTTTACGACTAGCTTTTCGAGGCCGTTTAGTCACTTTCATGAAAATTTCAACGACATTGTACGACGAAAAGTTATAATTTCCTAATAAATCACTAAATGATCATCGTAGGATATCATTTCAACGTAAATACATGTAAAGTAATTTAAAAATGGTCAAGACGTTACGAGATTATTTTTCGACGATAAATATTATTTTCAAAAATTCATAAGTGGTATAGATATCATCCGAATTGCATGCATAACATTACATCATAACTTATTATGTATCATATCATTCATAATAGGTAAAGTTTAGAGATTCACGCTACATTTCGGTATATTCACATTTGTCATCATAATCATTGCAACATGTGAGTTCTATAGCCCCATTTTAAATTGTTTTAATGCTTTTATTAAACTCTTTGGGGGAGATACATGCTCATCAACTTTTATGACATTCATGATTATTTGCAACTACATGTTTAACTGAACTGAATGTTTAGTCATATTCTATATCATAAATCATTGAGCTAAATGTCTTGGGATTATCATTGAGCTAAAGGTCTTGGGATAATTATTGAGCTAAGGTCCTGGGATAATCATTGAGCTAAATGTCTTGGGATAATTATTGAGCTAAATGTCTTGGGATAATCATTGAGCTAAATGTCTTGGGATAATTATTGAGCTAAATGTCTTGGTATTATTTGAAACAACATTCATATGTGTTATATCAATTGAATATTGATACATTAAGTAATGTACTGTTATGTGAATTCATTTGACATCATGCATTTGAACATAAACTATACATATTCTGGCAATGGGTTGTAAACACACAGGTTGCAAGTTTTGTATGGGCGGAACTTGGAACTGAGTGGATTTGCAATGCCTTTGCTGCATAAACGATTTGGAAAGGCTTTACATTTCAACAAAAACTCTATGAACTCACTCAACCTTTGTGTTGACACTTTTTAGCATGTTTTATCTCAGGTATCTAAGGCATTCACTTCATGGCATGCATGTGGACCTATCATAGGGTCGTCGTGACGACGCGTCACACATGGGATTTATGCATTTTAAAACATCGTTTGGATTGTAACAAATTTATTTCCGCACAAGTTGATTTTCATTTGGGACCTACACTTTGTAAACTCTGATTATTTTATTAAATCAAACGATGTATTTTTCAAACGACACTTTAGGTCGTTCAATATATCTGTAACTGTGATGCTATGACAGTCAACCCCTAGGAATTCCATTCCGCTGCAAAACAGGTAATTTGGGGGTGTGACAACTTAAGCATAAGTACTTAAGAATCCAACATGGGTCAAAAATGAACTTTTGACCCATAAACTTTTGCAAATCCAAATAGCCCTTAGGCAGAAAACTTAGAACCTGTTTAAAGAAATGAGATATAGAAGCTTTAAAAAACTAAATTGCATCAATTTCACAACCTTAAACTGAGTTGAAAACAACTTTAACAAACAATTTTAGAGCACAAGAGACATAATTTTAAGAACATGAAAAAATTAAAATTGCAATGGAATTAAAAACAGAAATTTAAATTGCATTTAAATTAAAACTTTACAATAAAGTAAATTACAAGGAAACTAAAATGGTACTGGAACTCAAAAATTCTAGACAAGTTTTTACATTTTCTCAAAATTCCTATTTATACCAAACTAAGAAAAGGTTCTCTTGGGTCTTTGTGCTTCTGTTGTGTTAGTTTGTTGAGAGGAAAAGAGCTTGTATTCCTTTTGTACTTCTTTTGCTTCAATCTGAGCCATCAATCCAACTTGGGCACCAAGGGGTACGATCTGAGCCATCAATTTTTTTGTCTTCATATGAGCATAAATGGGGAAGTTTGGGATTGCCAAGGTGGCAATAGACCATGTGGGATGTGGGATTGACAAGTTCTTGGTTATCAGTGTTGGATGTAGACATGGGGGAAGAAGACAGAAGTAATCTTGGCGCCAAAGTGATTCTGTTCTGGGTTTGATTAGGAAAACAGGTAAAAATGTTATATGGGTTAAAAAGGGTTAATGGTTTATAAAGGTTTTTTTTTTTTTTTTTTTTTTGTATTTTGTTTTTAGAAAATGTTTGTAAATTTAATTTTTGTGTTTTTGTTTAAATTTTTTTTTCTGAAAGATAATAATTTTAATAAAAATTGGTCTTAAATAAAAATTAGATTTAGAGGAAAAAGTGTGTTTTTGGATTTTGATCAAAAGGGTAAATTGGTCATTTGGGTTCGGGTGGAAGGGTAAAATGGTAATTTGAGGTTAGGGTATGGTTTTGAGTCTGATTCCAAATCTCATTCCAGAAACGCGTCTCGGGATCCAAAAATGTAGAAAATCCACTCCCGGCTCCGTCCGCAAAGCACTTTTTCCATTCCAAGCTCATTTATGTCTATTTTTTCCCTGTTTTCGATCCTTTGTACCTGAAACGCATAAAAACACATTCCAAGGATATATGCAGTATAATTGGGTATATTTCAGTGTTTTTAGACGTTTTTGTGGGTTTTTCGGGCTTAAAATGACGAGTAAAAGGCCAATCATCATCCCCCCACACTATTAATTGCTAGTCCCTAGTAATCCGATCATATGTAGTAATGAAAGGATCAAGAATACCTCGTTACGACTTTTTATTCAATATGATAAATTTAAACTTGACGATAATAAATAAAATGCTTGATTTTCAAAACATGGCATCATGGAACGGGATTCACACAAAATGGGTGTCTCCGAGGAATTGTAATCGTCATCCTCTTTTTGATACTCTCAAACCTAGCTTAAACTTATTGTGCAAACGCTTTTGTAAAATGCTAACACTACTTATATCAATAATCTATGTAAGTCGAGACTTAACTTTTTAATCATGCAATTTATAAAATTTAAGTGAGTGTGCTCATTTTCAAAAGTTTGACCATTGAAATCGACATTTGTTATGGTTGTTATCCACTTAACTAAAGTACTAACTCACAGGAAACGACGAAAGTCTAAGGATCGAAAGGGCCTTTTCCATGTAGCGGCTTTCTTCTCGGCACATCCCAAAACATAAGTTTTAAGTGACCGGGCTTCTGACACCTCACAGAGAATAGTACCGGAATCAACGGGAATTCGATTCCAAAGATTTACGAAGCTACCGTTAAGTTAAAACTAAACCTAAATTGATCACAACCGACGATAATTTAGAAATTAAAGATTCAAAGGTGAGATCACTCCATGTAGCGACTTTCTTCTCAGCTTGTCCTTTTAAGGAGGCTAGGTATTCACCCTCGAGAATAGTATCGTAGCTTTCGGGATCTTTGAAATCAAGAATTTCCAAATTACCGTCAAACTTTTAGACGACTTTGACGAATACGAGTTCAACTTCCGATTTGAATCTAAGAAAAAGAAAGTTTCGCACATTTATTCATAAGCAACATAGTGCTTTTATTCACGCAACTCATATTTTTCATTTTTCAACTTATTTCATTTTTCAACTTATTTCATTTTTTTCATTTTTTCACTTTAAACTTGCAATTCATTTTTGCATCATTCAAGCACTTTACGATACTTTTATTTTGCAACATTATTCAGATTTTAAGAAAGTATGCTTTCCCGGAAATTTAAATAAAAAGTTGAACTCGAACTCTAAATAAATTTTGCTTAAAAACTTTTTATTATAACAAGACAATTTGAATGTTCAAAAGTTTGACAACGAGCATGTATTTTAGTCCAATTAGTTAGGTTCTGCGAAAAAAAGCCATAGATTACTTATATAAGCTCTAAAGAGAACCAACTACTCCACGCTTAGCATTTTCATTTGCACAACTTGTAAAACCTTAGCCTAAATGTTAAGGGAGCAGCTAGATCAACACTCTAGCAGAGTCGGGATTCCCCTTGTTCTAGCCTAATTAAGACTAAAATATCATTAACACCGGAGCATTAATGCATTATTTTTGTGCAAAGCACTTCTTTTAAATGCAAATACTTAACTTAAAACGATAAAAAAATTTAATTTTTTTTTTGTCAAAACAGGGTTGCTAGAGTACTAGAAGGTACATATGTGATCAAAATTTGCTAGAATTCCCCCCACACTTAGAATTGAATATTGCTGTCAATATTCAAAGTACCGGCTGTAGCCGAAACTATAGAACGGAAAAAGGTAATACTACTAGCCAAGTGTTGAAGCAAAATCTTTTTTCACAAAAAGGATTAATTAAGATATCCCTAGATAATCGTTAGCAAAAAGATCGGATATTGGGCGGCTGGATTGAAAATAGGCGCATCAATCATCACGATCTACCGGAATCCTGAAAACAGAGAACAAACACACAACAAGCAAACAACAGTGGGGATAACCCCACACTTAGTGTTAGAAAATAGAAAGAAGTCAGAAACATTGGTGGACACCCATGAAATTCTACTGTTTTTGTTAACCGAGTCGCTAACTTGACTCGACCCCGAATTCATTGGTCCATGGGGAAGCAAGTGGAAGAGAAGATCTCCATCGGACTTTCATTGAAATGGTTTGGATAAACATTGAATGTGCTGAAAGTTCCACTCCGATGAGATATATCCGGCTTAGAAGAAAGAGAAATGCCGGGGTCAAAGATGGTATCTTCACTCCCGTAGGAGTTAAGATATGGAGAAGAAATGGGATAAGATAGAAGAGTGTCAATGGATTGACAACGGGTGGGTTGGGTGGGCAAAAGATTAGATTGAGGAACATTGAGTAAATGTTCAAAAATCTTTTCCACCACTTAAGCAGTTAAAATATTCGTATCGGGCTTAGAAGAGGTTCCATCATCTGGCGGTTTAGCAGGCGGACGTGAAGATGATGGATCTAAGCCATACTCGTCAATCTCAAAACCGGAAGGTAGAGGATCGATGTGAGTGAGTTCACTGGCGAACTCCTCATGAAGGTGTAAGGTCGAAGTGGGATTGCCACTACTCTTTTCTTCAGAAGAAAGATCCTCGATCTTGGGTAAAGAAGGGGATGTAACAGTGTTTTCCATGTAAAAATCACTATCCTCATTCTGAATGTCAAAGATTGGATTATCTGAAACTAGAGTGAATTCGGAATCCAAATCAAACAGAGGATTAGTGAATGCCACACTGAAAGGTTTCTCGGACACCACAAGAATATCTTCATCATCCGTATCAAAATCAGTGTCAATTTCTCGATCTTTGGGTTCAAAATCTCTCACTTCTTCTAAGCTGACGAGCTCAGAAGGGATTTCCTCAACATACTCGATGTCTCCACACAATAAAGAATCATCAAACGACGTATAATCATTTTCAGACTCGTAGATCATCTCAATAGAATCATTAGGGGTAGGAGGAGAAGAATCATCATCATCAAGAGGCTCATCACACATAATATCGGAGATACCCTCAAACTCACTTGGGGTTGGGATAAGGTTCTCAGCACAAGATGATTTCGTTTCCAGAATAGTGCTAACATCCCCCATACTCCGAGAGTTAACGGGCTCTTTGGGTGTGGTTTCAGCCGACAAACTTTCATCATCATCGTCAATATAAGTCGCGCGCCATCGGGCATGTCTTGCAAGTGCTCGTTCTTCGATTCGTATTTCTTCAATACATTTTTCAATTTGAGCGGCTCGTTCCGCTTCTTCAAGTAATTCTAGCATAGATTTTTCGTTGCGAGACGTTTAGTCTTCGGCAAGTTCTTCTAGCATACTTTGCTCATGAGGATGTTGATCAATGATGGAAAATTGTTCAATGACGGGATATTGTGGAGGTTAGAAATTGTCAAAACAAGGAGTATTATAACAAGGATCAGGCCCATAGTTTTGATTCCATGATTTAAATTGGTAATCATAATGAGGACCCCCACAATTTGAACAATAAAGAATTTGAGGAGAGAGATTCTGAAATGAAGGATCATTGAAATCTTGATAGTACGGTTGTGGTTTGTATGAATTCTGGGGAGGGTAGTTGAAATTGTTTTGTGGAAAATTGAAGGAATTTGGATTAGAATCATAAGTGAATGAATTCTCGGCTCAAATCGAACAAAATCCATCAGTAAGATAATTTCCACACCACTCGCACATACATTTGAAACAACGAAAACCTTTTGGTAACACGTCTCCACAACCATAGCAATAATCTTGATCGAACGAAGATATCTCGGGTTCGGGAGTAGGAATCGAGGGCTCAACAACATCACAACTGGTAGGTAAAACGGTATTTCCTGAAATTGAATCTCGACGAAATTCATTTAAGCAATTTTGAAGTATGTTCATGATTTTGTCCGAAAAATGTTTCGAAGATTCTGGAGGTGGGACAAGTGGTGTGCTCACAGAGCTAGCAATTTCCACCACTTCCGTTTTGGTCTCCGATTCTTGCTCGTTTCTCTTAGCAATCACTTTAGGCTCAACACGTTTACTCGACAAACTCTTAACCGTGAATCATGAAAAATTTTGATCGATTCTAGACGATTTGGAGTTTAGAGTACAAACGGGGGTGACTTTGGGCTCAGAAACCATAGAACATATCTCGAGTTGAGGTGGGAGGTCGAAAAAATGTGGAGAATCATCGAGAGAGTTTTTATCGGATAATTCGCACCAATAGCAATACTTCCTTGCACCAGCTCTTCCACACCGCTCACATGTACAATCGTGATTCTGACAATAAAGTTGATCCTCTTCCATTCAGACTTTACAGTGAAAACAACGACGATAATCAATCGTCGCCATGAGAATTAAACTTATAGAGGGTTAAGAAGTAGAATTAAACGATCAAGAGGATAACGAAGAGTAGAATTAAACGGTGAAAGAGGATAAGAGAAAAAGAATTATATGGATAAGAGGAATGAGAAGAATATTTTTGGTATTTTAAAATGAAATCGAGTGCACATGCACTTTCAAAAACAACACTTTCAATTAAAATAAGACCGAGGCAAAACACAAGGAACTTAAACCAATAATCACAAGCGTATTCACGCTAGTGACACAAAGGTAAGTTTTGAATATTTTGTTCGGGAACTTATAATGATAACTCTCAAGTTGAGAAGTGTTATATTGATTGTGTGTTCTATTTTATTTAAAACGACAAGCAAAATCTTTTTGTAATTTTATCCTTTACGTATATACAAAGAAAATAAAAATATTTTTGTATTTTTGGGTTTTTGGAAAGCGAATAACTTCACGAGAAAGGATCTTCAAGCCACTAATCGTCAAACTGTAACGATATTGTCGCAACACAACCTCCCCGGCAGCGGCGCCAAAAATTTGATGTAGTAGTAATATACCAAATATACGTGATACGCAAGAATCAACGAATCGACCCTTTAGGAAAAAATCGACACGCAAAACCCTCAAATATACGATAAGTGATATCGGGCAAGTGATTACCCGGGTCGTTTCCCAACGAGGTGTGAAATTGACGGTGACGTTGAGTTTCGTGATTAGGACTTGAATTAGTTAAACGAATTTTGGTTTTTTGATTACGCTAATCTACATATTAAAGAACAGGGATGAAAATAAAGCAATTAAATAAAGTAAATAACTAAATTAAAAACTACTAAGCATAAGAAATAATAAAACGATGCTAAACTACGTCCTAGGGTGCTAAAACTAAAAAATGCGAAAAACTGGGAACGCACTGAGCTCTAAAAGTGAAATTTTTGCTATTTAAGTCCTAAGAGTGCAAAACTAATTTTCCTACATTCTAAATGACTAAAAATAATTTTAGAAAAAAGCCAGGTATTTTTTCGACTTTTAAATTACTTACTACGAACTAAAAAACTAATTTAATCTAATTTAATTATTAAAAATAGTAAATGATAACGAAAAATTATGAAATTTTTAGGAAAATTACTTTATGGTATCAAAAAGCTAGGAAAAGTAAGAACTTGGAAAAATCAGTACTAGATAAGAAAGTATAAGCAAAACAGTCCCTAATAAGCTAAAAGGCTAAAACTAATAAATTAATTAAAATAATTAAATAAGGCAAATCTAACACGGGACAGGTACTAGGCTGTTAGGAAAAGATAAACAAGCAGAAGTTATATAAATCCTACGGGCTATTTGGGACAAGAAAAAAAAAACAACAAAACTTGCAAAAAACTAGTCAAAAGACTAAAAACTAAGCTCCTAATCTACTCATCCTAAAGAGCACTATGGGAGGAAAAAATAGCAAACAAAGTAAACATCAATAAGCTAAGATAAACACTAAAATGCACAAAAAAAAAGGAGTTAGCTGCTGTTGTGACTGCTTTCAAAACATTCCATATGGGCTTATTGAGGCATGAAAATAAGCTAGCAATTAAGTTCTAATGACAAAATTAAGCTACAATAGATCAATACCATACTACGAACTAACTATAACCTAAAAATCAAACTCTAATTCTAACTACAACTACCTAAAATTATGCAAAGAAAAAGGGACTATGGGACTGCATTAGGGCACTATGACAGATAAACAAAATGGGTCAGATTTTATTATTGAAAACTAACTTAAATTCTTGTTTTAACATTGAAATAACAACACTAATGTTGATCCCAGTTGAGCTAACGACCCTTTATAGAAACTGACTTGACAAAGACTTATTAAATATTACGCGGAATTTGATATTTAATCTTAAGAAGAAGAATAACAAACACTAAACACCTCAATATTATTATTAATACGAATATTCTAGCCAGTATTAGGGTTTTACAACCTTGAAGTGTATCGACCTTAGATATAGCAAAAACACACGTATATCTAATCTAACCTAGGACCTCCTTTTATTGGCTAAGGAGTCCTTTACATAATACAATACGTAACCTACAAGATAAATATCTTTTCCATATTTATCTAATACAAAATATTAAACCGACTAAACTAAACTAGCAGTGTTTTCAATACAATAGCCGTGGTTATACACTAATACTAGCCGTGGTTTAACTCCAGCAGTGGATTCCTTCTTCTGGCAGTGGTTTCATTAACTCTAGCAGTGGTTCCAATACTTAGAATAATTCCTGATCTGAGGAACCTAAAACCCAACAATCCTCCCCTAAACTTGATATATTCAAATAGAATTCTCAAGTTTCCTTTAAGCTCAAAACATCTGTACTGTGTTGATGAGGATGAGTCAGCTATGCTCTTTTCACACTCATAAATCTTCAGGTTGTTTTAGAGAATGTCCAGAGTCATCTTTTCAAAGTCATCTTTGTTTCTCCACACAACAGTATGCACAGCCCATTCAGGTGACAAACTTCTGATGAACTTGAGATTTATATCTTCTTGAGCAACCTTGTAGTCCACCAATTTCAGTTGGCTAATTAGTTTCTGCAGTCTGTTATAAGTGCCATCAAGTTTTTCTCCATTGAGAGCAGTGAAGTTTTCAAGCTGATGCTTGAGCATGTTTTTCCTGGATTTCTTGGTAGCTTCATTACCAACGAATCTTGTTTCAATGGCATCCATTAATTCCTTTGTTGTCTCATACTGCTCAAAGTCCAATGCATACTCATTAGGTATTCCCATACTGAGAATACTATGAGCTTTAATCTCTAGCTTTCTTTTAGCATTGTCAACCTCTTTGACAATGGTTATTTCCTTACCTCATTCGCATTCTCCATACCTGATACTCACCCTGCTTGAGCATGGGCACCTTTGATGTAGTAACCATGTGAGTTTCGTCAAACATCTTAACTTACTTGAATTAAGCTTAACTAGACTTCTTCTTGGTTTCAGTTTCTAGATCACAAGCTCTGATACCACTTGTTGATCCCAGTTGAGCTAACGATCCTTTGTAGAAACTGACTTGACAAAGACTTATTAAATATTACGCGAAATTTAATATTTAATCATAAGAAGAAGAATAACAAACACTCAACACCTCAATATTATTATTAATACGAATACTCCAGCCAGTATTAGGGTTTTACAACCTTGAAGTGTATTGACCTTAGATATAGCAAAAACACACGTATATTTAATCTAACCTAGGACCTCCTTTTATAGGCTAAGGAGTCCTTTACATAATACAATACATAACCTACAAGATAAATATCTTTTCCATATTTATCTAATATAGAATATTAAATCGACTAAACAAAACTAGCAGTGTTTTCAATACAATAGCCGTGGTTATACACTACTACTAGCCGTGGTTTAACTCCAGCAGTGGATTCCTTCTTCTGGTAGTGGTTTCATTAACTTTAGCAGTGGTTCCAATACTTGGAATAATTCCTGATCTGAGGAACCTAAAACCCAACAATCCTCCCCTAAACTTGATATATTCAAATAGAATTCTCAAGTTTCCTTTAAGCTCAAAACATCTGTATTGGAGGATGTATCCAAACACTTACCAGAAAACAACACATTTCAATTCTTCTTTTTTGTTTCTGATTCTGATGTGTAATCCACAGCCTTAGACATATCAGCCTTTCTCTTCAATCTTCCTTGAGGTTTAGCCTTAATTGCCAAAGGCCCTTGTATGTCTGCAATCTTCTCAATCTTTTGAAATAGTGGATCAATAATAGGATGTGTCTCCTTTGTTCCTCTTGAAGTGAGTTTAGCCACCAACATTTTTCTTGCCACATTCTTTGATAATGGATAATCCTTATCAACAAACATGAAGAACTTCTCCTTTGTAGTTTGTACTGCATGAACCTTGCAGTATGAATATAACAGCCATTCAACCACCTCACAATTATCCCAATATTCAACATTAAGATCAGGTTGAAACATGTTCTTTATAGCAGTCCATACAAACTTAGCTAACTCTCCTGTTGGACTAGATTTCCCATATATGAATTCCATTACTTTCCACAACTGTTCCAAATCACCCTTAGTAAAAAAATCCAATAATATACCAAAGTTGTAATAAGTGCTTTTTCTTCCATCCCTTCTTGTTATTTCAACCACTTCTCTATCCCTTTCTATAACTGTCTGCCAATCTTCAATGGGATGAATAGCTCTAACTAGAATAGGATTAATAGGTGCACTCTCCAGAAGATATTTTTCAGTTCTTTCTTTTCCAACTCTTCATCCACCTTTTGTCTTTTAGAACTAGATTCTTTCTTTGACTCAGCTCTTCTCTTTAACCATTCTGCTTCTTTTTCAGAATTCATAGGATTAAAATCATCTCTTATTCTCATACATCTCTGATAAATCTCTTGAATCCTCTCAACAGAACATTTACTTAAATTTTCAACAATGGGTATGTCTATATTCCTGATAATCTTCATCATCACATTCCTCATCTCACTCTTTGTAGGGGGTTTCTTCTTTTTAGCCTGCTTCTTCTCTTTACTGATCTTTCTTGCCCATTCACCCAAGATTCTAGCTCTTTCTTCAATAGAAAACAATGCCCATTCTTGAGTAGTGTACTCATTATTTATATCTGTGGAAGCTTGAAAATAGGATTGTGTATCATTCCATTCAGCTAACCATCTCTGAGTAGCTTCCTCATCGTCTATCTTTTGCCTCTCTCTGGCTGCCTCTTCTTCAGCTATTAGTCTTTCACCAAACTCCTTATCATAGGCAATTTGTTCTTCTCTACTCTTAAACTTTATTTCAGGTTCAGCAATACCTTTCCCTTTACCGATTTCTGGTATAGCCACCTTCTTCCTCAAAGGCTCACCAATAGTCAAACTTTTACTTAAGGGTTTAGGTCCAGTTGGTTTAAGAAACAATGGAGCAGGTGCAATGGTGGGTGTAGGGTTGGATGAGGTTTTGCATAAGTTTACCAGTGTACTAGCAACTTCCTTATCTACTTCTTTAGGTTTGAGTGTTGTGACAATTGTGGATGTGGTTGTAATAGCAGTGGGTAAAATTAAAGTGGCAGTGGTTGTGTTTACCTCATTTGAAGTTGTAGCAGTGGTTTCTTTAAGACTAGACGTGGTTAAAGAAACACTCTCAGTGGATGTGTCCTGCACCACCTCCTTCTCTTTATCTTCTACTACAGTCTTAAAGGTTTCAAGTACAGCTTCATTACCATCTTTATCAGACACCACATACTGCTCTCCTTGATCTCCACTATTCATGTCATAATCCATATTCACACCAGCAGCCTCCCCTAAATCAATGGCATCACTCCTCCCCTGTTTGGCTACATCCTCCAAAATGACATCCTGAGAGGAGCTCACCTTCTTTTTCTGCTTCCTAACTCGTCTAAGAATAGCAATCCCAGGTCTCCTCACCTTTTCCATTACAAACATCCTATGCTTCAAATGTCTAATCTCACTACCCTGAAACAGAGCAAGCTTTTGAAGACTTGAGATTATAGCCTCCATTTTTGTGCACTTTCTGTCAATTCATTTAATCGTTCAAGAATATCCTCCCCACTTCGACCTGTGTGAACTGATCCGAGAGGTGGTTCATTGGAAAAGGCATCATGTACATGAGTAGGATCCATCAATTCAATATCATGTTCCAAACTACCCTCATCACTTCGAGCTGTGTAACCTGCTCTGAGAGGTAAATCCTTGGGTAAATTAAACATAGCCTCAGACTGAGCCTGATCATCTATGCACCCTGATTGAGCCAGTTGGCCAGGGATTCCTCCACTTGTGTTGAGTTCCAGAGAACTCTCCACAATAGGAGTTGCCAAAGGTTGTGTCTTATTTATGATTCCACTGTCCTAACTAGCATCTAAGCATGAGTCAGTAGTGGAAGCCCTTCCAATCATGTCACCTCCACCCCGTGTGACAGCCTCATTATCTACACCACTAACACCAGCCTGAGGGAGCATGATACCCTTCTTACACCTCCTAGTAAACAAAATTGGATCAGCAGTGGATGCAGGTTGACTAGCAGTGTTTTCAGGTGCAGTAGCAGTGGGTTTAGGTTCAATGGTTTCAGGTACAGATATATCATCAAATTCAGGAATATCAAGCAAAGGTATCATATTAGGAAATAATGGGACAACTCTGATTTGGAAATTAGGGTTTTGGTGTCTAATATGTGCAAATACCTTAGGAAGCATACAATGCACCTCATATGTCCTATGATGTTCAACAGGTTCTGGAATTTAACTATCTACAATAAGTTGCACAAACCTTGGATACAAGTAATATTTACCCTTCTTCCTAATATTCTACACAAACCCTTCAAAAATAATCCTAGACCAGTTGAATTCCCTCCCTTCAGATAGACAGATAAGAGCAGTTGCAATTTTGGAGGGAAAGTCATCAGACCCAGTGGTCTTATTACTCATACACATCAGCAAGGTGTGAATCAAAAACTTCCATTGTTGAGAAAACATACCTTTTAAAAATTTTACTCTATCTCCCCTTCTTATATAACCTAACCTTTCCAAAGCTTCAAATATAGCATCATCAGAAAGATTAACTACACCATTAGCATCATCAAACCTCAAAATGCCTCTAATTACTTCCTCATCAACCAAAATCTCATTATCATCCACAACAGTCCTAAACACCTCTATACCATCTCTCTCCTGAATCTCAGCATTACCCCAAAATTGATGTACATAAGATTTAAGAATTGTGGGTGCTACAGCTAATGCATAGTGAATTGAACTGTGGTTTAGGAAGTCAATCATCCCATGAAAACCATCTGATTGATTGTTCTTGGTCAAGTAAGCAACTAGGTTATGGGTTTTGGAGTATTGGTTCAGCATTGTGATTGGTGATAGGAAATGATGTGGGAGTATGAATTAAACAGTTGGGAGTGAGTACCGTTTATGTTAAGTGCCAATTGGAAGTGATTTGTAGATCAATTAAATGATCTGGCAGTGATTTGAGGGAATAAATACGTTAGCACCAAAGTTACAAAGCAGCCCCTCAAGTATCCATCAGCAACAACATTCTAGCAGTGGCTTGAAATACTCTAGCAGTGGATAGAGCAACCAAACTCCAATCTTGTAACTATGATTACAACAACCAAATCTAAGCCAAAAATAGTGATATCAAACAATAATATGAAGGATTACAAACTTTTTTTTTTTTTAATACTAACACTACACAGCAACAGCTTCTAAAAGCTCCAATATATACAAACAATCCTTCATACCTGCATATCACAAACATAAACCAAACACTGAAAGCATTAAGGTTAGAAGTGGTTAGAAAATAACTAGAAGTGGATTCAAAGATTATGCTGGCAGTGGATAGACCAGTACTTAACCACCCGGTCAAAAGGTCAACTCCAAGTCATTAATCCGGCCACCAAAGTCAAAGACTTCATTTACTCCTCAACAACTTATACCTTCCCCACATTAACTTATTGATTCCATCTTAACTTCTAATTAAGAACCTATCACTCACAAACCACACATATCTTACACACCCTAAAAATTTCTCTCTCAAAAATTCTTCCAAGATCCTCTCACCAAAAAATAACAATGAGTTACTCAAACCCAATCAATCTAACAACAGACAGCTCCTCATCCGACAGTGTGTAGGATGAGTTTGTTATGAACAATCCAGGTAGAGTTGAGAAAGAGGTGTTCGAAGAGGTTTCTTCTAGAAAGAGAACTCATTCAGGTTCTGCAAAAGGTGGTTGGAACAACTACTTTCCACCAATGAACACAGCTCTCTCAAATCCTTCAGCTGCTGGTCCTTCATCTCTCCAACCAATGCCTCAGAATGCTATTATCAAGGAAGACAACTCCGACATATGTTCCTATGTGTCTCCTTATGAAAGTACAGATGATGACACATCTTCAAGAGTCCCGGTTGTGCCTCCCCTTGCTGTAGTAATCCCACCAGAAGAGCTGCAAGCACCACCTTCTCAAGCATTTTTTATAGCACCACCACCAGAGGGTCCTTCATCATCATCACCACCTATCAGAGGAAAGGTGATTGGGTTAGCATGCCCCAATGTGTGGAGGGTGATTGAAGGGCGAAGGGCGCCTAAACTGATGCCTGAGTGGGCCTTGCCTAAGAAGCCTTAGGGGGTAGTTGGGGGGTTGGTAGTGAAGTTGGAGTCTGTTGTAGGTTGTAATAGGAAGTAGTCATGATTAGGAGTCCTTTGGTTGTTCGATCCACTATTGATCCCATGGTTGAAATCCCTGCATATTTAGATGTAGTTTATCAATGAAAATAATCCATGGTTATCCTTTGAAGTACATTGCAGCATTCTAATTGATTTTCTCTGCAAAATAGTTAGTGGAAACACAAAGAAACAAAGAGTGGTTTGAACATAACTAACAGTGGTTAGAACAAATATAGCAATACTAAGATCAACTAATAACAATACAAGATTTATACAAACTTTTACAAAAAAATTTGAGATTTAGAGATTAATCATTCCAATACTAACTACAAGGTACTGAAACCTCCTGACATCAAAAGCTTTAGTGAGAAGATCAGCAACATTGAAATCAGTATGGATTTTGACCATTTGAATCAACCTTTTCTCATTACAATCTCTAATAAAATGGTGCCTTATCTCAATATGTTTAGTTCTAGAATGTAAAACAGGATTTTTAATGATGCATATTGTACTGTTATTGTCAATATAAATCTTAGTATGCATAAAATTGTACCCAAAGTCCAACAATTGATTCTGAATCCAAAGCACTTGACCACATCAACTAGCAGCAGCCACATACTCAACTTCAGCTGTAGAATTGGCCACAATTGTTTGCTTTTTACACTGCCATGAGATCAATCTGCTTCCCAAAAACTGACATCCACCAGTAGTAGACTTCCCATCCAAACTAGCTCCAGCATAATCACTGTCTGTATAGGCCACCAAATCAAAAGCTGAATCCTTAGAATACCATAGGCCCAATTTAGGATGACCTTTAAGGTATCTAAAAATTCTCTTAACAGCATTCATGTGTGTTGTGTTGGGTGTGACTTGAAACCTTGCACACACACATACTGAGAACATTATATCTGGCCTAGACGCAGTGAGATACATCAAAGATCCAATCATGGACCTATACAACTTCAAATCAACTTTGGGACTTCCATCATCAGGTAGTAGTGGTTTCTGAGTCTCCATTGGTGTACTAGCACTCTTTACATCTTAAAACCCAAACTTCTTCAAAACATCTGCTACATACTTGTCTTGACTAATGAAAATACCATCAGTCCTTTGTTTAACCTGTAGCCCCAAAAAGAAAGTGAGTTCACCCATAGAACTCATCTGAAACTTATCATTCATAAGTTTCTCAAAATCTCTGCACAACTCCTTATTTGTTGTGCAAAAGATGATGCCATCTACATAGACCTGAACCAGTAAAATATCATCCTTGTGTTCCTAATGAACAAAGTCTTATCAATCAACCCTCTTTTGAAGCCATTGTCCATCAAATAAGTAGAAAGGCACTTTACAATGCCCTAGGAGCTTGATGCAACCCATACATAGCCTTCTTCAGCCTGTAGACCTTATCAGGATGATCAGGATCTTTAAAACAGGAGGTTGACAAACATAAAACTCCTCATCAATTATGACATATAGAAAGGCACTCTTTACATCCATTTGGAATACCACAAAATGTTTGAATGAAGCATATGCCAAGAATAGTCTAATAGCCTCTATTCTATCAACAGGTGCAAATACTTCATCATATTACAGACCTTCAGTTTGTGTGTATCCCTGAGCAACCAACCTTGATTTGTTTCTTAGCACTATACCTCTTTCATCCTTTTTTTTCTGAACACCCATTTAGTCCCAATAGCCCTTTTTCCATTAGGAAGATCAACCAATGTCCACACTTCTTGAAGCTTAAACTGCAATAGCTCCTCTTGCATTGATTTAACCCATCCTTCTTCTGATAAGGCTTCTTCAACTCTCTTGGGCTCCTTTTGAGACAGAAAGCAAGCAAACAAGTAATTTTGCAAATCATTATGGCTATTTCTTTTTTGAAGTGATTTGGCAAAGAAACCTTGTTCAGGAAAGGTTTTATTGCTCAAAGCTCTGCTTCTTGTTTGAACTAGTGTGTTCAGATTTTCAAGAATTTGCTCTTTGGGATGATTCTTATGAACTCTTGTAGTAGGAATTGGACTCTCTGTGATGACTGTTTCTAAATTTGTAAAGTCTGCATCATTGAAATAGTCATCCAGATTTTCATCATCAGTTGGAGTATCCCTTTCTTCTAAATCAGGTGTGTCTGGATTAGTGGGATACCTATCATCATCAATAAGTGACTTAGTTTCTGACAACATTGTTCTAGCGGCCTCAATTAGTGTTCTATTTTTCCTTTCAGCTACACCATTATGTTGTGGTGTCCTAGCAACACTAAACTGTCTTTCTATACCCTTTGCCACACATAATTGATTCATCACATCATTCTTAAACTCAGTTCCATTATCACATCTAATTACTTTGACTTTATGGTTTACTTGATTTTCTATCCTAGTAATTAAACTCTTGAGGATTTCACTAGTTTCACTCTTAGCACCTAAAAAGTATACCCAAGAAAATCTACTATAATCATCAGTGATAACTAGCCAGTACTGCTTATGGTTCAAACTTTTAACAAAGGTAGGGCCAAATATGTCCACATGAAGCATAAACAGTGGTTGTGTAATGGTGTTTACAGTTTTGGTCTTACAAGAAGCTTTATGTTGTTTTCTTTTCTGACAAGCCACGCAAAGTTCTTTACACTCAAAAACCTTAGAAGGTAACCCTCTCACTAAGTTGCCCTTTACCAGTTTATTGATTGTTTTGAAATTAAGGTGACCTAGCCTTCTATGCCATAATTTTGACTCATCAACTGATGCCTTAGCAAACAAACAAGTTAGGGACCTATTAGGAATTACATCTTTCATGTTAAAGCAATATATGTTGTAGGATCGTATATTTTATGTTTTTAGATGATTCGGGTGGTCTAGGATGGTGATAATATAAGAAAGCCATGGTTAGAGAGATGAAGAGAGGAGAGGGAATTCTAGAGAGAGAAATAAAACACCAAATGCAAGATTAGCTTCACTAGTTCCAACCCTCTACCTTGGGACGTAGAGGGTATTTATAGTTACAGACACTACGTCCTCCTGTACGATAGTGGATCAAGCATACAGTGGGTAAAGACCCGTCCTTCCTCCATGGAGTTACAGTATACTAAACTACGCTAATAAATAACTAATTAACTACTGAATAACGTAAATAACGACAAGTCTACGAGCTAACATATGCTAGACCATTATTGGGGAGACCGAAACTTTCACATGGAATAGATTTTGCATCCTAGCATTCTATCTTTGTCTTTAGTTCTGAGCTCATAGACTTCAATTATTCAAGTTTCGCAATCTTTGAGCTTTAGTAGCGATTCTTCAAAGTCTGCATAGTTTTGTAGTTTTAGTGGAGGCCTTTAACTGATCCAGATCTTTGATGATCTTCGAGCTTTCTTCGAGATCATCAGCCACAGTAAATCTCTGGATCACCCTTTATTGTGTTGTCATCATGTGATGTTGTGACTTCTGGACCGACATGCTCACACTTTCAGGATCATTACATCTTTCCATCAGAGTAGCGGAAGCTTTACTGGTTCATGATATTTGCAGCAGCGAAGCATAAGCATAGTATAGAAATATCAGAGCCAGGTTATGTAGATATGCACTAGTCATGATTTCTTCAATTAAGTGTGGATGTTGTGAGCATGCGGCTTTGGATTGACTTCACAATTCTGATCAGCTGCAACCGTCCAAATGTACCTGCAAACAATAGTTAGCAATAAAACACACGAAAGTGTCTTTGATCACTTTTGTAGAAAACTAGAAGGGGGGTTGAATAGTTTTACCTATTTAAAACTTCCTTTTAAATATTTAGATTGACTTATGTCAATCTATTTGATTGTTTATGTTGGACGTTGATAGATAGATATACAAACGTGTAATGAAATATAAAGAGTAAGAAGCACATCACCACGACACAAGTTATTTACAGTGGTTCGGCTACAAGGACACCTTCCTTGCCCTACTCTACTCCCCGAGTCACCTACTCAAGAGTTCGTAAGCACTACACCAACTCCTTATGGCGGAGAAGCCTTCACAACGTCGCTTAACCTTTTTCCGGTACAAAGCTAAATATCGAGTTCTTTCACACCAATGCGAACCACACCTAACACAACGTCGCCTACCCTTTATACGGTGCTAGGCTAACCACCGAGTTCTTTCACACCTTAGGGGAACTAATCCTATCACAACGTCGCCTACCCTTTATTAGGTACTAGGCTAAGCACCTAGTTCCATTACTATGGAGGAACTACTACCCTTCACAACACAACACCTAATATCAAGGAGATCAATTCCTTGTTACACCTTCATCAAGGATATCACCATCCTTGGAAACAAACAAACAAATACTTATATGTATAAAGATGCACCTCATCGATTATACCACCTAGGCATTCTTCCCAAATGCGATTTGATTTGATTCTTCGGCATCCTTCACTAATGCCTTTGACACAACGCTTGGCACCCTTCACTATTGCCTTCGTCTTGAC
This sequence comes from Chrysanthemum makinoi, assembly GCA_910596185.1. Taxonomy (NCBI): domain Eukaryota; kingdom Viridiplantae; phylum Streptophyta; class Magnoliopsida; order Asterales; family Asteraceae; genus Chrysanthemum; species Chrysanthemum makinoi. The sequence goes on from OU343221.1 coordinate 178,639,789, forward strand.
ACCTTTAGCATTCTTCACTAATGCTTTGACACGGATGATGAGAACCTTTCACTAATGCTTTCATCTTGACACTTTCGGCATTCTTCACTAATGCCTTCAACCCAACATCTATGAAGAAAAGAAGAACTATCAACAAGAGAACCTTAGTTGTCTTGATGATGACGAAGCATGGAAACTCATGGACTTGAGCTTGCACGTCTTCAAGAAGTGGTGATCTCTCCTTTAAGAGGAACCTAGAAGATCACACAAAAACAAAAGACAAACTACATAGATCATTTATATCTGAGGTTAGTTAGAATACTTGGGGGAAGTATGTGTGTAAAGTGATGCATAGAAAGGAAGAAATGGCTCTCTATTTATAGAGAAAATTCTCTACTGTTCCCCGGATCCCATGGATCCCTTCCACTTTGGATCCGGCTAGCACAAAGCCAGGGATCCGTGGAACGCTCCTCTTTGCCCATGGGTATTTTTGGTTATGGGTCATGGGTCATGGGTTATGGGTTGATCCATGGTTTTCTTTCTAGATACAATGAACTTGGTTAAGTGGTATATATAAAACCATGGGTTATGGGTCAATACCATTTTCTAGTTTTTACCCATTTTAGTATTTACATGTTTTTACCCATTTTAGTATATACATGTTTTTACCCATTTTAGTATACTTAGTTTAAGTATGTGCTAACCCAATATGTAAACATTAGTTGTTGTACATATATATCTAAATCATAAAATCACTTAAGCTTGTTTTAGTGTTTTATGTGAAAACGTAAGTGGGTTAGAAAACTATTAACTCAAACTATTTACGTACTCTATTTGTTTCGTTAAAATGATTTTACGTTTGTTATCGACAAAACATTAGAAGATTGTAAAATATAAATAAACGTTTTTACGGTTTATTTGTGTTAACAATCTCCCCCTTTTTGTTGATGACAAAACATAAAATTATTTTAAGGAAAAGCTAAAATTCGTAAAAGTTTAAATTTGTAGTTTTTACTTTCTTCTCCCCCTATTTGTCGAAACAAAAAGTGTTAAAAGAAACTAACACAATTTATAAGAAAAGATATGTGAGAAAAAAAATGTAAAGAGAGCAAGTGACGGAAATGGTACTCGTCTTAACTCCCCCTTTACGAGTCCATCCCTTTGAAAGGGTGTCAAGGACATGACGTAAAATAAACTAATTGTGTTTGCAATTATGTTTGCAAATGGTTAGTCTAAGTGACGAAGACGTGCTCCCCCTTGAAGATTGCAAAGATGCAATGGGGTATCATGAAGTATAATCCAAAAAATGGTTTAATGTTGCAAGTGTTTTTGCAATATCGTTGGACACAAAGCTCCCCCTAGCTTTATGGTGTCAAAATCTTCATGTGTATTTTGAAAATCTACAAAGTAAAGATTAGAAAACAAGAGTATAGTGCAAATTTTCCTGCAAATAAAACTCAAGTTAGTAGAAATTTGTGTTTCTGTACCACGGATCCCACGGTTCCCTTCAAGGAGGGATCCGTCTAGGTGTTTTGGAGGGATCCGGCTATCTGATGACAGTTTCTTCAGCAGTGAAGAAATGTCAAGCAATGCTATTGAAGAAATGAGATATATGTACAATATAACAAGCACAACACACAAAATAATCATAGCATATAGGTATTCATTCAATAAAACAAGAGATACACAACTAAATCTCTAAAACTAAGAGAATGAACTTAGCCATACACATATTACTAATGCTAATCTCATTACTAGACTTAGAATGTGACAATGTGCTTGAGTCTAGGGATGAGTGGACTTGTTGAATTGATCCAAATTTGCAAGAAGATGATTAAACATGAAATTTATCTCATTTCGTACTTCTTGAACAAGTCCTTGAGTTTTTAGACAATTTGGGAAAATATTGTCTTGGTTTGGCCCCGGAGGGAAATGGATGTTTTGAGGAGGCTCAATGTGTGTTTGCGGGTCTTCATTTTGAGAAGTATGAAGAGGTTCTAAAAATAAGGGTGGTAATGGAACTTCTTCCATATGATCAAGGTTGTTCCTTGTCTCCCATGATGGGCTAGTTGGTGTTGTAGGTGGTTCCCGATTCAATGAAAAGGTTGGTGAATGGGAGGTTCTTGGTGGTGAATGGAACAATGAATATATGTTTGGATGAGGAAGAGGCTCATTCAAGGAATGTAGTCCATGCTCAATGAGTAAAGGTTTTGATGGCTTGCTAGAACTAGCCATGTTTGGTTTAGAACTAGATGATCCTTTTTCTAGTTGGAAAGGTTTGATGCTAATCCTTGCGGTTCTCTTAGCTTTTGTTGGATGGGTTTGATGAGGTGGGATTCTAAAGTCATTATCTCTAATGGGAGATGTTTCGGTGGATGAAATTTCATGGATCATTTGACCCTTTCTTTTGGATGATCCTATGTTTGAAGAGTTGTTGCTAAGAGCCTTAGTCATGGTGATGAAGATGCTAATGTGAGATTCTATTTGCTGATTTTTGAAAGGGAATTGAGGATGGTGCCTTAGACCTAAAGTTGTTTGGTTTATAAATAATAATTTGAATTAGGAAATTAAATTCTTGGCCACTTAGAAGACTAAGCATGCTCTTGAGGTTTTGATCAGCTCTAGGAAGATAATTAATGTATGCTACAAGTGGTTAGAGAACCAAAGGTGTCTTGAATTCGAATATGGAAGCTGATTTATGCTTTCTGCATCTACGGATCCCACAGATCCCTCTCAGCAGGGATCCGCCTAGTTAAAGGCCAGGGATCCGGCTATCAGACAGGGTTTAGGTGAAATTATTATGCTTTTGTAAGGTTTATTATTAATGAATTTCAAGGTTTTGATTTAATTTTGAGGTCTCTAACTGTTGGATATCTCAAATCCTTTAACCATATCAAGTAATGATGTTTAATGAAGGTTTTGGTCAAGAAAATTGACCTTGGGTAGTCTAACCATATTTTTGACAAGGATTCCATTCAATTTGATTAGGAAAAATAGTGATACCAAGTCCTAGGATAAATTTACTAAAATATTTAAAAATAAAAAGAAATGAAAAACTAGTTTTTGGTCCTAATTTTGAGTCAAAGATGACTGAGATCAATTTGCTAATATTGAAGGATAGACCAAACTAAGTGCTATCAAATGTGATAGTGTTGGAATCACTCCTAAACCTTAATTCAAGTGTTAGTAATTCATATGTAATAGTTAGCTTAATTATGGCCTTTATGCTTGTATTTAGTCTTAGGCTTATGTAGAAGGCCCATAAGCCTAGGCCTAGCCCAATAAGGAAAAGGATGAGGACTAGGAGTGTTGCCCTAGCTTCCCTCCTATAAATACTCTTGTAAACCCTCACTTGAGGGTTGGTTGTTCAATTCATTTCTCTTTCAGTATAGCCACGCATAACCTTTCCTTATTATCATACGCATAGTGTTTTGTTCAACCGATCTTCCTCTCTACTCTTTCTATTGATGCTTGTGTTGTAAAACTAGTGACCTAACAGTGGTATCAATCGCCAAATAGTTGGGTGAACGTATTGTTCTTGAAGTGGGTTTTTGGTCCTATGCGTAGAACATACGGTTCGTGGTTAATACTTTGGTTTGCTTAAAAACGCATTTTTTTCACTTTTTAATCCAAGATTCTTGTATTTTCAATGTTTTAAGGTGTTAAAAAAACTGTTTTTGGCAAAAAGTTTCAACCTTTACGCGTGGATCATAGTTTTTAAGCTTGTTTTTGAACGAGGGTTTCGTTCTACGCATAACTGTTTCTGACGCTTTGGATCATCAAGTTTCACACTTTTGTGTTATTTTGGTGATATTGAAGCTATTTCATCACAAAAATCTAGTTTAGAAACATCTTTGAGCAAAAGTCACTTTACCAGTAGAACTAAGCGTATCAAAACCCTAGTTCTACGCGTAACTCACTCCTTGGTTTGATCTTCAGCTTCGTGGTTTACTCCGTGTTTTCTTGCTTGGATAAGCCTGAAAATACGTCAACTTGGGATATCTTTTGCACTGTGATAGTGTAAAAGATCAATTGGGCAAAAACCCTAAACTTATGCATAAGCTTAAGCTTACGCGTAGAACCTCTTACGCATAAGATTCATCTTACGCATAAGCTTTGTCTTACGCATAAGGTAATCTTACGCCTAAGTTTTCTACGCTTAACTTCTTGTTTTACGCATAACTTTAGTGTTTTCACCCTACTTACGCGTAAGCTAAACCTACGCGTAACTCTTTCTGTTAAGCGTAACTTTGGTGTTTTTACGCATAAGTGCTACTTGGTTTATTGTGATTTCTACGCCTAAGGATACTTCATCAACAAAGGTTCATTCAACTACAAAGATCCATTTTATAACACAAGTGTTTCAACATGTCACAACCACATACTATAACTATTTCCCTTACACTTATACTCAACGTCAACAACAATTAAGTCCACAACATCAACAATGTAATCAACAACAAGCAATTTATCAACAACAATTTAATCAACAACATACTCCACAACTTGCAGCAATTCCACAACCTCAAATGGTTCAACCACCACCAAGTCTTCAAGTTCAACCCTACACAAACGATTTCAATCTACATCCATCAAGGAACACTATGAAGGAACCCACTTGGTTTGCAAAGATGTGTGAAGCTTTAAGCAGCCAACAATCAATTCATGAGGCTGGATCACTTGATAGACCTCCAATGATCACTCCAGGAAACTACGATCAATGGGTGATTAGGTTCTTTAGGTTTTGTGATCGGAAGAAGCCACATGCAAAGTTCTTAAAGAAGGTTATCTTAGAAGGTCTATTTCAGATGCCTACTGTCATTGTACCCGGAGATCCAAATGCTAATCCACCAAGAGATGAACAATCAAACATTGCTACAGTTGTAGGCCTGAATGCAGAAAAACTTCTACACTATGAAGCTGATGAACTTGCAATGCAATATATCCTTTTAGGATTACCAAACCCAATTCTTCGAAGTGTTGATGCTCAAAAGACTGCACAGGCGATGTGGGAACATATTCATCTTCTTATGGAAGGATCTGCACTCAATCAGGAGGATATGGAATCCAAAATTTACTTGGCTTATGAACACTTCATGATTGAACCTGGAGAGACACTAGAGTCTTATCATCATAGATTCTCAGACATCATAAATGATTTGGATAAACACAACATCATCATGCCAAGAATTGCAGTTAATACTAAGTTCCTGAGTAGTCTTGGTCCTAAATGGGAGAAGTATGTCATTTTTCTCCGTCAAGCGAAGAACATGCATCATTCTACATACGGATTGTTGTACGATTACTTGAAGCCTCATGAAAAGGAAGTTGATAGGGAAAGGATTCTCCGTGCTCAAATTGCTTCACCGTCACACCCGGAAAATCAACAACTTGCTTTGTATGCTCAAAACAGTTATTCTCCTCAACCAGCAACTCAACCAACTGCTACAATCACACCAAATGATCCTTCACAGCAACAATCTCAACAAACTCAATTGGTTCCATACAACAACAACAATGCTCAAGCATTTGTCAGTGAAGCTAATGAGGAATCCGATCCGTTCGAAGCATTGCAACAAGGATTTGTTATGATAGCTAATGCTTTTGGCCGTTATACCAACAAATCCAACAATCGTATTCGTTCCTCATCTAACACACGGAATCAAGCTGTTGTGAACAATGGACGAGTTAAAGTTCAAAAACGTGGTTATGGTCGTCAGATGGGCGGTGGTCAAGGATTTAATGTTGTGGGTAGGAATAACAACAGAGCTCAAGTGGTGGAACAGGGAAATGCTCAGAATGGGTTCAATGGTCTTCGATGCTACAATTGCAATGAGAAAGGACACCTGGCTAATGCATGCCCAAAGCCGAGGACTAGGGGCAGTGCTTATCACAAGGAGGCTTTACTTTTGGCTCTTAAGGATGAAGCTGGTGGAACTCTCACAGACAAGGAACAGAGTTTTATGGCAGATGCAGACTCAGATGATGATATGGAGGACTTGCAGGCCAATGCAGCTGTTATGTTGATGGCTAATATGCATGAGTTACATATGAGTGACACAGGCCCAGTGTATGACACTGATGGCTTGTCTCAGGTACCTGAACAAACCATATTTATCTCTCATCTAATATCTCCGCCAACATCTGAATCCGGCAAGGCTCAGAATGTTCAAAATGAGTTGTCCACATCTCATTCCGACGATTTTCAACTAGACCCCGTAGTTATATTTGACGATCAAGATGACCTTATGGTTTCCCTTGATAATTAAATTGACTCCGTGGTTATACTTGAGGATCTAAATAATGATCATGTTGTGACTCACGTTGAACACACCGAACTTTTGCCTCGTCCAGATGTTGATCTGTTGCTTAAAAACCAACAATCCATAGTGGAAGAATGTCGTGCAGTAAATCAGGACTTGAAAAGTAAAAATGCACTGTTAACCAAGGATTTTGAATGTTTACAAAAGCAACTCAACTTTTTCAAAACTCAAGAAAACCGTGAAAAAGGGTTTGAAGCCGCTTTTGCTAAATCTCATCAAAACGAAAAATATTTAGAGAGACAGATGCGTGATCTAGCCGCTTCAAAGAATGCTTTGTTGTTTGAAATAGAACAACTGAAACATGAACATAAAAATCAAATTAACGCTTTCACCTTGGAAAATCAAAAAACTAAGGCTGAGTTATTTACTTGTCAAAAACAGTTCTCTGCATACAAAAAGCATTCAACGAAACGAATAGATGATCATCTTGAAGAAATTATCGGCTTGCAAAACAAACTTAAAGAGTTTAAAACTGTTGTTTACAAACATGGTGAGTCGGTCACAGCTATCGAAAAGTTTACTTTAAAACCCAATCCAAATGGATATGGACCGAATCTTGCTGATTACAAACCTAAGCTTTCAACCAAAGAAATTCAAACCAAATCCGAAGTTTCGGTCAGCAGAATATAAAATTGATAATTAGTTATAAGTGTTGTTGAATATCATCGTCAAGAGGAATTAGATGCGGAAGACGAGAGTCGATCAAAATTAGAAACTGTTGTTTACAACAAACCTTTTAACTATTCAAAAGCGATCACTTTCGTCACACCAACGGATTCTTCTAACACACCAAGGATTATCATTAAAACGTCTAAGTCTTCTAATGTTAATCCCAAACCAGATTATGCACAAACTTATGGTCCTTTACCTTCCATTAGTGAAGTAAACTCAAAACACGAAAATCGCAAAATTCTCATATATTTTGACCTTTTCATGGCTGACCTCAAAACTTTACAACATGAGATAGAATATCATTCTGAAATCAAAGTTCAACATTTTCAATCGCCTTTGGCGTGAGAACAAAGAGACATTTTTCAGAAAAATCTTTTACCAAATGTTAAAAATTTGAAAAATTGTTCATTGTCTTGGGAACGGGACTTTCATAAGGAACTTGGATTGATGAAGGTCGTTTTAGAAAAGCGAAACATCTATTTCTATTACTAACGTAAAAGAAAATGTTGAGAAAAGATGTTGATGGACTCTTGGAAGATGTCATCTGCTTTGATGTCCATAATGTTGTGTTATTGAATTCTTTGTCATATGCATTTGATTATATCTCTGCTGATAGTGTTGATTCTGTGGTAAATGTTGAGAACACGATAATGTGCTTGGTCGAGTCTTTAAAAGTTGATAATGAACGATTGTCAAACGAGCTTTCTAATGCAAAACGTCGTCTTAATTGGTGTCAAAAGATATTCACGATCAACAACTTGCTTTTCAACACAAAATCGCCCGATTCGTGAACAATTTTCGATCCAAAATTGAGCAACTGGATGATCAAAACGTGTCTTTTAAATGTCAAATCTCAAAATATGAACAAGAACTTGCAAAAGTTAAAAAGGAATATGGTTTCATATTTGATTTACTCAAACAGACTCGTGATGAAGCATGTAACGAACCTTATCATTATCTTGCACACACTAAAGAAGTTATGCAGTTTGCTGGAAATCTTCGGTCTGAAAATCAAGATCTGATTCACACTATCTTTAAGTTAAGAGAAATGTTAGGAAAGTATGAACAACTTCCGCCTACTGTGATTAAGAGAATAGCACTAGTAACACTTAGTAATCGTGAACCTAGAATCCCTACTGCCAAATCACAAGTTGCTAAGGTGCCTCCTTCTACTGAAAGCAGAATAGTTGCCTCTTTTCCAAACGTCCGCACTTCACAGCCTAGGAGCAATACAAGGAAGAATAGGAAGTTTCGACCTAACAAAAGAACAATAAAGAATGCTGAAGTAGAAGAACACCCTAGGACCATGAATAAGACTCACGTTGCTTCCACTATAAATATTGCGTCTGGCAAATGTAATAGAAATAGTGATGTAACGAATACTAAACCATTAAGTACTTTTGATATTGATCGATGCACCGTGTTATTTGTCGTAAAAGTATGAATTCTGATTGTCATGACAAATGTGTTGCTAAAGCTATCATCTCTCGTTTACGGAATCCTAAGAATCGGAATACCTCTAGGCCTACTAATCTTTCTAAGTGCATGCTTGGTAAACCATCCTCTTTAGATTCTAGAAAACTCATTGTTGTCCCTGTAGCTCCGGTTTCACCTCCTAGGAATGTAGTACCACCTAGTGCATTCACTAAGACTAAAGCAAATACTAGTTGGAGATGGCAGAAATGGATATATAACACACTAGGATTTAAATGGATGCCTAAAGTTATTGATGTGTGTATATCTAATATAAGCGCTCGGAACCCTCTAACATTTCGGGTTCCACATCTACTTCTATTCCATCTGTGCGTCATGTGTAATGCACGGTGATCTGATCATTCTCTGGATTGTTGATAGCGGATGTTCCCGACACATGACAGGCAATCTTAAACTGTTATCAAACTTTGTTTCAAAGTTCATTGGCATTTGTCGGATTCGGGAATGATCACTTCGCAGCTATCATGGGCTACAGAGACTATATCAATGGGAACATCGAAATTAGCAGGGTTTATTATGTGGAAGGCCTTGGTCACAATCTTTTTCAAGAGGTCATTTCTGTGATGGAGATTTGGAGGTTGCTTTCAGGGAGAAATCTTGTTTCATACGTGATCTACAAGTTAACGACCTTATCTCTGGCTCGCGTAATTCAAGTCTTTACACCATCTCTATGCAAGACATGGTTGCTTCATCTCCCATCTGCTTATTTTCAAAGGCAACATCAACAAAATCCTGGCTATGGCACCGTCGTCTCTCACATTTAAACTTTCAAACTATAACCAATCTTGCTCGACACAAACTAGTTGAAGAACTCCCATGATTCCGGTATTCTAAAGATCACCTTTGCTGAGCTTGTGAACAAGGGAAAAGCACTCGTGCTCATTTTCCTTCAAAGGTGGAACACAGCTCTCAGCATGTGCTTTATCTTCTTCACTTGGATTTGTGTGGCCCGATCTTGGCGTGCAAGCGATTAATGCAAACGCTACATCTTAGTAATTGTTGATGACTATTCACGCTGGACTTGGGTCTATTTTCTTCGAAGCAAAGACCAAGCTCCAAAATGATCATCACCTTTCTCATGAAAATACAGTTCACTCGAAACACCGTCCGACAAATAAGAACAGACAAAGGAACTAAATTTGTTAACAAAACTCTTCGTGAATTTTATGAGAAAGTGGGAATTGACATCACATCTATTGCACGAACACCGAACAAAGCGGAGTTGTTGAAAGACGAAACCGAGCGTTAGTGGAAGCTGCAAGAACAATGTTAATTAATGCTAAACTTCCAGATTACTTGTGGGCGTATCTCTGCATGCTATACTCAAAACCGTTCTATGATTACAAAACGCCACAACAAAACGCATTTCGAGCTTGTCCACAACAGAAAACCGAATCTCAAACACTTTCATGTATTTGGATCTCTTTGCTATCCTAATAATGATCGTGATGACTTTGGAAAGCTCAAAGCCAAAGCCGACATTGGAGTCTTTATTGGATATTGTGATAATTCTAAAGGTTTCCGAATCTGGAATCGTCGAACAAAGGAGGTTATGGAAACGATTCATGCTCATTTTGATGAACTTACGGAAATGGCTTTTGAGTATAACAGCTTGGAACCCGGTCACAACCACTTAAATTTCCCCCCAAACCCCATCATCGGTGAACAAAGCCCCGACTTACTCGTCAACAAATGGAAAGACTCTTTGCTCCGCTGTTCAGTGGCGATATTGATGAAGCGTGCTTCGGTGTATCCGTTGTTTCCGTGCTCAACCCGATACTACTCTTATACCTCATACACCTGCTACAACAACCACTGTTGAAGAAGCACCACCAATTGACTCCAACACAACAGTTGAACAAACCGCTTCCAACAATGATGAACCGGCTGATGATGTTCTTAATGAAGTACCTCCACCTGCAGATTTTGATCCAAATGCGTTCTTTAACCCGTTTGCTAATGAGACTGCTACACCAGATGTCGCGGAATCTTCAACAAGCCATTTGAATCCTCAAAATCTGCACAACGTATACCAACATCAACCCTCTACACATCGATGGACAAAATACCATCCTCTGGAAAATATTATTGGCAACCCGAATCAACCAGGCATTACGAGACAACGTCTTCACTCATATGGTGAACATTGCATTTATGCACTCACTGTCTGCCAATCTGAGCCTAAAAACATTAAAGACGCAATGACAAACGACAACTGGATTGAATCCATGCAAGAAGAACTAAACCAATTCAAACGTCTTGAAGTATGGGAACTGGTTGAAAGACCATCAGGGGTCTACGTCATTGGTCTCAAATAGATTTGGAAAAACAAATTGGATGCTGAAGGGAATGTAATCAGAAACAAGTCACGTCTGGTGGCTAAGGGTTATCGACAAGAGGAGGGTATTGACTTTGAAGAATCATTTGCTCCGGTTGCTCGTCTTGAGGCTGTTCGGATATTTCTCGCGTTCGCAGCTCATATGAATATGACGGTCTTTCAGATGGATGTCAAAACTGCGTTTCTAAATGGACAACTGAAAGAAATGGTCTATGTCGATCCCGAGTTCCCGAATCATGTCTACAAACTGAACAAAGCTCTGTATGGTCTCAAACAAGCTCCTCGGGCATGGTACGATAAGCTATCATCTTTCCTCATTGCCAATAATTTCACCAAAGGTTCGGTCGACCCTACTCTTTTCATACAATATCACGGGGCACATATCTTAATTGTTCAAATTTACGTGGATGACATCATTTTTGGGTCTACAAATAAAAATTACTCAATCGCTTTTCCAAAACTAATGAAGAAAAATTTTGAAATGTCCATAATGGGTGAACTTACGTCCTTTCTAGGATTACAAGTTCATCAATCACCCCGTGGTATTTTCTTGAGTCAGTCCAAATATGCCCTTGAATTGTTACACAAATTTGGAATGCAAAACTGTGACACCTACGCCACACCAATGGCTCATACCAAGAAGCTAGAAGCTGATTTACATGGGAAATTGGTGGACCCTACAAAATACCACAGTATTATTGGGTCTCTCATGTATCTAACAGCTAGCAGACCTGACATTGTTTTTGACGTATATCTTTGCTCCCGTTATCAGTCGAGACCAACTGAAACTCACCTCTTTGAGGCTAAAAGAATCCTCCGATACATAAAGGGAACCATTAATTTGGGAATATGGTATCCGAAGGATTCTGGTTTTGAACTAATAGCTTTTTGACGCGACCACGCAGGATGCTTAGATTCACGTAAAAGTACTTCAGAGCTCTACAATTTCTTGGTGATAAACTGGTGTCATGGCAATCGAAGAAGCAGGATTGTACATCATTGTCCTCAACCGAAGCAGAATATGTAGCCATGTTGGCGTGTTGTGCTCAAGTCATTTGGATGAGAACAAAACTCAAAGACTATGGTTACGTATTTGACAGAATGCCGATGTACTGCGACAATCAGAGTGCTATTGCGATCTCGTGAAACTCAGTTCAGCATTCGAAATCAAAGCACATCGATCTTCGATATCATTTCATCAAGGACCACGTGGAACAGGGTACAGTTGAATTATACTTCATGGGTACAGAATACCAATTGGCATATCTACTCACCAAAGCCTTGCCTCCCGCTATGTTTAATGAGTTGGTCCACCGGATTGGTATGCGGTGTTTGACTCAATAGGAACTGGATGAACTCTTAAAACAGTCTTAAAAACCAGTCAAACACCAAAATCTCTTTTGTAAATATCTTTCAAAAACAAAATATAAAAATATTAAATCAGATAAAACAACAAAAATATTCTTCTATCTATTTTTCTCTCAACATGGCAAGTACAAATCTTCCGTCAACACTCAAATCTTTCAAAATTCAATATTTTTCCGATCAAGTGTTGAGGGGGAGAAATTAAATTCTTAACTGTTTCAAAATAACCGTGTACTTGCATGTTATCTTATCCCTGTTGTTTCTTTAAAATGGTGGTCACATTTCTGGTTCACTGACACTCCTCGGACTAAAATTTGTAACCTTTCATTATTTCTTAAGTCAAGGGGGAGTGTCGTTAAAGTTATTTCCAAGCATTCTTCGTTAGGTAACCAAAATGGAAGTTAAAAGGCTTTGGATGAAAATGGAAAAGGTGGAGGGACTAAAACTGTCAAAATCTTAAAGTATTTTCTAATATACTCTCCACCTAACTTTCACTTCACATTTATTACACACAACTAACTAATCCTACGCCTAAAATTGAACCGGCTAATCCGAAGTTTTGATCATCAATCTATAAGTGTTTATGTGTTTATAACAAGTTTTTAAACAATGGTTTTGAATTTTTCATAAATCCAACGGTTAAATCTTGAGATATTGTGATTTTTGTGGTCTACGCGTAAGTGTTAGAACACATGATCAAGATTGTGTGTTTATGGTTAAAAAGATAGTGTCAAAATGTTTTTATAACATCAATGATATCATTTTTATCCTCAAAATGCACCCAGATACACGAATTGATGGACTTTGGAAATTAGGGTTTATGCGTGGGTTTGGTCATTTTCATTTGTGAACGTTTTTGGTGATAAAGATTGTTATAATAGGTTGTTTTCAAGTTGAATTAATCATAACTAAACCCAGAAACTCTAATGATTCATTAATTGGAATTTAGGGTTTATATTCATACGGTTTGGGTATTTTTGATTCATGACTTGTTTGATGTTAAAACTTGGATAAAACAACTCTATAGGCTTCCTAGACTTACCAGAAAAACGTTGGTGCAAATCCTATGGCTAGATTTCATACGCGTAATTCATGAACTTTAGGGTTTAGTCTTACGCGTAAGACTTTTTACTCGTAAAATGTTTGATAAGTTTTCATGCCATGATCTGTTTTAGAATGAATGAATGTGTGAATATTGATGTTATGATAATCTTATTTCAGGTTTGCTACTCGTAAAAATCAGAATCAAGGTTGTTAACCATCTACGCATAAGGATCACCTTACGCGTAGCATGTTATGTGTAAGAGAAATCTTACGCGTAGCGTTTACGCTTAAGGTTCTACAAAGGGACTACGCGTATCCTGTGAAGGATATGCGTAAACAGTGACCTCTACGCATAAGGTCTACTCTTACCAGTAAGCCTTACGCGTAAGGTTTTATATACGCCTACGCGTAAGCTTTACGCATAAAGTCCCATGTTCCTACGCATAAGCTTGTGTTTACGCGTATAACTCCTGTTTACGTATAAGCTACCATTTCTACGCCTAAGCCTTGATCAAAACTTCATTGTGAATTGTTACGCGTGCAAACTTGTAAATAAATAAATCATAACGTCACGAAACCAATACTGTCACTAATAAGCTTAAATGTGTAATGTGTTGTGAAAAAATATGTGATAACATAAACTTTAAAACTTAAAGTTAACTAACTCACGAAACTTTTCCCGAAATCATTGGACTATTGAACAAACAAGTGACTTTGGACTCGTAACAATCATTAACATATCTCATTCAATAATTAGACAATAAAACCATTTGTTGACTAACATTATGTCTTTCGATATGTTGGTTCTTTTGGCTAGATGTGTTTCAGATCACGACATGGAAGCTCAAATGAATGTGGATTCACCAAATGTTCTCACCATTGCTGATATCTTCCCTCATGGCTATCCAATGAAGATTGGAAAGAACAATCTTAGAGTTGACTTTGAAACTCTCACCTGCTCGGAATCTTCTTGTCTCATTGCAGTGGATATTCCGAAGAATCATCCCTATCAGAACATGCTCACCATCTCTGCCACTGTTCCGGAGATCTACATACAGCAATTCTGGAATACAATGCAGATGGTCAAAGGTCAAAATGTTGTGACGGTGACGCTCAATCACAAGCAAATCACCATCACTCCTACAGATTTAAGGGCTGTTCTCCTCATTCCTGACATCATACCAACTGAATTCTCTGCTGCACCAACTGAAGAGACTGTTCTGCAATTCTTGATTGATATTGGGTACGACGAAGCTTCAGGATTAATCAATAAGCATTCACACGTGGATCTAAAGAACATTCCTCAGCCTTGGAGAACCCTTAATATCATCATCACAAAATCAAGTTTCGGTCGTGACACGCTATGAGCATCCCAAGCTCGTGGAACTTCAAATCTTTTGGGCTCTGATCAACATGAAACACATCGAAATTGAAGCTCTGATATGGGATGACATGATGACATTCCTCAAAAAGCTTGGCTCAAAGATTCCTTATATTAGATATACAAAACTGTTGATTCAAAGAGCACTTGGGTATAACCCAGATATCCCCAAAAGAATCAATGACCCTGACAATCTCGACATGTTGTCTAAACCCACTCTAACAGTCAGATTTAAGGAGTCAACCACCAAGAAACAAGGTGTTGTGTTGCCAAATCACCTTCTCTCAGATGAACTCAAACAGCTCAACTCCTACAAAAGGTATCTGAAAGCTGTGGAAGAGAACAAAGTTGGTTTTCTAGATGATAAATCTTCTGGTACACCTACCAGGAAAACCAGAAGAGGAAGTGGATGAAGTGCTGCAAGCACTGAGAGTCAGAGGAAGTTCCCCAAGAGGAATCCTCCACGTAAGAGGAAAGTTCCCGCCAAGGAAGCTATTCCTATTCCCATTCCTAAGTCTGAACCGCAAATCAAGCTAACAGACGAGGCCTCGGAGGGTACTGCATCAGATGAAGAGATTTTCTACTCTGAAACTGCTAAAGATGACACTACAACGGTACCTAAACCTCCCAGTCCACCAGCTGAACACGGCAAAGGGAAGACTCCAGTCATTGAGCAATAAGAAGAAGAAGAATCAGATGAAGAGCAACAAGATGCAACATACAGAAAAAAGTTCAAATTCATTAGACTCCAACACGTTGCAAAAGAATTTGCTAAGGATCAAATGGGTGGCCTCGGAGGATCGAGTGGTGGAGTTCAACCTTCACCAGGTCCCGATGCGGTTAATCAACCCGATAAGGGATCTGGTGCCACCACTCTTGAGCAACAACAAAAGCGCGTGGAAGATTCTATTGATTACAACATTGAAGAGCCAGAAACTGAAAAGTCCAAGAAAGATAAAGGCGATGAAAAGCTAAGTCCGGAAATGAAGAAGATATTAAGTATGATAAGTTTCTTCTAGATAGTCCTGTACGCTCAAAGGAGGAAACTTCTGAGCCACCAAAGGACCCGGAATCTCCTTATATCTCTTCATCATCGAATTCATCTTCTCACTCTTCACCACCACCATCAAACAGTACAACCAGATCCACATCAAAATCAGTGAAGAAGCCAACAGACTCTTGGTTATCCCGGGCTAAAACAAGGATTGTTAAAGCTGTCAAGCAAGTACAGAAGAAGGATGTAACCAACAAAAAGCTGAATCAACTCGCTGACATAATCAACTTTCTTCAAGACGGGATAAACGAGTTGTTGAAAGAAAGGGAACAAATCCAACAGTTTATCAAAGGAGGTTTCCAAAAGGAATAGGAAAAGACGGCAAGAGAATATACTCACAAGTTTCTTCTCGATACTGTCCCCGGTGTGACTAGAGAAGTATTCTCCAGACAACTTACTCCAAACATCGTCGCATTGGTTAAAAATATAATGAGCAAAGAATCTGACCTTTCTGAAACTGAGTTAATCGCTAAATTGATGATGCAAATGTCAAAAAGAGCTGGATCCTTCACTTCGGATGAAGCTAAGTTTTTCGAGACTCTATTAGACTATCAACTCAGGACTTCATGCAAAGAGTCAGCAAGTCAACCAAAACGACCAAGAGATGACGATGATAAGGACAAAGACTCTGCACCTAAACATTTAAAGAAGTCTGATGAATCTTCCTCGATGCCACCTCCACCCCGAAGGACCTCACCGCCAAGACGATCTCCTCCTCGCTCTTCTACTGAAAAACCTCAGGATTCTGAGACACCACCTCAGACTCAGAAAACCGGTGATCACTTTGAGTATACGGGTGGTGACGATGAGGAAATCCCTGAGCCCCAACAACAACCCATCTCTCCTGACACAACCAAGAAACCAGAATCCTCCTCTAGGCCAAAGAAAAAGAAGAAGAAGGCGCCTATGACTGACGTCTTATCATGGCTGGACGAGGATAACACTGAATTTGAATGGTTCTCGAAGCTTGTTGATTCCACTCCCTACCCATCTGAAGGTCAAGAGGTTACAGAATGTAGTACATTGGAGCATGCGAAACTTCTGCAAGAGAAATTCCGTGTGAAGAAGATGACAAAATCCGAGTTGAAGCGAATCAAGAATGAAGCATTTCAACTTCTCAAAGATAGCTCGGAAAGTGTTATAGAAGTTGAGTATCACCTTGATAATATAGCACGAGCCATGTCTAACAACATGGATTGGCTCAACCCAGAAACAAACATTGACTTCACCAAACGGGACAATCCTCCATATTACACCGACTGGTCCAAACCTCTGCCAACAATTGGCCAACCAGATCAGCCTAGGATTCCATTCAGATATTTCTTCAACAAAGACTTGGAATTTCTTCTTCACGGTGGTGATGGTTCAAGGAAATACACTACATCACTGACACTTCCATTCCCGGCAGCCATATACTCTAACTGTATAGCCATCAAGGAAAGAGCTAACCACATGTTCTCCAACAATGTGGAAGAGTGTGACCGTGATTCAATGTATGGGATTCACCATTGGCCGGAACGCCGAAGAATCTACTACAGAAGTTGCCAGGTTCAGAAGTCTCAACATGAAGTGTTCAGTACTAATAATATCGTTGCCATCAAACATGTTAACCTTTCGTCCAAATGGGACTACACTTTTCTCAAGAATATTTTGGTCAAAAGTCAAGACGAAAGAGATTATGCATTCTCTGAAGCGGACTTTGAGAATTTGTCTCTCAACGACATTGAAGACATGTACCTTGCCAAAGTACAGGGTCACATGAGACAATTTTCAACTGAAGTACAATGTGAATTCATCAAGTCCTTGCTTATCTTCATCAGACGCATAGTCATCAAAGAACGTGTAGAAGATCTCCAACTTGCTGTTGAATCATATCAGACCCGTGTCAACTTCACTCCACCTCAGCTAGATCTTCCCGACATTAACCAGCTTTCATAATATACACTCATCACCAACCATTGAGTGGTTTACGTTAGTGAAACACTACGCAATCGCTTGATGGCGTGTAGAGATCTTCACAAGTTTGGCGATCACACATTGAAGAAGGTTAGGGACGGATTAGCTTATAGGTTGAAGGATATTCATGAAGGTATTGGGTCTAAAAAGCGATGGAATTCTAAGGAAAGACGGGATGTGAAGAGAATCATCACAAAGACTGATGAAAGGTTGTATCGAAAGGATCAGTTCAGAACACTGGAGAGCTTTGTAGGTGATCATCCCAGGATTGCTCTCGCCGGCTATCTGTTAGGAATTAGAAATTCCCGGTATTAAAGAGTCGGTCACCTCAAGTATATGTAAATGTTAGAATGCTCGTAGTCATAGTTATATTTAGTTAAGTAGTATTTTGTTAAGTAACACCGTGGAGGACGGACGGGTCTTTACCCACTGTATGCCTGATCCATAGCCCGTTGTGTGGCGTTTTATGTAAGACTATAAATACTCTCTACCTCCCAAGGTAGAGAGTTGGAGCTCATAATAATAGTTTTTCTTTCTCTCACTAAGTTCCCTAAACCTCTAACTTTCTCTCTCTAGAACTCACCATTATACCACTTTGTGTTATGGTTTGATGTGTATGTGAAATCCAATATCCAACAATTGGTATCAAGAGCCAAGGTTAGATCATATCTTGCACATCTTTGGATTTCTAGTGGTTTTTAGGTGGTTTTGAGTTTGAAAAAGTTTAGTGGTTTGTGCATCATTTGGTTGATTTCTTGTGTTAAAGCTTGGATTTTGTTAGTACTTTTATGTTTAGAATCATCACAAGTGTTTAGGTTTTCATTTGGTAAGCTTGAATCATCTTGGTTGGGTTGTTTTGGATTGAAAAGTGATGTTTATGTGGTTTTTCTTGTTAGCGACTTGATATACGGATCTCTTTCTTCGTAGCGACTTGCTTCACAATTTTGTAGCGAGTTACAGCTTTGGAGCTAGCGACTTAGACCTAGCGATTAACAGTACAAGTAGTGGACTCTCCACTACGAGTAGCGACTTGGTCTGTAGCGAGTTGCTCTTTAGCGACTTGAAGCTTTAGCGACTTGAGTAGCTTAATTGTCTGCCAAAATTTTGCTAGCGACTTGAGGGTTAGCGAGTTACTACTTAGCGACTTGCATTTGTCTAGCGACTTGGGACTTTAGCGACTTGGGGTGTAGCGAATTAGGTGTTAGCGACTTGGTGCATTATCTTCTAGCGACTTGGGTGATTGTTTACGGTTTTCTCTTGATTTAGTAAAATCCCGTGAAAGAATCTATTTCCGGTTTAATCATAGAGTTATAAAATCCCGTATAATCTGTTAACATGTCTACCAACGTTTCTACTATCATCTCCATCTGTTCGAGGATGTTCAAGCGGCTGGTTCAGATACTCGTCCACCCATGCTTGATAGAACTGACTACGATTCTTGGGCTCAACGAATCAGATTGTACTGCCTTGGAAAGGAAAATGGTGTCAACATTCTCAAATCCATTGATGAAGGACCGTATCGAGTTGAGACGACTAGAGATGTACTTGAAACTGCTGAAGATGGAACTCGATCTACGGAATGGACGACCAAAGATGTATGATGAGCTTGATGATAAGGAGAAAAAGAGATTCGATGCTGATATCAGGGCTTCTAACATTGTTCTTCAAGGTCTTCCTAAAGACATCTACAAGCTGATCAATCACAACACCGAGGCAAAGGCAGTATGGGATAATGTCAAGATGCTTCTCTCAGCTCGAATTAACTATGGAAGACAGAGAATCACAACTCTATGACGAATTTGAACACTTCAAGATGAAACCCGATGAGAGTGTCTATGAGTACTATGTGAGATTTCATAAGTTGGTGAATGACATGAGGAACATCAGAATGACTATGCCTAACATTCAACTGAACTCAAAGTTTGTGAACAACATGAATCCCGAATGGCACAAGTTTGTCACTTCTGTGAAGCTCACTAAAGGATTGAAGAATACAAACTATGAGCAACTCTATGCCTTCCTTCTTCCGAATGAGAGACATGCTATGTTTGAAAAATTGGTTCTTAATCAGTTCAAAACCAACCAGGGAGAGACAAGCTCGTCTAATGACTCAACCGCCTTCTATTCAAACATCGGAATCACAACCAAAGCCTCACAAGTCATACCCATGGGAAATGGTAATCACAAACTAATTCCTGATCCCATGTTCAAACAAGCTGATGCCGATGCACACGTGGGTAATTTCATTAATCAACTAGCTCTTATGATCAGTCAAAACATGAATTCTCTCCCACAAACCAATAACAACCTCGAACAGATCTAACCCACACAATCAAGCTACTGTTAAAGATGGGAGGATCGTGGTGCAACCAGTTCAGGAAAGACAGTATAATTAGGGAAGAGGTGGAGTGGTAGAAGTTATGTTGTTAATCAGAATCGAGGAAGGAATGGTAATCAAGGTCAAGCTAAGCCGATCAAATGTTATAATTGTGGTGGTGAGGGACACATTGCAAGGAACTGCACAGCTCCAAAGCGTCCACGAATGCGATTACTTCAGAGATAAGATGCTACTTGTGCAAGCTCGGATAATGGTGCTACTTTGGATGAAGAGGAATTGTTGTTTCTTGCTGAGGGCAATGGCAAGACTTATGATGCGATGTGGATGAGCGCCTATTCAGAGATAGGTCACAATCATCCGAATGCCTTTCAAGTCGCTGATTGTGATGCATACGATTCTGATGTGGATGATGGACCTACTGCACACACAATCTTTATGGCTAGCATTTCTCCAATGGTTTCGCCCAAGGTCTCCTCTTCAACACAGCTGGCCCATCCAAAGACACACTCATCTCAGAGGTACTAAAACTATACGATGATGCCGATGTGCATAAGATGCATGACAAAGTACTATCAACTGAAACTTTTGTATCAAATAGTGAAAATATGGGTAATATCAATGTTGTCCCATATGATCAATATGTGAAACAAAGTGAAAGTGAAGTTGTACCAAGTGATGCATCTCCTGCAATCAACAATGACTATATTTTTGATGAATACACTGCCTGTGCCCCTGATGATTCTGTAATATCTGAATTAAATGCCTATAAAGAACGTGTTGCTATTTATGAACAACGTGCTAAATTTGAGTTGACCACTCGTGAGCAGGAAATGGATGACCAAGTGCATACAATTATTAGAAAAAGTAATTTTCGAGAAGAAGTATTAAAACAAGAGTTAAATTCCTTGCAAGAAAAACTTTCTAAAACTGCTAAGCAAAAACAAGAACTTCAAGAAAATGTGAAAATGCTTAAGCAAGAATTTAATGCAAAGGAATCAAAACTCTTGAAAGATTTTTCTAATCTGAAAACTTTGAAAAACAAACTTGAAAACAAGTTGTACATACAAGGGAACACCATTCAGACTGCTCACATGATCACTAAGCATAGGGTCCTAAGCGATAAGCATAGCATTCCCCTTGTTAAGGAACCAAATCCAGAGGTCATTAAAATGGCTAGAAATGCTCATAAGGTTCTTTATGATGGCAATGAAATCCTTAAACCTAGACAGAAACCTAGTTGCGTTGAGTGCACTGAGGAAGATAAGAAATCAGATGAAGTCACTAGGGAAAAGATGAACAAGAAATTAGATGATCCTAAATGTAGAGAGAAGAAAATAAAGATCACACCCCATGATTACAAGAAGGAAAACTGGATTTCCTTGAACATGTTTAAACCTCAGACATTGTTGACTCCCGAACAAGTTTTCTGGAAAATGGATATAGATAAGCGGAAAGTGAAAATATTGTTGAAACAAACCCTCCTCTTTGGAAAATGCCTAGAGCGACTGTGTATCCTCCCATACACCAATGCATCTTGTTCCTAGAACAATTGCCACTAAAAGCAAGACCTTAATTAGCCAATATGTTATACTTCAACTATTTGTTGATTTTGAGAAAACTTGCAAGAAAAGGATCACACCCAATGGTATTACGGAAGGAGAAAGAGGTTTTGAGCAAATGAAAGAATGTTATTTAAATGAGGTCATGCCTTTCTTTAAACTTCTAAAAGATCACTTTGAGAGTCTTAAAAAGGGATAGAAACTGATATTAAGGGAATGGAAAAGGAATTTGATGCAATGATAGTTGAAGTTAGTGACTATGAGCGAGCACTAAAATATAATGAGATTGAGAGGAAGAACTTGCATACACTAAATGAGAACCTGATCTCTGAATGTATTACTCAGATGTGTTTTTCACTGCTACAAATTGTTCCATTAATGCTTCCAAATTTCATGAATTATCGGTTGCACTGAAAGTCTCCCATGATCGTGTCATTGAGCTTGAAAAAACTAATTCTCAACTAAACGAGAAAATTGAACTGGATGATCACGACAATTTGGTTAAACATTTTTCTAAACTGGAAGTTGAGCATTTTAATTTACAACTAAAATATCAACATCTTAAAGAAAATGTCAAAACTTCAAATATCAAGACATCCTCAGATGCTCCAGAGTTTGATGACGTTTTTCAAATTAACAAACGTGATGAACAGATTCAAGCTCAGTGCAACACGATCCGAAAGTTGAAAGCCCAAATCTCTCAATTAAAGGGTCAAACGAACAATATGACAAGGCTCCCAAATGCCTCCTCCTTTAGATTCTCCGAATTCTCAAACTTTTCATCTTCAAAACTTAGTTGATGCCTTACAAAAGGAAAACAAGAGTTTTCTAGAAGAAAATGAAAAAGTTAAACGACATTTTAAAGAGTTATATGATTCAATAAAAGTCACCCGTGACCAAAAAAACGAAAAAATAACGTCTTTAGAAAAGGAAATTGAGAATCGAGAAGTCGTGGAAATGGGAAACGCCACTTGTTTTCAATAAGAATGTTGTCTCAAAATCACCCTTAGACTGCAAATACACTGTGACACTTAAATATATTCCTCCTCATCTTAGGAATAATGAACATGCTTTTCATGAATACTGTGCTCACCTTAAGGATAGTCTAGAATGTCTCCGTGAGATTGTCGAAGAGGATTTCATTAACAAACCTCTTGATAGTGAAATTAGGTTTGCTTGCCTCCAGGCCAAACGATCTCAAGAGTTGCTAGAATGTGTAATTGCAACATGTCCCAAATCCTTAACCTTAGGTGCAAAAGGCAAAGCTGTGATGCCTTGTTCTATGCCTAGTTCCAAGCATGAAATCCGTTCTATGCCCAATTTTAAGAAAGGAAACACTAATGTGCCTTCAAGTAGTTCAGATTCCAGATTTGTTAGTACTAAGAAAGTGAACGTCAGTGTGCCTGCAAAAAGCTCAAATCACAGTCTTAAGAAAGTATACACTAATGTGCCTTCTAGTACTTCAGATCCTTGCACATCAAGTTCAGGAATGCAAAAACTAGATCAACCAACTAATTTTCCATTCCCTCTACAGAGTAATCGTGACATTAAAGCAAGCGGTCAAAGTCTCAAGACAATACAAGGAATGATAGGACCTTGCAAGCTAAGAATGTGCATTGGAAGAGAGTAGAAGACCAATCTAGGAACTTTAAGCTTGAGTTGAATAAAACGAATCGTGTTGATTCAAGTATTAGCCTTAGGCGCATGTAATTAATTCAATTCGATACTATTTGCAAACCTTGTAATGATGTGTGCTTGAATTCTGTTGCTAATCATGAATGTGGTGTGAATGTTTTGTCTAATGCTATCAAATGCCCAGTTAAAATTGTTAATGCTAATAATTGTGCAAATAAGGCAACAAGGCAAAAACGAAAGATTGTTAGAAAACAGTGGAAACCCACAGGAAGAACTTTTATAAAGATAGGTTATTATTGGATACCTTTTGGCCATAAGAATAATCAGTTTTACTCTATAACTACTAAGATTATGCCCACTAGAAAATGGATGCCTACTGGTAGAACTATTCCCTTAAGAAGTGAACATACTTTGAATAGGTCAAATACAGACACCAGACTGCATCTATTCCCAATGATTCCATTGCTTCTACTTCGATATGGATGTTTCTGTTTCGATGTGGGTGTTCCAATTACTGTTACTAACCAAGTGGAACCCATTCTTGCATGGGGATCCCAATTATCCAGTTATCCATTCTTGTCTGTGTTCAACTGCAGATCATTCAAATCGTTCGTGGTACCGGACTCAGGTTCCAAGCATATGACTGGAGACCGGTCGCGGCTCATGAACTTCGTGAGCAAATTCATCGACGCTTAGATTCAGTAATGATCATTTTGGTGCAATTAAGGGTTATGGTGATTATGTTGTTGGTGATAGTGTTATCTCTAGAGTATACTATGTGGAAGGTCTTGGTCATAATCTGTTCTCTGTCGGTCAATTCGTGACTCGATCTAGAAGTAGCCTTCAGAAAACATACTTGTTTTGTTAGAGAACTTGATGGTAAGGAACTTTTAAGAGGAACTCGTGGTTCAAATCTTTACACCATCTCTATAGAAGATATGATGAAGTCTTCTCCAATTTGTTTGCTGTCAAAGGCTTCAAAAACAAAGTCATGGTTATGGCATCGACGTCTCAATCACTTGAACTTCGGCACCATCAATGATCTCTCCAGAAAGGACTTAGTTGTAGGTTTACCTCGACTAAAGTATGAAAAGGATCATCTTTGTTCAGCATGTCAATTGGGAAAAGCAAGAAGTATGCCCATAAATCCAAACCTACTAACTCGTCACGAAGTTCTTCATACAATTCATATGGATTTATGTGGACCAATGAGAGTGCTGAATATCTTTGGGAAGAAATATGTGTTAGTTATAGTTGATGATTACTCTAGATTCACCTGGGTCAAGTTCTTAAGGACAAAGGATGAAACTCCCGATATCATCATCAAACTCATCAAACAAGTGCAGGTTCGACTTAACAAAACCGTCAATTATCCGCAGACAATGGAACTGAGTTTGTTAACAAACAACTTAGTGAATTTTATGAAAGCATTGGAATCAGCCATCAAAGAAGTGTTCCACGAACTCCTCAACCGAACGGTGTAGTTGAAAGGCGAAATCGAACTCTTGTAGAAGCTGCTAGAACAATGCTGATTTACTATAAAGTTCCAATGTTTCTCTGAAGCTATTGCCACTGCATGCTACACACAAAATCGTTCCCTGATTCACACTGTTCATGGAAAGACACCATATGAACTTGTCCACAACAGAAAACCTAATCTCTCTTCCCTTTGTGTGTTTGGAGCTTTGTGCTATCCAACTAATGAGGGTCAAGACTTAGGCAAACTTAGAGCTAAAGCAGACATTGGAGTATTTGTAGGGTATGCACCAAACAAAAAGGGATACCGAATCTACAACAAAAGAACCCGAACATCATGGAAACAATTCACGTTACGTTTGATGAGCTGACCGGTCAAACAGATCCTGAACAATTCAGCCTCGGACCCGCACTTCAAATCAGTCCAATTGGTTCATCCCTTGTTCCAAACTCTTCTCAAGAAACTCCATATGTACCTCCATCTGAAGATGATTTAAGGAAATTGTTTGATCCTATGTTTGATGAACTTTATGATCCGAGTACTAATGAGGTGTTGATCCCTACAACAGAGGTTGCTCATATTCCAGTGAATGAAGTCAATCCCTCAGTCTCAATATCTTTAAGTCAAGGAGTGCCCTCTGCTGATCCTTCCGTCTCATCAACAAATCATCATTCTTCAAATGTACATCATGGAACTATTTCTGGCATCAATGATGATGTTAATCCCTTTGCTAATCCTAAAGATGCTCCATTTGAAAACATATTTGCTCCTGAATCTTCTTCAGAACCATCCTCTTCAGGAGACATCGACTCTGCTACTTCAGTTCCTCAACAACTACCACATGAACACCTCATAAAATGGACTCACGATCATCCATTAGACAACATCATTGGAAATCCCTCTCGTCCAGTATCCACAAGGAAACAACTTGCAACCGATGCCTTATGGTGCTTCTTCAACTCCGTACTCTCTAAGATCGAACCAAAAGATGTTAAAACCGCCATGAATGAAAATAGCTGGTTCAATGCTATGCAAGATGAAATTCATAAGTTCGATCGACTAGATGTATGGGAATTAGTACCTGCTCCAGATTGTGCTATGATTATTGCTCTAAAATGGATCTTCAAAGTGAAACTTGATGAGCATGGTGATGTGTTGAAGAACAAGGCTCGATTAGTTGCTAAAGGATACCGTCAAGAGGAGGGTATAGACTTTGAAGAATCTTTTTCTCCTGTGGCTCGAATCGAGGCAATTAGAATCTTTTGGCTAATGCCTGCAAGTAAGAACATGGTAGTCTATCAAATGGACGTAAAGACGGCATTCCTGAACGGAGATCTTAAAGAAGTCGTCTACGTCAACCAACCTGAAGGATTTGTAAATCAAGAGCATCCTACTCACGTTTATCGTTTGAAGAAGGCCCTTTATGGTTTAAAGCAAGCTCCAAGGGCATGGTATGATACGTTGTCAAAGTTTCTTCTATCAACCGGATTTAGCAAAGGAGCAATTAATCCAACATTGTTCACAGGAAGTCGGCAAACATTTAACTCATGTTCAAATTTATGTTGATGATATTATTTTTGCCTCGACTGACCCAATGGAATGTGATCGTTTTCTAATGAAATGAGTTCAAAATTTCAAATGTCAATGATGGGACAAATGTCATTTTTCTTGGGATTACAAATTTCGCAAAGTCCCCGAGGCATTTTCATAAATCAATCTAAATATGCAACTGAGATCTTAAAGAAATTTGGATTTGATTAAAGTGACCCTGTTGACACTCCCATGATTGATCGAACCAAACTAGATGAGGACCACTCTGGGATCATGATTGACCAAACAAAATATCGTAGTATGATTGGATCCCCGATGTACCTCACAGCTAGTAGACCGGACATCTTGTTCGCTGTTTGCATGTGTGCTAGATACCAGGCTAAGCCTACTAAAAAGCACCTTGAAGCGTTAAACGGGTCTTTCGGTATCTCCAAGGAACCATCAATATGGGAATTTGGTACCCGAAGGACACCGGTATGTCACTAACAGCCTATGCAGATGCCGATCATGCAGGATGTCAAGATACTCGTCGAAACGTCTGAGGTGCTCAGTTTTGGGTGATAAGCTTGTGAGCTGGTCTTCAAAGAAGCAAATGAGTACTTCTATTTCCTCTACAGAGGCTGAATACATAGCCATGTCATCTTGTTGTGCTCAAGTCTTATGGATGAGATCTCAATTATCTGACTATGGCTTTGAATTCAACAAAATCCCTTTGTACTGTGATAATAAAAGTGCTATTGCTCTCTCTTGCAACAACGTTCAACACTCAAGAGCAAAGCATATTGACATTCGACATCACTTCATCAGGGAACAAGTGGAAAAAGGTGTGGTGGAACTCTATTTTGTGAGATCTGAATATCAGTTAGCAGACATATTCACCAAAGCTCTTCCAAGAGAACGTTTTGAGTTTATTCTTCCACGCCTTGGCTTGAAAAGTCTTCAACCAGAAACACTCAAACGTCTTCAGGAGGAAGACGAGGAGTAAAGGTCTATCATCATCTATCTCTTGTATATATCTATTCGAAAATCAAAATACAAAATTATAAAACCTTCAAAAAAACCATAAAAATCTGAAAAATTCGAAAAATCTTCAAAAATATTGTCATTTTGTCATGCATTTTCTCGGTTCGACAATATCTACGGTCTTTGTGCTGTCATTCAAAGAATGACACGGGACTTTAGATGTTGTTCGAATTCTTAAAAAAAAAATCAAAAAATCAAAAAATATTTTTGGGAGAAAGAGAAACAATGGTTTATTGTCATTTCAGGCAGTAACCCGCTTTTCAAAGAAAGAACAGAGCCATACTTTATCATGTTTTCAAAATTCCATGCTCCGATTCTTTAATCATTTATCTGCTGAAAACTAACTGCTTTGAAAAATAACTCCGTCTCTATTTTTGATAATCATCTGGACTTATTTGTCAAAATATCAATCTCTCAATCAACAACCTATGTCATTGATTGAGGGGAGAATGATTTCAATTAAATTAAAAAGTTATTTGGCATTAAATTGTTTTCAAAAGATATTCAAGCATGTTTTATCAATGGAGTCTAAAGTCTTAAAATCCGATCATTATCCGTTAAAACGCTTTCATAATCAAGTCACAATTCTCCTTAAAAGCTTTCAAAATCAATTTAAATCTATAAGAGATCACAAATCTCAAATGATTTGATAATTGTGATCGGGGGAGAATGTGTGATTTAAATTGGATTTAAACTGATAATTCGGTAAATGGTTTTATAAGGATGTACAAGCTCTCCTTCCCACATATGACAAACGATTTCAAATTTTCCATGCACATGTTGAGGGGGAGCATCTATCTTAAACCTATGATTTGAAATGTGATAACTTATCTCAAGGTGCAGGTTCCCTCTAGTATGTGCAAAACTCTTTTCAATCTCGAGGCACATATTGAGGGGGAGCAAAATCATGAAAACCTCATCCTTCCCCAAAATGCTTTATCTACTTGATTCGATTAGGGAAGTGATGTTGATATTTTTTAAAAATGGTAATCAAAGAAGTTAATTCTTTCTCTTGCCTCCGTGTGGAAAACTATTTCAAATACTTGATTCACATGTTGAGGGGAGTTCTTCTTCTAAAAATATCAAAAACAATTCAGGTACAAAATGCTTTGATAAAATATCATAAGTATCTGGATTGATTTTCAAATGGTTTTCAATTGGTTCCTATGGCAGACGAACAATACCAAAAAGACCGACCAACTTTACATTATGTATGGTGATATAAGGACGATAAGGTTAGGTATGTGTTCCCATGATCCGCCAGAACAGAGGGATCTACCTAGGGACTATCCACTAGTTAGTGTAGAGTTCTTAGATATGATGATAAAAGGAGAAAAATGAGATATGGGAAGAGTGCGGACTAAGACTGAGCTAGTACTGGAATAAACCCAACAAGGTTCTTGCTATGAAGTCTCGGTAAGCACTGAAGGGGTTGAAGAATTAAAAAGAATTGAATGAGAAAAGGGTGAAAACAAATAGCCCTCCATTTATTCAACCTTAGGGCAGAAACCGGGTTCAATTCATATGCTACTGATGGTAACATCGGTATTGAAGACAAGACGTCATGGACCCAAGGACGCACTGCACTTCAACTTTCCAAACCACTCAAGTTCCTCTTAAAAGGACTTGTTTCATTCTCACGGGAACCGACATTATCTATCGACTTTCTCTTAGAGATTGTTGATATTGAAGGAGGAGACCCTCTCCCTAGTCTCCGATATAGGATCCAAATATGCACAAATTGAGTCTAGAGTCTCGAGATCATCAATAAATCTCATTAGGACACTTTCAATGAAGACTCTCTGTTTCACACAATGTGGAAAGAGAGATTATATCTTGAGTCCTACGCATTATCCTTGTGGTATTGCCAGAACATCCGAGTGATGTGTTTACATATTCACCGTGAAGATGGAAAGCCTTCTGGAGCCAACATCTAACAAGCTCCTGGTAGGTGGCATGTGAGATCTATTATATAGATCAACCATGTGACAACTGAACAGAAACAATGGGGCGATTCAATCTTTTGAATCAATCCTGGTTCAGGTTATGGATTGACGGATACCTTTGAAAAACCGGTCTTTGTGCTTTAAAACTCTTTTCATTAGCACGTCGACCGTGTACTAACTTTTCAAATCAAAAAGTGTTTTATGATTGATAATTGTTTTTCATTAAAACCTTCGTTATATTGCAAAAACAATTTCTATTGAGCAATACACGATTGTTTTTAAAATCTCTTTTCATCAATCAGTGGACGTAAATTCCCTGGTTCACTCACTCCATGTTGTCTTCTTTGAGACGTTCCGGTTTGAGAACAGCTAGAGCAGCTGCGAAACCCTGTCAAGGAAATTCTTCGAAATTATACTTGATCACAGCGTACTTGTATCTGATCAACGGGGAACCGTGGGCCGTGTACCTCAATTCATCGAAAGAGTTCAAAGACACTTTCGTGCGCTTTATTGCTAACTGTCTTATGCAGGTACACCCCGACATTTGCAGCTGATCAAAATGAAGCGGCCAATCCATAGCCGCATGCTCACCTAACACATTCATCTCAAAAGAAATCATGATTAGTGCATCAATGACTCTGATATTTTCACTCCATGCTTCTGCTACGCTGCCGCCAATATCATGAATCAACGAATGCTTCCGCTACTCTGATGAGAATATATCATGATCCCGAATGTGAGCATGTCGGTCCGAATGTCACAACATCACATAATACCAACACCACAATGGATGTATCTGAGATTTTCTACTAGCTGATGATCTCAAAAGTCGGCTCAACATTATTATCACGTGGATCAGGAAAAGACCTCCACTTGGATTAACCAAACATGCAATGAGTGGAATCAATGACTACGAGCTTCGGAGCAAAGTACTACATCAAGAATGCAAGATCAATTGTTAATGTAATATCTGATTGTATTCAATGTCATTTTAGTATATGGTTGAGGTGACCTCCCTTAGGGGGAGATTGTTAGGAATTAGAAATTCCCGGTATTAAAGAGTCGGTCACCTCAAGTATATGTAATCGTTAGAATGCTCGTAGTCATAGTTATATTTAGTTAAGTAGTATTTTGTTAAGTAACACCATGGAGGACGGACGGGTCTTTACGCACTGTATGCCTGATCCACAGCCCGTTGTGTGGCGTTTTATGTAAGACTATAAATACTCTCTACCTCCCAAGGTAGAGAGTTGGAGCTCATAATAATAGTTTTTCTTTCTCTCACTAAATTCCCTAAACCTCTAACTTTCTCTCTCTAGAACTCACCATTATACGCCCACTTTGTGTTATGGTTTGATGTGTATGTGAAATCCAATATCCAACACTATCAACACCCAGTTCGCATTCCTGGAAACATTGATGGACTTCCTGGTACCCCTTGAACTGCTTCTATTTCATAATATTTTGGATGTGTGATTATATATGTCTATGGCTTGTGCACACATAACAGTGTTCAACCCGTTCTTGTAATGAAATGACCCTGTAGTACGCTTCAGTGCCACAATCCTTACAAAAGGAGCGAAAGCTTCTTAGTTTTGAGTAAAACCTATCAAACCTTTCACTTTTCAAGGTTTTGCTCAACAGAACAAGTACTTCCCCTTATGATTTTCAAAACCTCAACCGTTTATATCACTCGTTGAGGGGGAGTATTTGACTTAAAACTTTGTTCATAAATTGTTCACAGTGGTAATCTTCCCACAAAACTCAAAATGGTCATATTTATTCTCAACATTTCTTCAAAAATAACACTTATATGCCATTTTTGAGGGGGAGAAAATTTATGTGATAAGAAATATGTTGTGTAACTGCAAATGAATCTTTGTACTATAGACTTAACCAACGAATTGACGAGATCTTAACTGTTAGTAACTCGAAAAGACTTGTCCGGGACGGGTAATAATTTCAAGCTAGTTCGCTAGTGATGTAAACGTGTCTCGCAAAGGACTTGTCCGAGTAGAATGTACCATTCGAGAAACTCTTGGTAGACATGATCTTTGACGGGTTTGACAACCTTTCGAGGTTTGTCCACACCTTCAAGATAGTTATTAGAGCTAGTAGTCACCTAAAAGCTGACAATGTAACTCTTTAACTATTCAACGTAACCATGTCTCGCGAGGGATTGTCTATCTTGAGTCGATCAATTCAAAAGTGCGCACTCTTTCCTCACCATGCACATTTCTGTAAAAACTCTCAAGCATGTGTGGAGGGGGAGTATTTATGCAAAAGATCAAACTCTTTCAGTGGTACAAAATGTTTTCATTCACATACACTTTAAGAGATTTTCATGTAAATGGTTTTTATGGTAATGGAGTTATAAAGAGATTAAGGTTAGGAATAACCGTCCTATGATCTGCCAGAGCCGGAGGGATCTACCCAAGGACACTACCAATAGTTAGAATTAGAAGTCCTTAGGTTTGATCATAAAAAGGAGAAAATGAGAATCGGAGAAAGAAGGAGTTGAAGAATTAAAAAGAAATGCAAAGAAAAGGGTGAAAAGAAATAGCCCTCCAGATTATTCAACTTAGGGCAGACACCGGGTTCAATTCATATGCTACTGGTTGTCACTTGATGACGCCGGTATTGAATATTAAAAGCCGTCATGGACCCAGTGACGCATGCACTAAACCTTCTTAGCCACTCAAGTTTCTCTCAACAGAAGCTCGTTTCATTCTCACATGGACCCAGGAGACCCTCTCCCTAGTCTTCGCTCAGGAAAACCAAAGCGCACTATTAAGTCTAGAGCCACGAGATTCATCAAAATATCTCTTAGGTACACTTGACATCTCATCACTTGGTGTTCAACAATAAGAACATCAGTGGTACGTTATCGAGTCCTACACAGATCTTAGCAATCTGTCGAGAACATTTATGAGAGGTTCACAATTGTGATCCTCAGTAATTAAATGGAAACTCCTGCCAGGGTCAACATCAAACAACAGAAGGTCGCTTCGGTAACTCCTCGTGGATTACGCTTAGTGGTCTCAAACGGTCTACATGGGTGATGCTTCGGTATACCTCGTGGACTCATTCGAACCGTAGATGTACTTCGGTACATCGCGTTATCTCACTTGTGGGACTCCGGTTCAGGAACGGCCTTTGTGAGAATTAGAGTTGTGTTTTCACACTATGCTGTTAACATTCTCGAAGTTCAAACTTGTAAGTGCCGGAATCTGCTTATTACTAACCTTTCTTATGTTTACTTCTTATGGAAGCTCTGGAGCGGACTGATCGTGTAGATTCTTCACATGCTCATACCAACATCATCACTAATGGAAGTTCTATCAAAAGGCAACACAAAAGTCCGAATGATTCTACGTCAAATCAAAGAATCTACAAAGTTTAAAGACTTAAAAAACTTCATCAATACTGAATTCCAACGTCAAATAGTGTGTGAGCATGTTGAAGAATGACGTGGAGACACCTGGAGCAGGAAGGCACCTGAGGCGACTTGATGCAGACAACAATAACATACTATCACTACCATCACAAAGAACAATGATCAAAGAACAAAGACAAAGATGACGTCAAGGCGAATCTTAAAGAAAACAATTTCTCTACACTGGGGAAATTGTTCGAATCGAGGCAATTCTTCTCACAAGAAAGAAGAATGTCAGAAGACGTCAAAGCTACTATTACATCAGCACCTTCACCGTTTGCATTCACTCGTCACCAACACTTGAGGGGGAGATTGTTGGAATCACTCCTAAACCTTAATTCAAGTGTTAGTAATTCATATGTAATAATTAGCTTAATTATGGTCTTTATGCTTGTATTTAGTCTTAGGCTTATGTAGAAGGCCCATAATCCTAGGCCTAGCCCAATAAGGAAAAGGATGGGAACTAGGAGTGTTTCCCTAGCTTCCCTCCTATAAGTACTCTTGTAAACCCTCACTTGAGGGTTGGTTGTTCAATTCATTTCTCTTTCACTATAGCCACGCATAACCTTTCCTTATTATCATACGCATAGTGTTTGGTTTGTGTTTTGTTCAATCGATCTTCCTCTCTACTCTTTCTATTGATGCTTGTGTTGTAAAACTAGTGACCTAACAGATAGACAATGTGTGAGTGTTAGAGCGGAATTATGGTGAGTTTTGACTAGTTGATAAATAAAAAATATTTCGAAATTATATCCTAGATAAGCCATGGATGAGAGTGAGGTTTTCAACTATAATCGGAAGACTTAGTTGGCTCTAGTGTCTTATGTTTGACTTGTTTGAGGTGATCTAGTGGACTATTATGATGTAGCTAAATCTGTATAGTATATCAGATACCATGGATCCCACGGTTCCCTTCTGGGAGGGATCCGTCTAGTACAAATGCTGGGACCCGCCTACTGCAGATCGAAGGCTTTCAAAGAAATCTGCAATTTTGTACTTCTTAGTAAATGCTTCTCCTAGTTGTTTCTATGGGGACTAAATGCAAGAACACAACTACTATGATGTATGGTAAAGTAGGAAGAGCTAGAATTCCTAGAATGAGTGACGACGACCACTCAAGGGGTCGTAAAATCTCATTTTCCAAACACCTAAGTTAGGATTGTTTTAGTGCCATGATATGGCAATACCTACATACTACGAGCATAGTTTAAAGTGTTTACAAACCATTGTTCGAAATTGTTCATCATACGTTTGATTTCTAAGACCTTTCTCCTCCTTCTTCACTTCTTCACCCGTCCTCCACTCTTAATCAAACTATCTTCACTTCTTCTTCTTCAATAAATTGGTGAAGCATTTGAAGATTCCCTTGGTTTGTTTCCATTCGGGTGATTCATTAGGGATGTTTGGCAATTGGTTAATGTAGTCGAAGGGATCAAGATCGATATTTCCAAGTGGGTTGCTACTACTCCCTTCACCTTCTCCTTGCCTCTCCCTTTCGTCCGAGGAATCCGTGGTTGGGTGTGGCCTCTTGCCTTCCACCATAAAACGTGTTGTTCTACTCTCGGTTAATGGTACCATAACCTTATTGCAAAAGCTATGATCCAAGGATTGTGGGGAAGGGTTTAATGCAAAGATGAATTTGGCAAGACGGGTTAGAAGCATTGCATACGGAAGCACCATCTTGTCCATGCTTCTTACACTTTCCATTCTCTTGATCATGTAGTAGGAAATGTTGAAACGAGTTTCGGTCACAAGACAATAGATCATGAAGCTTAGACATGCATTGGGGTGATCCTTGTTTCCTACTAGACACACCACATTTTCCCTTATCACATCTTCCCATTTTCTATATAACGCATACATCTCCGAGAGCTCCATTTGGAAAGGATCTCTATAGATCACTTTCGACTTCCTAGTAACTCTTGATGGGGATGCTCTTGGCATAAACACGGTATCCCTTACCGTGGTTGCTTTCGGGATTGTTGCGTGATAAATGTCGTGATGATCAACCATAGAGTGTATCTCCTGCAACGACCACTCATTAGAATACATACAAACACCATCATGTGGCACCCCTATTATTCTTCCAAACTCTATAAGTGAAAGACTAAACTCTCTTCATTTCTAATTATACCCATTGTCTTGTAGAATTCAAGCACAAATACCGGGCAAATTTCCTCGTTTATATCCAATAAACAATCAAACCCAATAGTTCCAAATACTTCCCTCATGTCAGTATTTGCAAGAAATAATGGATCAACAACTCTACCTTCATGAAAGAGTCTCCTTTCAAGAAACTTAAAGGCTTTCCTATCGTCCGGACTTAAACCATCTTTCCTATGGTACATGGGTATGTAGTAAGCGGTGTCTTGGTAATCTTGTTGCTTGTTGCTTGCCATGATTGTTCCTAAACAATACAACCACAATGTGGTGTTAATTGTGAATAATAATCTAGAGGGTTTGATCACAATTTTGCTCAATTCGTTTTTATTGAATTCTAGAAATGAGTTTAATTTGTATTAACAATGTTAATTCTTTGATTTGGTTTATCTTAGAAAACAATGTGGCAACAAATTATGACAAACCCATTTGAACCCAACCTCTAAAATAAAGAACTTGAAATCCTAGTAATCAAAGAATGAAATCAACAATGTAGTGAAGATTATACTTACACAAGTGATTGTTATGCTTGAGAGAGATGATCAAGTTGCTCCTGTGAACAGTAGTAAGGTTTTTGTTCGTGAGTCTTTAAGGGGAAAGTAGTTTGTGGAACACCCATAGTGATCATTCTTTCTTTTAAGCTGTCTTCTGTTGCGCGGATCCCACGGATCCCTCTCATTTGGGATCTGGCTAGTGTAAGTCCAGGAATCCGGTATGACAGCAAAAATCAGCTCAAGCATTCCTTGATACCTTTGGTTTGGGAGTTCAAAAGCGCCTAGAGTTTTGATGTTTTAGGTTCTAAAACTTGTGGTTGATGTTTTGATGATGTTAAGCTAATCTTATTTGACGTAGTTTCCTTTTAAAGAATTGGTCATAATTCTTTGGGAACTATTTTTCAAATATTATAATAAAATCCCATTTTATCATAATGTAAGAAGTTTCACATAGATTTTTATTG
The DNA here is from genome assembly GCA_910596185.1 of Chrysanthemum makinoi. NCBI lineage: Eukaryota > Viridiplantae > Streptophyta > Magnoliopsida > Asterales > Asteraceae > Chrysanthemum > Chrysanthemum makinoi. The sequence continues at coordinate 178,675,478 of OU343221.1, forward strand.
ACGTAGATGGAGTGTCAATAAATCCTTTGTGATGAATAATGATAATGGTTATCAAATAACAAAAATGTCATTATTACGAATTCATAGTGTAGTCTATACAAATAAGTCGAAGAATACTATTTTTGATGATGACTTTAATATAGATAACTTACTAAAGCAATTACTAATAAATCATGCAACTAAGATTTCAATAATAAAATTAAAAGTAAGTGATTAGTAATCATACCTTGGCTAAATATTCTTTTTAAGAAAAGAACTATTTAGATGTTTTGTGATCTTCTTGGAATCTCCAGATTCATGTTGTAAGAATACTAAACATTCTTTTTGCGAAAAGAAATATTTAGATAAATTCTTTATGCTCTTCTTGGTAACTCCAAATCCAAGTATGGATAAGGCTTAAGAAAAAAAAATGTTAGAGCATTCTATCATTGTCCAAAAATAAACAATATAATGATTTTTAAAATATGACAAAAGTAATCCTTCTTTGTAGTTTTCAAACATACATGGATCGTATCAAGTTTTTAAAGTACAGTATACTCTAAGAAACTTGGTAACGAAGCTCTGATGCCAATTGTAGAAAACTAGAAGGGGGGGTTGAATAGTTTTACCAATTTAAAACTTCCTTTTTAAATATTTAGATTGACTTATGTCAATCTATTTGATTGTTTATGTTGGACGTTGATAGATAGATATATAAACGTGTAATGAAATATAAAGAGTAAGAAGCACATCACCACGACACAAGTTATTTATAGTGGTTCGGCTACAAGGACACCTTCCTTGCCTACTCCACTCCCCGAGTCACCTACTCGAGAGTTCGTAAGCACTACACCAACTACTTATGGCGGAGAAGCCTTCACAACGTCGCTTAACCTTTTTCCGGTACAAAGCTAAATACCGACTTCTTTCACATCAAGGCGAACCACACCTAACACAACGTCGCCTACCCTTTATACGGTGCTAGACTAACCACTGAGTTCTTTCACACCTTAGGAGAACTAATCCTATCACAACGTCGCCTACCCTTTATTAGGTACTAGGCTAAGCACCTAGTTCCATTACTATGGAGGAACTACTACCCTTCACAACACAACACCTAATATAAAAGAGATCAATTCCTTGTTACACCTTCATCAAGGATATCACCATCCTTGGAAACAAACAAACAAATACTTATATGTATAACGATGAACCTCATTGATTATACGACCTAGGCATTCTTCCCAAATGCGACTTGATTTGTTTCTTCGGCATCCTTCACTAATTCCTTTGACACAACGCTTGACACCCTTCACTAATGCCTTCATCTTGACACCTTTAGCATACTTCACTAATGCTTTGACACGGATGATGAGCACCTTTCACTAATGCTTTCATCTTGACACTTTCGGCATTCTTCACTAATGCCTTCAACCCAACATATATGGAGAAAGGAAGAACTATCAACAAGAGAACCTTAGTTGTCTTGATGATGACCAAGCATGGCAACTCATGGACTTGAGCTTGCACGTCTTCAAGAAGTGGTGATCTCTCCTTTAAGAGGAACCTAGAAGATCACACAAAAACAAAAGACAAACTCCATAGATCATTTAGATCTAAGGTTAGAGGGTTAGAATACTTGGGGGAAGTATGTGTGTAAATTGATGCATAGAAAGGAAGAAATAGCTCTCTATTTATAGAGAAAATTCTCTACTGTTCCCCGGATCCCACGGATCCCCTCCACTTAGGATCCGGCTAGCACAAAGCCAGGGATTCGTGGAACGCTCCTCTTTGCCCATGTGTATTTTTGGTTATGGGTCATGGGTCATGGGTTATGGGTTGATCCATGTTTTTCTTTCTAGATACAATGAACTTGGTTACATGGTATATATAAAACCATGGGTTATGGGTCAATACCATTTGCTAGTTTTTACCCATTTTAGTATTTACATGTTTTTACCCATTTTAGTATATACATGTTTTTACCCATTCTAGTATACTTAGTTTAAGTATGTGCTAACCCAATATGTAAACATTAGTTGTTGTACATATATATCTAAATCATAAAATCACTTAAGCTTGTTTTAGTGTTTTATGTGAAAACGTAAGTGTGTTAGAAAACTATTAACTCAAACTATTTACGTACTCTATTTGTTTTGTTAAAATGATTTTACGTTTGTTATCGACAAAACATTAGAAGATCGTAAAATATAAATAAACGTTTTTACGGCTTATTTGTATTAACAACTTTCGTTGAATTGAGGTACACAGCCCACGGTTCCCCATTGATCAGTACAAGTACTGCCTGTGATCAGGTATAATTCCGAAGAATCTCCTTGACAGGGTTTCGCAGTTGTTCTAGCTGTTCTCAAACCGGAACGTCTCAAAGAATACAACACGGAGTGAGTGAACCAGCGAATTGAGATTCACTGCTTGATGAAAAATTGATTTGAAAACAATCGCGTATTGCTTAGAAGAAAGAGTTTTGCAATACGACGAAGGTTTTATGAGAAAGATCAATTTTCAATCATAAATACTTTTTGTATTTGAAAAGAGTACACATTCGATGTGTTAGAGAAAATAAGAGATTTTCACATCGAACGGTTTTTCCAAAAGTATTTTTTCAATCAGACATACTTTTTGTGTTTGAAAACATGAATACACATTCGATGTGCTAGAGAAAAGAAGATTTTCACATTGAACGGTATTTCCAAAAGTATTCGTTAATTCCATTCCTGGACCAAGGTTGATTCAAGAATGAATCACCCCATCGTTTCTATCCAGTTGTCACAAGTTTGATCTGTTGGATAGATCTCACATGCCACCCACCAAGAGCTTGTTTGATGTTGGCTCTAGAAGGATTTCCATCTTCATCATGAATATTTTCATATCACTCGGATGTTCTGGCAATACCACAAGGATAATGCGTAGGACTCTTAATATATTCTTACTTTTCACATTGTGTGAAACAGAAAGTCTTCATTAATTTTGTGTCCTAATGAGATATTGTGGATGATTTCTTGGCTCTAGACTCAATTGTGCATTTTTGGTTCCTATGTCGGAGACTAGGGAGAGGGTCACCTTCTTTAATATCAACAATCTCTAAGAGAAAGTCGAGTAGCTTGGTCTATGACGTCTTGTCTTCAATACTAGTGTTACTTGGTAAACACCAGTAGCATATGTATTGAACCCGGTTTCTGCCCTAAGGTTGAATTATTGGAGGGTTATTTCTTTTCACCCTTTTCACATTCATTTCTTTTTCATTCTTCAACCCCTTCAGTGCTTACCAAGACTTCATAACTAGAACCTTGTTGGGTTTATTCCAGTTCTAGCTCTATCTCAGTCTGCACTCTTCCCATATTCTCATTTTTCATCATACCTAAGGACTTCTACACTATCTAGTGGATTGTCCCTGGGTAGATCCCTCCGGCTCTGGCAGGATCGTGGGAACGAATACCTAACTTAACCGTCCTTATAACACCATGCATAAAGTAAATTGGTCGGTCTTTTGGTATTGTTCTTTCCTTCATGAAACCAATTGAAAAATCATTATGCTCCCCCTCAACATGTGCATATGATTTTGAAATTGTTTCGCACATGGAGGCAAGAGTTCTTTGAAATATATTCTTGATCATAATTTCCATAGAAAAATCCATTTGATTTTCTTTGGTAAATTCTCCCCCTCAATATGTGCATAGGATATTTGAAATCATTTTATCACATAGAGGCAAGAGTTCTTTTGAAGTACATCCACGATCACAATAGCCATTAAGAAACCATTTAGAAAATCAATCAAGGTACTTTATGTTGAAACATAGAAATCTTTGTACCATGAAAGTTTATTTTCTTTTTGAAATGCTCCCCCTCAATATGTGCTTCGAGATTCAAAAGCGTTTTGCATATATGGGAGAGCAGCTCGCACAATTGAATCAAAATGATCACCTTTTATCAAATTTCATTATTAAATCAGAAATTCTCCCCCGATCAAAAATATCAAACCATTTGAGATTTTGGATCCCAAGTGATTTAATGAGGTTTAGAAAACATGGGAGAAAATGTGCCTTATTTAAAAGCTCTTCTGTTTTATGGTTAAATGCTCCTCCACAATCATGTGCATTATGTATTTCAAGATCGTTTTGCACATGAAGGAAGGAGTTCTTTTGAAACAATCATCCTTTTAAACTGATTTGAGATTTAAATCACGATCTCTTCCCCGATCAAAAATTTTAAACCAATTGAGATTTTTGATCCCGATTGATTTAAATCATTTGGAAAATTTTGGGGAAAGACGTGGCAAGATTTAATTTTGAAAAATGACGGATAAGGAACAATTTTTCGACATTAAAGATTGTTAGCGTCAGGTATGATAGTTTTTATGAGATCTTTAAGTAAAATAAAACAATTTCACAATCAAACAAGAGCAGAAAAAATTACATTTTGAAAGATCTTTGAGTTTTAAAGAGAATCATACCATGACATAACATTAAATCTTTAGATCACTACTTATTTAGCACAAATGGACTAGATAGATGAAATATCGTTTGAAAATATTTTATTTTAAATCACTCTCCCCCTCAATCGATGACCGTAGTCGATGATTGAGTGACTTAAGTTTTGATAAAATGAAGTCCGGTGATTTTCAAAATTAAGTCCAGTTTTATTTTCAAAACCAATATTTTTCCATTTTTCAAAACAATATTATTTAACAATTGTTTAAACAATGTTATCATCCACTACTTGTCCTGCACAAAGATACGTTAGTTGGTTGAGCTGCTTTTGTTGTTGTTGCTGGAGGTTTGGAAGAAAACCATTTGCTGATGCAGTGAGACTTCTTACGTTGCATTTTTCATGCCAACTCTTCATAGAGGTCCAATTAGGCTCTGTTTCTTCATTTGATGATGAAGAAAACCATCTGCTGATGCAGTGAGACCTCTTACGTTGCATTCTTTCATGCCAACTCTCCATAGAAGTCAAATTAAGCTCCGTTTCTTCATTTGTTAACCCAAGATATAGTTACCCTTTCCTTTCGGCATCCAATGATCTTCTATTGAGGGATCCGGATCGGGAACATTCTTTTAAACCATATTATCTGCATACGTTAGTGACACAGATAGACATATATGGTGGTCGACAACACCCAAATAGCAATCGACTAATAAAAGTCAATTCAAAATATCAGTCAAATCATACAAAGGCATGGGAATTATGTATTTATCAAACTCAAATCATCTAATCCTAACAGTTATATCCTAGGCACCTAGTCCTTCAACATAGGTTAACATCATTTTCAGTTAAGCATATAGGATAATTAAGAAAGCTCGTTAGATGATGCAAATTTGAAAACATGCTCCACCACAATCAATGACTCATTTCATAAAAAGTATTAAAAGCGCTGAAGTCATTGATTGAGTTTAGAAAATTTATGAAAACAATGACACTGATTGATTTTTAAGCAACTCATTTTCCACCATTATGTTAAAACAAATATTTTTCTGAAGAATTTTAGAAGGAAAAATATTTGAGTAGGAACAGCAGTCATTCGACATACTTTCCTTATTTTGTTTTAGGATAAGTGCATGAAATATTTGAAAATTGGTTTAGCGTAGCACTTTCCATTCTTGAAGAGCGGGTTGCTATCTGAAATAACAGCAAGCCTTAGTTTTAAGCACGAGTTAAAGTCTGAAGTAACTGCAAGCCATTATTTGACGCCCGGGTTACAGTCTGAAATAATTGTAAGCCATTTGATTTGTGTCATGTTTTGAAAAGAAATATTTACACCTTCTGCTCGAACTTCATCTATGGTCCCGCGCCATTGTTGAATGACATTTCTAAGACCGTAGATATTATCGATACCAGAAGACATGTCTTTGAAAAACAATATTTTTTGGTATTTTTTCAAATTTTCTGATTTTTTATGGGTTTTTGAAGGTTTTATATTTTTCTATTTTCTTTTTGTCTGTTTTATAATTTTGTATTTGGTTTTAGATAAATATTTATAAAGATAGAGATGATGGTATAGTTTAAGAAGATGATGATACGAGTAACGAGATAAGGATATCGAGCAAAGACGTCGTAGAAGATAGAATTCGTCATCTCTTAAACTTCTACCACCAAAGCTTCTGAGGCTCCAGAATAGAAGATAGAACATGAGCCTTTGAGAAAGAGAGACTTTGGCAGCTTCCCCCCAAACCGAAAATCCATTAGATGAGCAGATTCGAAGCTCTATTTCAAGCTTGCCTTAGCCAGGTGCACAGAGAAGCACACCATTATCATAAATCCCGCTGCTCCTTTTAAGAACGATAGTCGAGATTCTTCGTTCGGGGTTATATCATCAACAAGAACAGCAACGTATCATCCCACTCTTTAAATTTCTTCTCATATTTCATTCCCACTGAAGTCTGAAGCGATACATCCCCGAAGGTGTCATGAGACCACTTCCCCTAAGTAGATGAATTGATGAAGTCAATCTCTTAGACTAGAGCTCACAAACCCGAATACACATATACCCGAAGACAGAGAAACTTATACCATCGAAGTAGCAGATTAAGTCTGATAGCCAAAGAATAACCCTGATGTATACTTTTCTCTCCCCTGATAATAGTTTATGAAGCTCAAGAACCCCGAATGCCCAAAGAGAGAATAACCGATAACATTGAAGAAGCAAGCCGAATCACTGATTATCTCTGCGGATGACTATCTCTGCGGATGTCAACTCCGAAATAAGTGATTATATCTCTGAATCACTGATTAAGCACTCAAGTGAAACAGCTGAGCATCCCCAATGTACACAATCTCTCTCCCTTGATGATTGCGATAGCATCGAAATCATCACACACTTGTTTACCTCTTTTATCACCAGAAACTAACTCTTCCATCTCTTCCCCCACATAGTTGGAATAACGCCATGAGTCAAACCTTGAGTTTCTTTGCGGTAATGACATTTGTCTTCCCGGGATATCTTAAATCACTTAGAAGTATTAAGCTCATCAAGTTTACTCGCGTTTAGATGCATGTGTCCATCCCCCTTGCTGGTTTTGATACTTCAGAATCAGCAACTCATAATAAGGCCAAATACATGAAATCTATTGATAAGAATACTTAGAAGTATTTGTGAGAATCAACTTGCTGAAGTAGAATGTGAGCAAGTCTAATTAGGGATTAAATCTGACATTTCACTCTCCCCCAATTAGTGCTCTCCCTTAAACTGATAATCTGTTTGATAACTTCTTCAAGGTTGTCTGTTTGGGGATCAGAAAGTTAACATCTTCTTCTCACCAAATGCATTCCCATTAACTTATATATAGCAAATCCCCTTAATTCAAATCCCTCCCAATCAAACAAGAACAAAAAGATGTTCATCAAGGAAGTCAGCCCCGCAACTGGAAGCACTTTGTCATTAATCATATCAGCCCGTGAGAAGATGTCAACCAACGGCTCATAGAAGAAAGTCCATGTGAAGATGACCCGATAAGAAGAAGCTCGGATCTTACATGAGTTAGGAGTCGTATGACCATTTATACTCCGAAGTCAATCAATCATGCTGTAAATTCACATTTCTTCTCACCCTCAAGAATTGCATACGGAGATGCCATTCTTGACTAAGCAAGTGATTATCTTCATAATGTATTCCATTCACACTTCTCCCCCTCAAAGGTAGCATATGATGTCGACATCGTCATTATAATTGAGCAAGTGGAATAGGAGAACTAGCAACGATAGTCCGGTTCACTTGATGATTGAGCGCGCTTGGAAAAAGCATGCAGCATGTTGATGAGAATGGTCATAAATAAGAAGATTTCTCTCCTTCCGAAGATAATGCGCACTGAAGCGTACACATTTGTTTTCTTTAAGGAACGAGGCTTGAACTGTTGTGTTCAAACGTCAATCCCATTATCATTCAGTAGGCTCTTTGTAGTGACAACTGATGGAGAAAATCCAATATGATGAATTTGACCCTGAAGTAAACTAACCCGAACTCGTGACTTAAACTTACACATATGTAACAAATAGCGGTGCCGAGACTTCATCCTCCATTGAATCTCTAAGTACACTATACTCTTAATCCAACCAACCAGCAAGTATAAGACGTACATCACCTCTTAAAAATCCACAATTGAATGTGACACTGAGCACTACAACGTAACTCCTTAAAGTGATAGTTATTTTGTGGTGGTACGAACCCAATTCCCCAAGTGGTCAAAGAAAAGGAAAAAAGTCACCCAACAATAACTAGATATCCAAGACTTCGTTTTTGATAATAACTCGAACAAGGATCATGAAGAATCTTCATCCAACCATCCCCGATACCTTCAGATACTAAGTACACTTGCCTGTGATATTTCACTTCAACCTCAAATAAATAATAGTGAATTAACCCCGTTGTCACATGTTCTCGTTAAAATTTCACATCTAGCCTCCTTTGACGTTTTAAGTGAACTATGATAATGGTTTTCATCCCGACCATGGTTAGAAGCACATAACCATGTAAAACCATGTAATAACCAAACTACCATGACGAATATCCAAACACACATCCAATTCATGAAGTATACCCTTTAATCCCTTCTTCGATGTAGAAACTGTAGCACCAGCATTAGATAAGACCTCAAAATACGCTTTTCTTTCTCCAGGATGGTTCCATCATCATGGGATTTTACAATTCTATGGTTTAAACCGAGAAATAGTTTCTTTCGCGGGATTTTACAAGACCAAGAATAAACCGTAAGACAGATCCGGAAATGCACTTTACTATTACCAGGATGTTTCTATTGTTATGGGATTTTACAAGTCTATGATTTAAACCGAGAAATAGATTCTTTCGCGGGATTTTACAAAATCAAGACAAAACCGTAAACAATGTCAGCTTGAATGTGATATGACAAATTTGGTTTCGGTGAATATCAGTTTTAGGGGAACATGCAGCAGTTCATCAACGGTTCATTATCCAACACCAACAACATCATCAACCATCCAATAAACACTTTGGTAAACACATCATTCACGCATTCTGTCGGCTATTGCAGTGACCATATGGTGAAGTAAACCCGATATGCCAAACTTGATCATGAAGTGAAATTCCCTAGATTTGTTATTTAAACTTGTGCTAATCCTTGTGAAGAAGAAACGGTGTACCCAATGTACAAAACCTCTTGACATATCCTCAACTGCGTGAGACACCGAAGTGATACTTACGTTGTGGGTTAAGCGAGAAAGAATCACAACCGTAACTAAATAGCCAAGTCTTTATCACACTCTGTAAATGCCCAAACAAGTCATCTTCACGGAAAGGTAGAAAGAAAGAAGAACAAATATGTAAACGTGCCCGGAAAACCTCACTTTAATTCCAAATAAGAAATACCGTCCAAATAACCCCGTAGTCAACATTTTCCAATATGAATTAAAGCCGTGACATAATATTCTCTGTGAAAATGTATATACCAAAGTACCAAACCACTTAACCCATTGAATCTCATCATCACACCAAATCTCATCATCCAGACTTATCAACAAATCATATAAAATCCCAATCTCATAAACCTCATATCGTCAATCTCATTTTTGTTAAATCTCATCAGACGCATATTATCCAATTGTGAGAAGCCCCTCAGTCCCTCATCCAAATCCATGTCATCACACATACAACTCAAGACCCGTCCAACTCTCAAAAACAAACACCAGATTCAATTCGCACTTGAAACAAACCTAATCCTCACATATCAATGTAAGACCATTCCAAATGAAATCAGTCCTATGTATACCCGATCCGACAAATATTAAATCCAATCATGCGTGTATAGCAACAATGAACCTGGCCCATGGTACACATCTTTTCTTAACACAAAAAAATTCTCACATATGTTTCATAGTCAAGATGTTTTATATGCAATCAGAATCATTAAACATCTCATCCGTGTATAAGGCCACAATGATCTAATTAGCCGATCACACTCAATCATACCCAATAATATCACATGCCCGGTCCATTATCATATTATTATAATATGCCTCCAAGCTCGGTCCAATATTAAGTTAACACTCAAAAATGATACCACACGATCCATTATTGAGCCCGGTCCATCATCATATAGCCATGATATCACTAACCCAAATAAACTTACCCTAATATTCGGGTATTATAAAAGCCTCAAGCTAATCTCTTTTCATACCCTAAAAATATTCACACCAATTTAACCCTAATTATTCTCTCAACAGTCCGCCTACTATCTCTGATCAATCCGCTTGACAAAAAATAAAAACTTCCAGAAATTTGACTTCATCGATACAAAGATTTAAGGCTTATTACAATATTCTCAATCATCAACCCGTAGCAGTTCAATCATCATACTCCCAACATGACCTCGCCACAGGGATGGCAACGAGGGTGTTATGTGACTGCCATGGATCAGACTCAACGAATCAAGGAAGGCTTAAACTTGTTTCTTTGTTGTTATTGAGTCTCGGTAAGGTCGAATATCTTGAGTTCATAAACGAATCAATGAAGTAACTTAACATATTTGTTAAAATTATTTCATTATATTCGAAGAAAAAACATGAAGCTAGGCTTCAAAAGTTATAGGTCAATGATGATGAATTCTTTGTGTGCTAAGAACTTTAACAGTCTTCAAATACCAAAGAAAGATCTGAGATTTCTCATATCTTTATGTTAATCCTTTTATCATTTGGTCTTTGATCCATTTGAATGAAGTCCGAATCTAATTAGTTCATGACATTTGGCTCTTGAACCGATATTAAAGAATACGAATCTAATCTGAGTTCTAGTGACCTTTTAATTTCAATATGTGAATGATATGAGTCATGATTGTGTTGAGATTGATTGATTTTCTCTTTATGAGTCAGATAGGAAGATGAAGCAAATAAAAAGAAAGGATAACACATTTGTTATACTTCTATTCTTGTATTGTTCGAATAGTTCTATGATGTTGTGACCTTGTGTGAGGACAATATTAGACATGATTATATTGCACACAATGGTTTGAGAACTGAGATCAGAATACTTCTTTTACTTTGTGTTTAGATTATTGATATGAATCAGTGTTGGTTGACTTTTATGTTTGATTGATTGTTGATATCTTGAAAATTTGATGTTGATATGAGTTTCGTAGGTTTGAGAGTGGTTGTAGTTGTAGTAGTGATTTTGATTGGAATTGTTTAAATCGAGTCTTGTGTATGTTCGAGTCTTGAGTCTTGACATTCTTCTTCATCAAATTCTGTCCAAATCGCATAATTATGTCAAACCGCAACTGTCTTCAGAACTAACAAATCGCTTTTGACCTTTATTGACATATCAAGGCAAAACGCAACATGCTTTGACCATTAGTTGACAACTCACATTTGACTTAAAAATCAAACTGCTTACATTTTTATGGACAAATCACTTTCATTATGACCAACTCGTTTACCCTGAAAGTTACCAAATCGCTTACGACTTAGAGACAAAACGCAGTACCTTTGACCATAGATAAATTGCAGGAAACTATGATTCAAAACTCATAGTTCATTTATCACACAAACCGCATACTCTAGATACACTGAATCTGGTCAACATGTCAAGTTGCATTCAAAAATGCAACACAAATCGCTCATAACAAACTGGTTTAAAAAACATTAAAGACAAATCGCATAGAACAAGGACTGGACCACAAACCTCATACAAGAACAGTTTTTGACAAACTCAGAACTTCTTAACCGGAATGATAACAGCAAACACACGAGTAATCATAAAACTGCTCAAGGTATTCGAACCAGATTCACCAATACATTAAAACTGCTCAAAACCAATAAACATCTTGTTTAAAAACAGCTTAACAACCACACAATCAAACATCAACAAACATTAAACAACATCATAAAACACATGTCAAACCGCATCAAACAAAACCATACAAACCGCTTACAAAAAACCGTATAAAAACCATTCGAATCAACACAAACAACAAAACCTAGGCTCTGGTACCATTTGTAGGATCGTATATTTTATGTTGTTAGATGATTCGGGTGGTCTAGGATGGTGATAATATAAGAAAGCCATGGTTAGAGAGATGAAAAGAGGAGAGGGAATTCTAGAGAGAGAAATAAAACACCAAATGCAAGGTTAGCTTCACTAGTTCCAACCCTCTACCTTGGGAGGTAGAGGGTATTTATAGTTACAAACATTACGTCCTCCTGACAGGCTGTGGATCAGGCATACAACGGGTAAATACCCGTCCTTCCTCCATGGAGTTACAGTATACTAAACTACGCTAATAAATAACTAATTAACTACTGAATAACGTAAATAACGACAAGTCTATGAGCTAACATATGCTAGACCATTATTGGGGTGACCAATACTTTCACATGGAATTTCCAATTCCTAACATATGTTTTCTTTCCTAGGTACCCTTAACAAAGATAAATTTCTCATCAGGCATTTTAAAATCAGGTGACAACACCACACACTCAGTTTCCCCAAAAAGCACCAAGTTTTTCTTATCACACATTTGAGAAACACTAAATAGACTATACTTAAGACCCTGTACCAAATAAACTTTCTTAAAGTCCAGCTTTCCAGTTCTGATAGTTCCTCTGCCAACAATCTTTCCTCCCTTTGGATCATTGCCAAAAGCCACATGTCCTCCATCATAAGCTTCAAAATATTCAAGGTTGCTCCCATCCCATGTCATGTGCCCAGAGCAACCACTAACAAAAATTCCTTTGTCTTGTAGTTCATCTTGTAGATTGCCCTGCACATGAGTTAAACAATTTAGTTTCTTTTATGGACCCATGCCAATACTGACTTGGGTCTTCCCTGTGCATCAACATAGTCAAACTTATTTAGGTCCATTGATGCACAATTGGCATGATGTAAAACCTTGGTCTTAGGCTTCCATTGCCAGCTAGCTGAGGCCTTAACAGCATAAAAATGGTTTCCAACCACTGTGTCAGTTATCACCTTTGGAATAGTTAAAACTTCTTTTGTATCAGTGGTGATATTCTGCTTAGCGGTGGAAAGATTTTGCTTAGCAGTGTTTACATTTTGCGCAGTAGTGGTTGGAACCCATTTTGGTGCAGCAGTGATTATTGATTTTGTTTTACCATTCCTCATTAGCACTGCTCTGGGAACCATATTTTTGTTAGGATGAGGGGTTGTATTCTTTGAAAATTTTTAATGATTTACCCTCCTCCAATGGTTCCAAACTTGAGGTTGGTTTTTATAACAGTTTCTCTGTAGATGCTTAAAACTACCACATTTGAAACAAGCCTTCTTAACACATTGAAAATCATCTCCTAATCTGTTTGAAATTAGGCCATTGAAGTTTCTATGATTTCCCCTAGGTATGTATCTTTTCATCTGTTTCCTAGGTATCTTATTGTAGTCTACCACTTTCCTAGAAATTGGTGCTCCAAATCTAGGCATAAGGTTGGCTTGTTTAGAATCAACAAACTTAACATTTTCTAACTTCTCAGACTGTGTTGAGTCAGACCTATCTTCTTCAGAATATGATTCCCAATCTTCAATAATTTGACCATCAGATGTTTTACCAGAACCTATCTTAGGTGGTTCAGTCTTACTAATCTCTTCTACAGGTTTGTTGAAACTGAATTCACTACTAAATGACAGTTCTTTTATAGGTGGTGCATGTTTCATAAGAGAGGGTGGTGGCACATTTTTGTAACCTAGGCCAGTACCATCTTTGAACAGTTTTTGTCCAATAGGCTTATTTACTAGATCAGAAGCATATTGCGTTTTAGCAACTCTAACAACATGTTTTTCTTTTTCTACTATAGCTTCTTGTTTTACACTCTCTGCTTCTTCTAGTTTCTATTTAAGCACCTTAATTTCTCTGTACTTAAGATCAAATTCACCACCTAGTATATTAATCTTGTCTATATACTCAAACTCACATTTAATACAGAAATTTAGTTTCTCTTCAACACTCTCAAGACCAACTTTATAACCTAAGTTATCTAGTGAAAGTCTTTCTACTTCTTTTCTCAACCTCTCATTTATAGCTTTAAGAGATTCTAAGTTATCTTGACATGATTTAAAAGAACAAGTAGAATTTTTTGAATCATTAGATACCTCAGAATCTGAACCAGAAGATGAAGCATAGGCCATAAGAGCAAAGTTATGCTCTTTAGAAGCTTCACTAGCAAGAAAAGCTGCATTGAGACCTTCTTCAATCTGATTACTCCAGTCATAATCACCAATACCATCTTGAGAAACCAATGCTGAAGAAGAAACATGCTCTTCAGTAGTCTTCTTGATGCCTTCAACCATTCTTTTTGGAGCTCTACATTCTCTAGCAAAATGACCCTTCTTCTTGCAGTTGAAGCACTCCATCTTGCTTTTGTCAAATCCAGCTCTTCTTTGACAAACATATTTGACCCGTCTACCAGTCCTCCTTAAGAACTTCTTAGCTTGCAGTGTTAACATTGCCATTTGCCACTGAAGATTGATTTCATCAAGATCATCAGGATCAATTTGATCCAGATCTTGATTTAGTATAGTAACACTAGTTGTAAGATCAGCTAGGAAAGCACAGATTGCACCATCACTAACAATATCACTAACAGTGGTATTATTAGCAATAGCAGTGGATACTTCATAAGCAGCAGTGGAAACATCCTGAGAATTTCTGTGCCCCGTAGAAACAAAAGCAATGTTTTGTGTTGATGAGGATGAGTCACCTATGCTCTTTTCAGACTCATAAACTTTCAGGTTGTTGTAGAGATTGTCCAGAGTCATCTTTTCAAAGTCATATTTGTTTCTCCACACAACAATATGCACAGCCCATTCAGGCGACAAACTTCTGGTAAACTTGAGATTTATAACTTCTTGAGCAACCTTGTAGTCCACCAATTTCAGTTGGCTGATCAAGTTTTTCTCCACTAAGAGCAGTGAAGTTTTCAAGCTGATGCTTGAGCATGTTTTTCCTGGATTTCTTGGTAGCTTCATTACCAGTGAATCTAGTTTCAATGGCATCCATTAATTCCTTTGTTTTCTCATACTGCTCAAAGTCCAATGCATACTCATTAGGTTTTCCCATACTGAGAATACTATGAGCTTTAATCTCCAGCTTCCATTTAGCCTTGTCAACCTCACTAACAATGGTTATTTCCTTACCTCATTCGCATTCTCCATACCTGATACTCACCCTGCTTGAGCATGGGCACCTTTGATGCAGTAACCATGTGAGTTTCGTTAGACATCTTAACTTACGTGAATTAAGCTTAACTAGACTTCTTCTTGGTTTCAGTTTCTAGATCACAAGCTCTGATACCACTTGTTGATCCCAGTTGAGCTAACGATCCTTTATAGAAACTGACTTGACAAAGACTTATTAAATATTACGCGAAATTTAATATTTAATCTTAAGAAGAAGAATAACAAACACTCAACACCTCAATATTATTATTAATACGAATACTCTAGCCAGTATTAGGGTTTCACAACCTTGAAGTGTATCGACCTTAGATATAGAAAAAACACACGTATATCTAATCTAACCTAGGACCTCCTTTTATAGGCTAAGGAGTCCTTTACATTATACAATACGTAACCTACAAGATAAATATCTTTTCCATATTTATCTAATACAAAATATTAAAGCGACTAAACTAAACTAGCAGTGTTTTCAATACAATAGACGTGGTTATACACTACTACTAGCCGTGGTTTAACTCCAGCAGTAGATTCCTTCTTCTGGTAGTGGTTTCATTAACTCTAGCAGTGGTTCCAATACTTAGAATAATTCCTGATCTGAGGAACCTAAAACCCAACAATCCTCCCCTAAACTTGATATATTCAAATAGAATTCTCAAGTTTCCTTTAAGCTTAAAACATCTGTATTGGAGGATGTATCTAAACACTTACCATAAAACAACACACCTCAATTCTTCTTTTCTGTTTCTGATTCTGATGTGTAATCCACAGCCTTAGACATATCAGCCTTTCTCTTCAATCTACCTTGAGGTTTAGCCTTAATTTCCAAAGGCCCTTGTATGTCTGCAATCTTCTCAATCTTTTGAAATAGTGGATCAATAATAGGATGTGTCTCCTTTGTTCCTCTTGAAGTGAGTTTAGCCTCCAACATTTGTCTTGCCACATTCTTTGATAAAGGATAATCCTTATCAACAAACATGAAGAACTTCTCCTTTGTAGTTTGTACTGCATGAACCTTGCAGTACCAATATAACAGCCATTCAACCACCTCACAATTATCCCAATATTCAAAGATTAAGATCAGGTTGAAACATGTTCTTTATAGCAGTCCATACCAACTTAGCTAACTCTCCTGTTGGACCAGACTTCCCATATCTGAATTCCATTACTTTCCACAACTGTTCCAAATCACCCTTAGTCAAACAATCCAATAATATACCAAAGTTGAAATAAGTGCTTTTTCTTCCATCCCTTCTTGTTATTTCAAGTACTTCTCTATCCCTTTCTGTAACTATCTGCCAATCTTCAATGGGATGAATAGCTCTAATTGGAATAGGATTAATAGGTGCACTCTCCAGAAGATACTTTTCAGTTCTTTATTTCTTTTTCAACTCTTCATCCACCTTTTGTCTTTTAAAACTAGATTCTTTCTTTGACTCAGCTCTTCTCTTTAACCATTCTTCTTTTTTTTCAGAATTCATAGGATTAAAATCATCCCTTATTCTCATACATCTCTGATAAAACTCTTGAATCCTCTCAAAATAACATTTACTTAAATTTTTAGCAATGGGTATGTCCATATTCCTGATAATCTTCATCATCACATGCCTCATCTCACTCTTTGTAGGGGTTTTCTTCCTTTTATCCTGCTTCTTCTCTTTACTGATCTTTCTTGCCCATTCACCCAAGATTCTAGCTCTTTCTTCAATAGAAAACAGTGCCCATTCTTGAGTAGTGTACTCATTCTTTATGTCATTGGAAGCTTGAAGATAGGATTGTGTATCATTCCATTCAGCTAACCATCTCTGAGTAGCTTCCTTATCTTCTATCTTTTGCCTCTCTCTGGATGCCTCTTCTTCAGCTTTCAATCTTTCACCAAACTCCTTATCATAGGCAATTTGTTCTTCTCTACTCTTAAACTTTATATCATAGGCAATCATATCTCAAAGTGGGTGTTACACTTTGTAGATAACATGAAAGCGTCAACAGTGAGTAGTACAAAATCTTCCTTTAAGCGATCTGGCAGTAGGAACTAAATATAGCAGCAACAGAAACAAAGTGGGTAACAAAGATAACTCACAGCAGATTAGTTCAAGACCAGAACATTTTGCGCCAATGATAACAGCCATAAGAAACCTTAAAACCAACCTGATCATAAATGCATTAAAGCTGCTCTATGCACGAATAATGAACACCAAACAACGTATAATCATTCTTCCATGATAATAAAAATGAGTAAGCAAGAATTCTAGAAGATTGAATAGCACAAAACTCTAAAAATCTAAAAAATTCGAATTGTTAAACCTGTTTCTGCAGCCAAATTTGACACTGAATAACTTTTGATTGAGAGCTCAGACCGACAATCCCTCCAGCAAAAAGTTAGATGAGTATATATAGAAGCTCCAGTAAAAATTGTAGCTCGATCCAACGGTTCACGAAAAAGTTATCATCGTTTGAAAACAGTGCTGCAGAAATATTACGGAAATTGTAAACTTTGAATTTTTCTTCTTTTTCTTCGACAAAAAACCTTGTGAATCCCTAGGTAACGAGCTCCCCAAGCTCTGATACGAATTGTGGAGTTTGTTAGACTCCTTGGACCGTTTAAAGCACTAGGGATTAACAATAACAATGAAAATAAACATGATACGCATCGGAATTAATCAAAACATCATTATTATTGCTACAAGGTCTCTTTCAACATCTCCCCCAATATATTAATACGTGTTATCTAAACTATAACAGGGATCAAAGACTTGATCTTGGGGGTTAACTAACACTAACCTAGGCGTTTACAATGAACTACATTCCTAGGACACACACACCCCTTTACTTAGCCGACTACATTATGGAAGACTTGTACATAAAACCTATACCCCATTTCCTCTTTATATACTAGAGGACTAGAGTTTACAAATCTCTACGAAGGACTAAATAATAAATCTTCTTTTTCAAGCAAGTCCTTCCATCTTTTTGTAGGTTTCATCTTTGTCACTTAAAGCCCTGGATGTTTCATTCTTTATTGTTTTGTATCATTGAATCAATAAACCCAATAATCTTCCCCTATTTGATGATGACTAAACAAACTGTAAAACCCTAATTTCGAATTCATAATTTTACGTCGAATTTGAATTTTTACCTAAGTCAGTTATTAATAAAAGCACTAAACTATATGATATATGATAATTAAAAACGATATGAAGTAAACCCAAGTAAGTTAACTAAAAATAATTTGTTGCGCTCCTAAGTCCCTATAATTCGTAACACGTTTTCTTTTGGGCTCCGGCACATCAAATGACACACAAAGTTTAAAACATTTTATTAATTATAGCCTAAAATAATAAAATGCTACATTCCTTATTTAATACTCCATAATTTAGATGAAGATATGATCCTATGTCAACCTTATCTCGACACTTTCTCTTGCATGAAATTCATATAACCTGTATAATATCCTCTAACAACATTCCAAAAAGAAAACTGCAAATCACGACATTCTTAACATAATACAGCCATTCCTTCTTAGATGCACGTCTCATGCATGCAAAAGATCTCATGATATTAATTCACACATTTTCTTATTTTGTGATGATCCGATTGAACAGTGTCCATATTTAATTTCACATTTTGTGAATTAATTTCACATTGACATTTCCAAGAATAATACACGGCATATCATCAGGAAAAGATTTGGTAATATCTTCATATACACGCTTTCCCTTTATCCAAACATATTACGATAGAGAAATATATATATCATCATGTTCCGCCAATCGCCATGCACTCCTTGTCGCCTCTTATTCCACTTTGTCAATTTTTTTTGGCTGCACCACAAACTGCTAAACAATGCTCCTTATCTCAAATATGTTTACATATGTGAGCGTGAGTGTTGGTTACCAGCATGCATAATTCAAAAATGTTCGTACTTCCGACTTTGATCATCCTTGTACATCTTACATGGAGGTTGCGGGATTAAGTTTTGTTCGTATGAAGGATAAAGTTTTGGTTTGTAATTTGTACGTGTGAAGGATCATGTGCGAGTTCTATCGTATCTAGCGGAATCTTGTGTTTAAGGTTTCTTTTTCAGTTCAAGTTTGGTTCCGGGTGGGTGTTCGTTAGATTGATTTTGGTTCGAGTTTCACAACATTGGTTTCGTTAGTATTTGTGTTCGGTCTCACCTTCGATCCATCATTGTAACCTGAGGTAAATCGTTAACTCTTGTCATGCATATACGAATCTAACATATACGTATAGGAAACCACAAAATATCTAACAAGGGGTCTGGGTTGGTTTAATAATCTTGAGTTTGTATGTCGATCTGTTTCTGCTTCGGATCTTTCGAAACTTGGAATCTATCTAAATGGTTTGTATATGTACGATTGTGAAGTTGTCATGCATTGGAACATATATATGAATTGTACTACACGTTATATATATATATATATATATATATATATATATATATATATATATATATATATATATATATATATATATGATGGATTACCAATTGTAATATTACAAATGAAAGAAAAAAAGGCATGTTCTTGTAGGGGTAAGTTCAAGGGCAATCGCGGGAAAAACGGTCGAGTCATTTTCTATTTTGAAACCGTGTCAGGATAGTTGAGTAGGGGGTCAATCATAATACGTGTTTACTTTGTCGTAAATGTTAGTCATTTGAACCGCGAGCAAGCTTAAAGATGGACCGAACGTATACTATAAAGTGTTTTTCTTTTTTCATTAAACGTACATGAAAGTTATTTGTAAAATAAAATGTTTATTTATGTTACACTTTAAACCCTTAATCTTTAGTAATATGTCACATGCAAACCTTTAAGTCTACCATTTATTATTTGTAACCCCTAAGTTTGGCAAATAAATGATTATTACCCTAAAGTATTTTAAATTCTGTCCGTTACTAAAAATGAGAATACGCTTAATAACTCTAAAAATATTAATACGATTCATATAAGCGATAAATCCGTTATAACTTAAATGAGCTAATAAGTATTATACGAAACGTAATCCACATAGATTCATTGAAGAAGACGTGACGTTGTGTATTCGTATTCATTCATTCGTCTGCTTTCCTTTCATTGGCGTTAAGGTACAGATATTCTATCCTTTTTCAGTAGGGATTTCTCATGAATTTCTGATCCCTTGAATTTGTTCGCTTATGATATTTCTTTGCTATTGATCCTTTGCTATTGACCATTGCTATTGAACCATTGCTATCAAATCTTTACTTTGTTATTGACCCCTCTGTTATTGCACCATTGTTACTGAACTTCCGTTATTGAACCCATTGCTACTGAACTATTGTTATTGAATCTGTGCTATTAAATCTGTGCTATTGAACCTTTGATATTGAAATATTGATATTGGACCTTGATATTGAACTATTGTTATGAACCTCTCAATTGTGAACTATTGATATTGCACCCTTGCTTATGAAGACATATACATTGCTACACTTTGGACCTATTGCATTGACCTGTCAGTTTGATACCCGAGCCATTAACTAGGCATGGGGGTTCCATGTCCGTTTCATTGATGCACCAATGGCTTGACTCTAGTGTGGTTGAGTGTGATAACCCGTATTTTCAGGTCATTTTTCAAAACATTACTCATGCTTCACCATTTATCATTTATCGTAAACTAGATTTATGAGTATCAAATTCGCGTAACCTTAATGGTTTAGCTGTAAATTCATGAACAGTCATCAAGGACATTCCATATAGACTAGGTTTAGTCATCATAACATTAGCATCATTATCATCATATTAGTTCAGGCATGGTTTTGCATTTTACATTAAACGTATAATTTTATATTAAATAAACGCTATCGCGTAAATAATTATTTTGAACATTTGATCCGTTACTTCCAAAAATTATCACAATATATTTTTATACTCATATTAAGTTTATAAAATAATATTATGAGTTTACCCAGTGTTTTAAATTTATTTTGTATCTAAATTGTTATATTTATATAATTGCGACGGTTTTCTTAAAAAACTACACGATAATTATCATTTCATTCAAATTTTGCAAGAAATGTATTTTTATGATTTTTATGACCTCAATATATTTTATCTTGACCTGTTAAAATTTATTTTTATCTAACGCTACCCTAAATACTCAAATGTGTATACAAGTTACCACATGTCTTCAATTAACTTACATATAATTATACTTATACATAATTAAAAAAAAAAGTATTAAGTGATGACTAACACCCCCTTGTCGACACAAGGGGGGTGAGTCATTGGTCATTTCCTAAATATCTACTCTAAGTATATGTATTATACTCTTATACAACACATACACACAAAATATCCAAAGTGAAAGATCAAGTTTCTCTCTTCCTCTCCTCTTGCTAGAACCGGCCACACCAAGGGACCAAGAAGGGAGCATCAAAAAATTTAAAGACAAGTTTTAAACACTCTAGTATCACTCTTGATTAAGGTTGTTCAATAAAAACCTTGGGTGATTAGGAAAAATCCTTTGTTCTGATAACCTCATCAAGTTTACTAGTAAGCATCCCATGTTCATGATCATATTTCATATTTACTTTTATGTTCATTTCATTAAGCTTGAGAAAACATGCAAGTCATATGATGTTTATACCACTTTTTCATTGTTTTTAAGAGTTATATATATTATGTCATCCTATAATTACTCCTTGTTATATATCACTTTTGGTGATGTCTAGGAACCCATGACACCCTAAGAAGGTGTATGGTAGGATTAGAATAGCTTCGGAGTTGTTTTGAATGGGTTAGAATAGGTTTGGCGCGAGAAAAACTCATTTCGACAAGTTTTCTAAAGGGTCTGTCCTTATTTTCGAAATCTGAAAAATTAGACAGTGGATAAAATTTTTTGGCCTAGATATTTAGAAAATACACTTTAAAAAGATAACGTGGCCGCTTGAACGGATTAAAACGGAGCTATAACGAAGAAGTTATGAATTTTTCAAGTTAGGCAACGGAAACTATAAATTCTGGAAATTTCAGCATGTTACGTCTAATTTGTACGAGTCAAAAATGAGAATTAGGCGTTATAAAATGTGTCGATTTATCTAAAATATATAAGTTACTTTGATAAAACATTTGGAGAACTAAAATTTTGGAGAACAAACATTTGGAGCACTAAACATTTGTAGAACAAAAAGTTTGGAGAACAAAATTTGGAGAACAAGTTTTGGAGAACAAAATTGGAGTACATTTTCTTATAAAAAAAGATGTCTTCTAGTAAAAGTAAGTTCGCCAAGCATATTTTCCAAAATGTCCGACCGTTTGTCAAGCGGAGTTGTAATGAATTATATACGGTTACTTAAACTTTGCCGAAAACCATCCTTAAACTATATTTTGGGACACAAGTACCATACTTAACCTATATTTTTCTTTATGTTCGAGACCCCTAGGATGGAAACTCATGTACTAAAACTTTGAGATGATGATACAAACTTCCCAAAATAGTTGAGTACGTTTCCTAACGCTCGACGTGCACCATTTTACGACTAGCTTTTAGAGGCCGTTTAGTCACTTTCATGAAAATTTCAACGACATTATTTTACGACGAAAAGTTATAATTTCTTAATAAATCACTAAATGATTATCGTCGGATGTCATTTCAACGTAAATACATGTGGAGTAATTTAAAAATGGTCAAGACGTTAAAAGATTATTTTTCGACGAAAAGTATTATTTTCAAAAATTCATAAGTGGTATAGATATCATCCGAATTGCATGCATAACATTACATCATAACTTATTATGTATCATATCATTCATAATAGGTCAAGTTTTGAGATTCACGCTACATTTCGGTGTACTCACTTTTGTCATCGCATCAATTCATCAAGTGAGTTTTCATAGCCCCGTTGTATACGTTTATACTTATTTTCAAACCTACGGGGGAGAATACATTGCACATCATTTTTATTACGATACCAAGTATATCAAATTCATTACATTGCTTAAGTTACCTCATGCCAATTGAATGTCCCCATTATATAACATGAACCGTTAATTTCATAGAAGCGAGGGTGAGTGGATAGATCTATCGAGGGTGACTCCTCCATCCGAGTTGGTGGATTCCAACTGGTTAAACGGATGCATTTCATTTAATATCATTATTTGAGTTGTTTGGAAAACACTCTGTTGGGGCGAACATCATGATCAGTTTAGTTTCGGTGTCATGGACTTATAGCAATTGTAACATTTTTGTGTGGCATGATTGTCATACATGGTCTATACTTGTGTAGTCGTATAAAACATTTTCATAAACCTATGATTTCTCACCAACATTATTGTTGACCGCTTTAGCAATGTATTTTCAGGTAACTAAGACATTCGCATCATGGCACGAATGAGGAACCCTCATAGATTCGCAAGGCCGACGCGTCTCATTGTATATTATGGCATTTCAAAACATCGTTTGGACTTGTAATAAACTTATTTTCGCAAACTTTATCAACTTTTGGGACCTATCTTGTAACTCTGAATGTTTTAAATAAATATCAAACGATGTGTTTCTAAAACGACACTTTAGGTCGCTCAATATAACTGTGATTGTGATGCTATGACATCAATCCCCGTGAATTCCATTCCACCGCAAAAATGTAAATTGGGGTGTGATGATTGGCACCAGAGCTTCAGCTTATAGAGAACTAGGTTGCATCATTGACCCTAGACTATAACTACATCATCATAGCATCTCATCATTTCATCATAAGTGCATGTTCACTTTACATGCGGACTCATATACATTTTATTCGAGTTATTTACTTTTATTTCACATCGGTTGTCACAGAGATGTCTTCAGATTCCGACACTATCCCTATATCATCCGACACGAACATGGAGGATGTCTCATCCGACACCAACATGAACGATGCCTTATCACACACTGTAGTTGTATCTTCTATTGGCTCTACTTTAGATTTACCACTTATAGTGACTGACACCGAGACCGAACCCTTTGAGGAGGGCGAAGTTGCACCTACACCACCTGTTAGCCCTACACATGGCCCGATTCACCCACCATCACGACTATTATCATCATCATCTTCATCATACTATCTTAGGGAGCCTATACCTACATTGGACTTGCCGCTCAAAAAGCGTGCACGTTTTGACATCCCTGCATCACCCTCTACAGAGCCCGAACCACCAGCTAGGTTCGAGATAGGTGAGAGCTCAAAGGTTGCTGCTGCTAGACAGCCTTCCACCGAGACATTAGGGGCACGTATAGATAGCCAACAGGTTCAGATAGATAGGATGTTAGGACAGTTGGAGGAACTGTAATTGGACCGAGTGGAGACCATTAATGAGGAGGTTGAAGGCCTCGTGATAGGTAGGGTTTCGATTGATATGGCTCACCAGGGTTTAGAATCTAGACAGTTAGAGAACCGGGGGAATATTGTTGAGTTGAGGGAGATGCCGAGTTATATGACAGAGCCGAGATGGCACAGATGAACTTTAGCGCCAGCTCAGAGTTGGCATTAGCTCGTGAGAGCATGGTTACCGCACGGGTCGATTAGCGAGTTGAGGGGTTTGATTGCTAGTTTGACTACACAGGTTCGAGATCTACAAGATCGAGTTGGCGGAGCACCAGGAGGTGCCTAGTGTAGACTTTTATCATGTATAGTTTTTATTTACTATTATCCTAGTCACAAGGTGTGTGACATAGTTTAAAGAACTTGTTGTCTTTTGGTTGTTGTACAAACAAAATATCAAGTGTTGACTCTACTATGTAGGAATGGTTTTACTATCTATGATATCGGTCCATGAAGGCCGAAATTTTCATGTATATTATCCACGTGTGTTGTGATTATATTTGTGATATTTCGTGGTTGTTCAGTTGTAATTTCATTTATATTATGCATGTTGTGGTTGTGGATATATATGTGTAATGTTTGTTTCTACTTACGAGTTCTCATAATTGTTTCATCTTATGGTTTTGAAGAGCAATGGCGCCAAAGAAAGCCACACCTGACTTGACACAAGCTGCTATGCGTAGTATGTGAACGATAGCATAGCCAATGCATTAAGGACCGAGAGCATCGGTGGCCGCCGCTGAGGTCGGCACGCCGGGCCGCTAGACATGCCGCCGCAGCATTGCGAGGAGGGTCCGGGTTAGAAGTTGTTCGTGATAAGGATTTTAAAAGTGGAGATCCCACTAAGTTCAAGGGTGAAGGGCAACCGCCATGGTTAGATGGTTCGAGAAAATGGAGTCCGTGTTTTTGTTATGTAATTGCCCGGAGGATAGCAAGGTTAAGTTTGCTACGAGTACACTACTTGATGGGGCAATGTCGTGGTGGAATTCGTATGCTCAGCCAATGGGAATGGAAAATGCGTACAAGCTCACCAGGGAGCAATTCAAAAGGTTGCTAATGAGGAAGTATTGTCCGCGTACAAAGGTGAAGAAGTTGGAGACCGAATTCTATGAACTAGTAACTATTGGGTATGAAATTGATACTTACATTCGAAGGTTCCAAGAATTAGCCGCGTTATGCCCATCTATGGTTTCGGATAACGAGAAGCTACTGGAGGCTTTCATTGGGGGACTTCCCCAGGTTATTCAAGGAGACGTGATTTCTTTTGATCCGCAAACGATCGAGAAATCCATTCGAGTGACTCAAAAGCTCATGGCACAAGTAGTGAAGAGAAGCAACATCGCCAACACCAACCGAAACAACAACAATACCAACAATCGCTCCAATTTCAACAATAACCGAAACAATTACACCAATTATAACAACAATAACAACAACAAACGAAAGTGGGACAGCAACAGAGGTGGAAATGTCACTCAACAACCACCTAAGAGACAAGAGGTTGCAAAGACCTATGTCGCAGGCCTAAAGGAGAAAAAGGGGTACACGGGGATTTTGCCTAAGTGTGAGATGTGTTCTAGTCATAACAAGCCGGACGTTGTCCCGATCCATGGAATTGTAAGAAAGTGGGACATCAAACTAGGGAATGCAAGATGCCACCTACGGGGAAAATCGAAACCACCAAAGTGACATGTTTTGGTTGCGGAGAAAGGGGACACTACAAGACCGAGTGTCCGAAGGGAAGGAACCAAGGAAACAGGAATCAAGGTGGAATGGCACAAGGAAGAGCCTATGTCATGGGAGGTGGAGAAGCTAGGGAGGACCCGAATTTCTCGTCACGGGTACGTTCCTTATCAATAATCGTTATGCATCAGTTTTATTTGATTCGGGAGCCGATAAGAGTTTTGTGTCCACTATATTTGCACCTTTACTCAATATCAAACCAACCACATTAGACACATCATACAACATTGAATTAGCTAATGGTAACTTAATTAGCACCGACACCATTGTCCGTGGTTGTACACTCAATTTTCTAGATCATCCCTTCAATATAGACCTTATGCCCGTAGAACTTGGTAGTTTCGACGTCATCATCGGTATGGATTGGTTATCCAAACATCGTGCAAGAATCATTTGTGATGAAAAAGTTGTTCATCTTCCTTACAACGGCGAAACTTTGATCATTCGTGGGGAACGAAGTGGAACTAGACTCAGTATTATATCATGCATCAAGACGGAGAAGTACATAAAGAAAGGTTGTTATGCTTTTTTAGCACATATAACCGAGAAGAAGTCGGAAGAGAAGCGACTTGAGGATGTACCGATTGCTCGAGAATTTCCTGAAGTCTTTCCTGAAGACTTGCCAGGACTCCCACCGGCACGCCAAGTAGAATTTCATATTGACTTAGTGCCCGGAGCTGCACCAATTGCGCGAGCACCTTACCGATTAGCACCATCAGAGATGCAAGAGTTATCTAACCAGTTGCAAGAACTTTTAGACAAAGGATTCATTAGACCAAGTTCCTCGCCTTTGGGAGCACCGGTCTTGTTTGTGAAGAAGAAAGATGGATCCTTCAGAATGTGTATAGATTATAGAGAGTTGAACAAGTTAATGGTGAAGAATCGTTACCCACTCCCCAGAATCGACGACTTGTTCGATCAGTTGCAAGGCTCTAGTATCTACTCAAAGATTGACCTAAGGTCAGGTTATCATCAACTTAGAGTGCGGGAGGAGGATATTCGGAAAACAGCGTTTAGAACACGTTATGGACATTATGAGTTTCAAGTAATGCCGTTTGGATTAACTAATGCACCTGCAGTATTCATGGATCTCATGAATAGGGTTTGCAAACCGTATTTGGACAAGTTTGTTATAGTATTCATCGACGACATATTGATTTACTCAAAGAGCAAAGAAGAGCACGAAGGGCATTTGAGAACAATTTTAGGACTACTCAAGAATGAGAAGTTGTATGCCAAATTTTCGAAGTGTGATTTTTGGAACCGTAAAGTACAATTTCTTGGTCATGTCATTGATAGTCAAGGACTACAAGTTGATCCTGCAAAGATTGAAGCCGTAAAAGATTGGGCTACTCCAACAAATCCTACGGAAATCCGACAATTTCTAGAAATCGCCGGGTATTACCGAAGATTCATCGAAGGTTTTTCAAAGATAGCTAAAGCTTTGACCAAGTTGACACATAAAAACAAGAAGTACGAATGGGGAAAGAAAAAAGAAGCTGATTTTCAATTGTTGAAGCAAAAGCTTTGCAGTGCGCCAATTTTGGCATTACCCGAAGGAATTGAGAACTTCGTAGTATACTGCGATGCTTCACATAAAGGGCTTGGAGCTGTATTAATGCAAAACGAGAAGGTGATAGCTTATGCTTCTCGACAACTTAAGGTTCATGAGAAGAATTACACCACTCATGATCTTGAGTTGGGGCCGTAGTTTTTGCACTCAAGATTTGGAGACACTACCTTTACGGTACAAAGTGCAAAGTGTTTACGGACCACAAGAGTTTACAATATGTTCTTGATCAGAAGGAACTTAACATGAGGCAACGTCGTTGGTTGAAATTACTCAGCGATTATGATTGTGAAATCAAGTATCATCCGGGAAAAGCCAATGTTGTGGCTGATGCTCTTAGCCGGAAAGAAAGACCCAAACCTTTAAGAGTTCGATCATTAGGAATGACGATCAGTTCACCTTTACCATCCAAAATACTCGAGGCACAAATTGAGGCACTTAAAGAGGAAAACCGACCAAGTGAAAATCTTTATGGTATGCTCGAAAATGCAAATGGTTTTGTAAAGAGAGCAGATGGAGTATTATGCTTCAAGGATAGAATGTGGGCACCATTTTATGGCGGGATACGAGAATTGATTATGCATGAGTCGCATAAGTCAGAGTATTCTATTCACCCGTGTTCGATAAGATGTATCGTGATCTCAAGAAACTTTATTGGTGGCCGAACATGAAAGCGGAAATTGCCACGCACGTTAGCAAATGCCTTACTTGCTCTAAGGTAAAAGTCGAATATCGAAACCTTCGTGATTACTCCAACAACCAGAAATTCCCCAATGGAAATGGGAACGCATTACGATGGACTTTGTCACGAAACTTCCTAAGACATCGGGAGGTTACGACGCTATATGGGTAATCGTTGATCGCCTTACCAAATCAGCCCATTTCATACCAATTAGAGAGACTTATTCCATGGAACAACTCACTAGACTTTATGTCAAGGAAATAGTCTCAAGGCACGGTGCACCAATTTCCATCATTTTCGACAGAGATAGTCGATTCACTTCAAACTTCTGGAAATCATTACAAGATTCATTTGGAACCAAATTAGAGATGAGCACAAGATATCATCCACAAACCGATGGTCGAAGTGAAAGGACAATTCAAACATTAGAAGATATGCCGAGAGCATGTGTGATTGATTTTGGAAATGGTTGGGCTAACCATTTGCCATTGATCAATTCTCGCACAACAATAGTTATCACACAAGTATAAAAGCGGCACCATTTGAAGCACTCTATGGTCGAAAGTGTCGATCACCTGTTTGTTGGGCCGAGGTTGGAGACGCACAACTCATCGGGTCCGAAATGGTACGGAAACAACGTAAAAGATAGTCCAAATCCGAGATAGACTCGAACCGCTAGAAGCCGACAAAAAGTTACGCAGATGTTAGGCGCAAACCATTAGAATTTCAAGTTGGCGACAAAGTCATGTTGAAAGTATCGCCTTGGAAAGGCGTGGTACGATTTGGAAAACGCGGGAAGCTGAACCCGAGGTACATAGGGCCATTCAAAATTTTGAGCAGAGTCGGCCCGTGAGCTTATCGACTTGAGCTACCATCGAACTTGGTCACGCATACAACACGCTTTCACGCTTTCAAACCTGAAGAAATGTCTTTCGGACGAATCACTCGTTATTTCGTTGGAAGAAATTCAACTCGACGATAAACTAAATTTCGTGGAGGAACCTGTAGAAATTATGGACCGCGAGGTCAAGCAGTTGAAACAAAGTCGTATTCCTATTGTGAAGGTTCGATGGAATTCTCGAAGAGGTCCTGAGTTTACTTGGGAACGGGAAGACCAGATGCGCCTCAAATATCCTCATCTTTTCACCAACAACACCGTAGGACCCAACAAGGACTGAGTTCAGGGACTGAATTCCTTTTTGGATGGGCGAATGTGACAACCCGTATTTTCAGGTCATTTTTCAAAACATTACTCATGCTTCACCATTTATCATTTATCGTAAACTAGATTTATGAGTATCAAATTCGCGTAACCTTAATGGTTTAGCTCTGAATTCATGAACAGTCATCAAGGACATTCCATATAGACTAGGTTTAGTCTACATAACATTAGCATCATTATCATCATATTAGTTCATGCATGGTTTTGCATTTTACATTAAACGTATAATTTTATATTAAATAAACGCTATCGCGTAAATAATTATTTTGAACATTTGATCCGTTACTTCCAAAAATTATCACAATATATTTTTATACTCATATTAAGTTTATAAAATAATATTATGAGTTTACCCAGTGTTTTAAATTTATTTTGTATCTAAATTGTTATATTTATATAATTGCGACGGTTTTCTTAAAAAACTACACGATAATTATCATTTCATTCAAATTTTGCAAGAAATGTATTTTTATGATTTTTATGACCTCAATATATTTTATCTTGACCCGTTAAAATTTATTTTTATCTAACGCTACCCTAAATACTCAAATGTGTATACAAGTTACCACATGTCTTCAATTAACTTACATATAATTATACTTATACACCACATGTGCTAAAAAAAGAGTATTAAGTGATGACTAACACCCCCTTCTCGACACAAGGGGGGGGGGGTGAGTCATTGGTCATTTCCTAAATATCTACTCTAAGTATATGTATTATACTCTTATACAACACATACACACAAAATATCCAAAGTGAAAGATCAAGTTTCTCTCTTCCTCTCCTCTTGCTAGAACCGGCCACACCAAGGGACCAAGAAGGGATCATCAAAAATTTTAAAGACAAGTTTTAAACACTCTAGTATCACTCTTGATTAAGGTTGTGCAATAAAAACCTTAGGTGATTAGGAAAAATCCTTTGTTCTTATAACCTCATCAAGTTTACTAGTAAGCATCCCATATTCATGATCATATTTCATATTTACTTTTATGTTCATTTCATTAAGCTTGAGAAAACATGCAAGTCATATGATGTTTATACCACTTTTTCATTGTTTTTAAGAGTTATATATATTATGTCATCCTATAATTACTCCTTGTTATATATCACTTTTGGTGATGTATAGGAACCCATGACACTCTAAGAAGGTGTATGGTAGGATTAGAATAGCTTCGGAGTTGTTTTGAATGGGTTAGAATAGGTTTGGCGCGAGAAAAACTCATTTTGACAAGTTTTCTAAAGGGTCTGTTCTTATTTTCGAAATATGGAAAATTCGACAGTGGATAAAAAATTTTTGGCCTAGATATTTAGAAAATACACTTTGAAACGAAAACGTGGCCGCTTGAACGGATTAAAACGGAGCTATAACGAAGAAGTTATGAATTTTTCAAGTTAGGCGACGGAAACTATAAATTCTGGAAATTTCAGCATGTTACGTCTAATTTGTACGAGTCAAAAATGAGACTTAGGCGTTATAAAATGTGTCGATTTATCTAAAATATATAAGTTACTTTGATACAACATTTGGAGAACTAAAATTTTGGAGAACAAACATTTGGAGCACTAAACATTTGGAGAACAAAAAGTTTGGAGAACAAAATTTGGAGAACAAGTTTTGGAGAACAAAATTTGGAGAACAAAATCGGAGTACATTTTCTTATAAAAAAAGATGTCTTCTAGTAAAAGTAAGTTCGCCAAGCATATTTTCCAAAATGTCCGACCGTTTGTCAAGCGGAGTTGTAATGAATTATATACGGTTACTTAAACTTTGCCGAAAACCATCCTTAAACTATATTTTGGGACACAAGTACCATACTTAACCTATATTTTTCTTTATGTTCGAGACCCCTAGGATGGAAACTCATGTACTAAAACTTTGAGATAACGATACAAACTTCCCAAAACAGTTGAGTACGTTTCCTAACGCTCGACGTGCACCATTTTACGACTAGCTTTTAGAGGCCGTTTAGTCACTTTCATGAAAATTTCAACGACATTATTTTACGACGAAAAGTTATAATTTCTTAATAAATCACTAAATGGTTATCATCGGATGTCATTTCAACGTAAACACATGTGGAGTAATTTAAAAATGGTCAAGACGTTCAAAGATTATTTTTCGACGAAAAGTATTATTTTCAAAAATTCATAAGTGGTATAGATATCATCCGAATTGCATGCATAACATTACATCATAACTTATTACGTATCATATCATTCATAATAGGTCAAGTTTTGAGATTCACGCTACATTTCCGTGTACTCACTTTTGTCATCGCATCAATTCATCAAGTGAGTTTTCATAGCCCCGTTGTATACATTTATACTTATTTTCAAACCTACGGGGAGAATACATTGCACATCATTTTTATTACGATACCAAGTATATCAAATTCATTACATTGCTTAAGTTACCTCATGCCAATTGAATGTCCCCATTATATAACATGAACCGTTAATTTCATAGAAGCGAGGGTGAGTGGAT
Organism: Chrysanthemum makinoi; assembly: GCA_910596185.1. NCBI lineage: Eukaryota > Viridiplantae > Streptophyta > Magnoliopsida > Asterales > Asteraceae > Chrysanthemum > Chrysanthemum makinoi. The sequence goes on from OU343221.1 coordinate 178,707,668, forward strand.
AGATCTATCGAGGGTGACTCCTCCATCCGGGTTGGTGGATTCCAACCGGTTAAACGGATGCATTTCATTTAATATCATTATTTGAGTTATTTGGCAAACACTCTGGGGCTTAACATCATGATCATCTAGTTTCGTGTCATGGACTTATAGCAATTGTAACATTTTTGTGTGGCATGATTGTCATACATGGTCTATACTTGTGTAGTTGTATAAAACATTTTCATAAACCTATGATTTCTCACCAACATTATTGTTGACCGTTTTAGCAATGTATTTTCAGGTAACTAAGACATTCGCATCATGGAACGAATAAGGAACCCTCATAGAGTCGCGCGGCCGACGCTGTCTCATTGTATATTATGGCATTTCAAAACATCGTTTGGACTTGTAATAAACTTATATTTCCGCAAACTTTATCAACTTTTGGGACCTATCTTGTAACTCTGAATGTTTTAATTAAATATCAAACGATGTGTTTCTAAAACGACACTTTAGGTCGTTCAATATAACTGTGATTGTGATGCTATGACAGTCAATCCCCAGGAATTCCATTCCGCTGCAAAACAGGTAAATTGGGGGTGAGACATTGAGTGATGTTCCACACCGTCCCTATATTGTATTGATTATGCGCGCTTCATTGTTATTGTTATGGCCACTATTGTTCTGCAGGGGCGTATGGATGCATCCTAGATTTGTCTTGTATTGGATTGATATTTATATTGTATTGGTGATGCGGTGCGTGTGTGCAATACACCCCCACAGTCTGGGGGCTAGCTACTCCATTGGTTACTGAGGTCTCCCCTCCTATTGATCTGGTATTCTGAGGTCACCCCTCCGAATACAATGGCTACTATTGGATATTGGGCTGCTAATGCCACTATTGATTGTATTGTATTGTATTGTTGGCTCGAGATAGATTTCTGACAACCCTTACACTGTTGATATACCTATATCGTACCTTCTATATTCCCCAATGCACCATATTCTGTATTAATTGTCCGTTACTCTACACCCTTATGTGACTCGCTCTACTACCAAGATATATATTCCATTGCATTAATCTGTCATACTCTTATTCTGTTGCTTCAGACTATCGTTCCATTCACGTACCGGGTTATTATATGATTAGTGAAATTGATTATGCTTTTACACTGTGTAGTTAATGACCGAAATTTTTGTGTTTCGGTCAAGGACCGAGACACGAAATTTTTGGTATTTCGTTGGGATTTCGGTGGTATTTCGGTAATTTTATTATTCAAACATAAGTCTTATATAGCTATTAAGAGTGCAACATTCAACATAAGTCTTATATAAAATATGTGTGATTTTAATTAAGTTTGGGTCTTTTTTATTAAGCCCATTAAATTATTTGTTGGGCCTATTTTAAAAGGTTTTTAATGGGCTATGAAACCATATACATAATATTATATTATTAGGGTTACATTAGGTTACATATTATATTATTAGGGTTACATATCATCAATAACCCAGCCCCCACTTTTCCTCATCACCCTCCTACCATCTTCTGTTCTCTCTGTTTAAAAAAAAAAAAAAAAAAAAAAAAAAACTCCTACTCAAATTAGAACAATATCAAGAAAACTGAAACCCCAAAAATGTGTTCCATTTAGTGCTCATTTGAAGCTACAAGTCGCGGAGTGGTAACTTGTCTGAAAAGAGGCGGAAATATGAAAAACAAACCCTAGATCTGAAGTTAGAGGAGTGCTGACCGGATTTGTCGGTCAATTTCGGTCAATTTTCGATCATTTTCGGTCAATTTTCGGTCATTTTTCGGTCAATTTCGCCGAATATTTTGGGAACGAAATTTGAAACGAAATTCTGGGCGAAATTTTTTTGAACCTCCGAAATCCGAGATACCACTGGTATACCAGTGGTATACCAACGAAATTAACTGCACAGCTTTTACATGTTTATGTGACTACAGTTTACCTGCTACGATATGGTTAATATGCGAATTATATGATTTACCTGTTATAATCTGACTACATGTTATCTTATTGTTATATGACCCCTTTGATTTATCTGGTGACCATACTAGTGTGTGATCGATTGTTTTGACTGTTTATCATGTAAACTTCATTCTGTTAACTTCGTGGACTATGGATATCCGTTCGTATCCTTATCTGCTTATTGTTGATCTGTCATGTTTACATTGCTGTTTATGCTACTGTTTGATTGGGTAAATGGTTCAACTTATGTGGTCTTGCTTGTTAACTTGTTTAATTGCTCTGATATGTCCTTAATTCATTCAATTATAGCATTCATGCTGAATTCATACTTGATACGTGTGGCTACCATGTTTGACTACCGATGGTATTTGTGCTGTTGTGATATTTGTGACATTGTGGGTTACTTGACTTGTATGATTGCCATGCTCACTTTCTAGTTAGTTGCTTCCGCTAGCTTCTGGACTTCCGGTTGGCTTATATGTACTCTGATTTCCTGATTTATTGTATGCATGGTTATTTAGATGTGTTGTGTATATGTCATCGATGTGTTATGTGCTTTGTCCTCCTCTGTTATCTGTTCCTTCTGGATATATGTATAATTGTGTTTGTGCAGGATCCTCATTGACTCATTGTCCTCATTTCGTTGCGACCCTGTTATCAGCTTCCTTGTTTCATTTTTATATTTCATATTTTGTTTAGTTTTCATTTTGTTATATCTGTTCACTGGGCTTTTTAAGCTTAGCCGCATTTCTTTTCCTGCGGCAGGTTTTAGGTTAGAAGATGGGCTTTGTCGGGCTGAGAGTTGGATTATCTGAGTGGACCGACCCTAGTCACATTATGATTTTGGACTTATTTTGAAGAGCGATTGTTTCGATATTTCATTTCACTTTATTGACATTTTGGATTTTGTATTTTCTTTGTAAAGTCATTCATTTATATGACTTGGTATGTTATTCTTTAAGACTTTCGCTTGTAAAATTTTATTTGTATGTTCTGATATGACACCAGAATGTGACACTTCTACCCTTGTCTGGTTGGGGTGTTACACAAACACGGTTCTTGTACGAACTTCCCTAGATGAAGTAGCAGAAGTTGAGATAATTAAATCTCACCATGAATGAAACATTCTTGTCTTCCTTTGTGTTCCCCTTAATCCATGCCACGCCACTCCAACATCTCTTCCCCTTTTTGTTATCAACAAATAGGGAATATAATCAGTAGAAACTTCTCCTTGAGTGGTGCATGAACATCAAATGATTCTTCAAATCTGTAAGCTCTATGTAATGATCACCTGTGAAGAAAACCAAATATAACGAATTTGATGAAGAAGTATAATAACCCAAACTTGTGTCTTATGTCTTGTACTATCCACGTGACGTTGAACTTATACTGACTCCATATAAGTAGACTGCAATGTCTTGACAAAATCCTCATCTTCAATGAAACACTGAGCACTACAATGTAACTCCTTTAAGTGATAGTAAACTAGGTCTTCATCCATCCACCCCTTGACCTATGAAAACTAGATTTTTAAGTCTTCATCAACATCCTTTAAGCACGAACAAGTTATCTACAAAGTATAACACCCACTTTGAGATATGATAAGAACACAAACCTGTGAAACTCAACTACAACATCAAATTAATGATATTAAACCTTCTTCGTAATCAATTCTTCAGTAAATCTAAAAAATGAGCCGTTTAAAACCTTTAAAATCCAATCTTCATGAGTGTGTGAACCAACTCTTCTCTATGTGTGAACCATCCAAACTCCAAACTTTAACCGAGAACCAAAAATCATTCATTGTCTGATATCGAATGAAATAAGCAGTGGAAACAATTTATATCGAACAACACTTCTATGACATTCAAATATCCATGCATCCAATATTACCATGCACACGTTCATCAAGCTAGCATGTCAAATATATCATACTCCTTTATCACCTTCAATCTCAGTTTTCACAACATTATATAATGTTCTTTTAATCAACGATGCACAAAAATTCAATGGTCCATGTTATCAATTCATCCAACGCTTAATAATGCAATGATCTAATGATAATATCTTCATCAGATATCATCCAACGATCCATATAATATCATATGAATGTATGACAATGTAATGAACTCCACCGTCCCATGTGACCCATGTGGTCATGTTGTCCAAAAGCCACCGACCTATTATGATTGATTTAACCAATAAATAATAAGATGCAACACCAAAAACGTTTTAACAATAACATCAGCGACTACTATCTTGAATATTTGACCCATGATCTTGTACCAGATGTTGATCCATTATTTAAAGAAGCAGTATTAACTGTTATCAAGCGCCAACATGATATAACTCACAGCAGAAGAAAAATCATAACGAGCAGAAATAAACGTGCATTCCATTGTACCATCTATGTGATTACTTCTTTTAGCAACGTCCATGCAATTACACGTTTCAAACATGTAGCAGTGGTATCCAAAATAACTAGCAGTGGAATCGAGCTAGCAGTTGTTACCGATCACGATAACAAAAGTAACATGAAACCATCAACAGTGAGTAGTACAAACTCTTCCTTTAAGCGATCTAGCAGTAGGACCTAAATATAGCAATAGCAGAAACAAAGTGAGTAACAAAGGTAACTCACGGCAGATTAGTTCAAGACCAGAACATTTGCGCTAATGATAACAGCCATAAGAAACCTTAAAACCAACCTTATAATAAATGCATTAAAGCTGCTCTATACATGAATAATGAAAACCAAACAACGTATAATCATTCTTCCATGATAATAAAAACGAGTAAGCAAGAATTCTGGAAGATTGAATAGCACAAAACCCTAAAAATCCCAAAAATTCGAATTGTTAAACCTGTTTCTGCAGCCAACTTCGACACTGAATAACTTTTGGTTGAGAGCTCAGATCGACAATCCCTCCATCAAAAAGTTAGATGAGTATATAGAGAAGCTCCAGTAAAAATTGTAGCCCGATCCAACGGTTCACGAAAAAGTTATCATCGTTTGAAAACAGTGCTGCAGAAGCATTACGGAAATTGTAAACTTTGAATTTTTCTTCTTTTTCTTCGACAAAAAACCTTGTGAATCCCTAGATAACGAGCTCCCCAAGCTCTGATACCAATTGTGGAGTTTGTTAGACTCCTTGGACCATTTAGAGCGCTAGGGATTAACAATAACAATGACAATAAACATGATACGCAGCAGAATTAATCAAAACATCATTATTATTGCTACTAGGTTTCTTTCAACATCTCCCCCAATATATTAATACGTGTTATCTAAACTATAACAGGGATCAAAGACTTGATCTTGGGGGTTAACTAACACTAACCTAGGCGTTTACAATGAACTACACGCCTAGGGCACACACACCCCTTTACTTAGTCGACTACATTATAGAAGACTTGTATATAAAACCTATACCCCATGTCCTCTTTATATACTAGAGGACTAGGGTTTTCAAATCTCTACAAAGGACTAAATAATAAATCTTCTTTTGCAAGCAAGATCTTCCATCTTTTTGTAGGTTTCATCTTTGTCACTTTAAGCCCTGGATGTTTCATTCTTTATTGTTTTGTATCATCAAATCAATAAACCCAAAAACTAATGCCACATTACTTAAGCATAAGTACTTAAGAATCCAACATGGGTCAAAAATGAACTTTTGACCCATAAACGTTTTCAAATCCAAACGACCCTTAGGCAGAAAACTTAGAACCTGTTTAAAGAAATGAGATATAGAAGCTTTAAAAAACTAAATTGCATCAATTTCACAACCTTAAACTGAGTTGAAAGCAACTTTAACAAACAATTTTAGAGCACAAGAGACAGAATTTTAAGAACATGAAAAAATTAAAATTGAATGGAATTAAAAACAGAAATTTAAATTGCATATAAATTAAAAGTTGACAATAAAGTAAATGACAAGGAAACTAAAATGGTACTAGAACTCAAAATTTCTAGACAAGTTTTTACATTTTCTCAAAACTCCTATTTATACTAAACTAAGAAAAGGTTCTCTTGACTCTTTGTGCTTCCCGCTGTGTTAGTTTGCTGAGAGGAAAAGAGCTTGTATTCCTTTTGTGCTTCTTTTGCTTCAATCTGAGCCATCAATCCAACTTGGGCACCAATGGGTACGATCTGAGCCATCAATTTTTTGTCTTCATATGAGCATAAATGGGGAAGTACGGGATTGCCAAGGTGGCAATTGACCATGTGGGATGTGGGGTTGACAAGTTCTTGGTTATCAGTGTTGGATGTGGACATGGGGGGAAGAAGACAGAAGTAATCTTGGCGCCAAAGTGGTTCTGTTCTGGGTTTGATTAGGAAAACAGGTAAAAAGGTTATATGGGTTAAAAAGGGTTAATGGATTTTTTTTTTTTTTTTAGAAAATGTTTGTAAATGTATTTTTTGTGTTTTTGTTTTAAAACTTTTTTTTTTAAAGATAATATTTTAATAAAAATTGGTTTTAAATAAAAATTAGATTTAGTGGAAAAAGAGTGTTTTTGGATTTTGATCAAAAGGGTAAATTGGTCATTTGGGTTCGGGTGGAAGGGTAAAATGGTAATTTAAGGTTAGGGTATGGTTTTGAGTCTAATTCCCAATCTCATTCCAGAAACGCATCTCGGGATCCAAAAAATATAGAAAATCCACTCCCTGCTCCGTCCGCAAAGCACTTTTTCCATTCCAAGCTCATTTATGTCCCTTTTTGCCCTGTTTTCGATCTTTTGTACCTGAAACACATAAAAACACATTCCAAGGATATCAGCAATATAAATGGGTATATTTCAGTGTTTTTAGACGTTTTTGTAGGTTTTTCGGGCTTAAAATGATGAGCAAAATGCCACTCATTAATCACAAATTATAGTACTCAACCTCTAAAAACCTGAAAATAAAACGCAAAGGAGTAGAAGGGGGTAGTGTGCACATTTGGTCTTGAGATGATGTCATAAGAAATTTAGTTGGGGAATTATGCATGCATGATATATATAATAGGACATGAGACATGCGTATTGATTGAATCAAAGAGGGACCAAGTACTGATTATTTTCTTTGTTAAAGTAAACGTATAAAAATAGTATGCATGGTTAAGGGTGGTATTTGTGAATGAATATTTGCATGAGTGTCTTGTATAGTCGTGTTGTGTGAGTGTGTGGGAGGTTGGATTCGTATGCATGATGTTGAAGTGTTGCTGTGAGAGTCAAGATCGAACATTCCGAGTTGGTTAAGCATGAGTGTGTACGTCGGGTTGTACGAGTGTCAAATATAGATCGAAACATGTTTTTTTTCGAGTCGAGTTGTACCGAGTTGGTCTATTCGAATGATCTACGTTTGGTCGTAAATTTCTTTTTACATTTAAGTTTCTTTTTACTATCTGTACACATATGTGTTTTGTGTTACACGTTGGTTTTGGGTGACGTTTTGGTTTGGGCAAATGCATTTTGGACTTGTAGTTGGACCTTGCTCATGAAATAGGAGTCTTGGACTTTCAGTTGGACTCATTATATGAACTGGACTTTATTTGTGCGAAACTGTATAGCATATTTAATAAGTGTTTGTGTAATATAGTAGTGTATGTTATGTAATTTCCGAAGGTAGTCCGCACCCGTCATTTGTCATAACATTATTCGAATATCGTCTGAAAAGCATGTTATTATTTTATAACATAAAACACTAAAATATGTTAAGTATATAACCTGAATATTAAAGACCGTTTCGACATTTGTGGAATTATAAATAATATGTATAATTATTAAATTGTGTAGATCTCGTGAAGAGGTAGAGATTGTGATTTGGCTTTGTGTGCTTTGCTCTCGTGCACACACTTTGAGGTACAAATATTTTGTCATTTCAGTAATGACACATCTTTTCTCTCATTACTCTTGTCTATTTTGATATCTGATTCGTATTCTCCTTACTTTGATTTGATATGATCCCTTTGATATGATCCCTTTGATATGATTCGTTTTGGTATGATTCTCTGATTTGATATTCGCTTAGTTATTCATTGATATGCTATCCGTTTGAGATCCCTTATTGATATGATTACATTGTATGATCAGTTTGATATGATATGATTTGTTTTGTTTTGTTTGGTTGCCCGAGCTAACTAGCCATGTGATTAGTCCCCAGCATTCCCTTATGATATGATTATGATATTTGCGCACTTGGCCATTATGATTACGTATGTACAGGCTCGTACTGGCATATGTATATTTGATTTGTTTTGCAAGGAGCGTATGGATGCATCCTAGGTACTCAGTTCAGTTTTGATGATGTGGTACGTATATGCAATACACCCCCTCACAGTTTGGTACATTTGGGCTAGCTACCCATGTACACTTTGATATGATTTGACGGATTTGATATGATATTGGTTATGATATATGATTTGTATATTTGGCTATTGGAGTATCTCCTTTAGTATAGGTGCTCGTGGCAACATTCTAAATTCGGTTATTATCTGATTATCTGCTATTCTGATTTATTCGTTTGCTATGCCATGTTTTGTTCAGTTGTTCAGTTGGCTATCTGTTCATTCAGTATTCGTATGTGATTTGTTTGACTACCATGTTCTCTCTCATATTTGGTTCACTTGATTACTTTGATTATTCTTCGGATTACCATGCTTATTCTTCAGTTGGGACTTCCCTTTATTATGTTATTTGTTACCGCTTTGTGTATTTGATTCTGATTTGATTATCGTTTATATATATTTGTTTATATCTGTTCACTGAGCGTTAGCTCAGCCGCGTTTTCTTTCCATGCGGCATGTATTTAGCTGGGAGCAGGGATATGGGATTTCGAGAGTAGGAGTGGAAGACTACCCTAGTGAACCCTATTGTTGGACCTTTGGCATTTTGAACTATCTTTCATTCAGTATTTTGGACCGTGTTATTTCAGTTATTGGTTACGCTTTGGAAATTTTGAATGACTTATGTTTTGATGACTTTCATGATTTTAATAAAGACTTCCGCTTGCATTTTGTTTAGTATGTTCTGATATAACTCCATATGACACCATGTTTAAGGTTAAATAAAAGCAAGGCATGGAAAGAATTTAAGAATGTTGTTGTTTTGGAAACTTGGATATGCCCTGTCCAAGATGGCATAACCTTTTTATTTTATAGACTTGTGGTTAAGGAAAAATAAATCTGGGAAAATGGGTTGTTTGGGATTTTAGCGATAGAAAGAAAAAGAAAATTAAAACATGTTTTGGCTTCCAAAAACTTATGGGCTTACTCTCATGACTTTGTGACATGTATATAAGATTATTTAGAGTACTTATTTTATAGTTTAAAGCCTAGGTTTTTCAAAAAAATAAATAAAATAAATAAGGGTGTTTGGTTGTATTTTTCTATATGACAGCTGTTAAGTTTTTTACTAGAACTAGCCTTCGTTTTGCGTTTTCCGAACCCGTGCACCCGAGTTTTTGAAGAAAACGTCATTCCGAAAAACTTTTGCGTTGTAAAATTTTGATGAATCGGAACAAAAATACCCCTAAAATATATATTAATTTGTTAACATAAAGCAGTTTTAGATTTTCAGTTTTGTAAATTTCTTTTGTTCATAACTTTCGACTCGGGTGTTCATTTTAGATGATTCAAAAGGCCATCGTTTTGGTTTGATCTTGTCTATGATTTTTCAGAACTAAACAAAAGTATTAAAGAGGTTTAAAAGGGTTGAGAGACTTACAAACTGCTGGTGCTTGACTAGAACCGAAATGAGACCAAAGTCAATCCTAATTGGAACAAACTCTTCACAACCTCCTAGACTCTTGTGTACCCTTCCTTTCCTTCTTCTTAGACATGGAATAACAGTAAGTGAGAGTATGAGTGTATGTTGTAGGCTAGCAAATAAGGGATGAGAAGAAATGAAGTAGTAGGGGGCGTATTTATTGGCAAAGAAGATTTAAGGTTCATGGAAGGTAATTTGCCACATGTAATGGTGTTTCTAAGAGTTAAGGAACAGGGTAACTTGTTTGATCCTTAGCCACAAGGTCATCGATTGGTTTTAGAAAGAAACACCTAGTGTATACTTGTCTTATTTAAAGCCTTATGGTTCGAATGGTTTACAAGGAAGCTATGTGTCGCAAGTTTTAACCAATAGTAGTAGGAGAGGTGATGGTGTGGCTCATTTATGATCATTAGGGTGCTTGTGGTTTGTATAATAACTCGTTATGTGTTCCATTTTTGTGCCATGAGATTCGAATGGTTTGAAAAGAAAACACATAGGTGCATACTTGTTCAATTTCCTAGCCACAAGGGTGAAAAATCTAGGGGACAAGGTGAGGTTGGTTGAAAATGTGGCAAGTCTTAGGCCTTGTTAAATAATTAAGTCTCATTTGGTTTATGTTTAATTTGATTTGGACAATGAGGAAGAACTAGGGCAGATTTAAGCTTTAGGTGGTTGTACCTAGGCCAGATGATGTTGTACATATAGTTTAAGAGTGTAGAAATTTAGTTGAAGTCCCAAGGTTAGGTTTAGTTAACTTTAGCTAGGTTTATGAAAAGTATAAATTTTAGTTCCATGCATTAAGTACTTGTACCACAAGCATTAGGGACTTGTACCTTAGACTTCAAAATTATAAGATAGTCAATTTTAAGGGCTTGTGCATTATAGGTTTGTATCACTATCATCTGCTTTAAGATATGTACATTGATGTTTATAATATGATTTATATAAGTATTAAGATTTTATGCATTAAATACTTGTACATGTGCTTGAAAGACTTGTACATTAGTATTTTGAAAATATATCATGCACATAAAATCATGAAGTCGTATATTAGGGTTTGTAACGGGAATTAAAGTATAGTTAGGTTCCGTGCTTTAATGACTTGTACTCTAGGTATAAAATGTTGTACTTTAGTATTTATAATTTAGTTTCGTAAATTCATAGTTATAAAAAATTAGGGTTTCGTGTAAATTTTAATAAATGGCTAACGTTTAGTTTGAAATTTTAATAATCGTACGTTAACGAAATAACGTAAAGTGGTAATAAAAGTTGAAAACTTTTGTTACTTGACATATAAAGATGTTTATGTGAAATAAACATAAGGTCGTTGGTGTCGGTTCGCGTGTGAGCACGTTTGTTGAGAATGTAGAGTTATGTCACATGAATGGGTAGTTGTGATCTAATATATTGATAACGAAAAAATATATACGTAGAAAATGGATAAGAATATTAATACAAGTGGGAATTTTTCGGTCGTTACAGTCTCACCCCCTTAAATGGAATCTCGTCCCGAGATTCAGTCTGTGCTAGATGTTGAAGTAATGTTGACAATTTTGGTTTCTCGTGTCAAAATGATTTATAAGATAACTAGTGAGGTATTTTACTTGTGAAAAACACTACTCCAAAGATTCAAATGCATTTTAGAAATGTTTATTTTGAATGAAGATCGTTATTTTCATTAGTTTGAAAAATGACGTTGAAAACTGTCTTTAACGATGAATATTTCGGATGAGAATTTGATGGGTGTAGAGAAAGTTACTGAACTTCATCTTTTGTAGATTATGAATCAGTTTGTGATCCTCGAGTTCATACTCATTTAGTTTCAGATACAAATAAGCCCACTCATTTATAATCCATTACTTACATGGAGAGGCATCCCAAACAATGTAAATAAGGAAACATAAACTTATGGTTAGGTGATTCATAATTTCTTTATTTAACTAAAAAGGCGTCCTAATCCATTCAAATAAAGACATTGTAAATCATCCTACTTAAGTGTTTCTGACTTAACACTCATACTCAACCAAATGAGTTATAAGGAAGTTTAATGCGTTGATGATCTGAGGGTATGGAAAGAGTATTTACACTCATCTTTAGAGATGAGAGCATGATTTAATAAGATTTGACAAAGTAGTAAAATAGTTGGTGAATATATATTTAACGTAGATAGGGTAAGAATTATGCAACCCACAATGTCTTGGGAAGGTTTCGTAAATCGCAAAATGTAGAAGTAGATACATGCTCGGGAAATGAGATTCAGTCGTAATGCCTTAGAATAGGCATATGCAGGTATGTTTATTTTGTTTTTTGTATATAGTGATCGAAAGTATGTTGAGGGTGTATATATCAATACACTAATATGTTTGTGTAGCATAAATTGTCTAGAAGTCACATAATTACCTAGAGGATGGAAGTCACAGAGAGCGAAAGGCTATAAAATGTTTTTGTGGAAGAGTAGTTATAGTTTAGGTCTCAATTAGACCCGTTTCTCTATAACTGAGGCTCTGATACCAATCTGTAACATCCCCAAATTTCGTTATACGCAGCGGAATAATGGTTGGGGTATTACTTCATGGTTCACAATCGTAATAATAGAAAATGACTCAAAGAGACGTTTTTAAATAATATAGTTATCATTCATTTATTTAAATCAGAGTTTACATAAAAAGAGGTCCCAGCGGAAGTTATTGAAATACACATTATTTTATGAATGATAACGAAATGGACGCCATTTGTAAGAAATTCCATAGCTACTCCATGCCAAGTAGTGCATTAGTTACCTTAGATAAAACATGTTGAATAGTCAACACAAAGGTTGAGTGAATCCATAGTGTTTGCATAATAATCAGTTGAACATAAGTTGAAAAGTAGTAAAATTCGTAATATCGTTGCACAGCATATTGCCTTAAGTCTCATGAACGCAAACCTTAACAGGTGTAATGTAATTGTCATAATGACATGGTTACAAACATCATAATGATGATGGGAGCAACCGTGCCCTCGTGTAATGAGTTTGGCAATTCTCCTATTTGTCCTCAAATAAAGTGCATTTGTTACCTGACCGGCTAACACAAATGGAGCGTCAACTTCCAATAAATCTATTCACTATATTTGTGCTCACTTGTAAAGTGATTAATGGTTCATGATATGAGGGACTTTCAGTGGAAAGTGTAAGTAACTTAAGCAATAGCAATCAGGTGTAGGTGTAGCATAGAAAAATACTTGTGTTCGGGTTTGTAGAATGTATCTCCCCACGAGTTTGAAAAACAAGTAAAAAGTGGGACTATGAACTCACCTTGATGATACAGTAGTATGGATGGAAAAAAAATTAATTATCGTGAGTAAATGACTCCGACCAGCGACCTGAGTTGGAATGTCAAGTTTTAGTATTTGTATTCAAGTATATGTGATGTTAATCACAAGCGTTTTGTTGATAATTGAATGGTTTAACATGAAGTTTCTTCAGAAGTTAGTGTATGAAAATGTTTATTATGTTTATTCCTTTATAGTTTAATTTTCGTTAGTAAAAATAGATCATAAGTTTATCATTTCCTAGGTTATTATGTATTATATAAAAGGTTACATGTTATACCCTTGTAATTCCAAGTACTTACGGTTTATATTCTTAACCTATATGACTTGACAACTTATACCCTTTGACTTTCATAAAAAGAAAATTTACACCTTTTAACTTTCATAAAATGACAACTCTCACCCTTCAACTTTGGTAAAATGACAACTTTTACCCTTATAGTTTCAAAAGTGACACTTTATACCCACAACTTTGAGTCATGTACATTTTCAGCCCTTATATTATATAATTTATCAAAATGACAGTTTTTGCCCAAGGAAGACTCTAAGTTTCAAAATATGCAAGCTTTCTGTAGCATCCGGTAATTTTTCAAGAGCCTATTTTAATACTAAATTATATTTATTATTATTTGTTTTCATTTCGGACATTCCCGAGACAATTTGAACTTGAAAACGAGTACAATCACAAAACTTGGGAAACTTTACATAGCGCACCTGACACAACCGTCAATTTAATTTGACTTGGTATCATTTACGAGAAATTAGTCACGTAAACATTACGTGATAATTAAATTTATATGACATCTAACCTAAGTTCTTAAGCAATTAAATTTACGATACAACTATACGCTATAAAAATTCTAAACTAATCTATGATATATTGGTGTGCATTACTCTCTAAACTCCTATGTATTTTTATTTAAGCGAAGTTACCCTATGTTCCATAAAGTGGCATATACAATTTTTTTTTATATAAGTATCACACGTCCACCAGTATGAGACTAGAACCAGTTATGTATTTTTTTTCTTTTAAAATGATGATAAGCTCAATTAAGATAGGAAAACATTTGAAGGATATTAAGTCTTCCTTTAAAATTTTGGCATTTTGATAGCAACCATCCCATTTAGGCAAAAGTTCAATATAGAACCAAAATTTACCATAGATCCAATTAACCAATAATAGTCATTCATTTTTTTATTATGATAAACTTTCACCTTTTTTTAAAAAATTAAATATCTCGCAAACTGTTAATCGTTACGCGATAAAAATTATACCATCGTGACGAGAATTAAATTATCTTTCTATAGATATGCACTACTATATATTTTTAACAACTTTTTTTCAAAATTTCGGTCAACAAAAATCATATATGATTCGATTTTTACGAATCACATATGATTTTTGAGAATCATATATGATTGTAAAAATCATATATGATTTTTTCGGACGGAATTTTTGGAAAAAAATGTTTGTTGAAAATATGTAAAAGTGCATATTTATAGAAAGATAATTTAATTTTTGTCACGATGGTGTATTTTTTATATTTTGAAGATTTACAGTTTGTAAGATATGTTGTTTTAAAAAAAAAGGTGAAAAATGATTTTGTATTAATTTAAATAAAAAATGGAGGGTTATGATTAGTTCATTTGTTCTATGACAAATATGAGTTCTATATTGATCTCAACTCATCCTATTTAACACCCAAATAAAAAAGAATTGTGACTTATTATACTTGCACACGCTCCTTCCCTAAGTTGTACGTTATACAAAGTTCTTTTGACCCTCTCCCATTCCTATCATACGAAACAAAAACACAAACAAAAGCACACAACTGCTGCTATTTCTTTCTGTTCAAAAAGTCCAAGTATTAGAGATATTTTTGCTTTGATCGTGGGATAAGTTTGTTGCTATTCAAATTCATGGGTCTGTCTTCCTGTTTCTCCTTGTCTCGTTAACACCAAGTATCAACCAAGTCACTTATTTTCTGTCCTGATCGACTTATATCACGACCTAAATAACAATTTTAAGACCACATAAAATCATGATTTATTATACTCATTAAAACAACCATTCGAATGGATATTGATGTATGCACTTGAACCAGATTTAAAAGCTTTTATATATTTATATGGTGTGTGTATATTTCGTATGATTTCATGCATGGGTAATTATATTGAGTCGAGTGTGAGTTATGTGTCTCGTTAATTATGCGTTGTATGCAATAGTGAATCTTGAATGGGTAGTCCATGTTGTGTATTGGTCGAATAAAGGGTTTGGGTCTTGAGCATGTTGAAACTGTGATGTCGTGTGGGTCGAGAAGTACATCTTGGTTAGTGTCTTAACATGTACTCTATATTCATATACATATTAGTGTTAAATGAAATGGGTGTGGGTTAAGCATAGTCGAGTTGTGTGAGTGTCATGGTGATGAAAGTAGTATATGCATGATCTTAGCGAATATGGAGTCATGCACATGTTGGACTTGTGATGTTTAACAAATGAACTGTAGGCGTATGATATTAACTAGTAAAAGAGTAATGTATGTATGAAAGGTGTCTTGTGGGGTGAGTTCAAGGTAATCGCGGGATGAATGTGTGGGTTGTTTAGTGTTTTAAATGTGTGTCGGGAGAGTTGAGCTGGGGGTTAGTCATAATGCATGGTTGCCAAGTTGTAGATGTTAGTCGTTTGAGCCGCGACAGATCATGAATATGTATCGAAACTGAATATGGAGAAATGGTTATAAATATATATCGTATCATTTCTTTTTTTTGAGAAAACGTATCAATCCTGTATCATATCTTAAGTTACATTGAATATTAAATATTAAGTTTATTTTTCACTTTAAACCCTAAGCTTTGGGACATTATCGCATGCAAACCTTAGATTTTTAGGAATTGACATATTACACCCTAAACTATAATATTGATATTATTAAATCTTGAAGTAATTTATTGGTCACTTTGAACCCTAAACTATGTTAATTTGTCGCAATAAACCTTAAACTATGACAAGTTACACGTTTAACCCTAAAATTTGATAATCGTCGTATTTGACCCTAGATTTTACTAATATAATTTTAAAGACCCAAAACTATGATATTTGTTATGTTAAACCCTTAAGTTTATTTAATTGTCATTTATAACCCTAAAGTATTAAAGTTACTTAATTATGAAAGTCTGCTAAATATGGAAAATTACTTATTTCGGAAAGTTTCTAAAAAATAGAAAGAGAAACCCTAATTAAGAAATATGAATAACTATGAACACTAAAACTATGAAATAGCTTTCTAAATATTAAGCGACCACTATTTGTGTAGATCTGCGAAGGAAGGAGCAACCTTTGTTCCTTTTGTATTTCTGGTGATTTGCTTTACGGTATAAGGTTGTGCTGGCCCTGTACCGTTGAGCCTGTTCTCTCGATGCTACTGTGTTATATTTCGTGATGCCTGTCGTGTTATTTGTGATTCCTGTATTGCTTTGGACTGAGGTGAGTTCATAGCCCCTACGTTACTTGTTTTGAAACACTTTTGGGGGAGAATACATGCTTGTTTTATTAAATTACAATATTTGCAAATGATTTGATATCTTGAAAATGTTATGTGCTTCGCTAAATAACTTGTTCAACTATTTCAAGTTTTAATGCTGTTGTTAAAAGTTTGTTTTATTATTTTGGACAAGCATGTGTATGGATATTAATTGCGTTAGGGGCACTGGTGCGTTAGGGGCATTGGTGGTTTCTGGTTATTCTGTGTGATATTTCTGTGTGGTTCTCGGGTCATGGATTTAATCCACTTGACGTGAAAGTACTCATGGTTTATCTCCAGATGGTAGGCATACATGTTGTACATATATATTTCGGAGATTAAGATTTGTAGATGAGGAGTGTGGTGGTTATTATGGGTGGCAACCTGACTAGCCAATGAATATGGTTGGCAACCTGAGTAGCCAATGAGTATGGGTGGCAACCTGACTAGCCATGTGTTTGATTGTGATATATCTGTTTGCCCTACGCTTTATTATTGTTTGCACACTTGTCCTACTTGTATATCAATGCACAGAAAAACTGATTTACAACTTTATTTCAAACCTATGAACTCACCAACCTCGTGTTGACATTTTTAGCATGTATTTTCAGGTTTAAGGCGACAACTTACTTTGGAGGCTTTTGGCATGGCATGGTCATAGGATACTCTGACATTATTGGGACCACTTTATTATTATTATGGGCCTGTATTTCCGCACTATTTTCGAATAATGTAAACTTTATACATTTGTTTATGAGTTTTCTTAATGTAAAACCATTGTTCTATACTTTGTGTTGTGATACCAATTAGTAGCATCCTACGACCCGAATGCTTCCGCTGTGCCAAATTTGGGGGTGTTTCAATTTCCCCATAAGGTATGTTACTCGTTACGTAAATAGTCCTTAAACCATTTTAAGCGCGTTTTGAGTTTTGAAAAAGGCTAGACTTGTTAGGATTTATAAAATCCAGTAGTTAAAGTGTCGGTCACCTCAAGTATACGTAATCGTTAGAAAGCTCGTAGTCGTAGTTATTTAATGTTAGTTAGTATTTAGTTAAGTAACACCGTGGAGGATGGACGGGTCTTTACCAACTGTATGCCTGATCCACAGCCCGTAGGAGGCGTTTTGTGTAAGATACTATAAATACCCTCTACCTCCCAAGGTAGAGGGTTGGAGCTCATAATAAGATTTTTCTTTCTATCTCTAAGTTCCCTAAACCTCTAAACTTTCTCTCTCTAAAATCCTTAAAGTGTACGCCCCATATAAACATGGTTTGATGTGTATGTGAAATCCAATATGTTACAAATGGTATCAAGAGCCATGGTTTGTTCATCTCTCTTACATGTTCTTGGATTTCTAGTAGTTTTATATGGTTTTTGGGTTTGAAAAAGTTTAGTGGTATTTGCATCATTTGGACCGTTTCTAGTGTTAAAGTTTGGATTTTGATTGTACTTTTGTATTTAGAATCATTATAAGTGCTTAAGTTTTGATTTGGAAGGCTTGAATCAGTGTGGTTGGGTTAGTTTTGGATTGAAAAGTGTCATTTTTGAAGATTTCATACTAGCGACTTGTGTCTCGGACTTGATTTCTTCGTAGCGACTTGTCTCTACGATTTAAGTGACTTTTCTATGTAGTGTGAAGCGACTTGTGCCCTATGCGATTTGTATTTTGAGACAAAACGACAAAAAAGTAGTGGTCCTACTGTTTTGTCTAGCGAGTTGTCACTAGCGACTTGTCCATCTAGCGAGTTGTTTCTATTGCAACCTCTGGGTCTAGCGACTTGTCACTAAGCGATTTGTCTTCATAGTCACTTGTGTCACTAGCAACTTGTTCTTCTAGCGAGTTGTTACTCTAGCAATTTGTTACTAGCTGTTAGGATCCAAATATTATTGTGTTGATGATTTGGGTGGTCTTGGATGATCAAAATACATGTTTGCCATAGTTAGAGAGTTAGTAGAGAGAGAGGATGTTCTTGCTAGAGGTTTACACAAAGTATGAAATATTAGATTAATGAAGAAGCACCACCCCTTCCATGGATGGAAGGGGTATTTATAGTTACATGAAATACGACCTCCTAACGGCCTGTGGATCAGGTATACAGTGGGTAAAGACCCGTCCTTCCTCCACGGTGTTGCACTATACTATTCTACGCTACACACTAACTAATAAACTACTAAATAACGTAAATAACGATATGTCTACGAGCTAACTTATGCTAGATAATATTAGGGGTGACCGACTCTTCACTATGGAATTTTCTAATTCCTAACAATCTCCCCCTAAGGGAGGTCACCCCATGTTTTACATTTTGAATCCTAGCATTCTATTCTTGACTTTGTTCTTGAGCTCGTAGACTTCAATTCTTCAATTCCGCAATCTTTGTGCTTTTGTAGTGATACTTCAAAGTCCGCATAGTTTTGTACTTTGAGTGGAGGTCTTTGATCTGATCCACATCTTTGATGATCTTCAAGCATTCATTGAGATCATCACCACGCAAATCTCTCTGGATCATCCATAGTTGTGTTGCCTTCATGTGATGTTGTGACTTTTGGACCAACATGCTCACACTTTTGAATCATGACATCTTTCCATCAGAGTAGCGGAAGCCTTCGGTTCATGATATTTGCGCAGCGAAGCGAAGCATAGTATAGAAATATCGAGCCCGGTTATGTAGATATGCACCGGTCATGATTTCTTCAAATTAAGTGTGGATGCTGTGAGCATGCGGCTTTGGATTGACTTCTCAATTCGATCAGCAGCAACCGTCCAAATGTACCTGCAAACAACAGTTAGCAATAAAACACACGAAAGTGTCTTTGATCACTTTCGTTGAATTGTGGTACACGGCCCACGGTTCCCCGTTGATCAGTACAAGTACTGCCTGTGATCAGGTAGGATTCCTAAGAATCTCCTTGACAGGGTTTCGCAATTGTTCTAGCCGTTCTCAAACCGGAACGTCTCAAAGAAGACAACACGGAGTGAGTGAACCAGCGAATTGAGATTCACTGATTGATGAAAAATTGATTTGAAAACACAATTGCGTATTGCTTAGAAGAAAGAGTTTGGCAATACGACGAAGGTTTTATGAGAAAGATCAATTTTCAATCAAAATACTTTTTGTATTTGAAAAGAGTACACATTCGACGTGCTAGCGAAAAGAAGAGATTCGCACATCGAACGGTTTTGCTAAAAGTATTTTTCCAATCGAGATACCTTTTAATTTGAAATGAATACACATTCGACGTGCTAGAGAAAAGATGGTTTGCACATCGAACGGTTTTTCCAAAAGTATTCGTCAATTCCATTCCTGGACCAAGGTTGATTCAAGTTTGAATCTCCCCATCGTTTCTATCCAGTTGTCACAAGCTTGATCTTACGAGAAGATCTCACATGTCACCCACCAAGAGCTTGTTTGATGTTGGCTCTAGAGGGATTTCCATCTTCATAGTGAATACTTTTACATACCACTCAGATGTTCTGGCAATACTGTCACAATTCTCAATTTTTGGTCATTTCTCAAAACAATTCATGCTTCACAATTTCATCATTTATCGTAAACTAGGTTTGCGTGTTCCAGATTCGCGTAACCTTAAAGGTTTAGCGGCAAATTCATGATCATATCATCACGAACATTTCATATGGACTAAGTTTAGTCTACATTTCATTAGCATCATTTGCATCATGTTAGTTCATTCATGACTTTTCATTTCACATTAAACGCGTAAATTTCATATTAAATAAACGTTATCGCGTAAGTTATTATTTTGAATATTTAATCCGATACTTCCAAAAATTATCCCGATATATTTTTATACTTACATTTAGTTTACAAAAACTATATTTTGAGTTTACCTAGTGTTTTAAAATTTACTTTGTATATAAATCGTTAAATTTATATTATTACGACACTTTTCTCAAAAACTACACGACAATTATTATATCACTCAAATTTTACAAGAAATGTATTTTTACAATTTTTATGATCTCATTATACTTTACTTGATCCACTAAAACTTATTTTTTTTGTTCATGTTACTCTAACTTCACAACTATATGCAAGTTACAATATATCTTACTTAACTACATTTTCTTCTTACAAACAATTACACACATTTTTACACAAGGTATAAAAGAAAAAATATATATATTTGACATATGCTTCCCTTGGCGACCAAGGGGGGTAGCAATTAATATAGTTGGTAGTTGTTTCTTTGATTGTATAGTTATGTACTCAAAGATTTCACTCATTCATTCACTTACTCAAATAATTCAACAAGTTAGTCAAAGTTCTCTCTTCCTCTTGTTCTTCACCTCCTAACCGGCCTTCATATAGGAGTAGCAAGGAATTCATAAAATTTTGCAAGATCAAGTTTATCACAATCTAGTATACACTCTTGTTTAGGTTTTGAAATAAAAACCTAGGGTGTTTAGGTTTAATCCTTGGTTCTAATCACCTCATCATATCATTAGTAAGCATCTCATGTTTATTTTTCATCTTACATATTCATTTCATACTCATCTCATCATTTTTGAGCAAAAACATGCAAGACTTATGTGTATTTATACCATTTTTACTTTGATTTTTAGAGTTTTATACATATAAGGTCATCCTATAATTATCCCCTTGTTATATATTGGTCTTGATGATGTTTAGGAACCCATGACACCCTAAGAAGGTGTATGGTAGGATTAGAATAGCTTTGGAGTTGATTTGAAGGGATTGGAATAGGTTTAGTACGAGAAAAACTATTTTCGACAAATATTAAAGGTGGTCTGTCCTTATTTTTGTTTTCTGGAAAATCCGACAGTAGGCACGAATTTTTGGCCTTGATATTTAGAAAATATACTTTAAAACGAATCCGTGGCCGCTTGAACGGATTAAAACGGAGTTATAACGAAGAAGTTATGAATTTTTCAAGTTTGACGACGAAATATATGTTTTCTGAAATTTCAGCAAGGTATTATTGTTTTGTACGAGTCAAAAACGAGTCCTAAGCTTTACAAATTATTTCGACTTATCAAAAATATATTAGTATACTTTGATACGAAGCTAAGGACGTATAATACGTAGAAAACGGATTTGAAACGACTAAGATATACACGTTTTCATAAAATTGCCGTAACTATTATTTTCAGAAAAACTATATTATTTTTACGAGATAAGTATTACGGTAACTAAAACGACCATATTGAAGGTCTTTTAACATTGATGTGGAACTTTTGTAACGAGATGTCTTCTAATAAAATCGAGATCATCAAGCATATTTTCTAAAACGACCATCCGTTTGTATAGCGGAGTTGTAATAAATTATTTACGGTTGCTTAAACTTTGACCGAAACTCATTTTAAACCACATTTGGACAAAATCACCATATTTAACCTCTATTATCTTTATGTTCGAGACCTCTATGACGAAAACTCATGTACTAAAACTTCTAGATTTTTGATACAAGCTTTCCAAAACCGTCGAGTTCGTTTCCTAACGTTCGACGTACACCAATTTACGACTAGCTTTTGAAACCATTTTGTCACTTTCAAGAAATTTCCAACGACATTATTTTTCTTTTAAAAGTTAAAATTTCACAATAAATCATTAAAAAACTATTGTAGGATGACATTTTGACGTAAATACTTGTAAAGTAATTTAAGAATGGTCAAGACGTCCAAAGAGTATTTTTTTCGACGAAGAGTATTATTTTCAAAACTCGCAAATGGTATAAATAACATACGAAATGCATACATAACGTTACATCATAACTCATTAAGTATCATATCATCCATTTTAGGTCGCGGATAGTTTCCGAGCCTCATTTTCTAGCACTTCATTTTGTTAGCATATCAAGCACACCAGGTGAGTTCTATAGCCCCACTTTCAATTGTTTTTATACTACTTTTGGGGGAGATACATGCTCAAACTATTTTCATTTACTTTCACAATTACTCTAAACGTTCTATCGACAGTGAGTTTCATAGCCCCTACTTTTATACATTTTCAATTAATTTTGGGGGAGATACATGCTCAAACTATTTTACTTTACTTTCACAAGTACTTTAAACTCTTACATATTACTGTGAGTTCATACCCCGCTTTACTCATTTAAATTCCTATAAACTATTTGGGGCGAGATATATGTTTATTTATCCAAACATTTAAATTCTTTTGCCAAACAACATTACCTATACTTTAGACTTGATTGCGTTTTATACTTAATTGGGTTAAACTTGATTTCATATACATACTTGGAACAACATACAAGAATTAATGGCTCCAAATTAAGTTGTTGGAAGGCTATTAATTTACAAACATACAAGAATTAGTGGCTCCAAATTAAGTTGTTGGAAGGCTATTAATTTACAAACATACAAGAATTAGTGGCTCCAAATTAAGTTGTTGGAAGGCTATTAATTTACAAACATACAAGAATTAGTGGCTCCAAATTAAGTTGTTGGAATGCTATTAATTTACAAACATCCCAAAGATTTATATGTTGGAAGGCCATATTTATGGATACAGCCCAACGTGAGCGTTGGAGGAACATCCCAACACGAGTTGTTGGAAGACCCTTGTGGTGGCATTTAAACTTTTAACTACTATGATACATGCATACATGTTTGACATACTATTTTTAGCAGTGGGTTGTAAACACACAGGTTGCAAGTTTTGTATGGGCGGGACTTGGAACTGAGTGGATTTATGATGCCTTTGCTTTGCGAACTATTTTATGTGACCAAAAACTTGCGTTTGTTACATGAACACTCTTTTAAGGCTTTACTTGTTAACCAAACTCTATGAACTCACCAACCTTTGTGTTGACACTTTTTAGCATGTTTTATCTCAGGTATCTAAGGCATTCACTTCATGGCATGCATATGGACACATCATAGAGTCGTGGTGACGACGCGTCTCACATGGGATTTATACACTTTAAAAACATCGTTTGGCTTGTATCAAACCTATTTCCGCATACATTGATTTTCATTTGGGACCTACATTTTGTAAACTCTGATTATTTTACTCAATCAAACGATGTATTTTCTAAACGACACTTTAGGTCGCTCGATATAACTGTAACTTTGATGCTATGACAGTCCTCCCCAAGGTATTCCATTCCGCTGCAAAACACGTAATTTGGGGTGTGACAGATTGGTATCAGAGCATCGGTTATAGAGAACTAGGTTACATCATTGACCCTAGACTATAACTACATCATCATAGCATCTCATCATATCATTATAAGTGCACATTCTTTATACATGCGGACTTATGACTCAACACCAAACATCATATGAGTCGATTAGTCCAAGCATTGCATAGTTACTCCTAAATTATACATAGCCCGATCACCTATGTCTAATTCAGGAAGAATCATGCAATGAAGGGAGTAGTAGTCCCATATATGTAAGCAATTCGTAATCAAGCCAAATTTTCAAAAGATTTTCTTCAAACCACTTGTTTCCGGTTTGATCCGGCGGCTTCTTGTTTGATGAGTTGCAAAGATCGAGCTAGAAACAAGTCGTTACCTAAACCGATTTAGCCTAATCGTATGGCAGTTCTTGTTTGATGAGTTGTGGGATTAAGTAAAATCGGTTACCAAAAAGTCTTTTAAAAATTTTGCTTGAGAATGGGAAAGCTTGTCTCATCGAGCCTAATCATAAGAAAGCATGTATTTAGGGTGGGAATTGCTCACGATAGCACAAGAACGTATCTTGTGGGACGAGTAACTCATATGCATGAGCATTGACATAATCATTTAGACCATACACGAGCATAAACTTTTAGAACCCTTGTCGAGGTTCGAACCATAGTATCATCGATTGAATCACGAGGACGTGATTCCTCCGACATGGGAAGAATGTCACAATTCTCAATTTTTGGTCATTTCTCAAAACAATTCATGCTTCACAATTTCATCATTTATCGTAAACTAGGTTTTGTTCGTGTTCGTCAGCGTAACCTTAAAGGTTTAGCGGCAAATTCATGATCATATCATCACGAACATTTCATATGGACTAAGTTTAGTCTACATTTCATTAGCATCATTTGCATCATGTTAGTTCATTCATGACTTTTCATTTCACATTAAACGCGTAAATTTCATATTAAATAAACGTTATCGCGTAAGTTATTATTTTGAATATTTAATCCGATACTTCCAAAAATTATCCCGATATATTTTTATACTTACATTTAGTTTACAAAAACTATATTTTGAGTTTACCTAGTGTTTTAAAATTTACTTTGTATATAAATCGTTAAATTTATATTATTACGACACTTTTCTCAAAAACTACACGACAATTATTATATCACTCAAATTTTACAAGAAATGTATTTTTACAATTTTTATGATCTCATTATACTTTACTTGATCCACTAAAACTTATTTTTTTTGTTCATGTTACTCTAACTTCACAACTATATACAAGTTACAATATATCTTACTTAACTACATTTTCTTCTTACAAACAATTACACACATTTTTACACAAGGTATAAAAGAAAAAAAATATATATATTTGACATATGCTTCCCCCCTTGGCCGACCAAGGGGGGGTAGCAATTAATATAGTTGGTAGTTGTTTCTTTGATTGTATAGTTATGTACTCAAAGATTTCACTCATTCATTCACTTACTCAAATAATTCAACAAGTTAGTCAAAGTTCTCTCTTCCTCTTGTTCTTCACCTCCTAACCGGCCTTCATATAGGAGTAGCAAGGAATTCATAAAATTTTGCAAGATCAAGTTTATCACAATCTAGTATACACTCTTGTTTAGGTTTTGAAATAAAAACCTAGGGTGTTTAGGTTTAATCCTTGGTTCTAATCACCTCATCATATCATTAGTAAGCATCTCATGTTTATTTTTCATCTTACATATTCATTTCATACTCATCTCATCATTTTTGAGCAAAAACATGCAAGACTTATGTGTATTTATACCATTTTTACTTTGATTTTTAGAGTTTTATACATATAAGGTCATCCTATAATTATCCCCTTGTTATATATTGGTCTTGATGATGTTTAGGAACCCATGACACCCTAAGAAGGTGTATGGTAGGATTAGAATAGCTTTGGAGTTGATTTGAAGGGATTGGAATAGGTTTAGTACGAGAAAAACTATTTTCGACAAATATTAAAGGTGGTCTGTCCTTATTTTTGTTTTCTGGAAAATCCGACAGTAGGCACGAATTTTTGGCCTTGATATTTAGAAAATATACTTTAAAACGAATCCGTGGCCGCTTGAACGGATTAAAACGGAGTTATAACGAAGAAGTTATGAATTTTTCAAGTTTGACGACGAAATATATGTTTTCTGAAATTTCAGCAAGGTATTATTGTTTTGTACGAGTCAAAAACGAGTCCTAAGCTTTACAAATTATTTCGACTTATCAAAAATATATTAGTATACTTTGATACGAAGCTAAGGACGTATAATACGTAGAAAACGGATTTGAAACGACTAAGATATACACGCTTTCATAAAATTGCCGTAACTATTATTTTTAGAAAAACTATATTATTTTTACGAGATAAGTGTTACGGTAACTAAAGCGACCATATTGAAGGTCGCTTTTTAACATTGATGTGGAACTTTTGTAACGAGATGTCTTCTAATAAAATCGAGATCATCAAGCATATTTTCTAAAACGACCATCCGTTTGTATAGCGGAGTTGTAATAAATTATTTACGGTTGCTTAAACTTTGACCGAAACTCATTTTAAACCACATTTGGACAAAATCACCATATTTAACCTCTATTATCTTTATGTTCGAGACCTCTATGACGAAAACTCATGTACTAAAACTTCTAGATTTTTGATACAAGCTTTCCAAAACCGTCGAGTTCGTTTCCTAACGCTCGGCGTACACCATTTCGACTAGCTTTTCAAACCATTTTTGTCACTTTCAAGAAATTTCCAACGACATTATTTTTCCCGAAAAGTTAAAATTTCACAATAAATCATTAAAAAACTATTGTAGGATGACATTTTGACGTAAATACTTGTAAAGTAATTTAAGAATGGTCAAGACGTCCAAAGAGTATTTTTTCGACGAAGAGTATTATTTTCAAAACTGCAAATGGTATAAATAACATACGAAATGCATACATAACGTTACATCATAACTCATTAAGTATCATATCATCCATTTTAGGTCGCGGATAGTTTCCGAGCCTCATTTTCTTGCACTTCATTTTGTTAGCATATCAATCACACCGGGTGAGTTCTATAGCCCCACTTTCAATTGTTTTTATACTACTTTTGGGGGAGATACATGCTCAAACTATTTTCATTTACTTTCACAATTACTCTAAACGTTCTTGATTCCGTGAGTTTCATAGCCCCTACTTTTATACATTTTCAATTAATTTTGGGGGAGATACATGCTCAAACTATTTTACTTTACTTTCACAAGTACTTTAAACTCTTACATATTACTGTGAGTTCATACCCCGCTTTACTCATTTAAATTCCTATAAACTATTTGGGGCGAGATATATGCTTATTTATCCAAACATTTAAATTCTTTTGCCAAACAACATTACCTATACTTTAGACTTGATTGCGTTTTATACTTAATTGGGTTAAACTTGATTTCATATACATACTTGGAACAACATACAACAATTAATGGCTCCAAATTAAGTTGTTGGAAGGCTATTAATTTACAAACATACAAGAATTAGTGGCTCCAAATTAAGTTGTTGGAAGGCTATTAATTTACAAACATACAAGAATTAGTGGCTCCAAATTAAGTTGTTGGAAGGCTATTAATTTACAAACATACAAGAATTAGTGGCTCCAAATTAAGTTGTTGGAAGGCTATTAATTTACAAACATCCCAGCATTTATATGTTGGAAGGCCATTTTATGGATACAACCTAACGTGGCGTTGGAGGAACATCCCAACACAAGTTGTTGGAAGACCCTTGTGGTGACATTTATACTTTTAACTACTATGATACATGCATACATGATTGACATACTATTTTTAGTAGTGGGTTGTAAACACACAGGTTGCAAGTTTTGTATGGGCGGGACTTGGGAACCAAGTGGATTCTATTATGCCTTTGCTTTGCGAACTATTTTATGTGACCAAAAACTTGCCTTTGTTACATGAACACTCTTTTAAGGCTTTACTTGTTAACCAAACTCTATGAACTCACCAACCTTTGTGTTGACACTTTTTAGCATGTTTTATCTCAGGTATCTAAGGCATTCACTTCATGGCATGCATATGGACACATCATAGAGTCGTGGTGACGACGCGTCTCACATGGGATTTATACACTTTAAAAACATCGTTTGGCTTGTATCAAACCTATTTCCGCATACATTGATTTTCATTTGGGACCTACATTTTGTAAACTCTGATTATTTTACTTAATCAAACGATGTATTTTCAAAGCGACACTTTAGGTCGCTTCGATATAATCGTAACTTTGATGCTATGACAGTCCTCCCCAAGGTATTCCATTCCGCTGCAAAACACGTAATTTGGGGGTGTGACAAATACCACAAGGATAATGCGTAGGACTCTCAATATATACTTACTTTCCACATTGTGTGAAACAGCAAGTCTTCATTAATTTAGTGTCCTAATGAGATATTGTGGATGATCTCTTGGCTCTAGACTCAATAGTGCATTTTGGTTTCCTATGCCGGAGACTAGGAGAGGGTCTCCTTCTTCAATATCAACAATCTCTAAGAGAAAGTCGATAGATTATGTCGGTTCCCGTGAGAATGAAACAAGTCCTTTTAAGAGGAACTTGAGTAGCTTTGGGAAGTTGTAGTGCTGGTCAGGGTCCATGACGTCTAGTCTTCAATGTGTTACCTTAGTAACAACCAGTAGCATATGTATTGAACCCGGTTTCTGCCCTAAGGTTGAATTGATGGAAGGCTATTTCTTTTCACCCTTTTTCACATTCAGTTCTTTTTCATTCTTCAACCCCTTCTGTGCTTACCGAGACTTCATAACTAGAACCTTGTTGGGCTTATTCTAGTACTAGCTCGTCTCACCGCACTCTTCCCATATTCTCATTTTTCTCCTTTTTTCATCATACCTAAGGACTCTACACTATCTAGTGGATTGTCCTAGGGTAGATCCCTCCGGTCTCGGCGGATCGTGGGAACGAATACCTAACCTAACCATCCTTATAACACCATGCATAAAGTAAATTGGTCGGTCTTTTGGTATTGTTCTTTCCTTCATGAAACCAATCGAAAAATCATTTGGAAAAACAATCAAGGTACTTGTGATACGAGATCAAAGCATTTTGTACCTTAATAGTTTTGATCATTTAGAAAATGCTCCCCTCAACATGTGCATATGATTTTATAAATTGTTTAGCACATGGAGGCAAGAGTTCTTTGAAATAAATTCTTGATCACAATTTTCATAGAAAAGCCATTTGATTTTCTTTGGTAAATTCTCCCCTCAATATGTGCATAGGATTTTTGAAATCATTTTATCACATAGAGGCAAGAGTTAATTTGAAGCACATCCACAATCACAAGCCATTAAGAAACCATTTTAAAACTCAATCAAGGTACTTTATAAATCACTTTAAAAAGCTTTCGTACCTCGATAGTTTGTTTGCTCCCCCTCAATATGTGCTTCGAGATTCGAAATTGTTTAGCACATATGAGAGAGCAGCCTGCACAATTAAATCAAAACGATCACCTTTTATCAAATTTCATTATTAAATCACAAATTCTCCCCCGATCAAAAATATCAAACCCTTTGAGATTTTGGATCCCAAGTGATTTAATTAGGTTTAGAAAACATGGGAGAAAATGTGGCCTTGTTTAAATACTCATCTACTTTTTGGATAAATCCTCCTCCTCAACATGTGCATTATGTATTTGAAATCGTTTGGCACATGGAGGCAGGAGTGCCTTTGAAGGACTAAAACCAATTCCATAAAAACAGATAAGAGATTTAACTCACGATCTCTACCCCGATCAAAATTTCAAATCTTTTGAGATTTGTGATCCCAATTGATTTAAATCATTTAAAAGATTTTGGGGAAAGACGTGGCTTGATTTAATTTTGAAAAATGACAGATAAGGACCATTTTAAGACATTAAAGATTGTTAGTGTCAGGTATGATTGTTTTATGAGATCTTTTAGGTAAAATAAAACAATTTCACAATCAAACAAGAACAGAAAAAATTTCATTTTGAAAGACCTTGATTCTAAAGAAAAATCATACCATGACATAACATTAAATCTTTAGATCACCACTTACTATCGCACAAGACGAACTTTTGTGAAGAAATATCGTTTGAAAATATTTTATTTTAAATCACTCTCCCCCTCAATCCATGACAGAAGTCAATAATTGAGTGACTTAGGTTTTGAAAACATGAAGTCCGGTGATTTTCAAAAATTAGTCCAATATATTTTCAAAACAATATTTTCCATTTTCAAAACAATTTAATCAAATTATTCAAAATTGTTTAAAAATGGTATCCCGCACAAAAGATCGTTAGGTGGTTGAGAAGCTTCTTGTTGTTCTTTGTAGGGTTTGAAGAAAACCGTCACGATGCGTGATACTTCTTACGTTGCATTTTGAATGCCAACCGAGGTCAAATTAAGCTCGTTTCTTCAATCACTAAGAAGAAAACCATCTGTCGATGCAGTGAGACCTCTTACGTTGCATTTATGCCAACTCTCCATAGAAGTCCAATTAAGCTCCGTTTCTTCATTTGTCAACCCAAGATATAGTTACCCTTTCCTTTCGGCATCAAATCATCTTCAATTGTGGGATCCGGATCGGGAACATTCATATATACCAATATACCGCATAACGTTAGTGAACACACATGCAGATATATGGTGGTCGACATCACCCAAACAACAATCGACTAATAAAAGTCAATGCAACATATCAATCAGATCATTTAAATGTATGGGAATAATGTGTTCATCAAACTCTAATCATCTAATCCTAGCAATCATATCCTAGGCACCTAGTCCTTCAACATAGGTTAACATCATTTTTAATTAAGCATATTAGGATAATTAAGAAAGCTCGTTAGAAGATATAGATTTGAAAACATTCTCCCCTCAACCAATAACTCATTTTATAAAAATTTTAAAAGTCTTGAAGTCATTGATTGAGTTTCCAAATTTTATAAAAACTCTGAATCTGATTGATTTTAAGCAACTTATTTACCACCATTTTGAAAACAACAAATATTTTTCTGAAGAATTTTAGACGGAAAAATATTTGTGTAGGAACAAGATCCTTCGACATACTTTCCTTATTTTTGTTTTAGGATAAGTGCACGAAATGTTTGAAAATTGGTTTAGCGCAGCACTTTCCTTTCATGAAGAGCGGGTTGCTATCTGAAATAATAGCAAACCATTTGTTTTAAGCACGGGTTAGTCGATGTAACCGCAAGCCATAGTTTTAAGCACGGTTACATCAAGTAACGCAAGCCATATTTTTGACATGTTTAGAAAAGAATATTTACACCTCCTCGCTTTCGAACTTCATCTAAAGTCCCGTGCCATTATTGAATGACATTTCTAAGACCGTAGATGTTATCGATACCAGAAGACATGTCTTGGAAAACATATTTTTGATATTTTTTTGAATTTTTCTGATTTTTATGGGTTTTTGAAGGTTTTATATTTTTCTATTTTCTTTTGTTGGTTTTATATTTTTGTATTTTGTTTTCTGAAAAGTATATACAAAGATAGAGAAGATGATATAGGTAAAGAAGATGATGATACGAGTACCGAGATAAGGATATCGAACAGCCCCGTTGTAGAAGATGGAAGTCATCATCTCTTAAACATTCACCACCAAAGCTTTCGATGCTCCTGAATTGAGAAATTGAACCATATGAAAGTGAGACTTTGGACTTCCCCAAACCGAAAATCCTTTAGCTGAAAGATTCGAAGCTCTATTTCAAGCTTGCCTTAGCCAGTGCAAGAAAAGCACACCATTATCATAAATCCCGTTGCTCCATTTAAGAACGATAATCGAGGATCTCCATTCGGGGTTATATCATCAAGAAGAAGAACAACAATGTTTCATCCCACTCTTTAAATTTCTTCTCAAATTTCATTACCACTGAAGTCAGAAGCAATCCATTCCAAAAGGTGTCAAGAGACCACTTCCCTCACGTAGTTGAATTCATGCAGTCAGTCTCTTAGACTAGAGCTCACGAACCCGAATACACATATACCCGAAGACAGAGAAACTTATACCATCGAAGTAGCAGATTAAGTCCGATAGCCAAAAAATAATCCCGATGTATACTTTTCTCTCCCCCTGAAGAAAGTGCATGAAGCTCAAGAACCCGAAGTACCCCGAATGCCCAAAGAGAAAACCGATAACATTAAAGAAGCAAGCGAATCATTGATTATCTGCGGAGGACTATCTGCGGATTTCAACTCGAATAAGTGATTATGTATCACGATCAGCGATTAAGCACTCAAGTGAAACGGTGGCGTTCCCAATGTACACAATTCTCTCTCCCCTGATGATTGCGATAACATCGAGATCATCACACACTAGTGTACCTCTTTTTATCATCAAAAACTAACTCTTACATCTCTTCCCCCACGTAGTTGGAATAAGAACACTAAACGCCTTGATGAGTAAACCTTGAGTTTCTCTGCGGTCATGACATATGTTTTCTCGGGATATCTTCAATCACTTAGAAGAATTAAGTTCATCAAGTTTACTCGCCATGAGTCAAACCTTGAGTTTCTCTGCGGTAATAACATTTGTCTTCCCGGGATATCTTCAATTACTTAGAAGTATTAAGTTCATCAAGTTTACTCGCATTTAGATGCGTGTCTCCTTCCCCTTGCGGTTTTGATACTTGAATCAAGCAACTCTTTGAAGCCCAAATACTAGAAATCTGTTGAGAAGAATGCTTGGAGTCTTTGTGAGAATCAACATGCTGAATAATGTGAGCAAGTCTAATTGGGGATTAAATTCGCCATATCACTCTCCCCCAATTAGTGCTCTCCCCTAAACCGACAATCTGTTTGATAAATGCCCATATTAAGAAGAAGTCTTTTGATAATCAAATGCAACTCGTCTTTTAGTCTTCTAACATGTAGCAGAGAATGTAGAACCGACTGTAGACTCGACCTTCTTCAAGATTGTCCAGTTGGGGAATAAAGTGTTAACATCTTCAACTCACACCAAAAAGTAAGAACATCACCAAAAAGCATCCCAATTAACTTACATCTTGCAAGTCCCCTTAACTAAAATC
The DNA here is from genome assembly GCA_910596185.1 of Chrysanthemum makinoi. NCBI lineage: Eukaryota > Viridiplantae > Streptophyta > Magnoliopsida > Asterales > Asteraceae > Chrysanthemum > Chrysanthemum makinoi. The sequence goes on from OU343221.1 coordinate 178,740,464, forward strand.
TCTCCCAATCAAACAAGAATAGAAAGATGTTCATCAAGGAAATCAGCAGTCAGGCCGCAACAAACACACAAGATGGTAACACCAAACTACCCATCACATCAAACAAGAACAGAGAGATTGTTCGGAATCATCATGTTGATGTATACGTGAAGCATTAACCGGAAGCACTTTGTCGATAAACTCATCAATCCGAGTGAAGATGTCAACCAACGACTCTTAGAAGAAACTCCATGTAAAGATAACCCGATAAGAAGAAGCTCGGTTCTTACATGAGTTTGGATCCGTTTGACCATTTATTCTCATAAGTCAATCAACCATGCAGTGAATTCACACTTCTTCTCCCCCTCAAGAATTGCATACGGAGATGCCATTCTTGATTAAATAAGTGAAAATCATCCGAAAATTCTATTCACACTTCTCTCCCGCAAAATCAGCACATGATGTCGCCATCTTCATTATAATTGAGCAAGTGGAATGAGAAAACAATCAGTGGTAGCTCGGTTCACTTGATGACTGAAGCGCATGGAAAAAGCATGAAGCATGTTGATGAGAATGGTCATTAATTAGAAGATTTCTCTTCTTTTGAAGATAAAGCGCTGAAAGCGCACTTTTCTTTTCTTTAGGGAACAAGGCATGAACTGTTGTGTTCATACGTCATAAGAAGATTTCTCTTCTTTCAAAGATAAAAGCGAGGCATACTTTTCTTTCTTTAGAAAACGAGGCATGAACTGTTGTGTTCATACGTCATAATCTCTTTCTTTTCAATCTCTTGGCAAAACATGTAATCAATCACCATTATCATTCAGTAGGCTCTTTGTAGTGACAACTGATGGAGATAACCCAATATGATGAATTTGACCACGAAGTAAACTAACCCGAATTCGTGACTTAAACTTGCACATATGTAACAAAGAGCGGTGCCGAGATTTCATGCCCATTTGAATCTCTAAGTACTCTATACTCTTCAACCAACCAACCATCAAGTATTAGACGTATATCACCTCTTGAAAATCCACAATTGAATGTGACACCGAGCACTACAACGTAACTCCTTTAAGTGATAGTTAAATTGTTGAGGTAAGAGCCCATTCCCCAAGTGGTAAAGAAGAGGTAAAAGTCACCCAACAATAACTAGATTTCCAAGTCTTCGATTTTGATAATAAGCTTGAACAAGGATCATGAAGAATCTTCATCCATCCATCCCGATACCTTCAGATACTAAGTACACTCGCCCGTGATATTTCACTTCAACCTCAATAAATAATACTGAATTAACGCCGTTGTCACATCTTCTTGGTTAAAAGCTCAAATCTAGCCTCCTTTGACATTTAAATGAACTTTGATAATGGTTTCATCCCGACCATGGTTTAATGAGCATAACCCCGTAAAACTTTGAAGTAATCAAACCGCCATGATGAATATCCAAACACACATCCAATTCATGAAGTACACTCTTTTATCTCTTCTTTGAAACAGAAACCGTAGCACCAACATCAAAAGAGATCTCGAAATACACCTTCCTTTCTCCAAGATGGTTCCATCATTACGGGATTTTACAACTCTATGGTTTAAACCGAGAAATAGTTTCTTCCACGGGATTTTACAAAATCAAGACAAAACCGTAAACAATGTCAGCTTGAATGTGTTATGACAACTTTGGTTTCAGTGAATATATGTTTTAGGGAAACATGCAGCGGTTCATCAACAATTCTTTACCCGAATGTAGACAACTTCACAAACCATACTAAGTCAAGTAGTATAAACTCCTTTTCCTTGGAGGTTAACCGTAAAACATCAAAGTACACGTTTCTCCCCCATGATGGTTTCGAACTTTTAGAAGCATCATAACGTCATCTGACCATTTACGAGAAGTTCTTGTCATAAGCAAACATCTTGAAAAATCATAACTGACGCTAAAGATTCTTGAAAGATTTTGCTTAGACATATCATTAACATTCTGTGGCGTCGAATATCTCATGGGAATTGCTGAAATTGAACCTCCATTGATTCAACGGCTAATAGTAATGACCACATATGGAGATAACCCGATACGACTAACTTGAAAAGAAAGGAGACATCCCACCTTAGTGACTTACTGCTTGTTCTATATTTTTGAACAATCCACAACGCCGTGTGACACTAAGTACTACAACTTCATTAAGGTGATAGTTATAAAGCTGTGAACGGCGTAACACTTACATCAGTTATAACCAGATTGTCAATTCATAATCACTTAAAGTGATAGTTATGTCCCGACAAGTTATCTTGAGACATGCAACCAACCAACCATCGTCTCAAAGATAAAGAAGATCACCCGTGAAATGGCACTTCAATTTCACGTAAGTAATGCCGTACAAAAACCCCGTGATCATTTTTCAATTTTCGCTCAAGCCGTGAATATATGTATCCTCCGTGAAAATGTATTCACCAACTTGCCAACACATATCACATGACGAATCACTAAATCATGTCATCAAGTCTCATTCTCATAAAACTCAAAACCAATCAAGTTTCATTACCGAAATATCCAAATCCATGAACATGAAAAAATATTCAGTGAGCGCCCAGTCCATAGCAAAATCCAATATCACACAATCCGAATCAATTTTAACACCTCAGTCCATTAACCCATCAAGCCAAACCATCAAGTCATCCAATAGATCAACCATGTGACAACTGAACAGAAACGATGGGGCGATTCAATCTTTTCAATCAATCCTAGATCAGGTTATGGATTGACGGATACCTTTGAAAAACCGGTCGTTGTGCTTAAAAACTCTTTTCTTTAGCACATCGACTATGTACTTATTTCTCAAAATAAAAGGTGTTTATGATTGATAATTGATTTTAATTAAAACCTTCGTTGTATTGCAAAAAAATTTCTATTGAGCAATACACGATTGTTTTTCAAATCTCTTTTTATCAATCAGTGAATCTCAATTCACTGGTTCACTCACTCCGTGTTGTCTTCTTTGAGACGTTCTAGTTTGAGAATGGCTAGAAGAAATTGCGAAACCCTGTCAAGGAAATTCTTTGGAATTATACCCGATCACAGTACTTGTACTTGATCAGCGGGAACCGTGGGCGTGTACCTCAATTCAATGAAAGTGATCAAAGACACTTTTGCGCACGCTTTATTGCTAGTCGTTATTATGCGGTACACCCGACGTCTACGGTGTACCGACGAATGAAGCGGTCACTCCATAGCCGCATGCTCATACAACACATTCATTTACAAAGAAATCATGATTAGTGCATCAATGACTCTGATATTTTCACTCCATGCTTTCGCTACGCCAATATCATGAATCAACAAAAGCTTCCGCTAGTCTGATAAGAATATATCATGAACCAGAATGTGAGCATGTCGGTCCAAATTTCACAACATCACATAATACCAACACCACAATGGACGAGTAAGAGATTAATGTGGCTGATGATCTCAAAAGCTGACTCAAAACTTCGTATCCGCGTGGATCGTTAAAGACCTCCACTCGGATTATCCAAACATGCAAAAATGAAGAATCAAAGACTACGAACTCTGAACAAAGAACATGAACAAGAATTCAAGAACTATCTCAATGAAATTTCTGTTTGTATTCCATGTAATTTAATGTGTGTTTGAGGTGACCTCCCTTAGGGGAGATTGTTAGGATTTGGAAAATCCAGTAGTTAAAGTGTCGGTCACCTCAAGTATATGTAATCGTTAGAAAGCTCGTAGTCGTAGTTATTTAATGTTAAGTAGTATTTAGTTTAGTAACACCGTGGAGGATGGACGGGTCTTTACCCACTGTATGCCTGATCCACAGCCCGCCAGGTGGCGTTTTATTGTAAGACTATAAATACTCTCTACCTCCCAAGGTAGAGAGTTGGAGCTCATAATAAGATTTTTCTTTCTCTCACTAAAGTTCCCAAACCTCTAACTTTCTCTCTCTAAACTCATCTTATACGCCTACTTTGTTAGCGATATGATGTGTATGTGAAATCCAATATGTTACATCAATTTCCGTGGAAAAAGCCATTTGATTTTCTTGGTAAATTCACCCTCTCAAAATATGCGTTGGTTATTTGAAATCATTTAACACATAGAGAAAAGAGGTTTTCGAAGAACTTCCACGATCACATTTGCCATTGAGAAACCATTAGAAAATCAATCAAGATACTTTATGTTGAAACATAGAAATCTTTGTACCTTGATAGTTTATTTTCTTTTGAAATGCTCCCCCTCAATATGTGCTTCGAGATTCGAAAGCGTTTGGCACATATGGGAGAAGCGACACACTTTGAATCAAATCGATCATCATTTATCAGATTTCATAATTAAATCACAAATTCTCCCCCGATTAAAAGTATCAAAACCTTTGAAATTTTGGATCCCAAGTGATTTAATAAGATTTAGAAAACATGGGAGAAAATGTGGCTGGTTTAAATTCTCTTTTGGTTTTTTGGTTAAATGCTCCTCCTCAATCATGTGCATCATGTATTTGAAACCGTTTGGCACATGAAGGAAGGAGTGTTTTTGAAACAATCACCCTTTAAAACCGATTTGAGATTTAAATCACGATCTCTCCCCCGATCAAAAATATCAAACCATTTGAGATTTGTGATCCCAAATGATTTAAATCATTTAGAAAATTTTAGGGGAAAGACGTGGATCGATTTAATTTTAAAAAATGATTGATATGGATCAATTTTAGATATTAAAGATTGTTAGTGTCAGGTATGATAGTTTTTAAGAGATCTTTACGTAAAATAAAACAATTTCACAATCAAACAAGAAAAGAAAAAATTTCATTTTGAAAGATCTTTGAGTTTTAAAGAAAATCATACCATAACATAACATTAAATCTTTAGATCACCATTTATTACATACAAACAGACTTTTATGAAGAAATAACGTTTGAAAATACTTAAGTTTGAAATCACTCTCCCCCTCAATCAATTACCGAAATCATTGATTAAGTGACTTATGTTTTATCAAAATGAAGTCCGATTGATTTCCAAAATTTAAGCCCAATTTATTTTCAAAACAATATTTTTCCATTTTTAAAACAATATTTACAAAATTGTTAAGAAAATGGTATCATCCACTACTCGTCCTGCACAAAGATACATTAGGTGGTTGAGTTGCTTCTGTTGTTGCTGTAAGGCTTGAAGAAAACCATCTGCTGATGCAGTGAGACCTCTCTGGGTTGCATCTTTCATGCCAACTATCCTTAGAGAGATCCAATTAAGCTCCGTTTCTTCTTTTGTCGACCCAAGAAATAGTTACCCTTTCCTTTTGGCATCCAATCATCTTCTTTTGTGGGATCTGGATTAGGAACATTCTTTTATACCATGATATCTGCATACGTTAGTGGACATAAACAGATATATGGTGGTCGACATCACCCAAACAGTAATCGACTAATTAAAGTCAATCCAACATATCACTCAGATCATGTATAGCATGGGAATAATGTGTTCATCAAACTCTAATCATCTAATCCTAACAATCATATCCTAGATCCCTAGTCCTTCAACATAGGCAAATATATATTTCAGTTAAGCACGTAGGATAATTAGATGAGCTCGTTTAGATGATATAAATTTGAAAACATTCTTCCCCTCAATCAATGACTCATTTCATAAAAAGTTCTAAATAAGCTGAAGTCATTGATTAGGTTTTGCAAATTTATGAAAACTTGATTCTGATAGATCTTCAAGCAACTCATTTTCCACCATTTAGAAAACAACAAATATTTTTCTTAAGAATTTTAGACGGAAAAACATTTGTGTAGGAACAGCAGTCCTTCGACATACTTTCCTCATTTAGATTTAGGATAAGTGCTCGATATTAATGAAAAATGGTTTAGCACAGCACTTTCCTTCTTTGAAGAACGAGTTGCTAGCTAAAATAATAGTAAACCATGGTTTAAGAATGGGTTACAGTCTGAAATAACTGCAAGCCATAATTTTAGACATGTTTTGGAAAAATATTTACACCTTCAGATCGAACTTAATCTATGGTCCTACGCCGTTGTTGAATGACATTTCTAAGACCGTAGATGGTATCGATACCAGAAGACATGTCTTGAGAAAACATATTTTTGGTATTTTTAAAATTTTCTGATTTTTATGGATTTTTGTTGTTTTTATATTTTTCTATTTTCTTTTATTGGTTTTATATTTTTGTATTTTGCTTTTGATAAATATTTACAAATAGAGATGATATAGTTTAAGAGGATGATGATACGAGTACCGAGATAAGGATATCGAATAGCACAACGTAGAAGATAGAAATCGTCATCTCTTAAACTTCCACCACCAAAGCTTCCGAGGCTCCAGAATAGTTGACAGAACATGAGCCTTTAAGAAAGAGAATCTTTGGTAGCTTCCCCCCAAACCAAAAATCCTTTTGTTGAGCAGATTCGAGGCTCTATTTCAAGCTTGCCTTAGCCAGGTGCACAAAGAAGCACACCATTATCATCGATCTTGCTGGTCCTTTTAAGAATAATCATCGAGAATCTCTGTATCATCCCACATTTGAATAACTCTTCTCAAATTCCTTTTCAACTAAAGTATGAAGCGATCCATTCCAAAAGGTGTCAAGAGAACAATTCCCTCAAGTAGTTGAATTGATGCAGTTAGTCTCTTTGAATAATGCTCAAGAACTCTCCCGAATACACATCATGCCCGGAATGAAAACACCTACCGAATGTTCACATTTTTCTTCCTTGATGATCGTGTATGAAGCTCAAGAACCCAAAATACACCAATACCCAAGAATTCTCCCAAATACACATCACGAGGGGAATGAAAACACCTCCCCAATGTTCACATTTTTCTTCTCTGATGATCGTGTATGAAGCTCAAGAACCCGAAGTACACCAATACCCAAGGAAGGAATAACTGATAACACCTCCCTCATGTTAAAACAGTTATCTCCCCTGAATATGTCATACTTGTGTACCTCTTTTTCTTCATCAAAAACTAACTCTTCCATCTCTTCCCCCCACATAGTTGGAATGAGAACACTAAAAGCCACTAGATACACTGAGTTTCTCTGCGGTCATGACATTTGTCTTCCCGAGATAACTTCAATCACTTAGAAGTATTAAGTTCATCATGTGTACTAGTTATGCTTTTAGATGTATGTCTCCTTCCTCCTTGCTGGTTTTGATACTTCAGATTCAGCAACACATTATAAGCCCATATACTCGAAATCTTTTGAGAAGAACATCATTAGCTCAGATGTAACAGTGAGAATCAACTTGCTGAAGAATAATGTGAGCAAATCTAATTAGGGATTAAATTTGACATTTCACTCTCCCCTAATTAGTGCTCTCCCCTTAGCCCGGATTAAGAAGAAGTCTTTAGATAGTTAAATGCAATTCGTCTTTAGTCTTCTAACATGCAGCAGAAACTGTAGAACAGACTGTAGACTCAACCTCTTCTAGATTGTCCGTTTGGGGAATAGAATGTTAACATCTTCTTCTCACCAAATGCATTCCCATTAACATAGATCCAGCAAATCCCCTTAACTCAAATACCTCCCAATCAAACAAGAACAGAAAGATGTTCATTACGGAAATCAGCCCCGCAACTGGAAGCACTTTGTCATTAATCTCATCAGTCCGTGAGAAGATCTCAACCAACGGCTCTTAGAAGAACACTCTCGCTTCGTTAATATGTTAGTCATTATTTGTTTTCTATTGGTCAATTCAGTGACTCTGATCTTGGAGTGGCCTTCAGAAAACACTCTTGCTCCGTTAGAGACCTAGATGGTGTTGAACTTTTAAAGGGAACACGTGGAAATCATTTCAACACTATCTTTATCGAAGACATGATGAAGATGACCCAATAAGAAGAAGCTCGGTTCTTACATGTGTTTGGAGCCGTATGACCATTTGGACTCAGATGTCAATCAACATGTAGTAATTTCACACTTCTTTTCCCCCTCAAGAAATGCATATGAAGTTGCCATTCTTGACTAAACAAGTGAATATCTTTAAAATGTAGTCTCTTCACAATTCTCCCCCTCAAAGGTTTGCATATGATGTCGCCCTCGTCATTATATTAAACAAGTAGAATATGAGTACTAGCAATGGTAGTCCGGTTCACTTGATCACAGAAAGCGCATGGAAAAAGTATGAAGCATGTTGATGAGAATGGTCATAAATGAGAAGATTTCTCTTCTTCAAAAGATAAAGCGCACTGAAGCATACACTTTTCTTTTCTTTAGAGTACGAGGCTTGAACTGTTATGTTCAAACGTCATAATCTCTCTCTTTTCATATACTCTTGGCAAACTTATAATCAACCCCATTATCATTCAGTAGGCTCTTTGTCATGACAGTTGATGGAGAAAACCCAATATGATGAATTTGACCTTGAAGTAAAATAACCCGAACTCGTGACTTAAACTTAGACACATGTAACAAAGAGTGGTGCCGAGAGTTCATCCTCCATTGAATCTCTAAGTACTCTATACTCTTCATCCAACCAACCATCAAGTATAAGACGTACTTCACCTCTTGAAAATCCAAAATTAAATGTGACACTGAGCACTACAACGTAACTCCTTAAAGTGATAGTTATTTTGTGGTGGTAAGAGCCCAATTCCCCCAAGTGGTAAAAGAAAAAGAAAAATCACCCAAAAATAACTAGATTTCCAAGGCTTCGTTTTTGAAAATATTAGAAACTCGAACAAGGATCTCGAAGAATCTTCATCAAACCATCCCTGATACATTTATATACTAAGTACACTCGCCCGTGATATTTCACTTCAACCTCAAATAAATAATACTGAATTAACGTCATTGTCACATCTTGTGGTTAAAATCTTAAATCTAGCCACTTTTTACGTTTTAAGTGAACTGTGATAATGGTTTCATCCCGACCATGGTTAAATGAGCATAACCCCGTAAAACCTTGTAATAACCAAACTACCATGAAGAAAATCCAAACACACATCCAATTCATGAAGTATTCCCTTTATCCCTTCTTCGAAGTAGAAACCGTAGCACCAACATCAGATAAGATCCAGAAATACCCTTTCCTTTCTTCAGGATGGTATTATCATTACGGGATTTTACAATTCTATGGTTTAAACCGAGAAATAGTTTCTTTCGCGGGATTTTACAAAACCAAGAATAAACCGAGAGATAGATCCGGAAATGCACTTTACAATTACAAGGATGTTTCCATTTTCACGGGATTTTAGAAGTCCATAATTTTAACCGAGAAATAGTTTTTTTCGCGGGATTTTACAAAATCAAGGCTAAACCGTAAACAATGTCAGCTTGAATGTTTTATGACGACTTTGATTTCGGTGAATTCCTGTTTTAGGGGAACATGCAGCGGTTCTTCAACGGTTCATTCTCCATCATTAACAATATCATTAACAATTCTTTATCCATCTATAGAAAATTTCACGAACCATACTAAGTCGAGTAGTGTACATTACTTCCCCTGGAGGTTGACCGAAAGACATCAAAGTAAACGTTTCTCCCCCATGATGGTTTCGAACTTTCAGAAGCATCATAATGTGTACGACCATTTGTGCGAGAAGCTCTTGTGATAAGCAAACATCTTGAAAAGTCATGACTGATGCTGAAAATTCTTGAAAGAATTTGCTTAGACTGTGAAGTATCATGGCATCAAATATTCTATGGGAATTGCTGATCATATCTCAACCAATAAACACTTTGGTAAACACATTCACTTATTCTCACGACTATAGCAATGACCACTTGGAGAAATAGACCCAATATGCCAAACTTGAACATGACGTAAAATTCCCCATATTTGTTACTTAAGCTTGTAGTAATCCTTGTGAAGAAGAAACGGTGTAAGACGTATCCTCAACTGCGTGAGACACCGAAGTGATAGTTACGTTGTGGGTTAAGCAAAAAAGAATCACAAACGTAACTAAATAGCCAAGTCTTTATTACACTTAATAAAATTTCAAACAAGTCATCTTCGCAGAAGGGTAGAAAGAAAGAAGACGAAATAAGTAAACGCGCTCGGAAAACCTCACTTCAAAGCCAAATGAGAAATACCGTACAACAACCCCATAGGTAACCAAGTTCCAATAACAATTCAAGCCACATACAATTCATCATGTAAATGTATAAACCAAAGTATCAAACCTCATAACGAATCTCATTATCACATCAACTCTCATCAAATGACATCGTCAAATCTTATCTTTAAATCTTTTCATCAAATCTCATCAAAACACATGATCAAGTCTCATATCATTCAAATCGTATAAATATGATCCAGTATTGAGATGCCCATCAGTCCATTATCCAAACCATCACACAAATGACTCAAACTCGGTCCAATTCAGCTCCACATTAATCTCGTTTCACAAATATTCAATAGACCCGATAATTTGATATTTAGTAACAAATAGGGATATAATCACGAAGTTCACAGCCCAACTCTTTTACCAAGCCCACGCAATAATCATTGATCCATCCCACGCCCACACAGTCATGAGACCAGATACACCTTATCAATACTAAAAAAGCATTCGGATATTAACGCAAAAGTTAATATCACTTTACCCAAAGATTTCTCATATCACAGTTAAAGTCCAAACGACCCATAGACCAACTTGATAAACATCCAAGTCTGGCCCAATGTATATCTCGTCAGATCCGGCCCAATTAATGAGTAATATAGTAGATTAATGACAATTAGTACTCAGTCCATGAAAAGCAATGCATACCTTAATACCTTGGGTGTATAAAACACTTACCTACACCACACTAGCCCTAATACTTCTCTGATAACGCTCAAATTGTGCATGTTTTTAGTAGCGTTATCCGTGCTTTTATGTGTGTTATTTGGTTAAAATCATATTCTTTTGATACTTAATCGTACAAAAGTGTGTTTGCAAGTTCATTTGTAGCCAAGTACAGGAAAGTGGAGAAAAAGACGGAAAAAGAAGTAAAATACGAATATTTCTCCAAATTGAAAGAATTTCCGACAAAAGGAAGACTTGCGGAGTATATTTGAGAAGATAAGGTCATCAAGATAGTGGTCCAAAGACTCAAGAATAAAGTTCAAGAAGGAAAACGAGAAAGAAATGAAGAAAAGAAGCTTAAACGAAGACATATTGGAAGACTCGTTGTTCCCGACACACCTTCACCATTTTGGCCATAAATTTTGGATACGGACTCCGTTTGACCCCCGGTTTGCGGCCACGGAAAGCTAAGAGAAAGATCTACAACTTTGCCATTTATAAATTTTTGTGATTTTGCTCCAACCGTTCGGTCGAGCCCCGCAACCGGATCCGGTTGGAGAATGGTCAAGAAAACCAACCGATCCGGTTGGAGCTTAACCGATTCGGTTGGGAGGCCTGGTACAGCCATTTCTTCATCACTAAGGTTCCAAACTTGTTCCAAACAATTCTAGGACCTTCCCACTCAGTTTCTAGGTCCTTCTAAACTCCTTGGAGGCCAAGTTCAATATTTAATACCCCTAGGCTTGGAAGTAGTATAAATAGAGGCCTTTGCAACCTCATTTCATGCACCACAACTTGAGAGATCTTCTCTCACACCTATCTTACCACCACTAATCTCTCTCAAAGCCTAAATTCGTCCATTAAGTTCCAGGAAACTTTAGAGGTCCAAGAAGTCATTTGGAGGTCAAACCATCAAGAAGTCATCACCAATACTTGAGTCATCATTACTACATCATTTGTAATCTCATTTCAATTATTGTAGGACCTTTAATCATGTTTTCTAATGTTCAAAGTTTTGAGTTTATGTTTATGTTTGCTATGAGTGGCTAGTTTCTTTATGCACTTGCTTAAATGATGTTGATTATAGTATGATTAGTTTATGATTGTGTTAACATGTTTTAATTCAATTTCAAGTTGATTCTAAGATCCAATTGTGCTAAAGTTTCATAGTGGCATTTGTTAATCAAGTTTGACTAGTTGATAGTAATCGTAGAGGTCGAAAGAACTTATTTTTATTCAACTAGTTATAATCATTTTGTCTATGGATGATTGTTTTTACCCATTATTCTTGGTTAAACAAAGAAACTAAAGTGTGGTTGTAATAACAACGCTTTTTGATTATCAAGTTAAATTGATTGGAAACATCTAAAAGGTCGTAAGATTAGTTTTTTACAATCAATTGTAACCTTTTGTCTAATCGGTTACCTTTTGTATTGACCATTTCTTAAGCAAGTTGATGAAACAAACGGATGTTTTTGTGTTTAAGTTTATGAAAGTAAACTTATGAACCTTGAATTGATCTTGAATTGATTGGTTAGACTTAATGATTGTTTTTATAAACTAAACTCTTGATCATGGTTTAACTTGTAAGAACAATAGATTAGTACACCAACTAATTATCATAACCAACATGTTAAGAAGAGGTTAACACAATCACACTAATCATGGATAAGAAACTAGTTTAAGAAAGTGTAGTTTTAATCTTATTGATATCGCTTAATCATTATTTTCATGTTACTTGTTGCTTATATGGTATTTTGGGACGTGACAACCATTTACCACTTTCGTGTTACTTGCTATTACATAGATTCTTCACAATTGAAAACACCCAAATCCTAGTGAAGGACCTCGGCTTACCAACCAAAACAAACTATATACGAAAGGGTCATACTTGCCCGTGTGTTTTTAGCTTAATTCGGTAATCCTTGTTATAAATTTAAAACTAGTAGTCGCGAGACACATCAAGTTTTTGGCGCCGTTGCCGGGGATTTGGTTTTTGTTCTTAGGTGTTTGTTTGTTTGCTTGTTTGTTCGAATGCTAAATTGCTCTTTCTCATGAATATGATTGTTTCTTAGCTCTTGTTTGATTGTTATTAATGTTTGCTTGAATGCTTGTCATTTTCGAAAAACCTGTCATTTTCTCAAAATTGCTCAAATGATCTTTGCATCAAAATCAAGTTTTCGATGTTGGGATTTCGTTTCACGTGTTCAAAAATGCTCATTTCAAAGTTTGCTTTCTAAGTGTGTTCAAAAGTTCTTGCGAAAAAACCACCCAAACAACTCTAACCGAATCGGTTGGAATCCCAACCGAATCGGTTGGAGCTCTCGGTAAATATTTTTCAAGAAAAATCCACTCTAACCGATCGGTCACCACCCGTAACCGATCCAGTTGGAGTGTTCTGTCCAAAAAAAAAAATTCGTGTGTTTCTTGTTTCGTGTGTTTGTGTTTTATATGTTATGTGATCTCTTGCATATTTGTGTTTCTTTTTGTTCGTGTTAATCTTGTTTAGATTGGTTTCGTATTAATTTTAAATAAGATTATCTTGTTTGATTTGTGTTACGTGACTAATTGTGTTTGCTTGCGTCTATGTGATTTTCATTTTCTGTGATTGTTCTTTTATTTGTTTTAAGTGTCGTATTTTGTTTTTCTTTTTGTGTTCTTCTAGTGAAAATGTGTTTATGTGTTTTATTTAATTGTGTTCGTAACCTTTCGTGTTCTTATTTTACTTTATCAATAAATGGTTTGAAATAAAACTGGTTCAAAAAAAAAATCACCTCCAACCGATCGGTCATCGGCCGTAACCGTTTCGGTTGGAAGGTTGGTCTCATTTTGGTTCATCCCAACCGATCGATTATACCCCGTAACCGGATCGGTTGGACTAATCTGTCAAAAAAAAAAGAAAAAAAAATCCGTTTTATTTTTTTATTTTGGTTTTTGTGTGTTTGTGTTTAGATAAAATAAGTTTAAGTGTCTTTTTGTTTTTGCAAGAGTATCATTTCTTTTATTCCACTTAATTTTGTTTTTCCATTTTAAGTTTTGTTAATTTGGTACATTGTGAATAAATAAGTACTTGTTTTAAAATTAAAGTTTTTTGAACTTTGTGGGTATGTTCACTGGAAACCCTCACGAGAGTATAACTCGTCCACTCGGGCCACCGAGAGGTTTAAAGGCTTGTTTCATACGCTAAATGCAACCGTGATGCCTACGAAAGTGAGTTTTAGAATTTTATGTGTTTTTGTAGTCTAGTTTATTTTTGCAGATTTAATAAGCTCATGGAGGAATGATTGGTTTGATTGGTGACCTTACACTCTTGATTGGACATGTTTGGATGAGAAATCGATTTATCTCACACGCTTATGCTAGCGTTTGCTTAGCTACTTATCATTTGGAGTTCGATCGTGATTTCTTTGGCCCGGGATGTTTCGTTTCTCTTGGACTTATTATTTCATTTTCCCTATCTTACATGCTTTGAAGTTTATTTTGCAAATTGAGGATAATGCTTAACTTAAGTGTGGGGGGAAAATATTATTGTGAAGAGCGAAACTAGTTTTTAGATTCCAAATTTTTGGGTCAATTTTTAATTTTGTGAACTTGTTTGGCCTCATGATCTAGTTGTTTTCACGCTTATAGGCTAATATATTAGAATAACTGGATCAACCCACTGGTGAAATCGGTAATTTTTGAAAAATTTGAGATGTGTCCCGATTAATATTGCAATCCATTCTAGGATCGATAACATTTGCTTACACATATTATAGCCTTTTCCACTAAATTGTGAGGATTTGAGCCTGTTCGTATATAACATACATATTTTATGCTTGAATCTTTTGCTATGAGTGTGCCGGTGATTTTATTTATTCTAGAACTTGGACTTGCAAATCATTACCAGACCGCAGTAAGATCACATTCGTGTGATATAAGTGTATATGCGTGATAAAGAGGCAACCTTAGGAATAAAACAAAATGGCCTTTCGTTTACATTTAATGATATATTAGCTAGCCACATCGGTTAGTTAACCACCCTTATATGGACTCATTTGTTAGCGCTCATCTTTAGCGCTAGATACCCTTAGTTACACCCTCCGAGCCTTCCTTTTCGTTTTTGATAAATCCAGAAAAATACAAAAATATTTTACACTTTAAACCTTAGCCTACTCCTTGTCAATGTCTAATTGGTTGGTTGCTAGTTGCTTGGTATGATTGGATTGTTTTTGATGATTATCAGTTAGCCGCACTTTGTCAATTTTTGTGGTGTATGCTTATATGAAGTGTGGGGGAGATGTGATGTATGAAGAAAAAGTGAAAAAAAAATGAAAAAAAATATATGTGATGACAATTATAGCCAATGTGCTATATTATTATGTAGATGAAGGAAGATGAAGTATGTTTGAGATATCGATTAGCCAATGTGCTAAGACGTGATATATATGTATTTGGTGATCGATATGTGAAGAGAAGATTGTGACTATAATCATTTTCGGGTTTGTGGTTTGTTCGTGACTAGCAACATGGGTATTAGACTTGACTTTATTTTTCTTTTAACACCAATTTGCCAATGTGCTAAGACGTGTATGTTTGAGATATCGATTAGCCAATGTGCTAAGACGTGATATATATGTATTTGGTGATCGATATGTGAAGAGAAGATTGTGAGTATAATCATTTTTGGGTTTGTGGTTTGTCCGTGACTAGCAACATGGGTATTAAACTTGACTTTATTTTTCTTTTAACACCAATTTCATAGATATTCCCATGCCTTATCCATACCCTTTATTCACCCGAAGCCTATCGTTATAACCCGAATAAAAGCCCTCTTTAGATGTTTACACTTGGTGCTTACGCCACGTCGGTGGACTTTTGTTTCTTGTACAAGCATATGGTAATATTTAGATCATGACTGTGCAATATGAGTGTACTATTCCTTAATACTATCCATCACTAAATAAATTGAGTGTTGAGTGAATTATACATCCGGTCCTTTTCGTGAGGTGCTTAGCCATGTTATCAAGCAAGATAATCCATTGTGACAACTCAATTTCAAGTCATTTCTCAAGTTTCACTATTTCATCATTTATCGTAAACTAGGTTTACGAGTTTCAAATTCGCGTAACCTTAATGGTTTAGCTGTGAATTCATGATCATATCATCACGGACATTTCATATAGACTAAGTTTAGTCTACATATCATTAGCATCATTTTCATCATGTTAGTTCATTCATGATTTTTCATTTCACATTAAACGCGTAAATTTTATAAACGCTATCGCGTAAGTT
Source organism: Chrysanthemum makinoi (assembly GCA_910596185.1). Classification (NCBI taxonomy): domain Eukaryota; kingdom Viridiplantae; phylum Streptophyta; class Magnoliopsida; order Asterales; family Asteraceae; genus Chrysanthemum; species Chrysanthemum makinoi. Next base: position 178,756,475 of record OU343221.1, read on the forward strand.
ATTATTTTGAACATTTAATCCGATACTTCACAAAATTATCCCGACATATTTTTATACTTACATTTAGTTTATAAAAATAATATTTTGAGTTTACCTAGTGTTTTAAATTAATTTTGTATATAAATTGTTAAATTTATATTATTACGACGGTTTTCTTAAAAACTACACGATACTTACTATATCACTCAAATTTTTGCAAGAAATGTATTTTTACAATTTTTATGACTTCAACATATTTTATCTTGACCCGTGAAAATTTATTTTTATCTAACGCTACCTTACAAGCTCAAATATTTACACAAGTTATTACTCATACTTATACAAATATACATTTACATTACATACTTAATAAAAAGAAAATAAAATAAATAGATAAACTAGCTAACAAGCACACAAGGACAAGACACACATGTGAAACCTCTTACTTTTTCTCATTTCTTGCGTGGGGCAATAAATCAAAAGGACACAATATCATGCTCTTCTCTTATTGTTCTGCCATTCAAAGATATACCAACACTACAAGTTAAGTTTGTAGTACATCTCTCATTTAATATTTGTAAACTTGACAAAGCAACTCTTCTTGTGTCTCACCCTTTATAACCGAATCACACCTAAACAAAACTCACACATTTCTCTTGCTAATATACTCAAAACTCAAAGACAACAAAACTCTCACCTCATCCTTGCACCACTGTCAAACCAAAGTAGTAGATATAAAGAAAAGAGAAGAGTTAATGGGTTTAAAAACAAGTATAAAAGGGTACTTAGATTTATTTTAGCGACGAGTTACGTTTTGGAAGTTACGGGTTACTAGTTTTATTCCTTTGGTTCTTGTTCAATCACTCGATCACTCCTCATTCTAGTAAGCATATCACTTTCATTTTACATCTTTCATTTTCATTTCATGTGTATTTCATCATTTTTGAGCAAAGCATGCAAGACTTATGGATATTTATACCATTTTTATCATTGTTTTTAGAGTATATATATATAAGTCATCCTATAATTTATTCCTTGTTATATATTAGTCTTGATGATGTCTAGGAACCCATGACACCCTAAGAAGGTGTATGGTAGGATTAGAATAGCTTCGGAGTTGTTTTGAAGGGATTGGAATAGGTTTAGTACAAGAAAAACTCTTTTCGACAAGTATTATAAAGGGTCTGATCGTATTTTGTAAATCTGGAAAAACGACAGTAGACATAAAATTTTTGGCCTAGATATTTAGAAAATATACTTTAAAACGAATCCGTGGCCGCTTGAACGGATTAAAACGGAGCTATAACGAAGAAGTTATGAATTTTTCAAGTTTGACGACGAAATATATATGTCCTGAAAATTTCAGCACATTATTTTTGTTTTGTACGAGTCAAAAACGAGTCTTAAGCTTTATAAATTATTTCGACTTATCAAAATTATATTAGTATACTTTGATACGAAGCTAAGGATGTATAATACGTAGAAAACGGATTTGTAACGACTAAAATATGCATGTTTTCACAAAATTGCCGTAACTTATTAGTTAAGAAAAACTATTTTATTTTTATTTGACAAGTGTTACGGATAAACAAAACGATCATATTGAAGGCTATTTTTAACGTTGACGTAGAACTTTTGTAACGAGATGTCTTTTAATAAAAGTGAGATTACCAAGCATATTTTTCAAAATGACTAACCGTTTGAATAGCGGAGTTGTAATAAATTATTTTCGGTTGCTTAAACTTTGCCGAAACTCACTTTTAAACTACATTTTGGACAAAATCACCCTACTTAACCTATGTTTTTCTTTATGAACGAGACCTCTAGGATAAAACTTAAATGCCAAAACTTTGAGATTTTGATACAAGCTTTCCAAAAACGTTGAGTTCGTTTCTAACGTTCGGCGTACACCATTTTATGACTAGCTTTTCGAGGCCATTTTTGTCACTTTCATGAAATTTCCAACGACAATATTTTACTGACGAAAAGTTAAAATTTCACAATAAATCATTAAGAAACTATTGTAGGATGACATTTTGACGTAAATACTTGTAAAGTAATTTAAGAATGGTCAAGACGTCAAAAGAGTATTTTTCGACGATAAGTATTATTTTCAAAATTCACAAGTGGTATAAATAACATACGAAATGCATGCATAACATTACATCATGACTTATTACATATCACATCATTCATAATAGGTCAGTTTCGAGATTCACCCTACATTTCAGTGTATCCACTTTTGCCATTACATCATCATTATCATTGCAACAGGTGAGTTCATAGCCCCACTTTTACTCTTTTAACTGTTTTACAAACTCTTGGGGAGATACATGCTACATTTTTAATCGAACACAAATGCTTTGAACTGTATGCTATATCCGAATGTTTTATTGTCACTAAGTATTTGCCATGTTCTAAGTCCCTACATCATGAACCATTAGTCACTTGCGAAAGTGAGCCGAATATGTGAATAGGCCTATTGAATTAACACTCCCGCCTCTATTGACCCGGTTAGGGGAAATCGGCGCACTATATTTGAACCAGTAAGGTAATTTGGCAAGTTACCTATTAGGGAGGCGATGAAACGATGATTACCAATTTTTATTGGTGCGATGTTACGCTTTGGTGTCATGAACTTAGTGAAATAAATACGATTTTGTTTTCAACGATGAGTGTGAAACCATTTAACTCACACTACGATGATTGTGTTCAAACGAATTAATTAAACCTATGGATTTCACTCAACCTTTGTGTTGACCTTTTTAAGCATGTTTTATCTCAGGTATCTAAGGCATTCAATTCATGGCATGCATTTGGACACATCATGGAGTCGCGGTGACGACGCGTCTCACTTGGGTTTTATGAACTTTAAAAACATCGTTTGACTTGTACTAAACTTATTTTCCGTGCATAGTAACTTTCATTTGGGACCTATCTTTGTAACTCTGAATGTTTTTATTAAATCAAGCGATGTATTTTCCAAACGACACTTTAGGTCCTTCAATATAACTGTGATTGTGATGCTATGACAGTCAATCCCCAGGAATTCCATTCCGCATGCAAAAAGTAATTTGGGGTGTGACAGATTGGCATCAGAGCTTCGGTTATAGAGAACTAGGTTGCATCATTGACCCTAGACTATAACTACATCATCATAGCATCTCATCATTTCATCATAAGAGCATGTTCACTTTGCAAGCGATTTATACGTACATTTTTCGAGTTATTTACTTTTATTTCACAACGATTGTCACATGGATGCCTTTAAATTCCCATCCCATTATCATTTCCTCATACTCTAATGTGGTGAATACTTTGTCATTCCCTATCAAAATTTTTACATCAATTGACTCATCACCGATAACGTCGAATGCCGAGATAAACCTTTATATAGGGCGAAGTCACTCTCACTCCTTTGTTTCACCACTAACATGTCGAGTTACACTTTATTCACACATTAAGTCACTAAACCATCATACATTTGAAGCACTTACGACACCTCATAACCCATTTTTTTTCGGAACCCGTCGATCATTTTGAAAAATAACCTCAAACTTATCATTTCTTATCACATCTCTTTGGAGCGTTTATTTTTGACATCGGACTTTGCCACATCTTACCTTTCCTTTTATTTTGAAGAAGATATGGCCAAGAAAGCCACAGAAATGACTCAAGCCGCTATTCAAAAGTTGGTGAATGATAGCATAGCCGATGCTCTAAGGATTGAAACGAAACGGTGGCGCTGCTGCTGCGAGGCCGCGGCTACTGCCGAAGCCGCTAGAATTGCGAGAGAAGCCGAAGCCGCTAGGCTTGCTGCTGCTGCAGGAAATGCAGGGGGGTCCGGAGTTAAAAGATGTTCGTATAAGGATTTCAAAAGTGGAGACCCCACAAAGTTTAGAGGTACCGAGGGAGCCACTGCCATGGTTTGATGGTTTGAGAAATTAGAGTCCGTGTTTTTGCTATGTAATTGCCCGGATGATAGTAAGGTCAAGTTTGCTACGAGTACACTACTTGATGGAGCATTGTCGTGGTGGAACTCTTATGCTCAGCCGATGGGAATGGAAAATGCTTTCAAGCTCACTTGGGAGCAATTTAAAGGTTTGGTAACAAAGAAGTTTTGTCCGCGTACGGAGGTGAAGAAGTTGGAGACAGAATTCTATGAGTTGGTAACTATTGGGTATGACATTGATACTTACATTCGAAGGTTTCAAGAATTGGCCGTGTTATGCCCATCTATGGTTTCGGATAATGAGAAGCTACTGGAGGTTTTCATTGAAGGACTTCAGGGTTGTTCAAGGAGATGTGACTTCGTTTGATCCACAAACAATAGAGGAAGCTATTCGAGTGACTCAGAAGTTGATGGCACAAGTGGTGAAGAGAGGTAAGTACACCAACACCAACCGAAACAACTACAACAATAACCAAAACAACTACAACAACGACGATAACCAAATCAACAACAAAAGAAAATGGGAAAATGACCAAGGAGGTTATAACAACAACAACCAAAACCGCAACACTAACCATCATCAACAACAAAATAGAAGGCAAGAAGCGGGAATGGTTTATGTCGCTGCACCAATGAGAGGTAGAGGGTATGCCGGAACACACCCACTATGTAATCGATGTAATTTTCATCACTCAGGTCCTGCCCCTGCCAAGTGCCACAAATGCCAAACACCGACATCTAGCCGTGGATTGTAAAGGTAAAGCCGTAGTCACATGCTTAAACCCCGGATGTGGGAGCAAGGACACTATCGGAATCAATGTCCTCAAAACCAAGGTCAACAAGTTGAAGGTGCTCATGGGAATGCATACATGTTAGGAGGAGGAGAAGCTCGTCAAGGAATCAACGACGCGGAAGATCAAGAAGTTCGGAAACTATGATCTTAATTTCCCTTATGTACTATGTCGTATTAAGTTCATGTTTTCCATCGTATCCGAATCTTTATAACTTAAGATGTACTACTTTTGCTAAAACCACTCGTTGTAAAATATTCTCATCTATCGTACTTATTTTCTTTCCGATTTGTTATTACTTACGAGAATTTTTACTTCTTTTACTTTATCGACCATTTTAACGACACGATTTAAATCCTTGTAAGCATCGAGAGTTATAACAACTAAAACGAACGTCACATTATCGTTCCTTAATTATACATAGCCTAGCTAACTATGTCCTAATTCGGAGGGATCATGTTATGTTGGGAGCAGTTATTTATAAATCTTAGTGCAAGCAAAATTATCACATATTTCAAAGTTAAAGTATTACTCGTGGGAGATTTATCCAATATTATCTTTACTATGATGTTTTATACACTCTCAATCATCGATAACCGTAACGACACTTCTTCATGTCTTCTCCCGATACTCATCACAAACTCAAAATTCGATAGACTAACATTTGAACTGAATTCAGGGACTGAATTCTTTTGATGGGCTTAATGTGACAACTCTCAATTTCAAGTCATTTCTCAAGTTTCACTATTTCATCATTTATCGTAAACTAGGTTTACGAGTTTCAAATTCGCGTAACCTTAATGGTTTAGCTGTGAATTCATGATCATATCATCACGGACATTTCATATAGACTAAGTTTAGTCTACATATCATTAGCATCATTTTCATCATGTTAGTTCATTCATGATTTTTCATTTCACATTAAACGCGTAAATTTTATAAACGCTTAAGTTATTATTTTGAACATTTAATCCGATACTTCCAAAAATTATCCCGACATATTTTCATACTTACATTTAGTTTATAAAAATAATATTTTGAGTTTACCTAGTGTTTTAAATTTATTTTGTATATAAATCGATAAATTTATATTATTATTACGGCGGTTTTCTTTAAAAACAACACGATACTTACTATATCACTCAAATTTTTGCAAGAAATGTATTTTTACAATTTTTATGACTTCAACATATTTTATCTTGACCCGTGAAAATTTATTTTTATCTAACGCTACCTTACAAGCTCAAATATTTACACAAGTTATTACTCATACTTATACAAATATACATTTACATTACATACTTAATAAAAGAAAAATAAAATAAATAGATAAACTAGCTAACAAGCACACAAGGACAAGACACACATGTGAAACCTCTTACTTTTTCTCATTTCTTGCGTGGGGCAATAAATCAAAAGGACACAATATCATGCTCTTCTCTTATTGTTCTGCCATTCAAAGATATACCAACACTACAAGTTAAGTTTGTAGTACATCTCTCATTTAATATTTGTAAACTTGACAAAGCAACTCTTCTTGTGTCTCACCCTTTATAACCGAATCACACCTAAACAAAACTCACACATTTCTCTTGCTAATATACTCAAAACTCAAAGACAACAAAACTCTCACCTCATCCTTGCACCACTGTCAAACCAAAGTAGTAGATATAAAGAAAAGAGAAGAGTTAATGGGTTTAAAAACAAGTATAAAAGGGTACTTAGATTTATTTTAGCGACGAGTTACGTTTTGGAAGTTACGGGTTACTAGTTTTATTCCTTTGGTTCTTGTTCAATCACTCGATCACTCCTCATTCTAGTAAGCATATCACTTTCATTTTACATCTTTCATTTTCATTTCATGTGTATTTCATCATTTTTGAGCAAAGCATGCAAGACTTATGGATATTTATACCATTTTTATCATTGTTTTTAGAGTATATATATATAAGTCATCCTATAATTTATTCCTTGTTATATATTAGTCTTGATGATGTCTAGGAACCCATGACACCCTAAGAAGGTGTATGGTAGGATTAGAATAGCTTCGGAGTTGTTTTGAATGGGTTAGAATAAGTTTGGCGCGAGAAAAACTCATTTCGACAAGTATTATAAAGGGTCTGATCATATTTTGTAAATCTGGAAAAACGACAATAGACATAAAATTTTTGGCCTAGATATTTAGAAAATATACTTTAAAACGAATCCGTGGCCGCTTGAACGGATTAAAACGGAGCTATAACGAAGAAGTTATGAATTTTTCAAGTTTGACGACGAAATATATATGTCCTGAAAATTTCAGCACATTATTTTTGTTTTGTACGAGTCAAAAACGAGTCTTAAGCTTTATAAATTATTTCGACTTATCAAAATTATATTAGTATACTTTGATACGAAGCTAAGGATGTATAATACGTAGAAAACGGATTTGTAACGACTAAAATATGCATGTTTTCACAAAATTGCCGTAACTTATTAGTTAAGAAAAACTATTTTATTTTTATTTGACAAGTGTTACGGATAAACAAAACGATCATATTGAAGGCTATTTTAACGCTGACGTAGAACTTTTGTAACGAGATGTCTTTTATTAAAAGTGAGATTACCAAGCATATTTTTCAAAATGACTAACCGTTTGAATAGCGGAGTTGTAATAAATTATTTTCGGTTGCTTAAACTTTGCCGAAATTCACTTTTAAACTACATTTTGGACAAAATCACCCTACTTAACCTATGTTTTTCTTTATGAACGAGACCTCTAGGATAAAACTTAAATGCCAAAACTTTGAGATTTTGATACAAGCTTTCCAAAACCGTTGAGTTCGTTTCCTAACGCTCGACGCATACACCATTTTATGACTAGCTTTTCGAGGCCATTTTTGTCACTTTCATGAAATTTCCAACGACAATATTTTACGACGAAAAGTTAAAATTTCACAATAAATCATTAAGAAACTATTGTAGGATGACATTTTGACGTAAATACTTGTAAAGTAATTTAAGAATGGTCAAGACGTCAAAAGAGTATTTTTCGACGATAAGTATTATTTTCAAAAATTCACAAGTGGTATAAATAAACATACAAATGCATGCATAACATTACATCATGACTTATTACATATCACATCATTCATAATAGGTCAGTTTCGAGATTCACCCTACATTTCAGTGTATCCACTTTTGCCATTACATCATCATTATCATTGCAAATGTGAGTTCATAGCCCCATTTTTACTCTTAACTGCTTTACAAACTCTTGGGGAGATACATGCTACATTTTTTTTTAATCGAACACAAATGCTTTGAACTGTATGCTATATCCAATGTTTTATTGTCACTAAGTATTTGCCATGTTCGAAGTCCCTACATCATTAACCATTAGTCACTTAGTGAAAGTGAGCTAATATTGTGAATAGGCCTATTGAATTAACACCCCATCCCTATTGACCCGGTTAGGAAATCGAAAGACTATATTTGAACCAAGTAAGGTAATTTGGCAAGTTACCTATTAGGGCGTGCATGAAACGATGATTACCAATTTTTATTGGTGCGATGTGTACGCTTTGGTGTCATGAACTTAGTGAAATAAATACGATTTTGTTTTCAACGATGAGTGTGAAACCATTTAACTCACACTACGATGATTGTGTTCAAACGAATTAATTAAACCTATGGATTTCACTCAACCTTTGTGTTGACCTTTTAAAGCATGTTTTATCTCGTGGTATCTAAGGCATTCAATTCATGGCATGCATTTGGACACATCATGGAGTCGCGGTGACGACGCGTCTCACTTGGGTTTTATGAACTTTAAAAACATCGTTTGACTTGTACTAAACTTATTTTCCGTGCATAGTAACTTTCATTTGGGACCTATCTTTGTAACTCTGAATGCTTTTATTAAATCAAGCGATGTATTTTCCAAACGACACTTTAGGTCGTTCAATATAACTGTGATTGTGATGCTATGACAGTCAATCCCCAGGAATTCCATTCCGCTGCAAAACAGGTAATTTGGGGGTGTGACATCCATATGGTATTGTCAAACATTTCGGTTTTTCACTATGGAAGCTTAAAACGATGAATCTTATCTTGTACTTGTACTTGGTTGATTTGCATCACATTTTTCTAATCATATTTCATGCACCATGTGGGATTTATTTTTCTTTATTTCTAGATTTGCATGAGGACAAGCAAACCCTTAAGTGTGGGGGAGTGTGCGCTCATTTTTTACTTATTTTTATTTGTTTATTAAAAAAAAAAAAAAAAAAAAAAAAACCCTAAAAATATTTTTGATTTTTAATTTTTCTTTTCTTAGATTTGCTTGAGGGCAAGCAAAGTTTAAGTGTGGGGGAATTTGATAACGCTCAAATTGTGCATGTTTTTAGTAGCGTTATCCGTGCTTTTATGTGTGTTATTTGGTTATAATCATATGCTTTTGATGCTTAATCGTACAAAAGTGTGTTTGCAAGTTCATTTGTAGCCAAGTACAGGAAAGTGGAGAAAAAGACGGAAAAAGAAGTAAAATACGAATATTTCTCCAAATACGAAGAATTCCCGACAAAAGAAAGACTTGCGGAGTCTATTCGAGAAGATAAAGTCATCAAGATAGTGGTCCAAAGACTCAAGAATATAGTTCAAGAAGGAAAACGAGAAAGAAATGAAGAAAAGAAGCTTAAACGAAGACATATTGGAAGACTCGTTTTTCCCGACACACCTTCACCATTTTGGCCATAACTTTTGCATACGGACTCCGTTTGACCCCCGGTTCATGGCCACGGAAAGCTAAGAGAAAGATCTACAACTTTTCCGTTTATAAATTTTTGTGATTTTGCACCAACAGTTCGGTCGAGCCCCGCAACCGGATCCGGTTGGAGAATGGTCAAGAAAACCAACCGATCCGGTTGGAGCTTAACCGATTCGTTTGGGAGGCCTGGTACAGCCATTTCTTCATCACTAAGGTTCCAAAATTGTTCCAAATTATTCTAGGACCTTCCCACTCAGTTTCTAGGTCCTTCTAAACTCCTTGGAGGCCAAGTTCAACATTTAATACCCCTAGGCTTGGAAGTAGTATAAATAGAGGCCTTTGCAACCTCATTTCATGCACCACAACTTGAGAGATCTTCTCTCACACCTATCTTACCACCACTACACTCTCTCAAACCCTAAATTCGTCCATTAAGTTAAAGGAAACTTTAGAGGTCCAAGAAGTCATCATTTGGAGGTCAAACCATCAAGAAGTCATCACCAATACTTGAGGCATCATTACTACATCATTTGTAATCTAATTTCAATCATTGTAAGACCTTTAATCATGTTTTCTAATGTTCAAAGTTCTGAGTTTATGTTTATGTTTGCTATGAGTGGCTAGTTTCTTTATGCACTTGCTTAAATTGTGCTAAAGTTTCATAGTGGCATTTGTTAATCAAGTTTGACTAGTTGATAGTAATCGTAGAGGTCGAAAGAACTTATTGTTATTCAACTAGTTATAATCATTTTGTCTATGGATGATTGTTTTTACCCATTATTCTTGGTTAAACAAAGAAACTAAAGTGTGGTTGTAATAAGAACGCTTTTTGATTATCAAGTTGGATTGATTGGAGATATCTAAAAGGTCGTAAGATTAGTTGTTTACAATCAATTGTAACCTTTTGTCTATAATCGGTTACCTTTTGTATTGACCATTTCTTAAGCAATTTGATGAAACAAACGGATGTTTTTGTGTTTAAGTTTATGAAAGTAAACTTATGAAACTTGAATTGATCTTGAATTGATTGGTTAGACTTAATGCTTGTTTTTATAAACTAAACTCTTGATCATGGTTTAACTTGTAAGAACAATAGATTAGTACACCAACTAATTATCATAACCAACATGTCAAGAAGAGGTTAACACACTCACACTAATCATGGATAAGAAACTAGTTTAAGCAAGTGTAGTTTTAATCTTATGGATATCGCTTAATCATTATTTTCGTGTTACTTGTTGCTTATATGGTATTTTGGGACGTGACAACCATTTACCACTTTCGTGTTACTTGCTATTACATAGATTCTTCACAATTGAAAACACCCAAATCCTAGTGAACGACCTCGACTTACCAACCAAAACTAACTACATACAAAAGGGTCATACTTGCCCGTGTGTTCTTAGCTTAATTCGGTAATCCTTGTTATAAATTTAAAACTAGTAGTCGCGAGACACATACCCTAATACCTTGGGTGTATAAAACACTTACCTACACCACACTTTCCCTAATACTTCTCACATAGAAACCTTAACACCAATGTTTCCGCTTCCAATTAAACCACGAATCTCACTTCAAACTCAGATCAAGAAAAATCTTTATCCATCATACGAATACCAGGTAAGTTTTACCATCGTGACCACAATTAACTCGCCACAGGGATGGATTGAGTTGAAGTATCGGCATAAAGATTAAGCCAAGGTAGGTTTAAATCTTGTTCCTTTGTTGTTTTTGACTGGACGAATCAAAGGAAGAAACTAACACACTTGTTAGGTTTCTTCTCTTTAATGTTCAGATATAATCCCTATTTTCAAATTGATTCTTTGTCCTTTAACAAATCAAAGATATGATTCAACAATATTGTTGACATCATTTCTTTACTTTTGAAAAGTATCAAAGTCATTTGATCAATGATGGTTGTTTCTTTCGTGTATAGATCTGAAAAGATCATAAAAACCCATGCAAAGGAGAGACTGATATCTTCTTGAATGTTTTACTAAAAAGTTGGAGTCTTTAATGAAAGTTTGTACTTTAAGTCTTGATCAATGATGTGTTATTCTCTCGATTGAATGACCTTTATATGTCTTGATGTTGTTATGAATACCATGAGAGAAAATATGAGATCTTGCAATTATTGTATTGAATAGGTTCGAATCTTGTAGTTCGAATCTGAGATGGTGAGGGTCATGGTTGTGTCTAGGTCTAGGATTACATGATGTTGGTTTTGACTTGGATCATGTATGAAGAATTTCATGATGAATATCCATTTCGTTCCACTTGGACTGATGATGTTAATGGACTGAGGTCGTGAGGTTGTAATGAAGAATTATCACTTTCATTTTGTTATTTGTTTGCTGTCTAGATGATGAATATTGTTTGAGGTCAATGATTCTTGGTAGTATAGGTGACTGGTTCTTGTGATCAATGGTTATACTCATCTTCATCATCTTCTTCTTTTTAGACAAGTCGCATTTTACTTAATCAAATCGCAGTTGACTCAAGGCATTTGACACAAGTCACATTTGACACAAGTCACATTTGACTTAATCAAGTCGCAGTTGACTCAAAAGTCAAACGGCATTGATGTGCTACGTGTGTACAAGTTTTAAATTTATAAAAGACGATTTACCAATTTTACCAATAACACATACGAGCAAGTGCACTCGTCCGTTAAAGCAAGATTATGAAGGTAAGTCGGGATCGTTCGCAGGGATTTGAGTGGATCTGATTAACAAGTTTAAATCAACTAAGGAAATCCAAAAGCATATAACAACGAAAATAGATATAATGAAATTCAGATGATTAAAAATTGAACTTGCTTAGACTAGTTTCTTATCCTTTATTAGTATGATTGTGTTAACCTCTTAACATGTTGGTTATGATAATTAGTTGGTGTACTAATCTATTGTTCTTACAAGTTAAACCTTCGTCAAGATTTTAGTTCAAAAAAACAAGCATTAAGTTTAACCAATCAATTCAAGATCAATTCAAGTTTCATAAGTTTATTTTCACAAACTTAAACACAAAAACATCCATTTGCTTTATCAAATTTGCTTAATAAATTGTCAATACAAAAGGTAACTGATTATAGACAAAAGGTTACAAATGATAGTCAACAACTAATCTTACGACCTTTTAGATGTTTCCAATCAATCCAATCTTGATAACCAAAAAGCGTTCTTATTACAACCACACCTTAGTTCCTTTGTTTAATAAAGAATAATGGGTAAAAACAATCATCAATAGACAAAATGATTATAACTAGTTGAATAACAATAAGTTCTTTTGATCTCTACAATTACTATGAACTAGTCAAACTTGATTAACAAATGTCACTATGAAACTTTAGCACAATTGGATCTTAGAATCAACTAGAAATTTAATTAAAACATGTTAACACCATCACTAACTAATCACATGATAATCAACATCATTTAAGCAAGTGTATAAAGAGACTAGCCACTCATAGCAAACATAAACATAAACTCATAACTTTAAGTATTAGAAAATATGATTAAGAGTCTTACAATGCTTGGAATAAGATTACAAATGGTGAAGTAATGATTCCCAAAGTATTGGGGTAGACTCCTTGGGGTTTTGGCCTTGAAATGTGGTCTTTCTGGAACTCCAAACTTTCCTGGACTTCTAAGGATGAATTTGAGAGCTTAAGAGCTTGTTTGACGAGTAGCGAGAGTTGTATTGAAGTGCGTGTCTCATATGCTCACAAGAGATCTCTATTTATACTAGTTCCAAGGACTAGGGTATTAAATGTTGAACTTGGCCTCCAAGGAGTTAGGAAGGAACTAGAATACACCAAGGGAAGGACCTAGAATCGTTTGGATACAAAGGGGAAACTTAATGATGAAGATTTGGCAGAAACAGGCCTTCTAACCGGATTGGTAGCATAACCAACCGATCCGATTGGTCTTCTACTAGTGTTCTAACCGCATCGGTTGCGTGTGGAAACCGATCGGTTGGACTGGCTTCATAGGCACCTTTTGATCTTCACCCAACCGATCCGGTTGCGGTTGCAACCGATTCGGATGGTCTTCCTGAGTGACGAAAAATTGACCTTTACTTTATTCTGACTTGTAGAGCTTGGTTCTTCAATCATCTTGGTCTTCTATGGTACTTGAAATACTTATTTGTGCTTGACATGCTTCACTGAAACGAGAATCTTCCATTTGTTGAACATTCTTTTACTTTTCCTTCCGTTTCCCTGCACTTGCGATTAAGCACTGAAATCATACAAATATAACCAAACGATTAAATTCCCCCACACTTAAACTTTGTTTGCCCTCAAGCAAATCTAGGAAAAACATCCACTGTTACAAAATTATGATTACGAAAAATATGATGCAAATCCACCAAGTACAAGTACGAGAGAAGATTCATCGATTATGCTTTTAAGGGTGAAACTTTCATGATGTTTGACAATATCCAATGATTTTCTTTCATGATTTACATTTCAAAACACCTCACAAAAAAGGAACGAAATAGAATTCTCTCAATCACTCAATTTGTGGAGTAATAAGATAAATCACACTCATTGATCAGTCATGATTGGATTATTACCATATGCTTGTACAAGAAACAAAACTCTACCGACGTGGCGTAAGCACCAAGAAAAAACATCTAAAGAGGACTTTTATTCGGGTTATAATGTGTTAGGAATTGGAAATTCCATAAGTAAAGAGTCGGTCACCACAAATATTATCTAGCATAAGTTAGCTCGTAGACTTGTTATTAGTTACGTTATTTAGCAGTTTATTAGTTAGTTTGTAGCGTAGTTTAGTTTAGAGCAACACCGTGGAGGAAGGACGGGTCTTTACCCACTGTATGCCTGATCCACAGGCCGATAGGAGTTCGTGTAATTTTTAAGTATAAATACCCCTTCCATCCATGGAAGGGGTGTGGCTTGGCAATCTAACCTTACAACTTTTATTGAAACAACTCTCTACCAAGAACACCATCTCTCTACTTTCTCTCTCTACAATGTTTAACATGTATTTTGATCATCCAAGACCACCCGAATCATCAACACAATAATATTATCGATCCTACAAATGGTATCAAGAGCCAAGTTTTTTGTGTTTTGATGATTTATTGTGGTTTTGTTACATGGTTTTAAACTGGTTCGTGTATTTTGGTGGTCGGATTATCTGTTTTCTGTTTATTGGTAAACTGCTTCATTTATTTTGGTCAAAATATGTCTTGGTCCTTTCATTGTTTTTATATCTGGTTTGTGTCTCTTTTGGTCCAAACAACGTATCATTTTGTTTAAACATCCCTTTTGTACCAAAAGCAGTGATATCTTTGTGGTCAAACAATCACTTTTTCTGGGTCAAAATGGGTCATTTTTATATCCTGTCATGTCTGTTTCTGTAGTTTGCAACTTGGTCCAATATTCTGTCAGTTTCTAATGGTCTAACATAGTCAAAATGTATCATCTTTTGGATGTTTTTCTGGGTTTTTGAAGCTGGCCGGAAAAGCAGTCGGAAAAACTCATCGGAAAACTCATATATTCATGCTAGCGAGTTGGGTCAATCTACCTAGCGACTTGTACTTACAAGTCGTTGTTTAGCGACTTGTTAATGTTGAAAAATTATAGCGACTTGTAATGCAATGTAAAATGAGTAGCGAGTTGATATTTAAGTGCTAACGACTTGAGACCAAAATAACTTAGCGACTTGATTTTCACTTTGGGTAGCGACTTGTTATTTAACAAGTCGCGAGTTGTGTTTAAAAAGTGTAGCAACTTGTGTCTCTTGTCGTAGCGACTTGTGGTGACCTAGCGACTTGACAGAAAGGTAGAAGAAGATATGACTTGACCATGACCACAAGACCTTCAAACCAAAACAACATAGCGACTTGACATGATAAAGAAAGGTAGATGAAGAAGACCTATTATACCATTGACCACAATATCGACAAAAAAAAAATCATATACCATATTCAGACTTCAGTCATCTTACTTCATCAGTCCATGGTCATATGAGAAAACACAAAGTTTTAACAGATCTGACCTAAACCAAAACTTACCCTAATCTATACTCACCAATAAAAGGACCCTCACCCACTCCTCAACTCTCAAACAATCAATTTTCAAAAGGATATATAAAGGGATCTCAGCAGTCTATTTCGTGGTTCTCATTAAGATACATCAAGACTTTCAAAGAGTCTTGTACACGAAATAAGTATACCATCGTTGATCAAATTCTCAGTTTGTCCGAAAATTAATAAAAAGATAGTAACAAGTATGTTATGCCTTTGACTAGATTCGTTTGTTAAATTGAAAGAGAATACACAAGTGATTTCAGAATTAAATCAAACTAATCTTTTGCTTAAAGATCTTTTAGTTTGAGTTCATGTCCATCATCAATCAATTAATCAAATGTTTTATGTCCGATAATTGATGAAACAAGCAAAAATCCACTAGTATTTCATTTGTCACTCAAGTTCGATAAATCTAAAGAGATTACATAAGATAAAGCACCAACCTTTATGACTCGTATCAAACCATCCATGTGGTGATGTGAGCCTGAGTATATGTAATCTACTTGTGCACCTTGATTAGAAGCAGTAAATGGAACTAGTGGTTGTCATTGAGAAAACATCTTGACTGATGATTGTACTAAGAAGGAGGCGCCCATTTTATTGTGATTATAGTGTGAGTGATATTAGAGATAAGATGAGAGAGATATTGAAAGAGGCGGATTATAATGAGATGTATTAGGGTTTGTGATGTTTTCAGTGGCGAGTTGGTTGAGAGAAGTATATGAGGCGGATTGTTTTTGTAAGAAATTAGGGTTAAGTGGAGTTATAAGTGTGTGATTTATACTCCCTATTCCCTAATAAGTGGGTTGCAATATATCTCTTGAGCATGTGGGCCTCATTAACTTGGACTTGATCATGTGGGTATAACGAATTGTAAATGGGCCGTGTACTTATTGTGATGGTTCGGACTTCTTGGGTTATAAAACGGGCCAATTAAAGATAATATCACAAGATTTGTGTGAAGATAATTCATGGTTCTCTTACACAATTTTGAAGTGAATGATATATCTTGCATTTATTTTTGGATTTATTTGACGTTGGAATGAATTTTGTATCTCTGGAAGTTGGATATTGAGAAATTGATCGGGTGCAACATTTTGTGAATGGAGCCTCTTGTGTTTATATCCTTCTTGGGTTAAAAACTTGATTTATTTGGATCGAATATATATCATGTGGGCTAAAGTTGGACTTGAGTTGGACCGGACTTTGTGTGAATTGATTGGCATGATTTGGACAATGGACAAATGGGTCTTTCAAAATTAGATCGTCTATACGAAGATATGTTGTGGTTGATGATGAGATTTGGGTTGATGATAAGATTTGTTGTGTTGTGCTATTCGATACCTTGGTTTATACACTTTCACGATTAATATTATGGCACGGCTTGAATTGTAATTGGAACTTAGTTGACTATGGGGTTGTTTGAACGGTATTTCTTTTTTGGATTTGAAGTGAGGTTTTCCGAGTATGTTTACTTATTTCGTCTTCTTTCTTTCTACCCTTCCGCGAAGATGACTTGTTTGGGCGTTTGTTGAGTGTGATAAAGACTTGGCTATTTGGTTACGTTTGTGATTCTTTCTCTCGCTTAACCCACAACGTAGCTATCACTTCGGTGTCTCACTCAGTTGAGAATGTCAAGAGGTTTTGTACATTGGGTACACCGTTTCTTGTTCACGAGGATTAGTACAAGTTTAAGTAACAAATCTGGGGAGTTTTACTTCATGATCAAGTTTGGCATATCGGGTTTAATTCTCCATGTGGTCACTACAATAGCCTACATAATGCGAGAATGATGTGTTTACCAAAGTGTTGATTAGGATGGTTGTTGATGTTGGATAATGGAACGTTGATGAACCGCTGCACGTTCTCCTAAAACAAATATTCACTGAAACCAAAGTGGTCATAACACATTCAAGCTGATATTGTTTACAGTTTTGTCTTGATTTTGTAAAATCCCATGAAAGAATCTATTTCTCGGATTAAATTATTGACTTGTAAAATCCTGTGACAATGGAAACATCCTGGTAATAGTAAAGTGCATTTCCGGATCTATCTTACAGTTTATTCTTGGTTTTGTAAAATCCCGCGAAAGAAACTATTTCTCGGTTTAAACCATAGAGTTGTAAAATCCCGTATTGATGGAACCGTCCTGGAGAATGGAAAGTGTGTTTCGGGATCTTATTTGATGCTGGTGCTACGGTTTCTGCTTCAAAGAAGGGATAAAAGGGTGTACTTCATGAATTGGATGTGTGTTTGGATATTCGTCATGGCAGTTTGGTTATTATATGGTTTTACGGGGTTATGTGCTACTAACCATGGTCGGGATGAAACCATTATCAAAGTTCGTTTTACTGTCAAAGAAGGCTGGATTTGAGTTGTTAATCAGAAGATGTGACAACGGAGTTAATCACTATTATTTATTTGAGGTTGAAGTGAATTATCACGGGCGAGTGTACTTAGTATCTGAAGGTATCGGGGATGGATGGATGAAGATTCTTCAAGATCCTTGTTCGAGCTTATCATCAAAAACGAAGACTTGGAAATCTAGTTATTGTTGGGTGTCTTTTACCTTTTCTTTTACCACTTGGGGGAATTGGGCTCATACCACCACAAAATAACTATCACTTTAAGGAGTTACGTTGTAGTGCTCAGTGTCACATTCAATTGTGGATTTTCAAGAGGTAATGTACGTCTTATACTTGATGGTTGGTTGGTTGAAGAGTATAGAGTACATAGAGAGTACTTAGAGATGCTAATGGAAATCGGCACCGCTCTTTGTTTCATATGTGCATGTTTAAGTCACGAGTTCGGGGTAGTTTACTTCAGGGTAAAATTTATCATATTGGGTTTTCTCCATCAGCTGTCACGACAAAGAGCCTACAGAATGATAATGGGGTTGATTACATGTTTTGCTAAGAGAGATGAAAAGAGAGAGATTATGATGTATGAACACAACAGTTCATGCCTCGTTCTCTAAAGAAAAGAAAAGTGTACGCTTCAGTGCACTTTATCTTTTGAATAAGAGAAATCTTCTTATTTATGACCATTCTCATCAACATGCTTCATACTTTTTACATGAGCTTCAATTATCAAGTGAACCGGGCTACCATTGATTGTTTTTCTTATTCCACTTGCTCAACTATATTGATGATGGCGACATCATGAGCTAATTTTGCGGGGGAGAAGTGTGAATAGACTACATTTGTTGAAGATATTCACTTGTTTAATCAAGAATGGCATCTCCGTATGCAATTCTTGAGGGGGAGAAGAAGTGTGAATTCTCTGCATGGTTGATTGATTACTGAGAATAAATGGTCAAACGGCTCCAAACTCATGTAAGAACCGAGCTTCTTCTTATCAGGTCATCTTCACATGGAGTTTTTCTTCTTAGAGCCGTTGGTTGACATCTTCACTCGGATTGATGAGTTTATCGACAAAGTGCTTCCGGTTAATGCTTCACGTATACATCAACATGATGATTCCGCACAATCTCTCTGTTCTTGTTTGATGTGATTGGTAGTTTGGTGTTACCATCTTGTGTGTTCGTTGCGGCCTGATTGCTGATTTCCTTGATGAACATCTTTCTGTTCTTGTTTGATTGGGAGGGATTTTAGTTAAGGGGATTTGCAAGATGTAAGTTAATTGGGATGCTTTTTGGTGACGATCTTGTGTTTTGGTGAGTTGAAGATGTTAACTTTCTATTCCCCATTCGGACAATCTTGAAGAAGGTCGAGTCTACAGTCGGTTCTACATTTATCTGCTACATGTTAGAAGACTAAAGACGAGTTGCATTTGATCATCTAAAGACTTCTTCTTAATCTGGGAATTTATCAAACAAATTGTCGGTTTAGGGGAGAGCACTAATTGGGGGAGAGTGAAAAGTCTGATTTATTCCCCAATTAGACTTGCTCAATTTATTCAGCATGTTGATTCTCACAAAGACGTCAAGCAATCTTCTCATCAGATTTCAAGTATATGGGCTTACAAAGAGTTGCTGATTCTGAAGTATCAAAACCAGCAAGGGGGAAGGAGACACGCATCTAAACGCGAGTAAACTTGATGAACTTAATACTTCTAAGTAACTGAAGATATCCTGGGAAGACAAATGTTATTACCGCAGAGCAACTCAAGGTTTGACTCATGGCGAGTAAACTTGATGAGCTTAATACTTCTAAGTAATTGAAGATATCCCGGGAAAACAATTGTCATGACCGCAGAGAAACTCAAGGTTTTACTCATCAAGGCTTTAAGTGTTATCATTCCAACTACGTGGGGGAAGAGATGGAAGAGTTAGTTTCTGAAGATGAAAGAGGTACACAAGTGTGTGATGATTTTGATGTTATCACAATCATCAGGGGAGAGAGATTGTGTACATTGGGGACGCTCAGTTGTTTCACTTGAGTGCTTAATCAGTGATTCAGAGATATAATCACTTATTCCGGAGTTGAAATCCGCAGAGATAATCAGTGATTCGGCCTGCTTCTTGTGACAACTCGTAATTTCAGGTCATATTACAAAGTTTAAAAGTTTCACTATTTCATCATTTATCGTAAACTACGTTTACGAGTATCAAATTTGCGTAACCTTAATGGTTTAACTGCGAATTCAGGAACATATCATCAAGGACATTTCATATAGACTAGATTTAGTCTACATAACATCAATAACATCATTTCATATCGGTTCATGCATGGTTTTGCATTTATTCATTAAACGTTTATTTTTCCTATTAAATAAACGCTATCGCGTAAACATTATTTTGAAACATTGATCCGACACTTCCAAAAATAATCTTAATATATTTTTATACTCATTTTAAGACTATAAAAATTATATTATCAATTTACCCGATATTTTCAATTTATTTCGTATATAAATTGTTATGTTTATATAATTACGACGGTTTTCGTAAATTCAACCCGATAAATATTTATTCACTCAATTTTTGCAAGAAATGTATTTTTATAATATTTAGGACTTCAATACATTTTATCTTGATCCGTTAAAATCTATTTTTTAGTTAACGCTACAATTAATATCTATTTCTACTTACAAATACACATTTTACTCAACATTATATACATTTAATTACGAAAACTACTCAACCCTCCCCCAAAATATCCATATGGCCGGCCACGTTATCCCCCCTCTAGTCACAATAAGTGGCAAAATTGATTTTCTCTACTCATTTACACCTAAACAAGATATTTGCATAATATATTACATAGTCCTTTATAGGCACAATGCACATGTTGAGGAGGAGGATTTATCCAAAAACATGATGAGTATTTAAACCAGGCCACATATTCTCCCATGTTTTCTAAACCGTATTAAATCACTTGGGATCCAAAATCTCAAAGGGTTTGATATTTTTGATCGGGGGAGAATTTGTGATTTAATATGAAATTTGATAAAAGGTGATCATTTGATTAAATGTGCTAGCTCTCTCTAATATGTGCTAAACTCTTTCATATATTGATGCACATATTGAGGGGGAGCGAATGGTTTCTTAATGGCTTGTGTGATCGTAAATGTGCTTCAAATGAACTCTTGCCTCTATGTGATAAAATGATTTCAAATATCCTATGCACATATTGAGGGGGAGAATTTACCAAAGATAATCAAATGGCTTTTTCTAAGGAAATTGTGATCAAGAAATTATTTCAAAGAAATATTTCAAAGTCCTCTTGCCTCCATGTGCTAAACACTTTATAAATCACTATCAGGGTACCCGCGCGATGCGGCGGCGGGTACCCTGTGCCTATACTTTTTGGAAATGTATGTTATGCGACCATATTTTTTTTAACAATTAAGTATATGATTATTCGGATCCAAAAATTACGAGCCAAATCCAAAATTTATTTGATATATTATTTAAGCTCATTAGCCTAAAGATTTACGGATCAATTCCAATCTACTCTTGCCTGGAACCCAATCCAATAGGAATATCAAAAACCAAATGGGCCCAGTCTGGATCCAATCCAACGATTACAACTAAAATAACCTGGTTATTCATAAGTCAAATATGACTCATTTCACTCAAACCCTAAAAGAAACACACACTTGTTGTTTCTTCTGCCTACCACACCTACTTTGTCTCCCCATCTCATCTACTTTTCTTCTCTACACCCATCCAAACTCATCTCACAACTTCAGTCATCAATCAAAATTGAATCTTTTAAAATATGAACACAAACCAAACACCATAATTAGTGTTTTCTCCCTTCTTTCATCCAAACCGAACATAAAAACAACTTTAAATATTTTTTTTCGAATCATTAAACCTACGAAAGATACATTAATTCTTCAATTTTTTTTCGTGTCTTGTTTTGGTATTTGAACAAACCAAAGAAAGAAAATAACAAACTTGTTATATTTCGTTTCTTTTTGTTTCGGATATTAAGGAAGGTAAGCTTCAACAAGGATCGATGCTGATCTATATATTTTATGTGTTTGACCTTCAAAAGTCTTGGTGATTCTTTGAATAACACGAAAAAATGAATTGAGATCTATTAATTATTTTGCTTTTTAGTTTTGAAGTTTTGATTGAGTGTTGGGGAGTGAAGGTAAAAAAAATGCTTTTTAGGTATCCTCATGCCATCCCGCTGGTGTCGTGGGAAAAAATGCTGCCACATCAGCATCTTTTCTCATAACACCAGAATTCATCACAACACCAAAAACCTCCTCCCTCCTATAACACCAGTTTCTGGTGCCATCGTGCACCCTTAGACCCCACATATACGTTTTTTCTTTTTTCTCATTTATTTAAATAAAACAACACATTTAACTAAAATTAAAATTTCATTAAAAATATATATTAAAACAAGTAACGTAAAATAAAAATAAGTTGCTCTAGATATATGCTTATTAAATCTAATAATTATGTGGGTAACTGTGTTCACGTTTGAAAAAATAAAATGTATAATTGAAAAACAAAGCATGAATAATGTGTAGGTCCAAGTATGTAATGTTTGGTCAGGCCCAATACACAAGCCAAAATAACCTAAACCAAATTATCTTTTATATACATATCATTATCTTTTCACTCTTCTTTTACACAAACACGCAGTCACACTGTTTCTTTCATCACAACCGAATACCAAACTAATCTTCTCTTTAAATATATTGTAACCAACACCCTTTTCCTTTGAATTTCTCTTACACAAAACGTAATTAACCTTATGGTTATTTGTTTTATTTAGTTCGGCTCAAGTAAAAAAGAAGAAAAAAGAGAAAACGCAACAAAAATATGGTAAAACGCAAGGGACGGTACCCTAATGGCGCCGTTAGGTGGCGTTTTCCGGGACCATTTGGGCTGGTCGTGACGGCTCAGAACGCGAAAACGCGAGGACCGGTGTGGTTGTGGCGTTCTCAGGTGGCGTTTTGACGGAAAACGTGAGGCTCGGCGCAGGGTACCCAGCCCTCAGGGTCATGGTTGTGTCTAGTTTAGGATTTGTTAGTGTTTTTTTTTTCGACTGTGAATCTGTGATATGGGTTATCTTGCAAATGACATAAATAAATGTTAAATCTTGATTGGAAAAAAGGGATCTTGGAAACATGGATTTGTGAAAGATTGAAAAGGGTTTCGTGTATTTGGGTGAAGTAAGATCTGGGTTTTTGGAATTTGATTATGATGATGGTGCAAAAAATATTATAAAAAAAAGATGTTTTTTTTAATTAAGAGGTAAAAAAGCTGGGGTTTTATTTATAAAAATGGACATGTTTTTAAGTTGTAAAGACAAAGTGCAAGAGAAGTGTCATTTGGACATGTTCTTGGCTGTTGTTTACCTTCGTTTTGTTTTTGGAATCAAAAGCTTTGTGACATGAAGGGCTTTGGGCAGATACGTGTGGATAGTACATTGTGCTTTACATTTTGTATTAATTGGTGATGGGGTGTATTAATTGTATGCATTAATGTGGTTTCTTTATTTAATATGTGCATCAATGTGTTGTATATTATGCTTATGTGGTTGTAAGTCTGAAAATTTTGTGCTTTTAAGTGTTGTACATCATGCTTTATTAGTTACAAGTCTGAAAGTCTGAAAATTAAATAAGAGAGAGAGTCCTAAATGCATTATATCTAGTATAGATATGCATATGTTGAGGGGGAGGTTTTCTAAATGATCAAAACTATTAAGGTACAAAATGCTTTGATCTCGTATCACAAGTACCTTGATTGTTTTTCCAAATGATTTTTCAATTGGTTTCAAGAAGAAATGAACAATACCAAAATACCGACCAAATTTACTTTATGCATGGAGTTATAAGGATGGTTAGGTTAGGTATTCATTCCCACGATCCGCCAGAACCGGAGGGATCTACCCAGGGACAATCCACTAGATAGTGTAGAGTCTTTAGGTACATTGAAAAAAGGAGAAAAGTGAGATATGGGAAGAGTGCCGACTGAGACAGAGCTAGTACTGGAATAAACCCAACAAGGTTCTAGTTATGAAGTCTCGGTAAGCACTGAAGAGGTTGAAGAATGAAAAAGAATTGAATGTGAAAAAGGGTGAAAAGAAATAGCCCTCCAATAATTCAACCTTAGGGCAGAAACCGGGTTCAATACATTTGCTACTGGTGGTTACTAAGATAACAATGGTATTGAAGACAAGACGTCATGGACCCAGTGACGCATTGCACTAACCTTCCCAAGCTACTCAAGTTCCTCTTAAAAGGGCTTGTTTCATTTTCACGGGGAACCGACATTATCTATCGACTTTCTCTTAGAGATTGTTGATATTGAAGAAGGAGACCCTCTCCCTAGTCTCCGGCATAGGAACCAAAAGTGAACTATTGAGTCTAGAGCCAAGAGATCATCCACAATATCTCATTAGGACACAAAATTAATTAAGACTTGCTGTTTCACACAATGTGGAAAGTAAGAATATATTAAGAGTCCTACGCATTATCCTTGTGGTATTGCCAGAACATCTGAGTGGTATGTAAAAGTATTCACAATGAAGATGGAAATCCTTCTAGAGCCAACATCAAACAAGCTCTTGGTGGGTGACATGTGAGATCTTCTCGTAAGATCAAGCTTGTGACAACTGGATAGAAACGATGGGGAGATTCAATATTGAATCAACCTTGGTCCAGGAATGGAATTCACGAATACTTTTGGAAAAACTATTCGATGTGCAAACCTTCTTTTCTCTAGCACGTCGAATGTGTACTTATATTTTCAAACACAAAAGGTATCTCAGATTGAAAAAATACTTTTGGAAAAACCGTTCGATGTGCGAATCTTTCTTTTCTCTAGCACATCGAATGTGTACTCTTTTCAAATACAAAAAGTATTTATGATTGAAAATTGATCTTTCTCATAAAACCTTCGTCGTATGGCAAAACTCTTTCTTCTAAGCGATACGCGATTGTTTTTCAAATCATTTTTCATCAATCAGTGAATCTCAATTTGTTGGTTCACTCACTCCGTGTTGTCTTCTTTGAGACATTCCGGTTTTAGAACGGCTAGAACAGCTGCGAAACCCTGTCAAGGAGGTTCTTCGGAACTCTACCTGATCACAGGCAGTACTTGTACTGATCAACGGGGAACCGTGGGCCGTGTACCTCAATTCAACGAAAGTGATCAAAGACACTGTAAGATATAACTTTTCACATACACATCAAACCATAACACAAAGTAGCATATAGATGGAATTCTAGAGAGAGAAAGTTAGAGGTTTAGGGAACTTAGTGAGAGAAAGTTAAAGATCTTATTATGAGCTCCAACTCTCTACCTTGGGAGGTAGAGAGTATTTATAGTCTTACATAAATCGCCACACAACGGGCTGTGGATCAGGCATACAGTGGGTAAAGACCCGTCCGTCCTCCACGGTGTTACTTAACTAAATACTACTTAACTAAATATTACTATGACTACGAGCTTTCTAACGATTACATATACTTGAGGTGACCGACTCTTTAATACCGGGAATTTCTAATTCCTAACAATCTCCCCCTAAGGGAGGTCACCTCAAACATATACTAAAATGACATTGAATACAATCAGATATTACATTAACAATTGATCTTGCATTCTTGATGTAGTACTTTGCTCCGAAGCTCGTAGTCATTGATTCCACTCATTGCATGTTTGGTTAATCCAAGTGGAGGTCTTTTACTGATCCACGTGATAATAATGTTGAGCCAGCTTTTGAGATCATCAGCTAATAGAAAATCTCTGATACATCCATTGTGGTGTTGGTATTATGTGATGTTGTGACATTCGGACCGACATGCTCACATTCTGGATCATGATATCTTCTCATCAGAGTAGCGGAAGCTTTTGTTGATTCATGATATTGGCAGCAGCGTAGCAGAAGCATGGAGTGAAAATATCAGAGTCATTGATGCACTAATCATGATTTCTTTTGAGATGAATGTGTTAGGTGAGCATGCGGCTATGGATTGACCGCTTCATTCTGATCAGCTGCAAACGTCGGGGTGTACCTGCATAAGACAGTTAGCAATAAAGCGCACGAAAGTGTCTTTGATCACTTTCGATGAATTGAGGTACACGGCCCACGGTTCCCCGTTGATCAGTACAAGTACTGCCTGTGATCAGGTATAATTCCGAAGAATTTCCTTGACAGGGTTTCGCAGCTGCTCTAGCTGTTCTCAAACCGGAACGTCTCAAAGAAGACAACACGGAGTGAGTGAACCAGCGAATTTATGTCCACTGATTGATGAAAAGAGATTTGAAAAACAATCGTGTATTGCTCAATAGAAATTGTTTTTGCAATATAACGAAGGTTTTAATGAAAATCAATTATCAATCATAAAACACCTTTTGATTTGAAAAATTAGTACACGGTCGACGTGCTAATGAAAAGAGTTTTAAAGCACAAAGACCGGTTTTTCAAAGGTATCCGTCAATCCATAACCTGAACCAGGATTGATTCAAAAGATTGAATCGCCCCATTGTTTCTGTTCAGTTGTCACATGGTTGATCTGTATAATAGATCTCACATGCCACCTACCAGGAGCTTGTTAGATGTTGGCTCCAGAAGGCTTTCCATCTTCATTGTGAGTGTGTAGACACATCACTCAGATGTTCTGGCAATACCACAAGGATAATGCGTAGGACTCAAGATATAATCTCTCTTTCCACATTGTGTGAAACAGAGAGTCTTCATTGAAAGTGTCCTAATGAGATTTATTGATGATCTCGTGGCTCTAGACTCAATTTGTGCATATTTGGATCCTATATCGGAGACTAGGGAGAGGGTCTCCTTCTTCAATATCAACAATCTCTAAGAGAAAGTCGATAGATAATGTCGGTTCCCCGTGAGAATGAAACAAGTCCTTTTAAGAGGAACTTGAGTGGTTTGGAAAGTTGAAGTGCAGTGCGTCACTGGGTCCATGACGTCTTGTCTTCAATACCGATGTTACCATCAGTAGCATATGAATTGAACCCGGTTTCTGCCCTAAGGTTGAATAAATGGAGGGCTATTTGTTTTCACCCTTTTCTCATTCAATTCTTTTTAATTCTTCAACCCCTTCAGTGCTTACCGAGACTTCATAGCTAGAACCTTGTTGGGTTTATTCCAGTACTAGCTCAGTCTCAGTCCGCACTCTTCCCATATCTCATTTTTCTCCTTTTATCATCATACCTAAGAACTCTACACTAACTAGTGGATAGTCCCTGGGTAGATCCCTCCGGTTCTGGCGGATCATGGGAACAATACCTAACCTTATCATCCTTATATCACCATACATAAAGTAAAGTTGGTCGGTCTATTTGGTATTGTTCATCTGCCATTGGAACCAATTGAAAACCATTTGAAAATCAATCTAGATACTTGTGATATATTATCAAAGCATTTTGTACCTGAATTGTTTTTGATATTTTTAGAACGAGAACTCCCCCTCAACATGTGCATCAAGTATTTGAAAATGTTTTGCACACGGAGGCAAGAGAAAGAATTAACTTCTTTGATTACCATTTTCTAAAAGATATCAACATCACTTCCCAAATCGAATCAAGTAGATAAAGCATTTTGGGGAAGGATGAGGTTTTCATGATTTTGCTCCCCCTCAATATGTGCCTCGAGGTTTGAAAAGAGTTTTGCACATACTAGAGGGAACCTGCACATTGAGATAAGTGATCACGTTTCAAATCATAGGTTTAAGATAGATGCTCCCCCTCAACATGTGCATGGAAAATTTGAAATCGTTTGTCACATGCGGGGAGGACAGCATGTACATCCTTATAAAACCATTTACCGAATTATCAGTTTAAATCCAATTTAAATCACACATTCTCCCCCGATCACAATTATCAAATCATTTGAGATTTGTGATCTCTTTATAGATTTAAATTGATTTTGAAAGCTTTTAAGGAGAATTGTGACTTGATTATGAAAGCGTTTTAACTGATACGGATCGGATTTTAAGACTTTAAACTCCATTGATAAAACATGCATGTACATCTTTTGAAAACAATTTAATGCCAAATAACTTTTTAATTTAATTGAAATCATTCTCCCCTCAATCAATGACATAGGTTGTTGATTGAGAGATAGAGATTTTGACAAATAAGTCCTGATGATTATCAAAAATAGAGACCGAGTTATTTTTCAAAGCATTTAGTTTTCAGCAGATAAATGTTTATAGAATCAGAGCATGGAATTTGAAAACATGGTAAAACATGGCTCTGTTCTTTCTTTTAAAACCGGGTTATTGCCTGAAAATGACAATAAACCATTGTTTCTCTTTCTCCCAAAAAAATTTTTTGATTTTTTTTTTTTTTTTTTTTTTTGAATTCGAACAACATCTAAAGTCCCGTGTCATTCTTTGAATGACAGCACAAAGACCGTAGATATTATCGAACCGATAAAACGCATGACAAAAGACAATATTTTTGAAGATTTTTCGAATTTTTCAGATTTTTATGGATTTTGAAGGTTTTATAATTTTGTATTTTGATTTTTCGAATAGATATATACAAGAGATAGATGAAGATAGACCTTTACTCCTCGTCTTCCTCCTGAAGACGTTTGAGAGTATCTGGTTGAAGGCTTTTCAAGCCAAGACGTGGAAGAATAAACTCAAAACGTTCTCTTGGAAGAGCTTTGGTGAAGATGTCTGCTAACTGATATTCAGACCTCACAAAATATAGTTCCACCACACCTTTTTCCACTTGTTCCCTGATGAAATGATGTCGAATGTCGATATGCTTTGCTCTTGAGTGTTGAACGTTGTTGCATGAGAGAGCAATAGCACTTTTATTATCACAGTACAGAGGGATTTTGTTGAATACAAAGCCATAGTCAGATAATTGAGATCTCATCCATAAGATTTGAGCACAACAAGATGACATGGCTATGTATTCAGCCTCTGTAGAGGAAATAGAAGTACTCATTTGCTTCTTTGAAGACCAGCTCACAAGCTTATCACCCAAAAACTGAGCACCTCCAGATGTACTTCGACGTGTATCTTGACAACCTGCATGATCAGCATCTGCATAGGCCGTTAGTGACATACCGGTGTCCTTCGGGTACCATAGTCCCATATTGATGGTTCCTTGGAGATACCGAAAGACCCGTTTAACTGCTTCAAGGTGCTTTTTAGTAGGCTTAGCCTGGTATCTAGCACACATGCAAACAGCGAACAAGATGTCTGGTCTACTAGCTGTGAGGTACATCAGGGATCCAATCATACTACGATATTTCGTTTGGTCAATCATGATCCCTGAGTGGTCCTCATCTAGTTTGGTTCGATCAATCATGGGGGTGTCAACAGGGTCACTTGAATCAAATCCAAATTTCTTTAAAATCTCTGTTGCATATTTAGATTGATTTATGAAAATGCCTCCGGGACTTTGTGAAATTTGTAATCCCAAGAAAAATGACATTTGTCCCATCATTGACATTTGAAACTTTGAACTCATTTCATTAGAAAAACGATCACATTCCATTGGGTCAGTCGAGGCAAAAATAATATCATCAACATAAATTTGAACATGAGTTAAATGTTTGCCTGACTTCCTGGTGAATAAGGTAGGATCAACTGCTCCTTTGCTGAATCCGGTTGATAGAAGAAACTTTGACAGTGTATCATACCATGCCCTTGGAGCTTGCTTTAAACCGTAAAGAGCCTTCTTCAGACGATAAACGTGAGTAGGATGCTCTTGATTCACAAATCCTTCAGGTTGGCTGACGTAGACGACTTCTTTAAGATCTCCGTTCAGAAATGCCGTCTTCACATCCATCTGATACACTACCATGTTCTTACTAGCAGCATTAGCCAGAAAGATTCTGATTGCCTCGATTCGAGCAACTGGAGCAAAAGATTCTTCAAAGTCTATACCCTCCTCTTGACGATATCCTTTAGCAACTAATCGAGCCTTGTTCTTCAACACATCACCATGCTCATCAAGTTTCACTTTGAAGATCCATTTAAGAGCAATAATCATAGCACAGTCTGGAGCAGGTACTAACTCCCATACATCAAGTCGATCAAACTCATGAATTTCATCTTGCATGGCATTGAACCAGCTGTCTTCATTCATGGCGGTTTTAACATCTTTTGGTTCGATCTTAGATAGTACGGAGTTGAAGAAACACCATAAGGAATCGGTTGCAAGTTGTTTCCGGGTTGATACAGGACGAGAGGGATTTCCAATGATGTTGTCTAATGGATGATCGTGAGTCCATTTTCTAAGGTGTTCATGTGGCAGTTGTTGAGGAACTGAGGTAGCTGAGTCGATGTCTTCTGAAGAAGATGGTTCTGATGATGATTCAGGAGTAGCAAATATGTTTTCAAATGGAGCATCTTCAGGAGTAGCAAAGGGATTAACTTCATCATTGATGCCAGAAACATTTCCATGATGTACATTTGAAGAATGATGATTTGTTGATGAGACTGAAGGATCAGCAGCAGGTGCTTCTTGACTTAAAGATATTGAGACTGAAGGATTGACTTCATTCACAGGAATATGAGCATCCTCTGTTGTAGGGATCAGCACCTCATTAGTAATTGAATCGTACAGTTCATCAAACATAGGATCAAACAATTTCTTTAAATCATCTTCAGATGGAGGTACGTATGGAGTTTCTTGAGAAGAGTTTGGAACAAGAGATGAACCAATGGGACTGTTTTGAAGTGCGGGTCCTGAGCTGGAGTGTCCAGGAGCCATTTGACCGGTCAGCTCATCAAACGTAACGTGAATGGTTTCCATGATATTTCGGGTTCTTTTGTTATAGATTCGGTATCCCTTTTGTTTGGTGCATATCCTACAAATACTCCAATGTCAGCTTTAGCCCTAAGTTTCCCTAAGTCTTGACCCTCATTAGTTGGATAACACAATGCACCAAACACACGAAGGAAAGAGAGATTAGGTTTTCTGTTGTGGACAAGTTCATATGGTGTCTTTCCATGAACAGTGTGAATCAGGGAACGATTTTGTGTGTAGCATGCAGTGGCAATAGCTTCAGCCCAGAGAAACATTGGAACTTTTGAGTAAATCAGCATTGTTCGAGCGGCTTCTACAAGAGTTCGATTTCGTCTTTCAACTACACCGTTCTGTTGAGGAGTTCGTGGAACACTTCTTTGATGGCTGATTCCAATGCTTTCATAGAATTCACTAAGTTGTTTGTTAACAAACTCAGTTCCATTGTCTGTCCGGATAATTCTGACGGTTTTGTTAAGTCGAACCTGCAGCTGTTTGATAAGTTTGATGATGATATCAGGAGTTTCATCCTTTGTCCTTAAGAACTTGACCCAGGTGAATCTAGAGTAATCATCAACTATAACTAACACATATTTCTTCCCAAAGATATTCTGCACTCTCATTGGTCCACATAAATCCATATGAATTGTATGAAGAACTTCTGTGACAGAGTTAGTAGGTTTGGGTTTATGGGCATACTTCTTGCTTTTTCCCAATTGACATGCTGAACAAAGATGATCCTTTTCATACTTTAGTCGAGGTAAACCTACAACTAAGTCCTTTCTGGAGAGATCATTGATGGTGCCGAAGTTCAAGTGATTGAGACGTCGATGCCATAACCATGACTTTGTTTTAGAAGCCTTTGACAGCAAGCAAATTGGAGAAGACTTCATCATATCTTCTATGGAGATGGTGTAAAGATTTGAACCACGAGTTCCTTTTAACAGTTCCTTGCCATTAAGATCTCTAACAAAGCAGGTATGTTTTCTGAAGGCTACTTCTAGATCAGAATCACAGAATTGACCAACAGAGAACAGATTATGACCCAAACCTTCCACATAGTATACTCTAGAGATAACACTATCACCAACAACATAATCACCATAACCCTTAATTGCACCGAAATGATCATTACCGAATCTAACTGTCCCGATGAATTTGCTCACGAAGTTCATGAGCCGCGACCGGTCTCCAGTCATATGCTTGGAACAGCCTGAGTCCAGGTACCACAGAACGATTTGAATGATCTGCAGTTGAACACAGACAAGAATGGATAACTGGATAATTGGGATCCCCATGCAAGAATGGGTTCCACTTGGTTAGTAACAGTAATTGGAACACCCACATCAGAAACAGAAACATCCATATCAGAAGTAGAAGCAATGGAATCATTGGGAATAGATGCAATGCTGGTGTCTGTATTTGACCTATTCAAAGTATGTTTACTTCTTAAGGGAATAGTTCTACCAGTAGGCATCCATTTTCTAGTGGGCATAATCTTAGCAGTTTGAGAACAAAACTGATTATTCTTATGGCCAAAAGGTATCCAATAATAACCTATCTTTATAAAAGTTCTTCCTGTGGGTTTCCACTGTTTTCTAACAGTCTTTCGTTTTTGCCTTTTTGCCTTATTTGCACGATTATTAGCATTAACAATTTTAACTGGGCATTTGACAGCATTAGACAAAGCATTCACACCACATTCATGATTAGCAACAGAATTCAAGCAGACATCATTACAAGGTTTGCAGATAGTATCAGAATTCGAATTAATTACAGTACGCCTAAGGCTAATACTAGAATCAACACGATTCGTTT
This sequence comes from Chrysanthemum makinoi, assembly GCA_910596185.1. Taxonomy (NCBI): domain Eukaryota; kingdom Viridiplantae; phylum Streptophyta; class Magnoliopsida; order Asterales; family Asteraceae; genus Chrysanthemum; species Chrysanthemum makinoi. Next base: position 178,788,991 of record OU343221.1, read on the forward strand.
TATTCAACTCAAGCTTAAAGTTCCTAGATTGGTCTTCTACTCTCTTCCAATGCACATTCTTAGCTTGCAAGGTCCTATCATTCCTTGTATTGTCTTGAGACTTTGACCTGCTCGCTTTAAAGTCACTGATTACTCCTGTAGAGGGAATGGGAACATTAGTTGGTTGATCTAATTTTTGCATTCCTGAACTTGATGTGCAAGGATCTGAAGTACTAGAAGGCACATTAGTGTATACTTTAAGACTGTGATTTGAGCTTTTTGCAGGCACACTAAAGTTCACTTTCTTAGCACTAACATATCTGGAATCTGAACTACTTGAAGGCACATTAGTGTTTCCTTTCTTAAGACTGGGCATAGAACGGATTTCCTGCTTGGCACTAGGCATAGAACAAGGCATCACAGCTTTGCCTTTTGCACCTAAGGTTAAGGATTTGGGACATGTGGCAATTACACATTCTAGCAACTCTTGAGATCGTTTGGCCTGGAGGCAAGCAAACCTAATTTCACTATCAAGAGGTTTGTTAATGAAATCCTCTTCGACAATCTCACGGAGACATTCTAGACTATCCTTAAGGTGAGCACAGTATTCATGAAAAGCATGTTCATTATTCCTAAGATGAGGAGGAATATATTTAACTGTCACAGTGTATTTGCAGTCTAAGGGTGACTTTGAGACAACATTCTTATTGAAAACAAGTGGCAGTTTCCCATTTCCCTGACTTCTCAGATTCTCAATTTCCTTTTGTAGAGACGTTATTTTTTCGTTGTTTTGGTCACGGGTGACTTTTATTGAATCATATAACTCTTTAAAATGTCGTTTAACTTTTTCATTTTCTTCTAGAAAACTCTCGTTTTCCTTTTGTAAGGCATCAACTAAGTTTTGAAGATGAAAAGTTTGAGAATTCTGAGAATCTAAAGGAGGAGGGATTTGGGAGCCTGTCATATTGTTCGTTTGACCCTTTAATTGAGAGATTTGGGCTTTCAACTTTCTGATCGTGTTGCACTGAGCTTGAATCTGTTCATCACGTTTGTTAATTTGAAAAACTGCATCAAACTCTGGAGCATCTGACGATGTCTTGATATTTGAAGTTTTAACATTTTCTTTAAGATGTTGATATTTTAGTTGTAAATTAAAATGCTCAACTTCCAGTTTAGAAAAATGTTTAACCAAATTGTCGTGATCATCCAGTTCAATTTTCTCGTTTAGTTTAGAATTAGTTTTTCAAGCTCAATGACACGATCATGGGAGACTTTCAGGGCCACAGATAGTTCATGAAATTTGGAAGCATTAATAGAGCAATTTGAAGCAGTGAAAAAGATATCTTGAGCAACACATTCAGTAATAAGAGTCTCATTTAATGTATGCAAGTTCTTCCTCTCAATCTCATTATATTTTAGTGCACGCTCATAATCACTAACTTCAGCTACCATTGCATCAAATTCCTTTTCCATTCCCTTGATATTAGTTTCTATTCCCTTTTAAGACTCTCAAAGTGATCTTTCAGAAGTTTAAAGAAAGGCATGACCTCAGTTAAATAACATTCTTTCATTTGCTCAAAACCCCTTTCTCCTTCCGTTATACCAGTGGGTGTGATCCTTTTCTTGCAAGTTTTCTCAAAATCAACAAATAGTTGAAATATAACATATTGGCTAATTAAGGTCTTGCTTTTAGTGGCAATTTTTCTAGGAACAAGATGCATTGGTGTATTAGGAGGATACACAGTCGCTCTAGGCATTTTCCATAGGGGAGGGTTTGTTTCAACAATATTATCAGCTTTCTGCTTATCTAAATCCTTTTTCCAGAAAACTTGTTCGGGAGTCAACAATGTCTGAGGCTTAAACATGTTCAAGGAAATCCAGTTTTCCTTTTTGTAGTCATGGGGAGTGATAATTATTTTTTTTCTTTGCATTTAGGATCATCTAATTTTTTGTTCATCCTTTCCCTAGTGACTTCATCTGATTTCTTATCCTCCTCAGTGCACTCAACGCAACTAGGTTTCTGTCTAGGTTTAAGAATCTCATTGCCATCATAGATCACACTTTGAGCTGCTTTTGCTATCTTTCCGTACTCAGGGTTGGGTTTATCTATAATGGGAACACTATGCTTATCGCTTAGGACTCTATGTTTAGTGACCATGTGAGCAGTCTGAATGGTGTTTCCTTGTATGTACAACTTGTTTTCAAGTTTGTTTTTCAAAGTTTTCAGATTAGAAAAATCTCTCAAGAGTTTTGATTCCTTTGCATTAAATTCTTGCTTAAGCATTTTCACATTTTCTTGAAGTTCTTGTTTTTGCTTAGCTGTTTTAGAAAGTTTTTCTTGCAAGGAATTTAATTCTTGTTTCAATACTTCTTCTCTAAAATTACTTTTTCTAATGACTGTACGCACTTGGTCATCCATTTCCTGCTCACGAGTGGTCAACTCAAATTTAGCACGTTGTTCATAAATAGCAACACGTTCTTTATAGGCATTTAGTTCAGAAATTACAGAATCATCAGGGGCACATGCAGTGTATTCATCAAAAACATAGTCATTGTTGACTGCAGAAGATGCATCACTTGGTACACCTTCACTTTCACTTTGTTTCACGTATTGATCATATGGGATAATATCGATATTACCCATATTTTCAACATTTGATTCAATAGTTTCAGTTGAATGTACTTTGTCATGCATCTTTTGCACATCAGCATTATCGTATAGTTTTAATACCTCTGAGATGAGTTTGTCTCGGGATGGGCCAGCTAGTGGTGAAGAAGAGACCTTGGGAGAGACCATTGGAGAAATGCTAGCCATAAAAATTGTGTGTGCCGTAGGTCCATCATCCACATCAGAGTCGTATGCATCACAATCAGCGACTTGAAAGGCATTCTGATGATTGTGACCTATCTCCTGAATAGGCTGCTCATCCACATCTGCATCATAGGTCTTGGCATTGCCCTCAGCTAGAAACAACAATTCCTCTTCATCCAAAGTAGCACCATTGTCCTGAGCTTGTACCAGCAGCATCTTATCTCTGAAGTAATCAGCATTCTGTGGACGCTTTGGAGATGTACAGTTCCTTGCAATGTGTCCCTCACCACCACAGTTATAACATTTGATTGGCTTAGCTTGACCTTGGTTACCATTCCTTCCTCGATTCTGGTTGCCAACATAACCTCTACCAGCTCCACCTCTTCCCTGATCATACTGTCTTTCCTGAACTGGTTGCACCACGATCCTTCCATCTTTAACAGTGGCTTGATTGTGTGGGTTAGATGCTGTTCTGAGGTTGTTGTTGGTTTGTGGGAGAGAATTCATGTTTTGACTAATCAGAAGAGCTAGTTGATTAATGAAGTTACCCACGTGTGGATCAGCATCAGCTTGTTTGAACATAGGATCAGGAATGAGTTTGTGCTTACCATTACCCAAGGGTATGACTTGTGATGCTTTGGTTGTGATTCCGATGTTTGAGTAGAAGGCAGTTGAGTCATTAGACGAGCTTGTCTCTCCCTGGTTGGTTTTGAACTGATTGAGAATCAATTTTTCAAACATAGCATGTCTCTCATTCTGAAGGAGGAAGGCATAGAGTTGCTCATAGTTTGTATTCTTCAATCCTTTAGTGAGCTTCACAGCGGTGACAAACTTGTGCCATTCGGGATTCATGTTGTTCACAAATTTTGAGTTCAGCTGAATGTTAGGCATAGTCATTCTGATGTTCCTCATGTCATTCACTAACTTATGAAATCTCACATAGTACTCATAGACACTCTCATCTGGTTTCATCTTGAAGTGTTCAAATTCGTCATAGAGTTGGGATTCTCTGTCTTCCATAGTTAATTCTGAACCTGAGAGAAGCATCTTAACATTATCCCATACTGCCTTTGCATCAGTGTTATGATTGATCAGCTTGTAGATGTCTTTAGGAAGACCTTGAAGAACAATGTTTGAAGCCCTGATATCTGCATCGAATCTCTTTTTCTCCTTATCCTCAAGCTCATCATACATTTTAGGTCTGTCCATTCCGTAAACAGGAGTACCATCTTCATTAGTATCAAGTATGTCTCTAGTCGTCTCAACTCGATATGGTCCTTCATCAATGGATTTGAGAATGTTGACACCATTTTCCTTCCAAGGCAGTACAATCTGATTCGTTGAGCCCAAGAATCGTAGTCAGTTCTGTCAAGCATGGGTGGACGAGTATCTGAGCCAGCTGCTTGAACATCCTCGGCAACAGTGGAGATGACAGTAGGAACGTTGGTAGACATGTTTACAGTTTATACGGGATTTTATAACTCTATGATTAAACCGGGAAATAGATTCTTTCACGGGATTTTACTAAATCAAGAGAAAACCGTAAACAATCACTCAAGTCGCTAGAAGATAATGCACTAAGTCGCTAGAAGATAATGCACTAAGTCGCTAGAAGATAATGCACTAAGTCGCTAACGCTTAATTCGCTACACCACTAAGTCGCTAGAGTCCCAAGTCGCTAGACAAATGCAAGTCGCTAAGTAGTAACTCGCTAACCTCAAGTCGCTAGCGAAATTTTGGCAGCAATTCGCTACTCAAGTCGCTAGGAATACAAGTCGCTAAAGAGCAACTCGCTACAGACCAAGTCGCTACCACCAAGTCGCTACCCGTAGTGGAGAGTCCACTACTTGTACTGTAAATCGCTTGATCTAAGTCGCTAGCTCCAAACCTGTAACTCGCTACAAAAATGTGAAGCAAGTCGCTACGAAGAAACTTTTCCGTGGCTCAAGTCGCTAGCATGAAAAACACATAAACACCACTTTTCAATCCAAAAACAACCCAACCAAGATGATTTAAACCTTCCAAATCAAAACCTAAACACTTGTGATGATTCTAAACACAAAAGTACAACCAAAATCGAAACTTTAACACTAGAAATCAATCAAATGATGCAAAAACCACTAAACTTTTTCAAACTCAAAAACCACCTAAAAACCACTAGAAATCCAAAGATGTGCAAGATATGATCTAACCATGGCTCTTGATACCAATTGTAAGATATAACTTTTCACATACACATCAAACCATAACACAAAGTAGCATATAGATGGAATTCTAGAGAGAGAAAGTTAGAGGTTTAGGGAACTTAGTGAGAGAAAGTGAAAGATATTATTATGAGCTCCAACTCTCTACCTTGGGAGGTAGAGAGTATTTATAGTCTTACATAAATCGCCACACAACGGGCTGTGGATCAGGCATACAGTGGGTAAAGACCCGTCCGTCCTCCACGGTGTTACTTAACTAAATACTACTTAACTAAATATTACTATGACTACGAGCTTTCTAACGATTACATATACTTGAGGTGACCGACTCTTTAATACCGGGAATTTCTAATTCCTAACAGACACTTTCGTGTGTTTTATTGCTAACTGTTGTTTGCAGGTACACTTGGACGGTTGCAGCTGATCAGAATTGAGGAGGCAATCCAAAGCCGCATGCCACCGCATCCACACTTGTGAACAACCCGTACTTTCAGGTCTTTTCTCGAAACATTTTATGCCTCACTATTTCAACATTTATTCGTAAACTTGGTTTACTTGCCAAATTCGCGTAAACCTTTAATGGTTTTAGCGGCGAATTCATATCATACATCACGTACATTTCATATTGACTAAGATTAGTCTACATTTCATTGCATCATTTTTGCATCATGTAGAATTATTCAAATGACATTTTATTTTCACTTCATCGCTATTTTTATATCAATAAACGTTATCGCGTGATTATTATTTTTAATATTTAATCCCGTTACTTTTCAAAATGAATCCCATGTATTTTTAAACTTACATTTAGTTTATAACAACTATATTTTTAGTTTTCCTAGTGTTTCAAATTTTTGGTACATAATCGTGTTAAAGTTTAAATATTACGTCGTTTTTCTAAAATTATAAACGATAATTATTTATATCACCTCAAATTCACAAGAATGTATTTTTACAATTTTTATTATTTCATACATTCTATTTTGAATCTATTAAAAATTCACTGTACCAAAAGTTACCATTTATCTTACACGTTAACTTTTCCTATCCAAGTTCTACACTTTTCTACAACAAGAATATACAGTTATAACTCTTATATATAAACCAAGCTCAACAACTATGAAATTTTTTCATATTCACCCCCCCTTTCCTCATTATTTTTATTGTCTTTTTGTCATAGATATTTGTTTTATTCAACTTGAACTTTCTCTAACCAACTTATTTTCACACTTCTCATTCCATTGTACCCTCAAATATTTCAAGTTTGTACAGGGAAAATGTATTTATGATTGGTATGGTCTTGTGAGGATATAGATTTATACATAAAGACTTATTTATTTCACTAACATAAAGTCTTACTCACCTCTTCTCATCATCTCATCTCATCATCACTAGTTAGAAAAACTTTTCTCTCTTTGGTTTTTCTTCTCCACAAACCGTCAATAAGAGTTCATCAAGGGATCATTAATTTTTCAAGTCAAGCTCTATACAATCTAGTTTATACTCTTTATTAGGTTTTGAAATAAAAACCAAGAGTATTTAGGTTAACCTTGTTTAATTTTCACCTCATCATCACTTGTAAGCATGTTTCTTTTTCATTTTCATATTCTTTATCATTTCATATGTATCTTTTCATTTTTGGAGCAACATGCAGACATGTGATTTATACCATTTTTACTTGATTTTTGGATTTTTATATATATTGGTCATCCTATAATTATCCCCTTGGTATTCATTGGTCTTGATGGTGATTAGGAACCCATGACACCCTAAGAAGGTGTATGGTAGGATTAGATTAGCTTTGGAGTTGATTTGAAGGGATTGGAATAGGTTTTGTCCGAGAAAAACTATTTTCGATACGTATAAAATAGGTTCTGTCCTTTTGTTTTGTTTTTTCTGGAAAATCCGACAGTAGGCACGAATTTTTGGCCTTAATATTTAGAAAATACTTTAAAAAGCGAATCCGTGGCCGCTTGAACGGATTAAAACGGAGTTATAACGAAGCCGTGGTGAATTTTTAAAAGTTTGACAGACGAAAATTATAATTTTCAGAAATTTCAGCAACAATATTTTTATTTGTTCGGTCAAAAACGAGCCTTAAGCTTCACAAATTATTTCGACTTCTCAAAAATATATTAGTTTACTTCGATACGAAGCTAAGGACGTATTATACGTCGAAAACGGATTTGAAACGACAATTTGCAACGTTTTCAAAAACTTGCCGTAACTATTAATTTCGAAACTAGATTATTTTTTACGATACAATGTTTCACGGTAGCTGTAATCCCCTTTTGAGGCTGTTTTTTTTTTAACAAGGTTGTGAACTTTTTAGAACGAATTTGTCTTCTAGTAAATCAAGTTCACCAACGGCCATATTTTTTCAAAACAACCAATCTGTTTTGTAAAGCGGAGTTATAGTAAATATTTATGGATGTTCAACTTGTCCGAAACTCATTTTCGGCACACAATTCAACAAATCACTATCTTTAACCCTTAATATCTTTATGATCGCACCTTTTGGACGAAAACTCTGAACTGAAACTTCTAATATCGATAACAAACTTTCCAAACGTCGAGTTTCGTTCCTAAAACGTCGACGTACACACCGTTTTACGACATTTTCCCAAAGCCATTTTTGTTAATTTCATGAATATTCCGACGACATTGTTTTGCGACGAAAAGTGATAATTTCACCGTAAATCATTATAAAACCATTATAGGATGACATTTTACTAAAACTTGTAAAGTAATTTTTGATTGGTCAAGACGTCAACCGAGTATTTTTCGACGATGAGTACTATTTTTCCAAACTCGCAAATGGTATAAATAACATACGAAATGCATGCATAACATTACATTGCAACTTATGACATATCATATCAGTCATATAGGTCCATTTTCAGATTCCGCTATATTATCCAGTGGAATCCACCTTTTGTCAGCGGAATCATTGCAACAGGTGAGTTTTCATAGCCCCTACTTTTACTTGTTTTCATAACTGTTTTGGGGGGGATACATGCTCAACTATTCATTTACTTTTAAGTTACTCTAAACATTTAGGATTACTGTGAGTTCATAGCCCCACTTTTACTTTTGTAATGTTTTACAATCTTGGGAGTACTGCTCATTTTAATTAACACAAATGCTTGAACTGTATGCTATAATCCATGTTTTATTGTCACTAATATTTGCCATGGTCGAGTCCTACATCATGAACCATGAGTCCTTGCGGGTGCGCGAGTATAGTGAATATTCCTATTGGAATTAACAACACTCCCGCTCCTTTGACCCATTTAGGGGAATCGAGCGCACTATATTTGCATCTTAAGGTAATTGGCCAAATTACCTATTGGGCGGCGATGAAACGATGATTACCATTTTTCTTGGTGCATGTTTTACGCTTTGGTGTCATGAACTTAGTGAAATAAAACGATTTTTGTTTTTTAAAACGATGATGTGAAACAATTGAACTCACACTACTGATGATGTTTTCAACACGAATTATTAGAACCTATGGTTTACGTCGAGTTAAGGACTTTGTGAATTCAATTTGACTATTGTGTTGTTGAATATAAACTATATTACATATCCCGGCAATGGGTTGTGAACACACAGGTTGCAAGTTTTGGTATTGGGCGGGGCTTTGGAACTGAGGGGATTTACAATGCCTTTGCTGCCTAACGATTTTCGATACATTGAGCCATGCACTATTTTGTGAATTCATTTGACGATTTCTGTTGAACCTAACCATGCATATTCTGGCAGTGGGTTGTGAACACACAGGTTTCAAGTTTTGTATGGGCGGGACTTGGAACTGAGTGGATTTACAATGCCTTTGCTACATAATCGATTTTGATAGTCTTTACAATTCAACGATTTACAATGCCTTTGCTGCATAAACGATTTCAAAGGCTTTACTTTCAATACAAACTCTATGGAACTCACTCAACCTTTGTGTTGACACTTTTAGCATGTTTTATCTCAGGTAATTAAGGCATTCACTTCAGGCATGCATTTGGCACATCATGGAGTTCGTGGTGACGACGCGTCTCACTTGGGTTTTACGCACTTTAAAACATCGTTTGGAGTTGTATCAAAACTTATTTCCGCACAGTTGATTTTCATTTGGGATCTACTTTGTAACCTGATTATTTTATTAAATCAAACGAGTATTTTCCAAACGACACTTTAGGTCATTCAATATACTGTGATGTGATGCTATGACAGTCAATCCCCAGGAATTCCATTCCGCTGCAACCAGGTATTGGGGTTGTTACAGATTGGCATCAGAGCTTTCGGTTATAAGAACTAGGTTGCATCATTGCCCCTAGACTATAACTACATTATCATAGCATCTCATCATTTCATCATAAGTGCATGTTCACTCTACATGCGGTTTATACGTACATTTTTCGAGTTATTTACTTTCATTTCAGATCGATTGTCACATTGATGCCTTCAAATACCCATCCCATCATACTCACATCACTTTGACGTGGAGAATGCCCTGTCATTCCCTATCACAATTTTTTACACCGGTTGACTCAACACCAAACATCAAATAGTCGTAGTCCAAGCATTGCATAGTTACTCCTAAATTATACATAGCCGGATCACCTATGTCTAATTCAGGAAGAATCA
>OU343221.1:178798726-178906835 GCA_910596185.1 Chrysanthemum makinoi
TTCAAAATGATAAAAATATCACAATAAGTGTTTTATGTGTTTTAAATGCAAAAATATCAAAATCTGGTGAAAACGTATAAAGTTTGCATAATTGGCAGTTTTAGTCCCCCAAGTTTCAAAAGTTGTCAAAAACAAGCCCCCGTAAATCTAAATAAAGAAAAATGTTATTCAAGGTCCCTGAAATATTTTAATTTGTCAAAAATGGTCCTTGAATAAATCTTTTGTTAAATGGCAGAAAAGGTCCCTCAACTTTCAAAAATGACAATTTAGGTCCCTTAACTTTCAATAATGGCAAGATAGGTCCCTAAACTTTCAAAGCTTGTCAATAATGGTCCCTTGAAGCAAAGTTTGGAAAATTACAGGTTTGGTCCTTGGTCTTTTCAGAAAATACAAAACAAGTCCTTGTTAATATTAAACAAAAGACTTGTCAAAATACATTGTGAACCCCTACCACATATACCTTTGACCCCTGTCACAAACCATTTTGACCCCCCAGTCAAACCAAGCCAAACAGTGAATCCTTTCCCTCCCTGTTGGGTTTCTTCTCCTCCACTTGCCTGCTATATCCTCTGCAACACCTCACCAATTCCATCTCCCAACACCTTATCTCTTCCACATCAACTCTCCCATCACCCCTACACATCCACCCCCTAGTTGATAAAGCAGGGCTACAAGTCAAATAACAGGCTTCCCGCCAAAATGATTAAAACAGGAAACTCACTCCAAACTCTCCCATTGGCTCTAAAAAAAGGTGGGATTTGATCTAGAGGACACGTGGAGACTTCTTGAAGTATAAAAAAGGAGAAAGACAGAGGAGAAGACGAGTAGTTAGTTTTTAATTTAAATGTATGTCGTTTTTTTAGAAATGTCTTAGCTTAAATTTTAAAGTGTAATTTTTTCAGTTTCTATGTACTGAATTTAAGTTAATGAAGTGTTTGTATTCAAATCTAAGTTCTAATTCAAAGTTTTATTTAAGTTTCATAATCTCATGCTCACTGTTGAAAAATCCATTTTCAAAGTCTTATATCCAAATCTTTAACAAATTATTTTAATCTCAAATAAGCTTAGTTAAGCTAATTTTAGCTTTTGTTAAGCTTACAAATCAGTTTTAAGCAATTTTCATGAAAAGTCAACAAAAGTCAAAGTGGGTCAGTTTTGAAAGTCAACCTGGTTTGAGGGTCTTGAATCTGTTAAAAGGTTGATTTTAATGGTTGGGTAAGTGATTCATCCAGTTTATGTCATTATTCATCAAGGTCTTAAGTTTAAGTCCAATTTGAGTTTTCAAAGGAATGTTTGGTTTAGTCCTACTTTTGGGTTAAAACAAGTTTGTATCCTCTTTGACCACTAAGGTCAAATGTATTTTAAGTATTCAAGTCAAATTGTATAAGTTAGGAAAAGAGTTTTACAAGTTTTCACAGGTTTGAGTTTTATCTCGCTTCAAAAAGAAAACAATATTTTGAGTTTCAGCTTTTGCTCAGCAGCTTAAGCAAAAGTAGGTTGAGATAGAAAATTGGAAAAATAAAAAATTGACTCTTCACCAGCTAGTGTAATTGTAGTTAAAAGGAAAAAATTCACAAAAATGTTTAACTAGGGCTGCAGTGGGTTCAAAGTGGGTGGTTTGGAGCATAACCGTTTGCAAGGTGGTATTAAGTCCAACCGCAAGTTTTCTTAGCTTGTTAATAAGTCAGTAGACACTTATTAATAGCAAATTGTTGGGGGCAAAAGCAAGATGGCTAGATGGACTCCTTAGGCTCAGAAGCTCAAAAGATCATTCATTCCTCAGCTTATTCAAAGTAAGCCCCAAATAAGTCTCTTGAAATCAACCTGCCGTGACTTATGCACTCGCAGCCTTGGTTCCATTTTATTTTAAGCTTATCAGCTGATCTTGTTAGTTCATTTACCTTGCCTTAGTGATTTTTGGATATTCTAGATTAGGTGTACTACCTTGTAGCTTATTTTATGCTTATTACTGATTATTGTCCAATTATATGCTCATTTTCTATATTATATTAGAATTTCCTCAAAACCTTATTTCCCTTTAGTAGATCTTTACTTCAGTTAACCTTAGCTTATTTTGGTTATTATATATGCATGTTAGCTTATTTGATTAAACATCTGCTTATTTGTTGCTTATTTATGCTCATCAAATACCAAAAGGGTGTTTGTTTGTTCTGTCTAAATCAAGGTAATAAGGCCCAACCGCTATTCCAAGTGATTGACAAACAAAGTTTTTACAAAAAAGTCTCATTTCTATCTTATAAACAAGTTTCAAAAGAAAAAATCAAGAAAAAAAATAAAAGTAGCAAAAAGCTAGGAGGCAGGCTCGAACCTGAGACCTCCTAGCTTTGAAGGTGATAGCTTTGTACCTGGAACCATAAGCGCCCTTGGGACTTTCTTGTCATAGTTTGCAAAGTCAAATACATAAGGGCGTTTGGTTGTTTGTCCTTTAAGCACTTCGTGGCTTATTTGGAGCTTATTTTACAAGGCAACCACCACGTTTTTCATTTTTCTTAGAATTAGTATTATCTAAAGTAGTTTTTGTGAATTTTTCGGATTTTTCTTAAAACATTTAGTATTTTTAATAATTAAATTAGTGTAAAATCGTTTTTAATTCGTAATAAATAAAATAAAACTCAAAAAAATATTCCGCTTTTTCCTAAAATTTTCTTTTGTCATGTAGTACGTGAGAAAATTGTTTTCACATTCGTAGGACTTTTATTTCACAAATTTTACGTTTTATCTTGCGCCCAACAGAATTTTCGCATACATAACGACGTTTTCATTTTAGGCCACGCTTTAGATATTTTAAGTTTTCGTTTTAGTTAAAATAGTTTATTTAAGTTATTTTGTTTTATAAAATCACAAAAACATCATTTTAAATATAGTGATAGCGTTTATTTAATAGATTTTATCTTTTTAATTTCCTTTAATTTACATTTAAGCCCCTGTAGTTTATGGGCTTCTCCTTAGTTATAATCATCATCAAAAATCCTTTCCCGTTCAAATCCCTCGATCACTACACGTTTGACTATTCTTCGCGCAAAACTCGCTGGGACTTAACGACTGGGAAACACTATACTCTCCTCGATCTTCATTGCATTCGTGCTTGAGCAGCTTTTAAGTTTTACAGCTTGGTCATTCACAAGTGGGCCTTATGCGGAGAAAACTTGACGGTTCTTCGCGGATCATGGATATCTCCTAAATATGGAGATAATCATTCCTCAACCAACTTAGGCGGATACTGTTGTTGAGGAACACGGAACCAACAAGGATTCCGTACGTATATAAAGGGAATCATATCCCTCGTTTAAGGTACGATCTACAAAACCCTAATTCTCCTTAAACCCTAAAACCGATTACTTACTCTCACGCCGGAGGATAATCGTGGGAGACAATCCCACGGTAAGCCTAACGGTGTTTTCTGTCTCTTAGTGCGCAGGTCTTAAGCAACGATTCTCAATTGGTACGAGAGCCGGAGCTCCAAACAAGGAACGCCCAACTTTTGTATCAACAATGGTAATGAGTGATGTAGCTAATGATTCCCTTTTATGGAAGGAATTGGAACTTTCATGAGTACCAATGAATGAACAAGGATGACACTAAAGATGAGAGTGTCAATTGAAGCTAAATGATCCTAGAGATCAGATAGTGACTTTATCCTTTGGAAAATATCCTAGAGGCTTAAGATGGAAAAACTAAGATTTGATCAATTTTGACCAACTTTGACGTAAGGATGATTATGATCAATTTTGCTATAGAAGATTTCCTAACGTTTAGATATGAGGGATCATGTGAAAAATGATGTGTGAGCTTTAAGAGAGGAAGAGTAATGGATTAGAATGAATCGATAGATCTACAAGCGTCTTTGAGTATGATCTAGGTGAGTTATGTGTGAGTAGGAAGGATCTACTTAACTTGATAAGGACTTAATTTGCCTTAAGATACTATGTTTAGCTTAGTGTGAGGTGTTCTAAGGATATGTTTGAAATACAATGCTTGCAATTGCATTTTCTATTTACCGGATCCCACGGTTCCCTAAGTGTAGGGATCCGTCTAGCACAAACTTTGGGATCCGGCCCATCTCGCTCAATGTAACCTTTACTAAAGGTATACAATGATCTTGACAATGCATTATATTCAAAGGTTGGTTTAAAGAGGTTCTAACACTAAGATATCAAATGTAAGATGTTTGATTTCATGAAGGAAATATGATTACATTGATAAAGCACTAGTACGAGAGGATTGATCCTATTTGAAATACTACTAGGTTCCTTGAGTGTTTTCGCTAGGAGGATCATTACGTGATTGATGAGTGTTGGTGGAATCAAGAATGAAGAAAGTCTTCATGAGAGATATGTTTAGTGGTTCCATCATCTTGTTCACAAGTACGTACAACGGACTTTGAAATTGAGGATGAAAGTGCATAACGTTGTGATAGAGGCATGTCAAGAACATTCCATAAGGGATGAGTTTATTCTTGGAGCCTTGAAGATTTACAATTCGCCTTGCGAAGAAGTAGGCGAGATTGTATGGTTGTTGTGTTATCAAACAGTACAACATGTGAACACAACAAGCGGGAAGGATTTCTCGATTTCCCCTAAGACTCCAAACATTTTCACGTAGGATGAGTGCAAGGGGCTTGTACTCTTCTCGGATGTCCCATGTGAAGATAATGTTTGGATCGGAGTAATATGGTCGAGGTTTGCATATTATGCGATGTAAATCTTCCGGGGAGGGTATGTGTGAACAATATGGACTATTTTCTTCACGAAAGTTGAAGAGAGAATCAAGAGACCAATCTTCTGTGAAGGCACATTGTCCATGATTTGGAATTCGGAGGATGTGAGCAAAATGCCCAAGGGTTAAAGTAAACTTTTGGTTTTTGATATAAAACCAAAGAGATAGAGAGCGATCCTCGTTACGAACGAGTTCAACTTGACGGAAGAATTCCATTATGAACCTTGGACATATCTTCTCGTTGATTTCAAGAAGACATTCTAGTCCTATGGCTCAGAAGGAAGTATTGATACCTTCTTCGAATTGTATAGAGGTGTCTACAATATGTCCTTCGTGGACGTGACGGTTTTCGAGGTTGTTGAACCCACGGACATGAATGCCAGGTGTGTTGGGTTCAAGGGAGATGTTCGGAGTGTACACGCTAGTGAGTGAAAAATCAAACTCATATTCATGCGTCATGGTTGAACCTATAGAAATGATGAGTTAATAAAAAGTGATGTTTGTGGTCAACCTATGATTATCTAACGTTTTTATTAGATTTTTATTATCAATGGTTTTTAACAAGAAAGACACTTAACTCACTTATGGTTTTGACATTCTAGTGGAGTATTACTTTTAGAAGAAAAGTATTTTTTTAATTTGCATGAAAAATTGTTCTCCAGTAGGACGGATCCCATGGTTCCTTTTCAAAAGGGATTCGGCTGGTATAACTTCCAGGATCTGTAGATCTGTAGTTACAGAAATAGATTTTATGAAAAGCATACGTTTTTAGATCTCATATTTTTATAGCAAGATATGTGTTTTAGCCTACATTTTCTTTTAACATGCATACATGACTTCTAATGTATCACGAAAGAAAGAAATAAAACAAAGAAAAATGATAAACACATAATAACCTAGATAACTAGACTATTAGTAATATTTCATTTCAATACTAAGAATGATACAAAGGATTGGGTATATAACCCCAATGTAGTTTAACAACACAAAGTAATTGTCTCTGTATGTGAACTTCATCATAGGGAACACAAGTGCGATGAGTATTAAGACGATGAGTACGAATGCGATGTAAACCATGTTGAAGACGATCCTTCTTGGTTTCGGTTGGGATAAGATGGAGAGGAAGATGAAGTTTTGAATGAGAGGGAATTTTTGAAATTGGAAGATTTGAAAAAGTGGGTGTCGAGTGGCATATTTATGGGGAAGGAGTATTTTTCAAAATTTGTGTTTTGTTTTATCATTGGATTAAAAGAAATAAAAACATAAGTTTTATATACCACGACTTTAGACGAGAAATATAACACGTATGTTAGAAAAAGGCTTCCTAATGAAGCTTCATGTAAAACATGTATATGCACAAAATATAATTATATAAATACCTAAATAGGCATACTTAATTATCAAGCAAAATAAAAAAAAATCATACCTCTAGCGCACTTAGGAATGTCTTTACAAATGACACAACAAATGTCACTTAGATGATTCCCGCTCCTTTGTGTTTAAGATACCTTCTTAAGGAAGGTACTCTTGTTACCAAGCGATTCCTATAGCTTGGTGGGTATGAGCTTTGACTAATCAACATGACAAAGAAGATTAGTGCAATTAAATAAAAAAGAAAAAAGAAAAATGTTGTTATCAAAATAACATCCAAACATATAGTTTTAAAAGACATGGTGTTTGTTTTTCTGAAAAACCTTCTTTGTAGTTTTCAATTAACCATGGATCGTATCAAGTTTTTAAAGTACAATATACTTCAAGAAACTTGGTAACGAAGCTCTGATGCCAATTGTGGAAAACTAGAAGGGGGGTTGAATAGTTTTACCAATTAAAACTTCCTTTTAATCTATCTAGATCGACTTATGTCAATCTATTTGGATGTGTGTGTTGGATGTTGATAAACAAGCATATAAATATATGTAATGAAAAGATAAGAGTAAGAAGCACAAAACCAGAACGCGAGTATTTATAGTGGTTTGGCTACAAGGACACCTTCCTTTCCCTACTCCACTCCCCGAGTCACCTACTCGAGAGTTCGTAATCACTACACCAATATCCTTATGGCGGAGAAGCCTTCACAACGTCGCCTACCCTTTTTCCGGTGCTAGGCTAACCACCGGGTTCTTTCACACCAGGGTGAACCACACCTACACAACGTCGCCTACCCTTTATAAGGTACTAGGCTAAGTACCTAGTTCTTTCACACCAAGGTGAACCACACCTACACAACGTCGCCTACCTTTTACTAGGTACTAGGCTAAGCACCTAGTTCCATTGCAATGGAGGAACTACTACCCAACACTACACCAACGACTAATCCCAAAGGAGATCTACTCCTTTACAACATCATCAAGGATATCAATATCCTTGGATCTAGTACTAAGCTATCTGGTAAATCGAAACACACCATATCGAATGTACATCTAAGGCACCTTTCACTAATGCCTTTAGCTAGATCTTCAAGACACCTTTCACTAATGTCTTATGGCTAGATCTTCAAGACACCTTTCACTAATGTATTCGTCTTGACCCTTGAGACCTCTTTCACTAATGCCTTCAACACTACACTTCTTAGAAGAAAGAAAGGAATCATCAACAAGAAGACTTCAGTAGCCTTGATGATGAGGAAGCATGGCAACTCATGGACTTGAGCTTGCTCGACTTCAAAGGTAGTGATCTTGCCTTTAAGAGGAACCTAGAAGATCACACAAAAACAAAACTACAAACATAGATCCCTTGGATCTGAGGTTAGTAAGTTTTTAACTCAGGGAGAAAGTGTGTTAGAAAGGGGTGAGAAACAATGAAGTTATGGCTCACTATTTATAGAAGAAAAAATATACTGTTCCCCGGATCCCACGGATCCCTTCCACAAGGGATCCATCTAGCGTAAAGCTAGGGATCCGTGGGACGCTCCCCTTTACCCATGGGTATTTTGGTTATGGGTCATGGGTTGATCCATGGATCATTAGCTAGATACAATGTATCTCTTGAGGCCAATGCACTTAGTCACTTGGGTATGGGTTGATCCATGGGTTATGGATATTGTCCATGTATGATATAAGCATGATGTCATGCAATGGGTTATGGGTAAAGCTCCGTGGGTCATGGGCTTTGGGTTGTACCCAACTACATTCAGTGTATTTGCCCAATGGATTATGATACTTAAGTTTCTATCCATTTATATTACCCAATATACTACATATATTTTACCCAAATATGTAAACACTAGTTGTTGTACATATGTAATATTAAATCATAAAATCACTTATACTTGTTTTAGTGTTTTATGTGAAAATGTGAATATGTTAGAAACTATTAGTTCAAACCATTTACGTATTTTATTTGTTTCGTTAAAATGATTTTACGTTTGTTATTGTTAGGACCAAAAAATATATAGATTTATGTGGTTTTGGGAGGTCTAGGTTGGTGGAAGAAGATGAAGATCTTCATCCTTTTTAGAGAGAGAAACTAGAGAGAGGGAGGAGAAGATAAGGATAACTTTTATTGATGAAAACAAACACACACTAACCAAATGCTTCACCTCACCCCTCATGGAGAGTCATGAGGGGTATATATAGGCCCTATCTTTGCCACTTAAACGATACTAGTCCCTAAGGGCAAAGTATACTACGCGTCTAGTCCAATTCACGTAACTGACGTTATCTTTATAAAACGCGAGGCTAACAGTCTCCCTCCAAGATATCGTCACACGTGAATGGTTACAATGAGACCTATAAATACAAAACAAAGTAAATTACAATAGTAATGAAAAATGTTGACTTTGTTGAAGCGCAGAGTCTCTGTAGTCTAGATACTGAGGCAAACTTGAAGTTCTACCTTCCGATGACCTCAGCATTTGATCTTTGGCACTGACGACACAAATTCTTGTAGCTCTGAACTTCAACTGTAACGGTCTAGTTAGGTTATTACTCCCTCCTAACTAGTGAGCCTTTTTTCTTTTTCTTTGCTCCCTCCTGAACCGACAACACTCTTCCAACACGCAACGGAGAAAGTATACTCTTGAAGCACAATGGTTGTCGTTCTGGGAACATCATATCAACATAAATCACTTAGTATTGCATCCAAGTTGGCAAAAATCCCCGATGTACATACACTACTTCTCCTTCTTCAGTCTTAAGCACAATTCCATTCGTAATCCAATCACGGAATATGAAATACCAACTTCTCCCTCCTGATGGTTGCGAGCTATTGGAATCTTCATAATGTTGCGTACATGCCGTATTACCTTCTTGATGCAATATTAACATCATAGCTTGATCAAAATTCTGTGAGAATATGTTGCAAAAATACTCTCAATAATTTTCTCAAACCAACCTTAAATCGAACCTCCTTTGAATTCACCGGCTAATAGTAATGACCACATATGGAGATAACCCGATACGACTGACTTGAAAAGCAAATAAACATCCCAACTTTGTGACTTGCTGCTTGTTCTAAATTTTTGAACAATCCACAACTCCGTGTGACACTGAGCACTACAACGTAACTCCTTAAAGTGATGGTTACACACTGTTAGCACTACAACGTAATCGCTACCGTTATAACCGTGATTTTCAAATTTCATAATGTACTCCAACAAGTTATCTTGAGACATGCATCCAACCAACCATCGTCTCAAAGATAAATAAGTCCACCCGTGAAACGTCACTTCAATTTCTCGTAAGCAATACCGTACAAAAACCCCGTAGTCATTTTTTCATATCTTCGTTCAAGCCGTGAATTATGTATCCCTCCGTGAAAATATACCATACCAAAAATATCATTCGGTTTACCAATAATAAAAATTGTATCTCAAAATTTTGTGACACAAAATTTGATAGACAATTTTTATGTTAACCATTAATTCGTTTGAAATATACTTTGAAACCCAACCCACGATCCAGTCCAGTCTGTGAACACCCTGATCACCAGCTCAAAATGAACGATCATAGAGGCCCAAGTGGATAGTAAAACCGGATCCAAAGAAATCCTATATCCGATCCAGACACAAACTATCTCCACTACATAACCTAACCCTAAGTCACATAAGTGATAAAAACGCCCCCATCACACATTTTCTCTCCCAAGATAGATCTGGAAAAAATATCAAAATTCCCATTCACAAATCTCATCTCCTCTATATTTCAACATCATAAACGAATCATCCAAACACAAATACATCCTAATCCGACCCTTTTCTTCGTGTGCTACTTAATCCGAATCACGAAATCAGAGAAAATGACTTCAAGATCATTAGAATATGGTCTCGGGTAGGTGTAATTGTTGTATATTCGTTTAAGTTCTAAACCGAACCAAGAAAGTGAATTAACATACTTGTTATTTTACTTTACTTAATATTCGGATAATAACACAATAAAATCGATGATGAAATTGATTCATTTAAAATAATCATAAAAAGATTACAAAAAAAATTGAATCAAAACTGAGATTACTTGTATATTTTCTTTTTGAGTCTTGATTGAATAAGAGATGGGGAGTGATAGTGAGGGTTTTTGAAGTGAGTCTAGGTCTAGGATTGGTTTTGTATGGTTTCGAACTCAGTTTTTTCATATAGTTTGGAGTCGGTTTTGGTTGGTTCCATCGGACTGAGGTCTATTTAGTTGTTTTGGTATTTGGTATGTGGTCAAGGTCTTTGTATGTTTTACGCATAACATTTTTCCTCTTTTCTGTTATTACGCGTAAGGTTCTTAGCTTATGCGTAAACATACGCGTAACATTGCTTATGCTTACGCGTAACCTTGCTTAGGCGTAAAGCCAGAAGCTTAGGCGTAAAAGCATACGCGTAACATTTCTTACGCGTAACTTCACAGCTACGCGTAACACCTCTGTAGATCCTCCTTATGCGTAGAAAAAGGGTTTTGACCCTTTGACTTTTTCCGGCGAGTATTTCAGACCATGTTATTCCGTTCAGCTTCATACGTTACCCAGAAAAAGCATAAAAAGTGCTTCTTTTTGACCAGTTTGACCACGAAGATGACGGTTTGACCACAAGTATTTCACAGTTTTGGTATAAAAAAGTCACATAAAAGATGAGACCAAAGTCTGTCTTGGACCTGTAAAGACGCAAAACAGATATTGTAAAACATGAATGAGAAGGACTTTTTGACCAAAACAAGGATACTCAAATACATGTTAAATTGTTAACCCACAAATCGGAAAAAAAAATTCCGACCCACATAATAAGCACAAAAACAGTCAACAAACTTGTATAAAACCCACATAAATCATCAAAAGTTAACCATGGCTCGTTATACCAATTGTTAGGATCGAAAAACTTATAGATTTATGTGGTTTGGAGGTCGGGGTTGGTGGAAGAAGATGAAGATATTCATCCTTTTTAGAGAGAGAAACTAGAGAGAGGGAGGAGAAAACACAAGACAAGTTTATTGATAAAACACACAACACACTAACCTAATGATTCACCTCACCCCTCATGGAGAGTCATGAGGGGTATTTATAGGCTCAACAAACCTTAACTTTGCCACTTAAACGATACTAGTCCCTGTGGGCAAAGTATACTACGCATCTAGTCCAATTCACGTAAGTGACGTTATCTTTATAAAAAAGCGAGGCTAACAATCTCCCTCCTATAAGTTGTGGTCATGGTCTTGTTTACGCGTAACTCCCTTTTCTTTTGAAACCTTATGCGTAAAAACAGGTCATAACCTTACGCGTAACTTCATGCTTATGCGTAAGCTTACGCGTAACCTGCTCTGATTTGTGATTGAAGAAAAATAAACGTTTTTACAGCTTATTTGTATAAATAAACATTAGAAGATCGTAAAATATGAATAAAATTTTTTACGGCTTATTTGTATTAACATACCTGATCCACAGTCCGTAGGTGACGTATTTTGTAAGACACTATAAATACCCTTTGCGTCCCAAGGAAAAGGGTGGAGCTTCATAATATACTTTACTTTCTCTCACTGGAAGTTCCCATTTCTCTCCATCTTTCTCTCTCTAGAACTCCCTAAAATCGAACCAAGTTATTGTGTGATTGTGTGTTTATGAAAATCAATATGTACAAATGGTATCAAGAGCCAAGGTTTGATCATCTACTTTACATGCTCTTGGATTCTTGATTGGTTTTTCATAAGTTTGGGTTTGAATGAGTTTAGAGACATTTTCATCTTTTTGATCTTATTTAGTGATAAAGTTTGGATTTTGATTGTACTTTTGTATTTAGGATCATCATATAAGTTTAGTTTTTGGTTTGGAAGGCTAGATTCATCTTGGTTATGGTGTTTTTGATTGGAAAAGTTCGGTTTTTAGGCTTATTCTTGACTGCGACTTGACTCACAGAATACATTTCTTGAATGCGATTTGACCGTTTTTGAGTGCGAGTTGATCAGTTTTGATTGCGGTTTGATTTATAGTTCTGCGGTTTGTGATAGTTATCGCTGTGAGTTGAGTGTTTTTGGCTGCGTTTTGAGGTAGAAAGGACAAAAGGACAAGTTGTGGGTGTACTATTGAAAGTAACGTGTAGGGTGAAATTTGTTTAATCACTGCGTTTTGTTCACTACGGTTTGACAGGTTGTGCGTTTTGTCTTTGCGGTTTGTCTTTGCGGTTTGTTACTTAGTGCAATTTGTCACTGAGGTTTGTCACTTTCTGCGGTTTGTTCCTCCGACTTGTCAATACTGAGATTTGTTCCTGCGACTTGTCAATACTGCGATTTGTTCCTGTCACTTGTCAAATCTGCATTTTATTGCTTGCGACTTGGTTCACTACGTTTTATCTCACTGCGTTTTAACCTAGTGCGTTTTGTCACTTGAGATTTGACATTTTTTGTGTTAAGTTCGACGGTTTCCTCTTGATTTAGTAAAATTCCGCGACAGAATCTATTTTCGGTTTAATCAAAGAGTACTAAAATCACGTCTACTTAGGAGAAATTCCACTCTAATACTGCTGTTGCAAACTCTTCAAACGACTCAACTGCATTTCTTTCAAATGTGAGGATAAGTAATCAAGCATCACAAGTCATAACATCCTCTTAGAATCAGAAACAAATTACCATACTAGACTCAGGATATACTCCATCTGACATGTTGATTGAAAACCTTGCAAACCAACTGGCTCTACTGGTTCAACAAAACAGAAACTCACTTCCTGAAAGCAACAACCAACTTAAAACTTCATCTAATCTACATAATCAAGCCACTGTGGAAGATGGAATGGCTGTGGTTCAGAATTTGCAAGGAAGGCAGAATATGAATCCAAGATATAATGCACAGGGGAATATGTGAGCTGGAGCAGGTTATGGGGTTGTTCAGAACCGAGGAAGGATCATGGTTCAGGGTTAAAGGAAGCCTATTAAGTGTAACAATTGTGGTGGAGAAGGACACATTGCTAGGAACTGCACTCAACCGAAATGTCCACAGAATGATGAGTACATCAGGGATAAGATGCTGCTGATGCAAGCTCAAGATAGTGGAGCGGTGTTGGATGAGGAAGAGTTGCTGTTTCTTGCTGATGGGAATGCCAAAACATATGATGCAGATGTGGATGAACAACTGGTATATGATTTGGCTCAGAACAATCCCGATGTCTTCCAGGTTACAGATTGTGATGCGTTGGACTCTGATGTTGATGATGAACTAATAGCACAGACCATCTTCATAGCTAATATTTCTCCAATGGTCTTATCACCTCAACAAGCCGGTCCCTCCAAGGATTCTATCATATCAGAGGTACTAAAACTATATGATACAGTTGATGAGCAAAAGATTCCCAACAAAGTAGAATCAACAGAATTCGTTGAATCAAATATTAAAAAGATGGGTAATAGCAATGTTGTCCCATATGATTAATATGTGAAGAACGATGAAAGTCTTGTTGTACCTAGTGGTGCATCTTCTGCCATTAATGATGAATGTGTGTTTGACGAGTACATTGAATATGTACCTGATGATTCCATGCCACTAAGCTAAATATTTATAACGATCAAGTTGCCATTTATGAACAACGTGCTAAATTTGAGCTGACCACCCGTGAGCAGGAAATGGATAGCCAAATGCGTACATTAATTAGAAAAAAGTAATTTAAGGAAAGAGACATTAATACAAGAGTATAATTCCTTATAAGAGAAACTGGATAAATATGTTAAGCAAAAGCAAGAATTTCAAGAAAATTTAAATGCTTAAACAGGAATTCAAAGAAATTGAATCAAAACTTTTAAATAATTTTTCCAACATTAAAACTTTGAAGAAGACCCTAATCCTGCGTATCTTAAGAAATAAAAAATAGCTCATGATGTGATTTATGATGGTAGAGAGATTCTTAAGCCTAAACAAAAGCCAACTTGTGTTGAGAACACTGAAGATGACATAGAAATAGAAAATGCCTCTAGAAAACAAATGGAAAAGAAATTAAAAGATCCTTGGTGTCTGAGTCATAATTTAAAGTTCAAAACTCCCAATTACACTAAGGATAACTGGATAGCCACGACCAAGTTTAGACCTCAGACTCAATTAACCCCTGAACAAGTGTTTTGGAAGTTAGATATGGAAAAAAGAAAAGCTGAAAAACTTGTTGAAAATAATCCTCCCCTCAAGAAATTGCCTCCAGCTACAGTGTTACGTCCCAATACACCGATGCATTTAGTGCCTTGAACTCTTCCCACTCAGAGTAAAACCTTAATCAAATTATACGTAGTTTACCAACTGTTTGTTGATTTTAAGAAAACATGTAAAAATAGAATCACACCAATAGGAATTACTGAAGGGGAATGGTTTTTGAGCAAACCAAAGCATGTTATCTAACTGAGGTCATTCCATTCTTTAAAAAACTAAAAGAACAATTCGAGGGCATTCAATTGGCCATAGATATTGAAGTTAAAGAAATGAAAAAGATGTTTAATGAAATGGAAAATGAGGTTAACTTATATGAATGTGAGCTTAAAAGTAATAAGATTGAGAGGAAGAATTTCACATCCTTAATGAGAATTTGATTTCTAGATGTACTGCTCAATATGTATTTTATACTGTCACGAATTATTCAATTACAGCTTCTTAATTTCATGATTTATCGATTGCATTGAAAGTTTCCCAAGATCGTGTCAATGAGCTTGAAACCAACAATTTGAAATTGCATGATCTAATCGAAAAGGATGATCATGATAACATGGTCAGGCATTTTTCTAAATTAGAAGTTGATTATCTTGATTTACAATTAAAATTTCAACATCTTGAAGAGAAAATCAAAACTTCAAATGCCAAGACATCCTCTGCTGCTCCTGAGTTTAATGCATATTTTGAAATAAATTCACGTGATGAAAGGATTTAGGCTCACTGCAACAGGATCAGAAAGCTGAAAGCTCAAATTTCCCAATTTAAGGGAAATAAGAATGAAGTGGTTGGCACTCAAATACATGCGCCTTTAGATTCTCGGAATTTCCAACTTTAAAACATCATTAATAAATTGCAAAAACAAAATGAATGTTTTCAAACTGAAATTTCAAGGGTTAATGTTCAAAACAAAGAGTTATGTGATTCAGTCAAGATTAATCATGGTAAACACATTGAAAATATAACTTCTTTGCTTAACAAAATTGTGAATCTTAAGCGTATGATTAAAGGCAATGTGCAGAGTCCCACTTGCAATTATTTTGTCCCAAAAGTCTCTGCTTGTAATAACTATACTATTGATGTGTTGTATATTCCCCCTCCTCCTAGAAATAATGAACATTCATATCAAGCATATCTTTTGTAGCTTAAAGATACTTTAGAGGGTCTTCGTGAGATCGTAGAAGATGATAGAATAGAGAAACTGCTTGATAATGCGGTTAACTATGCTTGCATGTATGCCAAACGATCTCAAGAACTCTTAGAGTATGTAATTGCTACATGTCCTAAATCTTGTACTAGGTGAGATAGAATAGTTGCACCCATTTCTATGCCTAAAGTCAAGCATGTTACCTTTGATGTGCCTCCCAAAGTCTTAGAGCCCGGCACTTCTAGACCAGAAGAGCAAAAACTTGTGAAACCAACTACTACTCCCGTCATTCCTTCTACAAGATTAAGCAGTGACACTAAAGTTAGCGGGTCCAAACCTTTAGGCAATACAAAGAAAGATAGGACCTCCTGAACTGAAAGTGATCAAGAAAAGAGAGTAGAAGACCACCCTATGAATAATAAGTTTGTGTTGAACAATAAGAATCGTGTTGATTCTAGTATTAGCTATAAGCGTACTGTAATTAATTTGAATTCTGATGCGGCTTGCAAAACATGTAATGAATGTTTGGTTTCTGGTATTCATGATGAACGTGTTGTGACTTATTTGAGAAATGTGGTTAAATATCCTGTTAATAATATTAGGAAAGCTAAACAGGTTAAGCAAGCTTGGAAGCCTACAGGGAAAAGGTTTAGTAATCATTGGAGGCCTACAGGGAAAAAGTTTAGCAATGTAGGTTATCAATGGAAGCCTACTGGCCATAAATTCAAGATTAGTGAACTTTGCCCCAAATTGTCTATACCACTGCCCATTTATGAATGGAAGCTCACTGGTAGAATCATACCTTTAGGAAGTCAACATGCTTTGTCTAGGTCTACTGCCTCTACTAGTATTGCTCCCACTAGTAATGTCATGGCATCTAGAAATGCTGTAGATTTACAAATTGCTTGTACTAACCAATTGGAACCCATATTCTCATGGGGATCCAAAGCTTCCAGCTATCTATTCTTTTTTGTTTTCAAATACAGGTCGTTCAAGTCATCCTTTGGTATTTGGATTCAGGCTGGTTAAAACATATGACTTGAGATTGCTCTCAGCTTAAGAAATTCGTGAATAAGTTCATCGGGACTATTAGATTTGGGAATGACCACTTTGGGGAAATTATGGTTTATAAAGATTATGTGTTTGGTGATTGTGTGATCTCCCGGGCATATTATGTTGAAGGTCTTGGTCATAATTTGTTCTTTGTTGGTCAATTTTATGATTCTGATCTCGAAGTAGCCTTCAGAAAACACTCCTGCTTCGTTAGCGAATTAGATGGTGTAGAACTTTTAAAGGGAACTAGTGGCACTAATTTGTACACCATCTCTATCGAAGACATTATGAAGTCTTCTCCAATTTGCTTGTTGTCTAAGGCATCTAAGAACAAGTCATGGTTATGGCACCGTCGCTTCAATCATTTGAACTTCGGCACCATCAATGATCTTTCAAGAAAGGACCTTGTAAGAGGCTTACCCGATTAAAATATGAAAAAGATCATCTTTGTTCAGCATGCCAATTGGGCAAAAGCACGAAGTATGCCCACAAACCCAAACCTACCAATACCATTATGGAAGTTCTTCATACCTTTCACATGAATTTGTGTGGACCAATGAGAGTACAAAGTATAAATGGGAAAAAATATGTGCCAGTCGTCATTGATGACTACTTTCGGTTCACTTTGGTTAAGTTCTTGAGAACAAAGGATCAAACTCCAGATGTTATCATTAAACTTATTAAACAACTGCAGGTTAGGGTTAACAAAACAGTTAGAATTATCCGAACAGACAATGGAACTGAATTTATGAATAAAGATCTTAGTCAATTTTGTGAAAGCATTGGAATCAGTCGTCAAAGAAGTGTTCCAAGCACTCCTCCACAGATGGTGTAGTTGAAAGGCGAAATCGGACTCTTGTAGAAGCTTCAAGGACTATGCTAATATTTTCAAAGGCTCCAATGTTTCTCTGGGCGAGAAAGCCATTGCCACTACATGTTACACCAAAAACCGTTCCCTAATACATACTACTCATGGAAAAACTCCATACGAATTAGTTCACAACAGAAAAATGGATCTCTCATTTCTTCGTGTGTTTGGAGCTTTGTGCTATCCAACCAATGATGGTTAAGATTGGGGAAAGTTGAAAGCTAATGCTGATATTGGATTTTCGTTGGTTATGCACCTAATTGGAAGGGTTACCGAATCAACAAGAAAAGAAACCGAGACATTATGGAAGGTATTCACATTCTGGTTGATGAGTTGACAGAGCAAATGGCTCCTGAACAATCCAGTTCTGGACTTGCATCTCAACTTTTGACACCTGGACCCATTAGTTCAAGTCTTGTACAGAATCCCTCTCCTGCAGTTCCGTATGTACCTCACTCATAAGAAGATTTGAAGAAAATGTTCGATCCAATGTATGATGAATACTACGAGCCTTCAGCTGATGATAATTGGTATGTGCTAAAACACATACCTTTTCTTTATCAAAATAGACCCAAAATAACCAAGAAAGAGCCGTTTATTGCTAATATTTGCTGTATTCTTGAGTTTGTGCTCGTGTGTATGGATATGTAAAACACGCAAAATGAACCAAATCGACGTAAATCCAGCACAGAGATCAAGAGAGCTTAAGTCGAGCCGAAGGTCGAATTATGCATTTTTGAAGATTTCCAATCTCTGAGGTTGATTTGTGAAGATTTGATCAAAGTTTGAAGAAATGTCAGAAATGGCCCCTCAAGTTTCAACAATTGGCAAAAATGGTCCTTAAAGATTCAGAAATTTGCAAATTAGCCCTTGGTCTATTGAAGAATGGCAAAATCAGTCCTTTGAAGATAAATTCAGAATTACATGTGAGGTCCCTTGGAGTTTCAGTTTTTACAACTTTAGTCCCTATATTACCTTTGGTTGCTAATACTAGTCCTACTATCCATTAACCAAATCCAATCCATTTCACAAACAAAACACCATCCGGCCCTTTTACCCTTATCCGGCCCAAACATAATAAAACTAATACCCGTCCAAATTCACTTACCCGAATACACTATCCCAACCCGAATACTACTACTTACCCGAAACCTTATTATTAACCGGTCAAAGCTTTTTTTAAATAAACAAAACAAACGCGCCCTTAACCACTGTTTGTCTTCCCCATCCCAAACACCACCATTTTAACCAATTACCAATCCCAAACATACAACTTGGTACTAAGTATCTTTCAACCTTCCAGAAGGTCCTGACACATGTGACTCAAGGACTGCCACAGTGGACAAACAAAAGCACCTCATTGGTGGAAACACCTCACATGTACAATTGGAGCTTGTTGATTGGATATTATGACAAGGATTGATTGTGTGGCTCAGGATTGACCTCCTAGATCCTTCTGAAGGCATCCCAGGCTCGAACTCAGCTATTTAAGGACCTCTAAGCTCACATTTGTATGGATCCAACTCCTTAGGTTTTAGAGGGGTTTTGATCATTCTATTTTCCTGTCATTTACTTGTTTCAGTAGTGTAATAATCTCATTTTCATTGTTATTGCAATTTCAGGTTGTGTAAGTTCTCAAGTTATTAATGATAATTTTAGTTAAATTGTTTTCTCATCTTGTCTTTAAAATCTGAGTTTATTGGTTATAAGTTCATCTCCTTCTGTTTTATAAGCTTATGTAAGCTTCTGCATCTATTTTGAGTTTGTCTTAGTCTAAAAAGTGTTCTTAATCTCAAGTTTTGAAAAAAAATCAAATAAAGTCAAAATAAAAAGTCAAGCTTGTTTTTGCCCAAATTCTGTTGTTGAATTGTTATATTGATGAATTTAAATGTGTTTTGAATAGTTGGATTAAGTTGAGCTCAGTTTCATCATGATTTCAGTGATTTAAATGCATTTTGTAGTTATAAAGGGGTGTTTGGATTACTGTTTTAAACTGTGTTAGAGGTTTATAGCATGGCTTAGATCAGTTGCATTATTCTTGTTATAGTATATTGTTATCATATCTGTCTTTGTCTACCTTTCATTTGTGCTCATAGTCAACTGTGGCTTAAATCTGTCCTTGTGCTCTCAACAGTTAAATTCAGTAGTTAAGTTTCTAGCAAATAGGTTTAGAAGTGGTTTATCTAGCTTGCTTTAATCTCATTTCATCTTATCTCACCTTAATCTGTCCTTGATTTGCTTCTAAATTTCACATTAGTCAACTGTCTCAACTGTTCTTATAAAGTCAAAATTGTCTAAAACTCTGGTTTTTGCAGAAATTGCAGCCTATGTGCAATGTTCATCTTAGCTTATTAGGGTCTAATATTTGGTCATACTGTAGTCCGTTAGGTAGTCTTCAAGTCTGCATTTCTGGTTTTAGGTTTAGCTTATTTGATTAGCTGTTACAGTAGCTTTAAAGTAGGTGCCTCAGCATCGGTTTTCTCGGCGCAGCTCACCTGCCGCTTTTTAGCCATTTTGCTTGGTCTCTTATTGCTCAATTACTTGACCTCAAGATGAAATTTGGGTTATCTGATCTGTGGTAGGTGATCTTTAGAACTATACATTTGGTTTTCACTCTAGCTTAGTGAATAAGTCGTTTCATTAGCTAATAAGTTAGGGCCTGTTTGCTTATTGCTTAGTTGTGCAGTTTGCTTAATTCTTAGGTATAATGCTTTTTAGGTGTTAGGAGCAGTTGCAATAAGTTTCATTAGAGTAGTTTTAGTATATTTTAGGCCCTGTATCAGTTTGGTGCATATTCATGCTTATTTGCTTATTTTAAAAGTGCTTATTCCAACTCGCCATAGCACTCTTAAATTCCCCACTGTAGCCCTTGTTTTTATATTTTTATCAGCTTTAGAATAAGATTTTAGTATTTTCCTGAAATTTTCATAATTTTTAGACACTGTTTAGTATTTTTCTTAATTAAAATTAGTTTTTAATCAATTTTAATTAGCTTTAATTGCATTTAATTGAGAAAAAGTTCCAAAAATTAATTTTTCAATTTTAATAGTTTAAGATAAATATAAAAAGCATAAAAAACATTTTTCCTTATTTTTCTCCTTTTATTTGGTATTTTTCATAATTTTAATTAGATTTAAATAGAATTAAATTCATAGAAAATAGAAAATTAATCTGAAAAATACAAAAAATAGTTTTTAAAAGTCTTTTATGATATTTTAGATTTTTAGAAAGTTATTCCATATTTTTCCCTCTCTCTTTCATAATTTTTAGATAATTAGTTCATTTTTATTAGTTAATAATTAGTTTTTAATTAAAATAAAATCAAGAAAATTCCTAAAAAATAGTTTTAATTCATATTTAGTTTTCTCATATCATTTTTAGAGTAAAAGTAGTTTTAGGTTATTTTTAGGATCTAGATTAGACGTATTTGCTTTTTAATCGCGTTTCGTTTTAATTTCCGTTTTTGCATTTTAGCGTAGATTTGTATAGTTTGCCTTAGTTCTTAGGTTTTCCCGTAGATTATATGTTCCATTTGCTTTCCTTATCCCGTAGTTTAGAATATATCATTTTATCCCCTTATCTTATTCAAATCCCGATTACGCGACGTGAGTTGTTTACTCCATTCATCCCTCGTTGGGAGAACGACCCGGGAAATACATTCCTTTGTATTTCTTCGGAAAATATCTGTACGAAAATGAATTATCAATAATCCTGCA
Source organism: Chrysanthemum makinoi (assembly GCA_910596185.1). Classification (NCBI taxonomy): domain Eukaryota; kingdom Viridiplantae; phylum Streptophyta; class Magnoliopsida; order Asterales; family Asteraceae; genus Chrysanthemum; species Chrysanthemum makinoi. Next base: position 178,819,833 of record OU343221.1, read on the forward strand.
CCACCAGCTGCTACTGCTCCCACTCCAACTAACACAAATGGTCCATCTGTCTCAATATTTTTATCTCAAGAAGCGCCATTTGCCGATTATTCATCATCATCTTCAAATCCTTAATCATCTTTTGTGCATCAAGGAAATGCAGATGCTAATTCTTTTGGAGATAACCCCTTTGCTACTCTTGATGATGCTCTATTTGAAAACATATTTGCCCCTGCACCCACTACTGAAACATCATCATAAGGGGATCCGAACTCTGCTGCATCAGTTCCTTACCAACAACCACATGAACATCTAAAAAATGTACCACGTGATCATCCATTGGATAATATAGTTGGGAATCCTTCTCATCCGGTATCCACTAGAAAACAACTAGCCACTGATGCCTTATGGTGCTTCTTCAACTCTGTACTATCAAAGATCGAACCAAAAGATGTCAAAACTACAATGTCTAAGGACAGCTGGTTTAATGCTATGCAAGATGAAATCCATGAGTTTGATCATCTTGATGTATGGGATTAGTGCCTGCTCTAGATTGTGCTATGATTATTGCTCTCAAGTGGATCTTCAAGGTGAAGCTTGATGAGCATGGTGATGTCTTGAAGAATAAGGCAAGACTTGAGGCTAAAGGATATCGACAAGAGAAGGGTATTGACTTTGAGGAATCGTTTGCTCCAGTTGAACAAATTAAGGCTATCAGAATCTTCCTGGCTAATGCTGCTTGTAAGAATATGGTAGTTTATCAAATGGATGTAAAGACTTATTTTCTTAATGAGGATCTCAAAAAAGTGGTCTATGTTAGTCAACCCGAAAGTTTTGTGGATCTTGAGCATCCTGCCCATGTCTATCGCTTGAAGAAAGCTCTCTATGGCTTGAAGCACGCTCCTAGGGCATGGTATGATACTTTGTCAAAGTTCCTTTTGGCAAAAGGATTCTACAAAGGCGTTGTTGATCCTACACTGTTCAAATATATGTTGATGATATCATTTTTGCCTCGAGCGACCCAAATGTATGTGATTGTTTTTCTAAAGAGATGGGCTCTAAATTTAAAATTTCAATGATGGGACAAATGTCATTTTTCGTAGGATTACAAATTTCTCAAAATCCCGGAGGCATTTTTATTAATCAATCTAAATATTCTAGTGAAATATTAAAGAAATTTGGGTTTGATTCTTGTGACCCTGTTGACACTCCCATCGTGGAACGAACAAAACTGGATGAGGACCACTTGGGGATCCTAGTTGATCAAACTAAATATCGCAGTAAGATTGGATCCTTGATGTATCTCACTGCTAGTAGAGCTGATATTCTGTTTGTTGTAAGCATATGTGCTTGTTACCAGGCTAAGCCTACTAAAAAGCACCTTGAAGCGGTGAAACGGGTCTTTCGGTACCTCCAAGGAACCATTAACATGGGACTTTTGTATCCGATGGACACCGGTATGTCACTAACAGCCTATGCAGATGCTGACCATGCGAGGTGTCAAGATACTCGTCGAAGTACGTCAGGAGGTGCTCAGTTTTTGGGTGATAAATTAGTGAGCTGGGTTTCAAAGAAGTAAATGAGTACTTAAATATCCTTTACAGAGGCTGAATAGATTGCCATAGCATCATGTTGTGCTCAAATCTTGTGGATGAGGTCCCAATTATCTTACAATGGCTATGTATTTAACAAAATTCCTCTATACTGTGATAACAAAAGTGCTATCACTCTCTGCTTCAACAACGTCCAACACTCAAGAAGCACATTGACATTCGACATCATTTCATCAGGAAACAAGTAGAGAAAGGTGTGGTTGAACTATATTTTGTGAGGACAGAGTATCAGCTGGCAGACATCTTCATAAAAGCTCTTCCAAGAGACCGTTTTGAGTTCATCCTCCCACGACTCGGCATGAAGAGTCTACAACCGAAAACACTCAAACATCTTCAGGAAGAAGATGACAAGTAGAGGAGTGTTTTCACCTATTATTTGTAAATATACTTTTCGAAAAGCAAAATACAAAATTATAAAACCAACAAAAAGAAAATAGAAAATTATAAAACCTTCAAAAACCCATAAAAATTTGAAAAATCAAAAAATTCCAAAAATATTGTTTTCTCAAGGCATGTCTTCTGGTATCGATAACATCTACGGTCTTAGAAATGCCATTCAATAAAGGCATGAAACTTTAGATAAAGTTTGAGTAGAAGGTGTAAATATTTTCTAAAACATGTCTCAACTCAATGGCTTACTATCATTTCAGGTTGTAACCTAGGCTTAAAATGATGGCTTGCAGTTATTTCATACTGTAACCCGCTCTTAATGAAAGGACAGTGCTATGCTAAATCGATGTTTAAATATCAAGATCTGATCCTAAAAAAAAAGTTAATAAGGAATATTTGTCGTCTAAAAAGACGAATGTTCATTCACAAATGTTTTTCATTGTAAAGATTCTTCTGAAAAATATTTGTCTTCAAATGGAAATAAATATTTTTTGAAAATAACTCGGACTTAATTATGAAAATCATCTGGACTTAACCTTTGTCACTCAATCAACAACTTTGGTCAATGATTGAGGGGGAGAATGATTTCAAACATTTCAAAAAGAATATTGTCAAACAATTGGTACCAAAAGGAGCATGTTTTATACCTTTGAACATTTTATCTACAAGTGGAACAAGAGCATGCTAACGTTGAGTTTTTATACAAATATTTTCATACTAATGGTAAATAAGCATGTTAGATCAATGGTGATTAAAGTTTAAAATCTGATCCTTATCAGTTAAGTGTTCTTAAAACAAAGTTACACCTCTCTTCAAAAAGTTTTCTAAATAATTTAAATCAATTGGGATCCCAAAATCTCAAAGGGTTTGAAATTTGTGATCGGGGCAGAGTTTGTGATTTAAATATGAAATAATCTGATAAATTGGTGAGCGTTTTAGAAATGTAATTAAAGGCACACCTTCCTACATGTGCCAAACAATTTCAATTTTTTCCATGCACATGTTAAAGGGGAGCATTTATCTAAACCAAATATTTGACTCAAAGTGCAGGTTCTCTCTAATATGTGCAAAATTCTTTCGAATTTCAATGCACATATTGAGGGGGAGCAATTAAAAGAAAGCCCCATCCTTCCCCAAAATGTTTGATCCAAAGTATTTAAATACTAGATTTGATCGGGGGAGAGATGATGATCATTTTAGAAAACAAAATTATTTTATTGATAACATGAAGAAGAATTGGAGCTTTCATTCAAAACTAACCTTCTATGTTTTCTCTCATCACTTTCTCATACATGTGCCAAAAGTTTTATTATACACTATGCACAAGTTGAGGGGGAGCATTTCGAAAAGATCAAAAGCCATTTAGGTACAAAATGCTTTGGTTTTATATCACAAGTACCTTGATTGATTTTTCTAAAGGTTTTCATTTGGTTTCAAGGCAGAAAGAACTTACCAAAAATACCGACCATTTTACTTTATGCATTAGAGTAATAAGGATGGAACGGTTAGGTATTAGTTCCCACGATCCCGATAGAGCCGGAGGGATCTAGCCAGGGACAATCCACTAGATAGTATAGAATTCATTAGGTATGATGAAAAAAGGAGAAAAGTGAGAAGAAGGGAAGAGTGCCGACAGAGATAGAGCTAGAACTGGAACAAACCCAACAACGTTCTAGTAATGAAGTCTCGGTAAGCACTGAAGGGGTTAAAGAATGAAAAAGAATTGAAAAATGAAAAGGGTGAAAAGAAATAGCCCTCCAATAATTCACCCTTAGGGCAGAAACCGGGTTCAATACATATTCTACTGGTGGTTACTAAGGTAACGCCGGTATCGAAGACAAGACGTCATGGACCCAGTGACGCACTGCACTAAACTTCCCAAGCCACTCAAGTTCTCTTAAAAAGACTTGTTTCATTCTAACGGGGAACCTACATAATCTATCGAATTTCTCTTAGAGATGGTTGATATTGAAGAATGAGACCCTCTCCCTAGTCTCCGAGTAGGAAACCAAAATATACTAAAGAGTCTTGAGCCAAGAGATCTTCCACAAAATCTCATTAGGACACTCAATTTAGGATGACTTGCTGTTTCACACAATGTGGGAAGTAACAATATATATATTGAGAGTCCTACGCATTATCCTTATGGTATTTGCCAGAACATCCAAGTGATATTTGAAATATTCACATTGAAGACGGAAATCCTTCTAGAGCCAATATCAAACAAGCTCATGGTGGGTGACGTGCGAGATCTTTTCAAAAGATCAAGCTTATGACAACTAGATAGAAATGATGGGGCGATTCACTTTTGAATCAACCTTGGTCCAGGAAATGGTTTGACGGATACCTTTGAAAAAACATCTGATGTGCTCAAAAATTCTTTTCTCTAGCACATCGAATGTGTATTAATTTTCCAAAATAAAAGGGTATTTATGATTGAAAATTAATCTTTCTCATAAAACCTTCGTCGTATTGCAAAACCCCTTCTCTTAAGCAATACGCGATTTTTTTTTCAAATCAATTTTTCATCAATCAGTGAATCTCAATTCGGTGGTTCACTCACTCCGTGTTGGCTACTTTGGGACGCTCCAGTTTGAGAGATTAAGCTGCAAAACCCTGTCAAGGAGATTCTTAGGAAATTCTACCTGATCATAGGAAGTATTTATACTAATCAACGGGGAATCGTTGTTCTTGCAACCGTATTCAATGAAGGTAAACAAAGATACTTTCGTTATGTCTTATTGCCAACTGTTGTTTGCAGGAACAACGGACGGTTACAGCTGATCAGAATTGAGAATTCAATCCATAACCGCATGCTCACACATCACACTCGCGTTCAAAGAAATCATGACAAGTGCACATAAACACTCTTTTTCTACGATATCATGATGATATGTTTGCTTTCACTCTCATACCATCATGCTATGCTTTTGTTATGCTGATGCAAATATTATGATCCAACAAAGCTTTCGCAACTCTGATGAAAAGATATCATGATCCAATAATGTGAGCATGTCGGTCCAAAGTCACAAACATCACATGAAGGCAACACAATAAAAGATGAGTCAAGAGATTTATGGTGACTTATGATCTCTAAGAAGGCTTACAGAATAACCAATCCGTGGATCAGTTTAAGATATCCACATAATGTACAAAGTATGCGAAATATGAAGAATCAAAGATTACGAGCTACAAAGCAAAGAACTTACAAAAGAATCCAAGAACACACCAAATGTAATATCTGTTTGTAATTGAGGTGACCTCCCTTAGGGGGAGATTGTTGGGATTTAGAAAATCTGGCAGTTAAAGACTCGGTCACCTCAGGTATATGTAATCATTAGAAAGCTCGTAGTCGTAGTCGTTTAGTAATTGTTAGTAGTTAGTTAAGTAACATCGTGGAGGATGGACAGGTCTTTACCCATTGTATACATGATCCACAGCCCGTAGGTGGCGTATTTTGTAAGACACTATTAATACACTTTGCCTCCCATCTTTCTCTCACTAGAAGTTCCCATTTCTCTCTATCTTTCTCTCTCTAGAACTCCCTAAATTTGAACCAAGTTATTGTGTGATTGTGTGTTTATGAAAACCAATATGTTACAAATGGTATCAAGAGTCGTGGTTTGATCATCTACTCTACATGTTCTTAAATTCTTGATTGCTTTTTCATAAGTTTGGGTTTGAATGAGTTTAGAGACACTTTCATCTTTTTAATCTTATTTAGCTATAAAGTTTGGATTTTGATTGTACTTTTGTGTTTAGAATCATCATATTAGTTTGGTTTTTCGCTTGGAAGGCCAGTTTCATCTTGGTTGTGGTGTTTTTTATTGGAAAAGTTTGATTTTTAGGCTTATTCTTGACTGCGACTTGACTACGAAATATATTTCTTGACTGCAGTTTGACCGTTTTTGAGTGCAAGTTGATCAGTTTTGATTGAGGTTTGATTTATATTCGCTGAGGTTTGTGATAGTTATCGCTGCGAGTTGAGTGTTTTTGGCTGCGATTTGTTATGGTCACTGCTTTTTGAGGTAGAAAGGACAAAAGGACAAGTAGTGGGTGTACTATTGATAGTGACGTGTACGGTGCGATTCTTTTAATCGCTGCATTTTGTTCAATGCGGTTTGATAGGGTGTGCGTTTTGTCTCTGCGGGTTGTCACTTTCTGCGATTTGTCGGTGTGGTATGTTACTTTCTACGATTTGTCACTAAGGTTTGTCACTTTCTGCGGTTTGTTCCTTCGAGTTGTCAATACTGTGATTTGTTCCTGTGACTTGTCAAATATGCGTTTTGTTGCTTGCGACTATGTTCACTGCGTTTTGTCTCACTGCATTTTGACCTAGAGCGTTTTGTCAAGACTGCATTTTGTCACTTGAGATTTGACATTTTTTGTGTTAAATTCTATGGTTTCCTCTTGATTTAGTAAAATCCCGCAAAAGAATCTATTTCCCGGTTTAATCAAAGAGTAGTAAAATCCCGTGTACTTAGGAATCATGTCGACAATCATCTCTTTCGTTGCTGATGATGTTCAAGTTGCAAGGTCCAATATTCGTCCACCTATGCTGGATTGAATTGATTATGACTCTTGGGCACAGAGAATCAGACTGTATTGCTTGGGCAAAGAGAATGGTCTCAACATCATTCACTCAATTGATGAAGGACCATTCCAAATGGGAACTACCAGGGATCAATTTCAAACATCATAATTCAAAGTCTACCAAAGGACATTCACAAGATGATCAATCACAATACTGAGGCCAAGGCAGTCTGGGATAATGTCGACATGCTTCTCTCTGGTTCAAAACTGACTAAGGAAGATAGAGAGTCACAGCTTTATGATGACTTTGAGAACTTTAATATGAACCCAGGGGAAAGTGTCACTGAGTATAATGTGAGGTTTTACAAACTTGTGAATGATATGAGGAACATCAACATGACAATGCCAAATGTCCAACTCAATTCAAAGTTCGTAAACAACATGAAACCTGAATGGCACAAATTTGTTACTGCAGTCAAATTGAACAAAGGATCGAGGAACACCAACTATGAACAGTTGTATGCTTACTTACTTCAACATGAGAAGAATGCTACATTTGAGCATTTGATCATGGAGAAATTCCACTCTAATACTGTTTTTGCAAACTCTTCAAACGACTCAGTTGCATTTCTTTCAAATGAAAGGATAAGTACTCAAGCATCACAAGTCATAAAATCCTCTCTGAACCAGAAACAAATAACAATACCAGACTTAGGATATACTCCATCTGACATGTTGATTGAAAACCTTGCAAACCAGCTGGCTCAGCTGGTTAAACAAAATAGAAACTCACTTCCCCAAACCAACAACCAACTTAGAACTTCATCTAATCTACAGAATCAAGCCACTGTGGAAGATGGATGGGTTGTGGTTCAAAATGTTCAAGGAAGGTAGGATATGAATCCATGATATAATGCACAGGGGAATGTTGGAGCTGGAGCATGTTATGGGGTTGTTTAGAACCGAGGAAGGATCATGGTTCAGGGTCAAAGGAAGCCTATTAAGTGTTACAATTGTGGTGGAGAAGGACACATTTCTAGGAACTGCACTCAACCGAAATATCCACAGAATGCTGAGTACTTCAGGGACAAGACGCTGCTGATGCAAGCTCAATATAGTGGAGCGGTATTCGATGAGGAAGAGTTGTTGTTTCTTGCTGATGGGAATGCCAAAACATATGATGCAGATGTGGATGAACAACCGGTATATGATGTGACACAGAACAATCCCAATGTCTTCCAGGTTGTAGATTGTGATGTTTTCGACTCTAATGTTGATGATGAACCAACTGCACAGACCATCTTCATGGCTAATATTTCTCCAATGGTCTCGTCACCTCAACAAGCCGGACCCTCCAAGGATTCTTGTTGGTTTTTATGGAAACTACTGCTTTTGGGAAAGTCATCTGCTTTTGAAGTTCCTGATAAATTGCACTAAGTGTTAACTACTGCTGGTGTTAGTTAAACTGCTGCTGGTGTATTCTATCAAATGATAGGTGGTGCTATATAGAATCGTGAAAATACACTAAGTGGTAACTGTTGCTGGGCTTGAAGAAACTACTTCTAGTTTTGTGTATCTACTGCTGGAGTATCAGTCTATTTTGTATTTAAGGAATGACGTGTTCCTATAATGTTGTATTAGATAATAATAGAGAAGATACGATTGTTTATGAAATGATTGTAACCTAGTAGGTCTCCTTATCATATAAAAGGAGGCATTAGGTCATTGGAAAATATAAGTTTTAAGGCGGCTTCAAGGTTGTAAACCCTAGTGATATTAAGATCACTCGTATTATTAATCTAATAATATTGAAGCTTTTGGTTGTGAATTCATTGTTTTCTTCTTATTCTGCAAGTGTTATATTCCACGTAATACTAATTGATTTAAATAGTTTCTTATACAAAGCTATTCAAGATCTATACTCACAAGGTGAACTAGGATCAACAAGTGGTATCAGAGCTTGTGTGATCAAGAAGCTGTTACAACAAGAGGAATATTATCTACAACTGTGAAATATGGACTCTAATTCAGTTACTACATCTTACAACAGGGTTCCCATGCTCAAACCAAATGAGTATGAGATGTGGAATAGATCAGCATATCCAAATGATTGATATTGGATTGTGGGAGGTTATTGAGACTGGAAATATTGTCCAGTTTAAAACTGGAGATGGAGGGAAGATCGTTCCTCTCACTGCTACAGAGGATATTACCAAAAGAAGACTAGTGATGAAGGCCAGAACTATACTCATGATGGCCATTCCAGATGAGTATCAATTATCCTTTAACTCAATCAAGGATACTAAGCTTCTGATGAAATCCTTAGAAGAGAAGTTTGGAGGAAATGATGCTACAAAGAAGAGCAAGAAGAATTTTCTGAAGCAACAATATGCCAACTTTTATGCATCAAGCACTGAATCCCTTGATGAGATCTGCAACAGGATTCAAAAGCTGGTAAGCCAATTGGAGCTTGTAGGGGTGGCCACTGAACTAGAAGTCTTGAATAAAAAATTGTTGGCTAGTCTTCCATCTGGATGAGACACTCATGCTATTGTATGGAGGAACAAGCCAAAATTGAAGAAATCAAGCATGGATGATCTATGCAACAACCAAAATTGAAGAAAAAGTCAAATTCAAGCACAGGTTCAAATAACTTGGCATTTGTTTCATCAAATAGCATTAGCAGCCCAATTGTTGATGTCCCTGCTGCTAAGGAAGGAGGTGCTGCTAGTGTTATGGGAAGTGCTGCTGGAGGAGAAAATCTGAATGATGCTGCAGTGTGCTCATTCTTTTCCAGTCAAAGTTCTGTTACTCAACTGGGAAATGTGGAAATTCAACAAATCCATCCTGATGATGTTGAAGAGATGGATCTTAGGTGGCAGTTAAGGTCTCTTTAGAGGACTGGGAGAAGCCTATAGATGACTGGTTCTGACAAGGTGGGCTTTAACAAGTCCAAAGTAGAGTGTTTTAATTCCAAAAAGAAAGGTCATTTTGCAAGAGGATGTAGGTTTCCTAGGTCTCATGAAAATAGGTCTAAGGAAGTGGAAAGGAGGAACATCCCAATACAGGAATCTTTAACAACTGCTTTGGTATCCTAATGTGGTTGGTGGCTATGATTGGAGTGATCAAGCTACAAAAGGCCCTACTGACTTTGCTCTCATGGCACACACCACAACCTCAAGCTCTTCTGATTCTGAGGTATCCTTTGATTCATGTACAGATTCATGTTTTTATAAAGATGATTATAATTGAGTGTTGATCCCATTTGAGCAAACGATCCTTTATAAAAACTGACTTAACAAAGACTTGTTAAATATTACGTGGAATTTAATACTTAATCTTAAGAAGAAGAACAATAAACATTCAACACCTCAATATTATTATTAATACGAATACTCTAACCAGTATTAGGGTTTTACAACCTTGAAGTGTATCGACCTTAGATATAGCAAAACACATGTATATCTAATCTAACCTAGGACCTCCTTTTATAGGCTAAGGACTCCTTTACATAATACAATACGTAACCTACAAGATAAATATCTTTTCCATATTTATTAAATACAAAATATTAAACTGACTATACAAAACTAGCAGTGCTTACAATACATTAGCAGTGGTTCTATATTACTATTAGCCGCGGTTACACTTCAACAGTGGATTCATTCTTCTGTCAGTGGTTTCATTAACTCTGTCCGTGGTTCCAACACTTAGAATGATTCATGATCTGAGGAACCTAAAACCCAACAATCCTCCCCTAAACTTGATACATTCAAATAGAATTCTCAAGTTTCCTTTAAGCTCAAAACACCTGAATTGGAGGATGTATCCAAACACTTACCAGTTTTAAGAATTTGCTCATACTTTAGCAACAAACTGTATGCTTGATCATCATAGGGCTTCAGCATCTTTAAATCACCAAGCTTCACCATCTGAGTAATAACTCCTGGATAATTATTCAGTTGAGGATAATCACCTTCTACAAGCATATGAATAACTTCTCAAGAAACAGTTAGCACATGAACTCCACAAGATTGATATAAAAACCATCTTGTAACATGACCATTGTAGAGTCCTTTTCATTCAGGTTCATCATGAGTAGGTTTAAACAAGATCTTCAAGTGATGATAAACCATTCTCTCATGATAGTCATCTGGACGTACATCACCAAATTTATTCTTTTAAAGCTTCCAAAGATTCATCAAATCATCTCTGTCCAGATATTGAAGCATCTGTGAAAATTTCTCAAACTCATAAACTTCATTACTGACTCTTTGAATTTTCCAACATCCTTCACTTCCATTAAGCTCAAATGTATAAGAAATAATTTGATTACCATCTTCATTCACTTCTTTCATTCTTTTAGAACCAGATGTCTCCTGAATCTCAGATTTTCTCTTTTGACTACTTTTAATCCACTCTTCTTCTCTTTCAGAATTCATTGGAATAAAATCATCATTATTAATCCTCATACACATCAGATAAAGCTCATGAATTCTCTCAAATGAACAGTTACTGAGATTTTCAGGAATATGTATGCGTGAATTCTTGATAATCCTCATCATTACATTTCTCATCTCACCTTTTGTAGGAAGTTTCTTCCTTTGAACTTGCTTCTTTCCCTTACTAATCCTCCTTGCCCATTCACCCAAGATTCTAGCTCTTTCATCAACAGATAACAATGCCCATTCTTTAGTAGTATACTCATTATGTATGTTATTAGAAGCTTGAAGATAATTTTGTGTTTCATTCCATTCAGCTAACCATTTCTGAGCAGCCTCCTCTTCTTCTTGCTTTTCTTTCTCTGCAGCTGCTTCTTCTTCAGCTTGCAGACCTCTTGTATACTCTTCATCATAAGCAATTTTTTCTTCTTTACTTTTAAACTTCAAAACTGGTGCTGCAATACCTTTACCCTTTCCAATGTCTGGTTGAGCCACCTTCTTCTTCAAAGACTCACCAATAATTAAACTTTTACCTAAGGGTTTGGTTGCAGTAGATTTAAGAGATAATAGAGCAGGTGCAATGATGGGTGTAGGTTTAGTTGAGGTTTTTCTTAGATTGATCAATGTACTTGCAACTTCCTTCTCAACTTCTTTAGATTTAGGTGGTGATACAGAGGTGGTTGTGACAATTGTAGAAGTGGTTATGATAGCAGTGGGTAAGTTTAAAGTGGGAGTGTTTAGGGTTACCTTATCTGAAACTGCAGTAGTGGTTTCAAGAACATTAGCCGTGGTTGCAGACACACTATCAGTGGTTGTGTCCTGCATCACCTCATCTTCTACCACAGTCTTCAAACTTTCAAGAACAGCTTCATTCCCATCCTTATCAGATACCACAAATTGTTTTGCTTGATCTCCACTATCCACATCCTCATACATATGCACATCTAGAACCTCCCCTGAATTCATGCCTGCACTCCTCCCCTGTTTGGGTACATTCTCCACATTCACAGCTGGAGAGCAGTCCACCTTCTTTTTCAACTTTCTCACTTTTCGTAAAACAAAGAACCCCAGGGCTCCTCACTTTCTCCAGTACAGACATCCTGTGCTTCAGCCTCCTAATCTCTCTACCCTGAAACACAGCCAACTCTTGAAGACTTGAGATTGTGTCCTTCATTTTGGTACATTTAGCCGTCAATTCATTGAAGTGTTCAAGAATATCCTCCCCACTTCGACCTGTGTTAACTCGTCCGAGAGGTGATTCATTGGAAAAGTCATCATGTACCTGTTTAGGATCCGTCAATTCATTTCCATGTTCCAAGCTATCCTCATCACTTCGAGCCGTGTTAACTGCTCTGAGAGGTGAATCATTGGATAAAGTAAACATAGCATCAAACTTGCCTGATCATCTATCCACCCTGAGTGAGCCAATTGGCTAGGGATTCCTCCACCTGTGTTGAATTCCATGGAACTCTCCACATTAGGAGTTGCCAAAGGTTGGGTCTTAATGATGTTTCCACTATCCTGACTAGCATCTAAGCATGAATCAGTAGTGGAAGCCCTTCCAATCATGTCACCTCCACAATTTGTGACAGCCTCATGAACAACACCACTAACACCAGCCTGAGGTAGCTTGGTGCCCTTCTTCCTCCTAGTCTACAGAATGGATTTAACAGTGGTTTGGGGTTGACTAGCAGTGAGTTCAGTTGCACTAGCAGTGGGTTGAGATTCACTAACAGTGGCTTCAAGTGTACTAGCAGTGGGTTCAGGTTCAATGGATTGGGATTCAAGACCTTCATCAAACTCAGGAATAGCAGGAAAATTAATCATATGTGGGAATAAAGGAACATCTCTTATTTGAAAATTAGGGTTTTGATGTCTCATATGTGCAAAGACCTTAGGAAGCATATAATGAACTTCATACTCCCTAGTATGCTCAACAGGTTCCTCTATTTGACTTTCCACAATAAGCTGCACAAACCTTGGATATATATAATATTTACCCTTCTTCCTAATATCCTGCACAAACCCTTCCTAAATCATCCTAGACCAATTAAACTTCCTCCCCTCAGATAGACATATGATAGCAGTAGCAATTTTGGAGGGAAAGTCATCAAATCCAGTGGTCTTATTAATTATACACATCAACAAGGTATGAATCAAAAACTTCCATTGTTGAGAAAACCTTCCTTTAAAAAAATTTACCTTGTCTCCCTTGTGAGTATATCCTAGCTTCTCTAAACCTTCAAAGATCTCAGCCTCAGAAAGGTTAACTGCACCATCAGCATTATCTAATTTCAAAACCCCTCGAATGATCTCCTCATCAACCAAAATCTCATTCTCATCCACAATAGTACTAAAAACTTCGCCCCCATCTATCTCCTCAAGCTTAGCATTTCCCCAGAATTGATGTACATAGGCTTTAATGTTAGGAATTGGAAATTCCATATTAAAGAGTCGGTCACCCCAATTATGGTCTAGCATATGTTAGCTCGTAGACATGTCGTTATTTACGTTGTTTAGTAGTTTATTAGTTAGTTTGTAGTGTAGTTTAGTTTAGTGCAACACCGTGGAGGAAGGACGGGTCTTTACCCACTGTATATCTGATCCACAGGCCGATAGGAGGTCGTATTGTCTGTAACTATAAATACCTGTTAAACCCCTTTATCACTTATACCTTATCTTTATCACAAGTACCACACGAACCAAACACAAATACGTTATGCGTATGAATAAGAAGAAAGGAAAGAACTTGGTGACTTGAATATGAATTCGTGTATGTTAGAGAGGTAGAGAGAAGAAAGATGAAAACAATAAGATGTATATTGCTTCAAGGAAAACACACACACACACACTCAAGCACACCCCTCAAATGACATACTTGAGGGGTATTTATAGTAAGAGAGATGATGCCCTAAGGCTTGGCCATGGGCCGTGAGATGGGCTTGGACATGGATTGGGTTACATGAACTTATACAAGGCTAACTTAACTAGACGTCTAACCATTTAGCTTAGCCCAATCCACGAGCCCTTTGACTATTCTAGCACGATATCTAACACACGTTACAAAGTTCCTAAATGTGAATGACCATCACTTCTAATAAAAACTATTAAGGCTAACAATCTCCCCCTAAGGGGTGGTCATTCAAATGATGCTCCACTTTATTAGGTCTTTACTTTTCTTGAGCTCAAACTTTGTGTGTAGATATAGAATAGTCTTGATTCATTGTTCCTTCATGCTTTGTGATCAGATAATGTGGTTGTCTGCCGTTGTCAACTTCGTTGGTTAGGTGTCTCCACATCTTTCTCCACCATGCTCACACTTCTATTTGTCTTTTGGTTACCAATGATGTAGTTCTCGAGTCTTTAGATTCATTGACGAAGAATCATCTTTAACTTTGTGTAACCTTTGATTATGATGAGAACTTTCATGTGTTTTTGGTATGAGCATGTGGCGAGTCTGCACGATCCATCCGCTCCGGAGCTTCCATAAGAAGAAAACATAAAACAGGTTAGTAATAAGCGGATTCCGGCACTTACAAGTTTGAATTTCGAGGGTGTTAACAGCATAGTATGAAAACACATCTCTAATTCTCACAAAGGCCGTTCTTGAACTGGAGTCCCACAAGTGAGATAACGCGATATACCGAAGTACATCTACAGTTCAGATGAGTCGGTGAGGTACACCGAGGCATCACCCCACGACTGTAGACCGTTTGAGACACACTAAGCGTAATCCACGGGGAGTTACCGAAGTGACCTGCCGTCAGGGCTGCTTGATGTTGACCCTGGCAGGAATTTCCATTCAATCACTGAGGATCACAATTGTGAAACCTCTCATAAATGTTCTGGCAGATTGCTAAGATCTGCGTAGGACTCTAAAATATATCACTTGTGTCCTTGTTGATGAACAACAAGCGATGTCACGTCAAGTGTTCCTATGAGATCTTTTGATGAATCTCGTGGCTCTAGACTCAATTAGTGCATTTTGGTTTTCCTAAGCGGAGACTAGGGAGAGGGTCTCCTTCTTCAATACCAACGATCTCTAAGAGAAAGTCGATAGATTATGTAGGGTTCCCAGTGAGAATGAAACAAATCCCTTTTAAGAGGAATTAAGTGGCTAGAAGGTTTAGTGCAGTGCGTCACTGGGTCCATGACGTCTTTGTCTTCAATACCAGTGTCATCTTAGTGACAGCCAGTAGCAGATGAATTGAACCGGGTTTCTGCCCTAAGGTTGAATATGGAGGGCTATTTCTTTTCACCCTTTTTCATTACATTTCTTTTTAATTCTTCAACCCCTTCTTTCTCCTTTCTCACATTACTCCTTTTTTCAATCATACCTGAGGACTTCTATTACTAACTATGGGTTATGTCTTTGGGTAGATCCCTCCGGCTCTGGCGGATCATAGGACGAATTTTCCTATCCTTAGTCACCTTATAACTCCATGACTGTCCCATGTTGCCATAAAACCATTTTTCATGAAAATCTCTCAGTGTGTTTATGATAGAAAACATGTTTGAGACACTCCGAGAGTTTTATATTTTCAGAAACACTCCCCCTTCACATGTGTTTATATTGTTTTAACAGAAATCTGCACATAGAGGGTAGAGTTTGCACTTTTTGAATTGATCGGCTCATGATAGACAATTCCTCATGAGACACGGTTACGTTGCCTAGTTAAAGAGTTCCATTGTCAGTTTTTAGGTGACAACTAGCTCTAATAACTAACTTGAAGTTGTAAACACTCCTTGAAAGGGAGGTTAGACCCATGAAGGTGCATATCTATCACAAGTTTCTCGAAATGGTACATTTACTGACTTTGATTTCTCGTCAATTCATTGGTTCCGACTGAGTCGAGCTCTTTTGAGATTCAAACACCGATCATAAAACATTTTTGATCACCTTTTAATCACGTTTCTCCCCCTCAAAAATAGCATATCTATGATGTTTTTGAAACAAAATGATTAAAAGATATGTTTTTCTGAAAGCATTTGGAGAGAAACTGATTTAGCATGAATTTTGGAACAACTTTTTTTTGTTTTATACTCCCCCTTAACGAAAGCATATTTTTCATACAGAAAATTTAGAATCAATTAAGGGTTTAGAGGGAGTTATCTTGGTACCAAATGTGAGAGATTTTGAAAAATCTTTTTGAAAAATTCGAATCAATGGTACGCAAGATGAGAAGAAGATTTTGAAAATCTTTTGAAGATATTTAGAGAAAAATTATCTTCATTTGTT
Source organism: Chrysanthemum makinoi (assembly GCA_910596185.1). Lineage (NCBI taxonomy): Eukaryota > Viridiplantae > Streptophyta > Magnoliopsida > Asterales > Asteraceae > Chrysanthemum > Chrysanthemum makinoi. The sequence goes on from OU343221.1 coordinate 178,836,029, forward strand.
TTAGGATAAGTGCTCGATATATATGAAAATCGATTTTGCTTAGCACTTTCCTTTCTTTAAAGATCGGGTTACAGTCTGAAGTAACTGCAAGCCATTATGTTTTAGGAAAAGTGCTTGAAGAATATTTAAAACCTTTGATTTTGATAAGCACTTTCCTTTCTTTGAAGCGCGGGTCCTGAACTGATGTGTTCAGAAGCCATTATGTTGAAGTCCGGGTTTCGTACTGAAGTATACGAAAGCCATTATTTGAAGAAATTTTGAGAAACGACATGTTTTAGAAAACATTTAAAGAACTCTCGCTCAAGCATCTGTACATACCCGTATCATCGTTGAATGACATTTCTAGAAACGTACAGAATATCGATTATACAAGAGACATGTCGTAGAAGAATATTTTTGAATTTTTTGATTTTATATTGTTTTTGTATTTTTTGAAAAAAATTTCTATTTTTGTATTTTGCTTTTGTTGGTTTTATAAAAGAAATGGAAAATCAAAAATAGAAGATAGAGAGAATGAAGAAGAAGAGTTTACAGAATTAGAACCCTCGATGAGTGGGTTCGAGATATTTGATTCACCTGCAACCAAAGAAGAAGAGTTTTTACAAATAACAGTGTTAGAAGTACAAGATTCCTCACGGTGAGGGTGATCACTATCAACGGTTGTAGTGGTTTTGACTTCCTTATCTTGATGAGTTTCACTATTATCTGTGTTGGAGCAAGTATCAAAAATCTTTCCTGTGGGAATCCATCTAAGACCTATTGTGCTGAAAACTTTTCCCGTGGGTTTCCACCTAAGGTAAGATCTATGAGTTGTTTTCTTATCGATGCAAACGGAAGACTCATTTTTGGAAAAACTACGTCCTGAAGAGATCCACCTATTAGGTTTCTGTTTGTTTGACATTTTATCAACGGGCTTGTTTCTATTTGGTGTCTTAGTGGATTGTGCCTTGGCACGAGAATTATCTTTCTTGAGATATTGTAATGCACATGCATCATGATTAGCTGAAAAGACACATTTTTACATGTAGTACAGACAAATTCAATATTCTTGTTTAAAAAAGCAGCTTTAACTTTGTCACTACAGTCTTTTGGAAGTTGATTCTTGTTCGAAAAAGACTTAGAATTCCTAGTGTTATTTTCTAAGGGCATAGCATTTTCTTTTGCGCAACTACTCTTAGATGCAAGCCAATCCCTAGTCTTTTGTAGAGTGTTCCTAGGTAATGGTTTACTACTACTAGCAGTGCCTTGAAATCTTGTAGAGTTCATCACCCTAGTTGTTGCACCTAGAATTCCGTCTTTTCGAGTCTGTGCCTTCTTCCTAGCTTCTTCTAGATAGTGATTGTTGACCATGTTGTTAGAACCAACAGATTCTTTAACTGGATTTTTTGTCACATTCCGTGTGCTATTCCTAGAAATGCCAGGTGTAAACACTTTTTCTTTCTCAAAAACAGGTTTTTCAAAAGCTTTGATAATTCTCTTTTTGATAGGCAAAGTCTGTGGAGTGACTGTTTTTGACAAATCATTTTTCTCATTGACTTTTGGAGGAAACTGAGAAATAGACATTTTTGGTTTGAAAACCGGTTTGGGAACATTTGTTTTCTCCTCAGTCAATGGTTTTGCAAACTTAGTATCCACAGCCTTTCCTTTTAGACTTCCCAGTTGAGCATTCAAAAGATCATTTTGCTCTTTCATGTCTTTGTAAGCACGCTCATACGACAGTTTGTCATACTTGCATTCCTCATATTTTCGATCAAGTTGTTTAAAATAGGACACGTTTTCTTTTTCAAGTTTTTCAAAAGCTTTTTCATATTTTGAAACAATTTGGAGGTCTCAGGCTGAGTCTTTCATGATCTTCAACAGAATATGTTTGTAAAATGATGGACATGATATCAGTAGTCATAACATCTTCGAAGAGAGAATCATTCAAATTTTCCAAAACTTTGATGTGTTCAACACTTTCATTAGCTTGATTTACCAGGGATTTATGGTCCTTGACAAAGTCAGTTGTTTCTTTCAAAAGTGCTTGTTCAACATGAATTACCCTCATGACGATGGCGTTAACGGAGGGGCAATTTGGGTTTTAAAAACTCTTTGTTTCGTCATCATGACGAGTACACCAGATGTTAGTTGTAATATTGGTTTTAGACTTGATAGTCTCTTGAAGATACCCAATTCTAGTTTTAACGTCATCTAAAATGCTTCTAGTATCACTTGTGTTAAAAGGATTGTTTGAAGACATTTGTTCGATTTTCGAAAAAGATTTGGAAACTACACTGGTTTGGCTGGTTTTGAAACGGTGTTGACACTTTGTTTGAAACACTTGGTGTGGTGGAAAACGTTGATTGTTTTTTTTATTAACAAAAGTAATTCCATTAATTTTGTTCCATTTGTTATAATCAATCGGTTTAAGATCTGGATTCTTTTGTTTCATTTTTGATCTACTCTCCTCAGATAGTTCCAACGTTTCAAGAGAATCACGAACAATTATGGGTTTATGCAAAGGTTTTCCATTGTTCAACACATTCTCAGATTTCGAGCTTTCTTGAGGAAACTGAGGTGAGTTACCACGAGCCATTTTATTTGTAGTATGAAAAATTGGATTTACTTGATTAGAAAGCATCTTGATTGTCTTAGCGGAATGACCCGTTGTAAGAAGTAAATTATCCAATTTCTTGATTTTTTCCGTTTTATCGAGAATTTCATCAAGAAGGGAATCTTCTCGTTTTGCAAAATCAGCAATCAACTGTTTCTTCTCTTTTTCAAGATCGAAAAAAATGCTTTTTGTTTAGAAAGTTGGTCATTTAGATCAGAAATTTCCTTGTTTAAAGATTTGATTTTCAAATTCAGATTCACATCAAGTGTGTCATACTTGAGTTGCAAATCTTTTTCTCTAAAAACAGAATCTCGATAACCAATTTCTAACTCTGAAATTTTGTTTGTATGAAATTCATAGGCTCTGGCGTGCTCCTTGTAACTCTCAAGCTCAGCGGTCAATTTAGCATTCGCGGCCTTAACTTCGCGATTGACCGTTCTAACTTTCTCAACTTCAATGCCACATTGATTGATTAATGATTCAACATAAGCACGTGTTTCCTCATCGGTCTCAGTATTTTGTGCCACACAGCCTCCACTAGGATCCACATATGGAGTTTCGGAGTTTGTATTGCTACAACTCGGATTGTCCAGGTATGTATCATAAGTGGGTGCTGGCGTCACAGAATTCTGTTTGTCATGAGTAAACACATCAGATATGACATTGTTATAACATGGATCAATGATTGGTACCTTAGATACTGCATTTGCGTCGTAGGCGGGAGGTGCGTCGAGTCATGTCGTACTTAGTCTCCTGAAGATTTGCCATTAAGACGCAGTTAGCATTGATGTCCTCTCGGTCTTCCAAATCATCCATAATAGCGAAAAAGTCATGTTCCTCAGCACTCAACTGTAACCCCGCTTCTTGCTTATCTGCTAACAAGGCAGCTTTCCGAAGAAAATCACCATTCTTCTTGTGCGGCTTAGTGGGACAATTCCTTGCCATGTGACCCAGTCCTTGACAATTATAACACTTAACCGATTACCCGATTCACATTTCCATGATTCCCAACGACTGGAGCTGCAACATACCCATTCTGATTACCCACTGCTCTATTCCCAACATTCTGTCCCATCTGATTTCCAACATGCTGACCCGACCGATTACCCGATCACGGAACCGCCTCGATTACCGATGCGCATTGTTAAAAGCTTTATCCAATAAAGAAAATATCTGTTGCAAGGTCGCTTCGGGGTTTCGGATCAATGATTCCTTGTTCCTGGTATTGTTGATCTGGATAGAATTGTTGTTGTGGTTGTGGAATGTATTGCTGCAAGTTGTTGTTAGTGGAAGATGATGAAGCTTGTTGTTGTCTATTCACTGGAGTTTGAGTCTTTGCAATGAGTGCCAATGGATCATGATTCTTTGCCAATCTTTCTTGCCTGACTTCATTCGCTTCAGCTTGGTTTTGTTTCAGAAAATCATTCAGTTGATCAAAGTTCACCTGATGTAAGTCTTTTGTTTGGTTGACAATAGTGACATATCGTCCCCATTCTTATGGAAGATTATTCAGGAACTTGATGTTTTGAACGATTGTTCTGGTGCCAACTTGTTTCGATAAGCTCATTCATCAAAGTGCAAAACCTTCCATAGTAGGATTCAATGGATTCTGTAGATGTAAACTTTTCCCATTCAGTTAGCGCCTTGTTCTCCATGTCTTGTTTACCAATTTCTGTTCCATAACATAGTCGTCTAACACGTTCCCACATATCGAAAGCAGTTTCACAACTGTCTACAGCAGAAAAAATGTCTATTGGTAAACCCAGTTGGACAATATGAATTGCCATGTCATCTGCATCGACTTGTTTCTGATCCTCTTCAGTGTATTCTGATTCAGTTTGAAGATGAGAGGATGGTGGGATGGGAGGTGTTGCATCAGCATTTCCAGGGACATGGACTTGTCGAGGCTTGAAGGGTCCATCCTGAATGGATTTAATCATGAGTTTCCCATTAGGTTTGGTCTTGATGTAGCGGAGCATTCGACTTGTCCATTGAAGATAACTACCTTTTGCCAACATAGGAGGACGGTTTTCGGCACCGGCTGCATGAATGTCTTGTTGAGTTGCCATTGATGAAGGTATGATATGATAAAGTTGATGTAGGATCGATTCAACGATTAAGCCCGGTTGAGGTGTTTCTGAAAGTCGTACTCGTAACCTTGGTTCTTAAAAAAATTTCGCCCAAAATTTGAAATTCACTATAAAAATCAATTCTAAGGTCGTATGAAAAATTTGAGTTATGACCATTTTGACGCCAAATTTGACCCGAAAAATTTGAATTTAGGCCAAAAAATTTGAATTTTTTGACCAAAATTTTCACAGTTAAACCAAAATTTGAATCTCGCGTAAAAATTTAAGTTTAGTCTCCTCAAATTTTTTTTTTTTTTTTTTAAACCTTTATGCGTAGAAAGAGCTTAGGCGTAGAAACAGAAAGTTACGAGTAGGAAATGGTTACGAGTAGGATCTTATGCGTAGGAAGCTTAGGCGTAGAGAACAGAAGTTACGAGTAGAGTTGGTGCTTAGGCGTAGAGATCTTATGCGTAGGATCTTATGCGTAGGATCTTAGGCGTATGATTCCTTAGGCGTAGGATCTTATGCGTAGAAAGTATCTTACGCGTAACCTTAGGCTTATGCGTAGACAAAAAAACTTAGTCGTAAAACCTTACGCGTAAGTGTGATCTTATGCGTAGAGTTCTACTCGTAAGAGTTTATGCTTATGCGTAAACTTAGGTTAAAAACCAAAAATCCTTTACACTGTCACAGCGTAAGGGATATCCACAAGTCGAAGTGTTCCACACACTTATCCAAGTGAGGGAAGCACTGAGTAACCTTTAAAGCTCGAAGAATCTGCACCAAAAAGATATGAGTAGAAAACCAAGGTTTTGACTTTTTGACTTCTACTCGTAAGAAATTTCCAATGATTCAAACGATGTCTCTTGCACAGATATTCTTAAAAACACTCAAATAACCCAAAAATGTTGACCTTTTTCACCCAAAGTGCTTATAAAAGTTACGAGTAGAAATGACCAAAGAACCAAATACGAGTTTAAAACTTAACCAAAATCCGTAAAGCTTGAAACTTTTTGCAAAAAACTGAAACTTTAGCACCAAATAAACCTTAAACCACAAGAATCTTGAATTTTTAAGTGCAAAAATTAAAGCTTTATGCGTATCAAAGATGTAAAACGTGAGCTTAACGCGTATCTTACCAAAACTTCAAAACAAACACAAACACTCCTAAACCATTGTTAGGCGATTGATACCAATTGTTAAACCCCTTTATCACTTATACCTTATCTTTATCACAAGTGTCACACGAACCAAACACAAATACGTTATGCGTATGAATAAGAAGAAAGGAAAGAACTTGGTGACTTGAATATGAATTCGTGTATGTTAGAGAGGTAGAGAGAAGAAAGATGAAAACAATAAGATGTATATTGCTTCAAGGAAAACACACACACACACACACTCAAGCACACCCCTCAAATGACATACTTGAGGGGTATTTATAGTAAGAGAGATGATGCCCTAAGGCTTGGCCATGGGCCGTGAGATGGGCTTGGACATGGATTGGGTTACATGAACTTATACAAGGCTAACTTAACTAGACGTCTAACCATTTAGCTTAGCCCAATCCACGAGCCCTTTGACTATTCTAGCACGATATCTAACACACGTTACAAAGTTCCTAAATGTGAATGACCATCACTTCTAATAAAAACTATTAAGGCTAACAATACCCCTTCCATCCATGGAAGGGGTGGAGCTTTTCTTTAATCTAACCTTTTATAATTTATGAACCAAGTCTCTACCAAGAAACTCCCTCTCTTCTACTTTCTCCCTCTAATGGCAAACATGTATTTTGGTCATCCAAGACCACCCGAATCATCAACACAATAATATTTTGATCCTACATATGGTATCAGAGACAGGTTATTGTGTTGTGTCGATTTATGGTGGTTTTTATTCTTGGTAAATCTGTTTTTTTTTGTACTTTTTGTGTCGGAATATTTTTCCGTATAAGTATTTTGGTAAAAAAGTTTTGATATACTGGTTCTTTTTTATCCATTTGGTCTTTTGGCCATTAAATCCTTGTATATCTGGTGGTGTCATTTTCTTGTCCAAGTAAAAACTTTGGTCAAAACATTTTGTTGTGGTCAGTTATATCTGGTGATTTGTTGTTGTGGTGATTTTGGTGTTTTGTACAAGTTTATACCATGTGGGCAAACATCAGTTCTCCTGGTCATACAAGGATAAAAGATGATATTTTTTTTAGTTATTTTTCTGGGTTAAACTTAGTCGGAAACATGGTCAGAAACTCATTGGAAAAAGTCCTGCTAGCGACTTGTAGTATTCAGTCCAGATTCATTGTATGTATAGCGACTTGACTATTGAGTCAACTGTCGTAGCGACTTAGGCTAGCGACTTAGGCTAGCGACTTAGGCAAGCGGCTTAGGGTAGCGACTTAACCTAGCAACTTGACAGAAAGAAATGATGAAGAAGAATGTAAGAAGGCCAAGACCACAAAACAAATACCGTATACCAATCATCTTGACCTCAGTTTGCCTTAACATCATTGGTCCATGTTCTACAAGAATACGAGATGAATAGAAGTGGTTCAAAAAGATCTGAATACCAAATCCAACTCAAACAATCATACAACAACAATCTATCCTAACTTCAATCCCATTTCAAACAAAAACCTAGACCAAGACTCGACTCTAAACAAGATCTCAACTGTCTTTCTTTCGTGGCATTGAAATGTAACATCAAAACCATAAAAGGTTTAATTCACGAAAAGTACATCATCACAGATCCATTTCATTATGTCTCAAAACAACTCAAAAATAAAAAGAAAAGTAATGCAAGATCTCAGATTTTTTGAGAGTTGATGCTAAATCTAAGATCCTTTCAGATCCCTACAACCCTAAGTCAAATCATTATCACTAAGATATCAGTCCGTTCTTCGTGTCGTGTGATATTTTTAAATATCAAGACCAATGTCCTAATACACGACAAGAATGACTCTTCATCGATCTATGTGATGTATTACACCTTTTATTTATTTGAACAAAAAAAATTAGGGTGATAACAACTTTCGTTATCCTCTCATTTCTTTTTGATTCGATTATGTTCACAAAAAAGATAACCAAAATCACTTACTCATTAGTTATTCCTCAAATGATTATACGAACTAAGAAATGATTTTAACAATATTTGTTAAATCGTTTTTCTTGAGTTCGTTTAAAAATGAACAACAAAAGTATAACCTACCTTGTACCTTGGTTTAATTCGAAACCTGTCCTTGCATCACACTATCTCTGTGGCATGTATGATGAACCTTTGGTTATCCCTATGGCTAGGTCGAATTAAGTACTTATCTAGGAAGGTTTTTCATGGAGAGATTCTGAGTTGTGAGAAGCAGTAAAGGGGGGCGCTTTAATTTTTTGGTGAGGATTATTTAGGGTTTAAGTGAAAGTGGCTGATTTGGTGTGAGAGATTAAGAGAGAGGCGGATAGTAATATGAGAAATATTAGGGCTACTTCTTGACTGTTATGCGTTTTATACCCTAAATATTAGGGTAAACACCTTGTGTCTTGGACGGGTAGTGACTTAGTGAACATGGGCCGAATAATACATAATCTGATGGGCCTCGTGTACAGTTGAACTAAATAGGATCAGGCCTCAAATGTCTTTAATGGATTGGGTCGTGGGATTATTAACGTTTGAATATGAAACTTGGACCAAACTGATTTATGATTGGTGTGACATAAGTAGTGTATTGGGATTTTTTGAGAACTTGGATCAGGATGATTAGTTATGTTAGATCGTGATTTATTTTTTTTAATGGATCGTGAAATACTTTGAGCCCATAAATGATTTTGATAAGATTCGAACACCTATTGTTGGAAGTAACTCCAATTTGAATCGGCTTTCTTGGACAATTCGTAAATGAGCTAAAGAGAGATTATGGTTTAATGAAATTTGTTCAGTGGAACGGGTTAAATTATTGTAGTTATGGACATGGGCCGTCTAAAGCTTAAATGGATCGAATTCAAAGTCGTGGTTAGGCTTATCAAAATTTGATCGTATTTATGAGCTTTGATCTTATGAGATTTGATCATGATTATTGATGATGAGTTATGATTCTGAGATTTATTGTGTTTTGAGGTTTGGTACTTTGGCATACACATGATCACCGAGGATATTTTGTCACGGCTTGAATTAATTGAATGGATTCGACTACGGGATTGTTTGGACGGTATTTCTTATTTGAATTTGAAGTGGAGTTTTTCCGAGCATGTTTACTTATTTCGTCTTCTTTCTTTCTACCCTTCCGCGAAGATGACTTGTTTGGGCTTTTATAGAGTGTGATCAAGACTTGGCTATTTAGTTACGTTTGTGATTCTTTCTCGCTTATCTCACAACATAACTATCACTTCGGTGTCTCACGCAGTTGAGGATACGTCAAGAGGTTTTGTACACTGGGTACAACGTTTCTTCTTCACAAGGATTAGTACAAGTTTAAGTAACAAATCTATGGAATTTCTCTTCATGGTCAAGTTTGACATATCGGGTTTACTTCTCCATGTTGTCTCTACAATAGCCGACATAATGCGTGAATGATGTGTTTACCAAAGTGTTTATTGGATGGTTGAAGATATTGTTGATGTTGGATTATGAACCGTTGATGAACCGCTGCATGCTCCCCTAAAACAGATATTCACTGAAACCAATGCTGTCATATCACATTCAAATTGACGTTGTTTACGGTTTTGTCTTGATTTTGTAAAATCCCGCGAAAGAACCTATTTCTCGGTTTAAATCATAGACTTGTAAAATCCCGTGACAATGGAAACATCCTGGTAATTGTAAAGTGCATTTCTGGATCTATCTTACGGTTTATTCTTGGATTTGTAAAATCCCGCGAAAGAAACTATTTCTCGGTTTAATCCATAGAATTGTAAAATCCCTTGATCATAGAATCATCCTGGAGGAAGTAAAGCGTATTTCGGGATCTTCTGATGTTAGTGCTACGGTTTCTGCTTCGAAGAAAGGATAAAAGGGTGTGCTTCATAAATTGGATGTGTGTTTGGATATTCGTCATGGCAGTTTGGTTATTACTTGGTTTTACGGGGTTATGTGTGTTATACCATGGTCGGGATGAAAACCATTATCATAGTTCACTTTAAACGTCAAAGGAGGCTAGAATTGAGCTTTTAACTAGAAGATGTGACAACGGGGTTAATTCACTATTATTTATTTGAGGTTGAAGTGAAATATCACGGGCGAGTGTACTTAGTATCTGAAGGTATCGGGGATGGTTGGATGAAGATTCTTCATGATCCTTGTTCGAGCTTATAATCAAAAACAAATACTTGGAAATCTGGTTATTGTTGGGTGTCTTTTACCTTTTCTTTTACCACTTGGGGGAATTGGGCTCTTACCATCACAAAATAACTATCACTCTAAGGAGTTACGTTGTAGTGCTCAGTGTCACATGCAATTGTGGATTTTCAAGAGGTGATGTACGTCTTATACTCGATGGTTGGTTGGCTGAAGAGTATAGAGTAATTAGAGATTCAATGGAGGATGAAGTCTCGGCACCTCTCTTTGTTACATATGTGCAAGCTTAAGTCACGAGTTCGGGTTAGTTTACTTCAGTGTCAAATTCATCATTTTGGGTTTTCTCCATCAGCTGTCACTACTACGAGCCTACTGAATGATAGTGGGATTGATTACAAGTTTGCCAAAAGAGATTGAAAAGAGAGCGATTATGAGGAATGAACACAACAGTTCATGCCTCGTACTCTAAAGAAAATAAAAGTGTACGTTTCAGTGCGCTTTATCTTCGAAAGAAGAGAAATCTTCTTATGACGTATGAACACAACAGTTCGTGCCTCGTTCTTTAAAGAAAATAAATGTGTACGCTTCAGTGCGCATTATCTTCGGAAGAAGAAAAATCTTCTCTACTATGACCATTCTCATCAACATGCTTCATACTTTTTCCATGCGCTTCAGTCATCAAGTGAACCGGGCTACTGTTGATTGTTTTCTTATTCCACTTGCTCAACTATAATGACGATGGAAACATCATGTGATAATTTTGTGGGGGAGAAGTGTGAATAGACTACATTTGTTGAAGATGTTCACTTATTCAATTAAGAATTGCAACTCCGTATGCAATTCTTGAGGGGGAGAAGAAGTGTGAATTTACTGCATGGTTGATTAATATCTGAGAATAAATGGTAAAACGGCTCCTAACTCATGTAAGAACCGATCTTCTTCTTATCGAGTCATCTTCACATGGAGTTTTCTTCTAAGATCCGTTGGTTAACATCTTCACACGGGCTGATTTGATTAATGGAAAGTGCTTCCAGTTGCGGGGTTGATTTCCTTAATGAACATCTTTCTGTTCTTGTTTGATTGGGAGGGATTTGAATTAAAGGTATTTGCTATTTGTATGTTAACGGGAATGCATTTGGTGAGTTGAAGATGTTGACTTTCTATTCCCCAACTAGACAATCTTGAAGAAGGTCGAGTCTATAGTCGGTTCTACATTTTCTGCTGCATGTTAGAAGACTAAAGACGAGTTGCATTTGATTATCTAAAGACTTCTTCTTAATCTGGGCATTTATCAAACAGATTGTCGGTTTAGGGAGAGCACTAATTGGGGGAGAGTGAAATGTCAGATTTAATCCCCAATTAGACTTGCTCATATTCTTCAACAAGTTGATTCTCACAAAGATTAAAAGTGGTCTTCTAAAAAAGATTTCAAGTATTTGGGCTGATAAGATTTTTGCTGATTCTGAAGTGTCAAAACCAGCAAGGAGGAAGGAGACAAGCATCTAAACGCGAGTAAACTTGATGAACTTAATACTTCTAAGTGAATGAAGATATCCTAGGAAGACGAAGGTCATTACCGCAGAGAAACTCAATGTTTATCTCATGGCGTTTAGTGTTCTTATTCCAACTATGTGGGGGAAGAGATGGAAGAGTTAGTTTCTGAAGATGAAAGAGGTACACAAGTGTGTGATGATTTTGATGTTATCACAATCATCAGGGGAGAGAGATTGTGTACATTGGGGATGCTCATCTGTTTTACTTGAGGGCTTAATCAGTGATTCAGATATAATCACTTAGTCCAGAGTTGAAATCCTCAGAGATAGTCCTCCGCAGAGATAATCAGTGATTCGGCCTGCTTCTTCAATGTTATCGGTTATTCTCTCTTTGGGCATTCGGGTTCTTGAGCTTCATACACTTTCTTCAGGGGGAGAGAAAAGTATACATTGGGGTTATTCTTTGGCTATCGGACTTAATCTGCTACTTCTATGGTATAAGTTTCTCTGTCTTCGGGTATATGTGTATTCGGGTTCGTGAGCTCTATTCTAAGAAACGGGCTGCATCATTTCAATTACTCGGGGGAAGTGGTCTCTTGACACCTTTTGGAATGGATTGCTTTAGACGTCAGTAGAAAAGAAATATGAGAAGATTATTCAAATGTGGGATGATACGTTGCTGCTGTTCTTCTTGATGATATAACCCCGAAAGGAGAATCTCGACTTTCGTTCTTAAAAGGAGCAGCGGGATTTATGATAATGGTGTGCTTCTCTGTGCACCTGGCTAAGGTAAGCTTTAAATAGAGCTTCGAATATGCTCACCTAATGGATCTTCGGTTTGGGGGGAAGCTGCCAAAGTCTCTCTTTCTCAAAGGCTCATGTTCTATCTGCTATTCTAGAGCCTCAGAAACTTTGGTGGTGGAAATTTAAGAGATGATGAGTTCTATCTTCTTCAACGGGGCTGCTCGATATCCTTATCTCGGTACTCGTATCATCATCCTTCTTAATCTATATCATCTACTCTATCTTTGTATATACTTATCAGAAAACCAAATACAAAAATATAAAACCAACAAAAAGAAAATAGAAAATTATAAAATCTTCTAAAACCCATAAAAATCAGAAAATTTCAAAAATACCAAAAATATGTTTTTCTAAGACCTGTCTTCTGGTATCGATAACATCTGCTGTCTTAGAAATGTCATTCAATAATGGCACGGGACCATAGATGAAGTTCAAGCAGGAGGTGTAAATATTCTTTTCCAAAACGTGTCTCAAATATGGCTTACAGTTATTTCAGACTGTAACCCGCGCGTCAAATGATTGCTTACAGTTATTTCAGACTGTAACCCGGGCTTCAAATAATGGCTTACAGTTAATTCAGGCTGTAACCCGCTCTTCAAAATTATGGCTTGCAGTTACTTCTGACTGTGACCCGTGCTTAAAAGTATGGTTTGCTATTATTTCTGATAGCAACCCGCTTTTCAAGGAAGGAAAGTGCTGCGCTAAAACAATTTTATTAAATCTCGTGCACTTATTCTAAAACAAAACAAGGAAAGCATGTCGTCAAAAAGACTGTTGTTCCTACACAAATGTTTTCCGTCTAAAATTCTTCAGGAAAATATTTGTTGTTTTTCAAAAATGGTGGTAAATGAGTTGCTATTAAATTAATCAGTTTCAGAGTTTTCGTAAAAATTGAAAACTCAATCAATGACTTCAGCGCTTTTAATATTTTCATAAAATAAGTCATTGATTCAGGGGGAGAATGTTTTCAAATCTATATCATCTAACGGGCTTTCTTAATTATCCTACGTGCTTAATTAAAAATAATATTTGCCTATGTCGAAGGACTAGGAATTTAGGATATGATTGTTAGGATTAGATGATTAGAGTTTGATTAACACATAATTCCCATGCTTTATACGAACTGATTGATATGTTGAATTGACTTGTATTAGTTGATTGCTGTTTGGGTGATGTCGACCACCATATATTTGTATGTGTGTTCACTAACGTATGCAGGTATTTTGGTATATAAGAATGTTCCCGATTCGGATCCACTATTGATGATGATTGGATGCCGAAAGGAAAGGGCAACTATATCTTGGGTCGACAAATGAAGAAACGAAGCTTAATTTGACTTCAATGGAGAGTTGGCATGAAATGCAACGTAAGAGGTCTCACTGCATCAGCAGATGGTTTTCTTCAGCAAGTGAAGAAACAGAGCTTAATTTGACCCCAGTTGGCATAAAAAAATGCAACGTAAGAAGTCTCACTGCATCGTACAGATGGTTTTCTTCCAACCCTCAACAACAACAACAAAAGCAGCTCTACCACCTAACGTATCTTTGTGCAGGATACCATTTTTTAAACAATTTAAAAAAAAATTGAATAAATTGTTTTGAAAATGGAAAATATTGGTTTTGAAAATATATTGGACTTAATTTTGAAAATCACCGGACTTCATTTTATAAAAACTTAAGTCACTCAATCATCGACTACGGTCATCGATTGAGGGGGAGAGTGATTTAAAATAAAATATTTTCAATCGATATTTCTTCATAAAAGGTCCGGTTGTACAATAATAAGTGGTGATCTAAAGATTTAATGTTATGTCATGGTATGATTTTTCTTTTGAATCAAGGTCTTTCAAAATGAAATTTTTTATGTTCTTGTTTGATTGTGAAATTGTTTTATTTTACTTAAAGATCTCTTAAAATAATCATACCTGACACTAACAATCTTTAATGTCTTAAAATTGTCCTTATCTGTCATTTTTCAAAGTAAATCATGCCACATCTTTCCCCTAAAAATTTTCTAAATAATTTAAATCAATTGGGATCACAAATCTCAAGAGGTTTGAAATTTTTGATCGGGGGAGAGATAGTGATTTAAATCTCAAATATGCTTTAGTCCTTTAATGGCACTCATGCCTCCATGTGCAAAACGATTTCAAATCTACCATGCACATGTTGAGGGGGAGCATCTATCCTAAAACATGATGAGTATTTTAAATCAGACACATTTTCTCCCATGTTTTCTAAACCTTATTAAATCACTTGGGATCCAAAATCTCAAAGGGTTTGATATTTTTGATCGGGGGAGAATTTGCGATTTAATATGAATTTGCGATTTAATAAGAAAAAAACAGTGGTAATAACATAGCTTCCTCTTCTAGAACTGATTTTCTCATCGTTAGTAAGAAGAAACCAACTCATATTACCATTAGACAACCACCCCCAAGATATAATCAAAGTTTTGTAAGAAACAAAGGTCCATCATTTTCAAAACCAAACACATCTAGGATACCTAATAATGTTTACCCGAGAAGTAACCATCAAATGGGATGGAACCCAAATATACAAAATGGTTTTTCATTTCAAAACTTTGCAACATGGAATGCATATTCACCTTATCCATACATGTCTAACATGAATGGAATGTTTAACACTAATGGACCCATGAACAAATGGGGACCAAACTTTTGAGTTAATTGTTTTCTTAGGTGTGCTTAAAGGTCGACCTAGATCCGGATGAACAAGGCACATGACCGGCAATAAAGATCTATTATCCACATATGAATCCTTCAATGAAGGAAATGTGGTGTTTGGAAATAGCAAAAGCAAAATCATCAGTAAAGGTACGATTTCTACCAAATCTCTAACCATTAACGATGTGTGTCACGTAGAAAACCTAAACTTTAACCTCTTAAGTATAAGACAAGCATGTGATAAAAAGTGCAATGTAGTTTTTACCGAAACCGGTAGTAAGATATTAAAAAACGACATCACCATAGGTAGAGGAATTAGGAAACATGGAGCCTACGTCATTAAAATTGGTAGTGAACTTAAAGACAAACTTTGTCTTACCTCTATGGTTGATACTTCGACCTTATGGCATCGAAGATTGGATCATGCCAATATGCGACTTCTTCAATCGATATCATCCAAAGATCTAGTAAGAGATCTACCGAAATAAAAATATGAACATCACTTTTGTGATGCTTGTAACATAGGAAAACAAGTCCATTCTAGTCACAAAGCTAAAAACATGGTGTCTACAACTAAGTGTCTATAGTTACTACACATGGATTTATTTGGTCCATCCGCTATCCAAAGTTATAGAGGAAACTACTACACTTTGGTTATAGTGGATGATTATTCTAGGTACACATGGACTAAATTCTTAAAGAACAAAACTGAAACATTCAATCATTTTGAAATATTAAGTAAGAAAATTCAAAGACAACTAGGAAGTCCTATAGTGTCTATTAGAACGGATCATGGTAGGGAATTCGATAATGAAGTGCAATTTGGAGATTTTTGTGATACTAATGGTATTACTTACAACTTCTCGGCTCCTCGTACTCCACTATCGAATGGGGTAGTTGAAAGAAAGAATAGAACCCTACAAGAAATCAGTTGCACCATGCTAAATGAGCAATCCATACCTCAAAGGTTTTGGTGCAATGTCGTTGATACTTCAACGTACATACTTAATCGAGTCTGAATTAGAGCAATTTTAGGTAAAACTCCATAGTAGTTACTTCGAGGAAAAAAGCCTACGTTAGCTCACTTTAGAGTCTTTGGTAGCAAATGTTTTCTTCTTAACACTAAAGATTACCGCACAAAATTTGATCCTAAATTAACCGAAGGTGTCTTTTTAGGTTATTCTCCTAATAGCAAAGCTTACGTCATATTAAACAAAGAAACAATGAAGGTAGAAGAGTCATTAAATGTAAAATTTGATGAAAGTCCACCCAAACCCTCTCCACCTCTTGTCGATGACGAGATTGTTTATTAGTTAGCTATTAGCATAGTTTAGCTTAGAGTAACACCGTGGAAGAAGGACGGGTCTTTACCCCTGTATACCTGATCCACAGCCCGACAGGAGGACGAGTAGTCTGTAACTATAAATACCCCTTCCATCCTTAGAAGGGGCGGAGCTTCTTAATTTAACCTTTTCTTTTTGTTTTATCTCTCTCTCTAGAACTCCCTCTCTACTCTCTTCATCTCTCTAAACGTGGCACTCTTGTTTCATCATAATCCTAGACCACCCGAATCATCAAACAACATAATATGAATGATCCTACAATTGGCATCAGAGCCTAGGTTTTGTTGTTTGTGTTGATTCAAATGGTTTTTATACAGTTTTTTCTTATGCGGTTTGTGTGGTTGTCGGATGCGGTTTTGGAAACAAAATGGGTTTGATGTTGTTTTGGTTGATATTTGTGTGCAGCTTGTTAACTGATTATATGCGGTGTTTGTTGCGGATGTGTATTTGTGGTCGTTAAGCATTTTGTGAAACTGTTTTAAAACTTGTTCTTCGATGAGGTTTGGTTCCAAAATGATGTTCTTAGGTGCGGTTTGAACATGTTCTTCGATATGATTTGTGTATGTCCAGATTCAACGATTATTATGCTTTTGATTCTTGTATGCGGTTTGTAACCAAAATATTTCCAGATTCATTGAATCAAAATCGTTTTGGTACGTTACTGATGCGTTTTGGAACAAGTATGATGCGTTTTGGTCAGGAAGCAATTTGTCATAAGAGTTTTGAATCCTATGCGTTTTGATACCAATGCGGTTTGACGATTCAAAAAGTGCATTTTGACGCCTTTTTCTATGCGATTTGTCTGATTTTATGTATTCAATGCATTTTGATGCCTGAACGATGCGTTTTATTTCAAAATGGGATGATGCGGTTTGTGCTCAATCAATTTATGCGTTTTGTTATTAGTATGCAGTTTTTCTGTTGTGTAAATGAAGCGATTTGATGAAGACAAGGGTATGCGGTTTGTGTAAAAAAGTCAGGATGCGTTTTGATGCCAAAAGAGATTTGACTTAAATGTTTTTGAAGAAAAGGTGTGGTTCGGTCACTTCATTTGATGCTATTTGAGATATAAAGATTGAATTTTGGAAACTGTTATGTCACCATTCTATCACAACAATATGTATTTCTAGAGAGAGAAAGTTTTAGAGAGAGAAAGTGGAAGGAACTAATGAAGTATTAATGAAAATGATTATTGCAATTAGAACCAACACCCTCTCCATTCAAGGGAGGGGGTATTTATAGTGTTTACATAAGTACGGGTGTTTCCCCTTGGTTCTAGGAGAACCTTCTATCACAGCTCATGGGCTTACTACATGAGCTGTGAATCTAATTACAAACATTTATAAACCATAATTATTAACGACCTATTACAAATGAAATGACCTACACTTGATAATAAAACATGTTCCTAACAATCTCCCCCTAAGGGTTGGTCATCATTTGTTGTCTTGCTTAGGTCGTTCAATGTCTTGAACTTCTTTGGCGTTCATAGCTTGTAACGTCTTTGATTCTTTGCATCTTTGTTCTTTGTTCTTGTTGTTGTGATCAGTTGTGAAATCTGCCTTTTATCAACATCTTTGTTTCTGGTGCTTTTACGTCTTTTTCCAATCATGCTCATACTTCTTGTGAAGTTTGTGATCCATACATGTGAAGTTTAAATTCTTTATCTCTAATCTTTGACTTGTGACTTTTCCGATTTTCTGACTTTGAAGTGAAATTTTGCTGAACTTTTCTTTGCTTAGATCTTTGATGAGAATGTCTTTCTGATGTATGTATGAGCATGTGGAAATGAGATGTTGATAGTAATGATGGTGGTTATGGTCGTGACACGTGCACGCAATAAAACAGTTAGCAATAAAGTTTCCGACGTAAGATTTTGGATATTTTGTACAAGTACATCCCGGTTGGCACGATCTTTGACGAATCTCGGATCGGATACTTGCTAGAACTTCCCGTACTCAATATCTTCACTCTGGTTGTGACATTGGAGTATACCGAGGTATCACTCCACGTAGACCATTTGAGACCACCGCTGACGCTAAGCGTAACCCACAAGGGATTACGAAGTGACCGGCTGTCGTGGTCGCTTTTGATGTTGACCCTGGCAGGAGTTTCGATTCAATCACTGAGGATCACAATTGTGAATCCCATCATAAATGTTCTGGCAGATTGCTAAGATCTGCGTAGGACTCTGGAATATGTCACTTGTGTCCTTATTGTTTGAACAATCAAGTGATGAGATATTACGTGTTCCTAAGAGATCTTTTGATGAATCTCATGGCTCTAGACTCAATTAGTGCGCTTTGATTTTCCTAAGCATAGACTAGGGAGAGGGACTCCTTCTTCAATACCAACAATCTCTAAGAGAGAGTCGATAGATTATGTAGGGTTCCCTGTGAGAATGAAACAAGCTCTTTTGAGAGAACTTGAGTGGCTTAGAAGGTATAGTGCATTGCGTCACTGGGTCCATGACGACTTTGTCTTCAATACCGGTGTCATCTTGTGACAACCAGGAGCATATGAATTGAACCCGGTTATGCGCCTAAGTTGAATAATTTGGAGGGCTATTTCTTTTCACCCTTTTCTTTAACTTTTATTTTTAATTCTTCAACTCCTTCTTTCTCTGATTCTCATTTTCCCCTTTTTCAATCATACCTAAGGACTTCTAAATACTAACTATTTGTGGTGTCCTTGGGTAGATCCCTCCGGCTCTGGTGGATCATAGGACGTTTATTCCTAAATTTAGTCACCTTTTAACTCCATGACTATCCTATTTTGCCACAAAACCTTTTCTTGAAAAAATTCTCAAGATGTTTATGATGAAAAACATGTTTTGCTAACACCATGAGAGTTTTTGGTTTTTCAGAAATACTCCCCCTCCACATGTGCTTATGAGTTTTGATGGAAATATGCACAGAGAGGGAAGAGCTCGCACTTTTGAATTGATCGACTCTTGATAGACAATTCCTCATAAGACACGGTTACGTTGTATAGTTAAAGAGTTCCATTATCATCTTTTAGGTGACAACTAGCTCTAATAACTACCTTGAAGATGTAAACTCTCCTTGAAAAGGAGGTTAGACCCATCAAAGTTCATGTCAATCAAGAGTGTCTCGGATTGGTACACTCTACTAAGATAACTCTTGGAAGACTTATCTTTTCTATTAATGACATTCAAAGATCGTCAATTCATTGGTGATATCTGAGTCGAGCACGTTATGAGATTCCATAACTTCCTGATCAACAATTTTAATCACATTTCTCCCCCTAAAAAATAGCATATATATGTTGTTTTTGAAAACATGTTGATTAAAATATGCTTTTTGAGGCGTTTGAAATTCCTTTGAGAAGAAACGGATTTCAAGAACAGTTGATTTTGAACAAAGATTTTTTGTTTCAAAAAATTAAGAAGCTTTTGCTCCTTAATTTTAGGAATATTGCCCTGAGGCGTACAACAGGGTCCTTTATTTTGAAAATCGAGATTTGTCGCGAATCACAGTTCCTTTAGCGTCTATTTTGTTTTTCAAATTCATTTCAGCTTCATAACATAGACCCAATCAAGTTTTTCAACAAATTCCCTTACATCAAGACTTTTAAACTGATTCATCCTGAGAAACCGTAAGAGATTAACTGCAATTCTCAACAATCTTCCCAATCCGCACTAGTCTTTAGAAACTTCTCCATACACTTCCTTTTGATGAAGTTTTTGAATCAGCTTCCCCCCAAACTGACAATCGTCTTCATCAGATTCAAAAATTTGATTTTTCGCGTAATCACAGTTGTACATAATGCGGGAAATTCTTTCGGGTGTAACATGCAAGAAATCAACAAGATCTTCTCACGTATGCAGATACTTCACACCAAACAAACTTTGAGAGATGAAATAATACTCCTTCCCCCTGTGAGAATCAATTGATCGTGTGCGAGGCATCATAATACAGTTAAAGCATCATATGTAGGTAACTTAACACAAAATAACCCAGTGAAAGTTGAAACAATAACACCAAAGTAAGACGTTTGAACCACATATCATCTCATTTCTTCCTCCTGATTTGCAGAACTCGTGAAGGAAAAGAGTTTTCACAACAAAGGCAAAGAAAGCACATGATATATACTCTCTCTTCCCCCTGATGTTTTCGATGAATCGAAACATACACCACGTATGTTGATGATGAAATCGGAGACAAGTAACCATGTACATTCAATTAATCAAAGAGGTATGAAGTACCATAAATATCTTGTGAGAATCAATTGCTGATAAAACTTCTCAACTTGTTCTTTATGTTGATCATTTGTCGTCGTTGTTGGAAACAATTTGTTCTCTTGTTATCGAGATTCGATTGAAGGTGCATCTCCGGCAACGGTTGTTGTTGTAGATTCAGGGTGTATCTAGAATTAGAATATGATCAGGTTGTGCAGCGGAAAAGTTAGATACATCACTGCGGCTTTCTAAAGAATCTCTAAACATGGAGCAAACAAAATTTCCAATTTTGGCGATTGAGTACAATGGCGATGCGTGATGGATCATTATGTTTTAGACGGTGAGAAACGGGTCCTAAGCTGTTGTACTTATAAGCCATTCTTGTTGTACCTGTATAGAAAGTAGGAGGAGAGAGATGGAGACACACATTGTCACACCCCCAATTTACCTGTTTTGCAGCGGAATGGAATTCCTGGGGGCATTGACTGTCATAGCACCACATCACAGTTATATTGAACGACCTAAAGTGTCGTTTTAAAAACACATCGTTGGATATTTCAATAAAAACATTCAGAGTACAACATCGGTCCCAAAAGGTTTACAAACTTTGCGGAAAATACAAATATGTTACAAATCCAAACGATGTTTTGAAATAAAGTGCCATAATGTACATAATGTAAGTCGACGCCGCGACTCAAAATGTAGGTCCCTAAACCATGTCATGATGATAATGCCTCAGTTACCCGAAAATACATTGCTAAAACGGTCAACAATAATGTTGGTGAGAAATCATAGGTTTATGTAAATGGTTTATACGACTACACAAGTATCTAGCATGCATGACAATCAAGTCACGTAAAAATAATGTTACAATTGCTCTAAGCCCATGACCCGAAACTAGGCGATCAATTATGTATGCCCCTCCACGGAATGTTTGCCAGACAACTCCGTAATGAAATCAAATGAAATGCATCCGTTTTCATGGTTGGGATTCACCAACCGGATGGAGGCGTCACCCTCGATAGATCTATCCACTCATCCTCGCTTCAATGATTAACGGTTCATGTTCAGGAAATGGGGACTTTCGAATTGGCATATGTGGTAACTTAAGCAATGTAATGAATTTAACATACTTGGTATCGTACAAAGAAAAATGTAGTGCAATGTATTCTCCCCCGTGGGTTTGAAAATAATCGAAAGCATGTAAAACGGGGCTATGAAAACTCACTTGGATAAACTGGAATAATGGCAAGAGTGAGTACACCGAGGTTTAATGTGATGCGTTAACCGGGACCTATTATCAATGATATGATATGTCATGAGTTGCAATGTAATGTTATGCATGCACTACGTATGTAATTTATACCATTTACGAGTTTTTGAAAAAGATACTCGTCGTCGAAAAATACATTTTTGACGTCTCGACCAATCAAAAATGACTTTACATGTTTTTACGTAAAAATGTCATCCTACAATGGTTTTATAATGATTTTTAGAGAAATTACCACTTTTAGTCGCAAAACAATGTCGTCGGAAAAATCGTGAAATCACCAAAAATGACTCCGGAAAAACAATCGTAAAACAGTACACGTTGATCGTTAGAGAACGAAATCGACGGTTTTGGAAAGTTTGTATCCATATCTAAAAGTTTCAGTTCAGGAGTTTTCGTCCAAAAGGTCTCGGACACAAAGATAATAAGGGTTAAAGTTGGTGATTTTTGGCTAATAGTGTGCAGAAAATTAGTTACGGCAAGTTTATGAAAAAGTGTATATCTTTGTCATTTCAAATCCGTTTTCTACGTTTAATATGTCCTTAGCTTCGTATTGAAGTATACTAATATATTTTTGAGAAGTCGAAATAATTTGTGAAGCTTAAGGCTCGTTTTGACCCGAACAAACTAAAAACAGTTTGCTGAAAATCCAGAAAATAATACGTTTCGTCGTCAAACTTGTAAAATCCATAACTTCTTCGTTATAAGTCCGTGTTCATCCGTTCAAGCTGCCCACGGTTTTCGTTTTAAAGTATATTTTCTAAAAATCAAGGCCAAAATGTCGTGCCTACTGTCGGATTTTCCAGAAAAATGAAACAAGGACAGAACAATATATATACTTATCGAAAATAGTTTTTCTCGGACAAAACCTATTCTAATCCCTTCAAATCAACTCCAAACTAATCTAATCCTACCATACACCTTCTTAGGGTGTCATGGGTTCCTAATCACCATCAAGACCAACCAAAACCATGGGAATAATTATAGGATGACCTTAGGTATATATAACTTCTAAAATCATGAAATAAATGGTATAAATCACAATACATGCATATAAGCTCCAAAAATGAAAAGGAACACATGAAAATGAAGAGGAAACATAAAAATGATAAGAATATGCTTACTAGTGCAAGTGAAGAGGTGTAAGTAACAAGGATTAACTTAAATATCCTTGGTTTTTATTTCAAAACCATGAAAAGGATATAATCTAGGTTGAAATAACACTTGATTTTAGCAAAAATATTGATCCCTTGATCTTGTTGTTGTGTGACCGGTTCTTGAAGCCAAGAAAGAAGAGAGAAAAACTTGTTTAACACTTTTGAGACTATGTGAATGAATGAGTAAAAATTGTCAAGTAAGACTTTTAAAGACTTGTGAATTATTAGAAAGAAAACATAAACCATACATCCATTTAATGCAAGCCCTCCCCTATGGCCGGTTTTTGGGGAGGGTTTGTCTCCAATATATATATTTTTTTTTTTTTTTTTTTAAAAAGTTTACTTGTATATTTTTTTAAAACTTGTTAAGTAAAAAGGTGTAATTAGTTGTAACTTGTAAGGTAAAAGGTAGTCTTTAGGTACAAGTAAGTTTTTAGTAAATCAAAATAGGTTGTAATGAGATGATAAAAATTGTAAAAACACTTTCCTTGTGAAATTTGAGTGATATATAAATTATCGAGTAGTTTTTAAGAAAAACGACGTAATAATTAAATTTTAACGATTAATATACCAAATAAATTTGAAACACTAGGAAAACTAAAAATATAGTTTTTATAAACTAAATGTAAGTTTAAAAATACATCGGGATCATTTTTGAAATTAACGGGTTAAATATACAAAATAAAAACTCACGCGATAAAGATTATAAAATATAAAAATTACGCGTAAAATATGAAATGAAATGTCGTGAATGAAATAATGAGATGCACATGATGTCAATGAAATGTAAACTAATCATAGTCCATATGAAATGTACGTGATGTCATGATCATGAATTCGCCTCTAAACCTCCAAGGTTACGCGAATTTGAAACAAGTAAACCAAGTTTACTAAAAATGTGGAAATAATGAATCATGAATCGTGTCGAGAAATGACCTGAAAATGCGGATTGTCACATTCGCCCATCCAAAAAGGGAATTCAGTCCCTGAATTCAATCGTTGTTAGGTCTAACTGTGTCGGCGAAAAGATGAGGATACTTGCGTCGCATCGGTCTTCCGTTCCCAAGTAAACTTCGGGACCTCGTCGAGAATTCCAACGAACTTTCACAATAGGAATATGACTCTGTTTCAACTGCTTGACCTCGCGGTCCATGATTTCTACAGGTTCCTCTACAAAGTTGAGTTTGTCGTCAAGTCAACTTCGTCCAATGGAATAACGAGCGATTCGTCCGAAAGACACTTCTTCAAGTTTGAAGCGTGAAACGTGTTGTGCACATGACTAAGTTCTCGATGGAAGATCAAGTCGATAAGCTACGGACCAACTCGCTCAAAATCTTGAATGGTCCAATGTATCTCGGGTTTAACTTTCCACGCTTTCCAAACGCGTACCACGCCTTTCCAAGGCGATACTTTCAACATGACTTTGTCTCCCACTTGAAATTCCAAATCCTTGCGTCGAACATCCGCATAACTTTTAAATCGACTCTTGCGGTTCCGAAGTCTATCACGAATTTGAACAATCTTTTCCGTGGTTTCCGTACCATTTCGGACCGATGAAGTTGTGCGCTCTCCTACTTCGGCCCAACAAATGGTGAACGGCACTACGACCATAAAGTGCCTCAAATGGTGCCATCTTGATATTGGTGTGATAACTATTGTTGTACGAGAATTCAATCAATGGCAAATGGTTAGCCCAACCATTGCCAAAATCAATCACACATGCCCTCAGCATATCTTCTAACGTTTGAATGGTCCTTTCACTTTGACCGCCGGTTTGTGGGTGATATCTTTGTGCTCATCTCTAATCGGTTCGAATGAATCTTGCAATGAATTCCAAAGTTTGAAGTGAATCGACTATCTCTTGGAAATGATAGAAATTGGTGCTCCGTGCCTTGAGACTATTTCCTTGACATAAAGTCTAGTGAGTTGCTCCATGGAATAAGTCTCTCTAATAGGTATGAAATGGGCTGATTTGGTAAGGCGATCAACAATTACCCAAATAGCGTCGTAACCTCCCGATGTCTTAGGAAGTTTCGTAACAAAATCCATTGTAATGCGTTCCCATTTCCATTGAGGAATTTCCGGTTGTTGGAGTAAACCTGAAGGCTTCTGATATTCAACTTTTACCTTAGCGCATGTAAGACATTTGCTAACGTGACGTGGCAATCTCCGCTTTCATGTTCGGCCACCAATAAAGCTTCTTAAGATCTTGATACATCTTATCCGATCCTGGATGAATAGAATACTTTGACTTATGCGACTCATGCATAATCAATTTTCGTATTCCGCCATACAATGGAACCCACATTCTATCCTTGAAACATAATACTCCATCTGCTCTCTTGACAAAACCATTTGCGCTTTCGGGCATACCATAAAGCTTTTCACTTGGTCGATTTTCCTCCTTAAGTGCCTCGACTTGTGCTTCATGGATTTTCGACGGTAAAGGAGAAATAATCGTCATTCCCAATGAACGAACTCTTAAAGGTTTAGGCCTCTCTTTCCGACTAAGAGCATCAGCCACAACATTGGCTTTTCTCGGGTGATACTTGATTTCACAATCATAGTCGCTGAGTAACTCCAACCAACGGCGTTGCCTCATATTAAGCTCCTTCCGATCAAGAATATATTGCAAACTCTTGTGGTCGGTAAACACTGTGCACTTTGTACCATAGAGGTAGTGTCTCCAAATCTTGAGCGCAAAAACTACGGCTCCTAACTCGAGATCATGAATGGTGTAATTCTTCTCATGTCTTAAGTTGTGAGAAGCATCGCAATCACCTTCTCGTTTTGCATTAAAACAGCCCCAAGTCCTTTATGCGAAGCGTCGCAATATACAACAAAGTTCTCAATGCCTTCGGGGAGTGCCAAAATTGGCGCTTGCAAAGCTTTTGCTTCAACAAGCGAAAAGCAACTTCTTGTTTCTTTCCCCACTGTATTCTTGTTTTTCTGTGTCAACTTGGTCAAAGGTCTTGCTATCTTTGAAAAACCTTCGATGAACCTTCGGTAATATCCTGCTAGTCCTAGAAATTGTCAATTTCGTAGGATTCGTTGGAGTAGCCCAATCTTTTACTTCAATCTTTCTTTGGATCAACTTGTAGTCCATGACTATCAATGACATGACCAAGAAATTACACTTTGTGGTTCCAAAATCACACTTGAAAACTTGGCATACAACTTCTCATTCTTGAGTAGCCTTAAAATCGTCATTAAATGCTCTTCGTGCTTCTTCTTCTTGCTCTTGGAGTAGATCAAGATGTCGTCAATGAACACTATAACAAACTTGTCCAAATACGGCTCACAAACTCTATTCATGAGATCCATGAATACCGAGTGCATTAGTCAATCAAAGCGGCATCACTTGAAACTCGTAATGACCGTAGCGTGTTCTAAATTTGTTTGAATATCCTCTTCGAACTTCGCCGATGATAACCCGACCGAAGATCAATCTTGGAGTAAATACTTGAACCTTGCAACTGATCGAACAAGTCATCAATTCTGGGGAGTGGGTAGCGATTCTTCACCGTTAACTTGTTCAATTCTCGATAATCTATGCACATTCGGAAGGATCCATCCTTCTTCTTCACAAACAAGACCGGTGCTCCCCAAGGCGAGGAACTCGGCCTAATGAATCCTTTGTCTAGAAGCTCTTGCAATTGATTAGACAATTCTTGCATTTCGGATGGGCTAAGCGGTGCGGTGCTCGCGCAATCGGTGCAGCTCCGGGCACTAAGTCAATATGAAACTCTACTTGACGCGCCGGTGGAAGCCCCGGTAAATCCTCGGGAAAAACTTCAGAAAATTCACGAACAATAGGAACATCTTCAAGTCGCTTCTCCTCCGACCTTTTCTCGGTTACATGAGCTAAGAAAGCAAGACAACCTTTCTTAATGTACTTCTCCGTTTTGATACTAGATATGATACTAATTCGGTTCCACCGTTCCCCACGAATAATCAAAGTTTCGCCATTGTAGGGAAGATGAACAACTTTCTCATCACAAATGATCTTTGCGCGATGCTTAGATAACCAGTCCATGCCGATGACGACGTCAAAACTACCAAGCTCTACGGCATGAGGTCTATGTTGAAGGGATGATTAAGAAAATTGAATGTGCAACCGCGAACAATGGTGTTGGTGTTAACTACGCTACCATTAGCTAATTCGACAATGTATGATGTATCTAAGGTGGTTGGCTTAATGTTGAGCAAAGGTGAAAATGCATTGGACACAAAACTTTTATCGGCAACCGAATCAAATAAAACTGAAGCGTAACGATTATTGAGAAGAAACGTACCTGTTATGACATTCGGGTCCTCCCTATCTTCTCGCCTCATGATGGCGTAAACCCTTCCTCGTGCCAAACCTTCTTGATTCGGATTTGCTTGATTCTTTCCTTTCTTACAAGCCCTCTTGTAGTGTCCGGCTTCCCATAACCAAAACAAGTAACTTGTGGTGCCTTGCAATCCCTAGTACGGTGACCAACTTTCTTGCAATTTTCACACGGATCAGGACATCGACCCGGATTGTGGTGACTCAAACATCTGTTACATTTCGGCAAAACCCCCGTATATCCTTTTCCTTCTTTTGGTCCCGCAACATAAGCCTTAGCAACTTCTTGCCTTTTGGGCGGTGGTTGAGTAGCATTCCTACCCCTAGTGTTGTCCCACTTGCGCTTGTTATTGTTGTTGTAGTTGCCTCGGTTATTGTTGTTGAAACGGTTGTTGGGGTTGTTGTTGTTGCTTCGGTTGGTGGTGGTATACTTACCTCGCTTCACCACTTGTGCCATCAACTTCTGAGTCACACGAATAGCTTCCTCGATTGTTTGTGGATCAAACGAAGTCACATCTCCTTGAATGACCTCGGGAAGTCCCCCGATAAAAGCCTCTAGCAACTTCTCGTTATCCGATACCATCGACGGGCATAACGCGGCTAATTCCTGGAATCTCCGAATGTATGTGTCAATATCATAACCAATAGTGACCAATTCATAGAACTCCGTCTCCAACTTTTTGATTTCCGTTCGAGGACAAAACTTCTTAGTCACCAAGCCCTTGAATTCCTCCCAAGTAAGCTTAAAAGCATTCTCCATTCCAATCGGTTGGGCGTATGAATTCCACCATGACAACGCTCCATCGAGTAAAGTGCTCGTGGCAAACTTAACCTTCGTCATCCGGACGGTTACAAAGCAAAACACCGATTCAAATTTTTCAAACCATCGCATTGCAGAGCTCCCTCGGTACCTCTAAACTTAGTGGGTTCACCACTCTTGAAATCCTTGTAAGAACATTTCTTAACCCGGATCCTCCCATTACGTGCGGTAGCTAGCCTAGCGGCCGGCGGCGACCAACTGTTTCCCTTTCGACTCTTAGTGCATTAGCAATGCTATCATTCACCAACTTTTGAATTTCTGCTTGGGTCATTTCCGGTGTAACTTTCTTAGGTGCCATAATTCTTCAAAATCACAAGATGAAACAATCATGAGAACTCGTAAGTAGAAACAACCATCATACAAATATATCCACAACCACATCATGCATAAAGATAAATGGAATCACAACGGAACAATAACGAAATATCACAAATATAATCACAACACACGTGGATAATATACATGAAAATTTAGGCCTACATGGACCGATATCATAGATAATAATAACCATTCCTACATAGTAGAGTCAATACTTGATACATTTGTTTGTACAACAACCAAAATACAACAAGTTCTTTAAACTACGTCACACACCTTGTGACTAGGATAATAATGGTCAAAACTATACAATGACAAAAGTCTACATAAGACACCTCATGGTGCTCACGCCCGTACCATCAAGATCGCGAACTGAGTAACCAAACTATCCACCAAACTCCTCAACTCATCAATCGACCCCGAAAGAAGCAATACTCTCCCTGTCCTCTAAGCGCCTATCTTTGAATACTCGATGAGATAAGTCAATACAAACCCCGCCTAATATCAAACCCTCGACCTCCTCAGCGATGGGCTCAATCCTATCTACCGACAACTCCTCCAACCGTCGTGTCAAACTATCAATCTGGCTGCGAGCATCAATGCGGGCTCCTAGTGCCAGGTAGAAGGTGGCGACGTCAAGCAGCTGCCCTAGAACTCTAGCCTAACTCAAATCTAACGGGTGGCTCGGGCTCACGGTCGATGGTGGTGTCGGGATATCAAAGCGAGCACGCTTTTGGGCGGCAAGTCATCGTGAGTAAAGGATCTCTAATAAAATATGATGGAGATGGTGATGATGGTGGTGATGGTGCTAGTAGGTCGGTGGATCGTGAGTGGGCTAACGTGAGGAGTGGGTGCAACCTCGGCCTCCTCGAAGGGTTCGGTCTCAGTGTCGATCATGATAGGTGGAAAGACTGGAGTAGATCCAATGGAAGATACGATCGCAGTGGAATGTGATGCAACATCATCCATGATGGGGTTAGATGGAACATCATCCGAGCTAGAGTCCGATGATATGGTGATGGGATGTGAATCGAAGACATGTCTCGTGACAACCGATGTGAAATAAATATAAATAATCTCGAATAAAGTGTAAGTGAATCCGCATGAAAAGTGAATATGTACTATGATGAAATGATGAGATGCTATGATAATGTAGCTATAGTCTAGGGTCAATGATGCAACCTAGTTCTCTATAACTGTAGCTCTGGTACCAATCTTTCACACCCCCAATTTACATGTTTTGCTGGAATGTGAATTCACAGGGGCATTGGCTGTCATAGCACCACATCACAGTTATATTGAACGACCTAAAGTGTCGTTTTTAAAACACATCGTTGGATATTTCATAAAAACATTCAGAGTACAACATCGGTCCCAAAAGGTTTACAAACTTTGCGGAAAATACAAATATGTTACAAATCCAAACGATGTTTTGAAATAAAGTGCCATAATGTACATAATGTAAGTCGGCGCCGCGACTCAAAATGTAGGTCCCTAAACCATGTCATGATGATAATGCCTCAGTTACCTGAAAATACATTGCTAAAACGGCCAACAATAATGTTGGTGAGAAATCATAGGTTTATGTAAATGGTTTATACGACTACACAAGTATCTAGCATGCATGACAATCAAGTCACGTAAAAATAATGTTACAATTGCTCTAAGCCCATGACCCCGAAACTAGACTGATCAATTATGTATGCCCCTCCACGGAATGTTTGCGGACAACTCCGTAATGAAATCAAATGAAATGCATCCGTTTTTCTGGTTGGGATTCACCAACCCGGATGGAGGCGTCACCCTCGATAGATCTATCCACTCATCCTCGCTTCAATGATTAACGGTTCATGGTTCAAGAAATGGGGACTTTCAAATTGGCATATGTGGTAACTTAAGCAATGTAATGAATTTAACATACTTGGTATCGTACAAAGAAAAATGTAGTGCAATGTATTCTCCCCGTGGGTTTGAAAATAATCGAAAGCATGTAAAACGGGGCTATGAAAACTCACTTGGATAAAGTGGAATAATGGCAAAAGTGAGTACACCGAGGTTTAATGTGATCGTTAACGGGACCTATTATCAATGATATGATATGTCATGAGTTGCAATGTAATGTTATGCATGCACTCATATGTAATTTATACCATTTACGAGTTTTTGAAAAAGATACTCGTCGTCGAAAAATACATTTTGGCGTCTCGACCAATCAAAAATGACTTTACATGTTTTTACGTTAAAATGTCATCCTACAATGGTTTTATAATGATTTTTAGAGAAATTACCACTTTTCGTCGCAAAACAATGTCGTCGGAAAAATCGTGAGATCACCAAAAATGACTCGGAAAAACAATGCGTAAAAACAGTACACGTTGATCGTTAGAGAACGAAATCGACGGTTTTGGAAAGTTTGTATCCATATCTAAAAGTTTCAGTTCAGGAGTTTTCGTCCAAAAGGTCTCGGACACAAAGATAATAAGGGTTAAAGTTGGTGATTTTTGGCTAATAGTGTGCGAGAAAATTAGTTCGGCAAGTTTATGAAAAAGTGTATATCTTTGTCATTTCAAATCCGTTTTCTACGTTTAATATGTCCTTAGCTTCGTATTGAAGTATACTAATATATTTTTGAGAAGTCGAAATAATTTGTGAAGCTTAAGGCTCGTTTTTGACCCGAACAAACTAAAAACAGTTTGCTGAAAATCCAGAAAATAATACGTTTCGTCGTCAAACTTGTAAAATCCATAACTTCTTCGTTATAAGTCCGTTTTTATCCGTTCAAGCGGCCACGGTTTCGTTTTAAAGTATATTTTCTAAAAATCAAGGCCAAAATGTCGTGCCTACTGTCGGATTTTCCAGAAAAATGAAACAAGGACAGAACAATATATATACTTATCGAAAATAGTTTTTCTCGGACAAAACCTATTCTAATCCCTTCAAATCAACTCCGAAACTAATCTAATCCTACCATACACCTTCTTAGGGTGTCATGGGTTCCTAATCACCATCAAGACCAACCAAAACCATGGGAATAATTATAGGATGACCTTAGGTATATATAACTTCTAAAATCATGAAATAAATGGTATAAATCACAATACATGCATATAAGCTCCAAAAATGAAAAGGAACACATGAAAATGAAGAGGAAACATAAAAATGATAAGAATATGCTTACTAGTGCAAGTGAAGAGGTGTAAGTAACAAAGGATTAACTTAAATATCCTTGGTTTTTATTTCAAAACCATGAAAAGGATATAATCTAGGTTGAAATAACACTTGATTTTAGCAAAAATATTGATCCCTTGCTCTTGTTGTTGTGTGACCGGTTCTTGAAGCCAAGAAAGAAGAGAGAAAAAACTTGTTTAACACTTTTGAGACTATGTGAATGAATGAGTAAAAATTGTCAAGTAAGACTTTTAAAGACTTGTGAATTATTAGAAAGAAAACATAAACCATACATCCATTTAATGCAAGCCCTCCCCTATGGCCGGTTTTTGGGGAGGGTTTGTCTCCAATATATATATATTTTTTTTTTTTTTTAAAAAGTTTACTTGTATATTTTTGTAAAACTTGTTAAGTAAAAAGGTGTAATTAGTTGTAACTTGTAAGGTAAAAGGTAGTCTTTAGGTACAAGTAAGTTTTTAGTAAATCAAAATAGGTTGTAATGAGATGATAAAAATTGTAAAAACACTTTCCTTGTGAAATTTGAGTGATATATAAATTATCGAGTAGTTTTTAAGAAAAACGACGTAATAATTAAATTTTAACGATTAATATACCAAATAAATTTGAAACACTAGGAAAACTAAAAATATAGTTTTTATAAACTAAATGTAAGTTTAAAAATACATCGGGATCATTTTTGAAATTAACGGGTTAAATATACAAAATAAAAACTCACGCGATAAAGATTATAAAATATAAAAATTACGCGTAAAATATGAAATGAAATGTCGTGAATGAAATAATGAGATGCACATGATGTCAATGAAATGTAAACTAATCATAGTCCATATGAAATGTACGTGATGTCATGATCATGAATTCGCCTCTAAACCTCCAAGGTTACGCGAATTTGAAACAAGTAAACCAAGTTTACTAAAAATGTGGAAATAATGAATCATGAATCGTGTCGAGAAATGACCTGAAAGTACGGATTGTCACACACATGGATCCCCAAGTGTAACTGGGTTCCAGATGTTAGAAGCATAAAGTTGTAATGTCAATTATCTTCTTGACACCTGAACACACTGTTTTGTTGCAAATGTTTAATATATTTCCTGTAGGAATCCACATAAGACCAACAGTTTTAAAAACTCTACCCGTGGGTATCCACCTAAGATTAGATCTAGGAGATGTTGAAACTTCTTTTGAAAAGAGTCTTTGTCCTATATTGATCCACCTATTAGGTTTCCGAAGTTTGTTTCTCAGTTCAACGGGTCGATTTCTAATTGTCTGTTGAGTACACTTAGGTTTTCGTTTGGTACTCTGGCATCGTTATGTAATACACTAGAAGGCATCACACAAGGTTGTGAACCTAGGATTCCGTCCTTTTGAAGTAGTGCCATTTTCCTAGCTTTTTCTAGACCATAGTTCTTGTACAAGTCATTTGTGCCATATGAATGTTTATTTTTAATGCTTGGTTTAGACAGTTAACTAATCCTAGAAGAGCGCAGTGCGGCTACTTGTTGATGTTTAATAGAGACAAAAGCATTTCCCTTAGGCCAAGAATGTGGAGTGACTGGTTTTGACAAATCATTATTCTCAACAACTTGGGAGGCAAACCGTGGTTTTGAAGATTTTGGTCGTTCAGATTTAAATGCAGTTGGTTGTCTAACAATTGATTGGTTTCTGATAGGTGGTAAAGACGGTTTCCCCAAGGTTGATGGTTTTGAAAACTTAGTATCTACACTCTTGCCAGTTAATCTTCTTAATTTGTTTTGTAAAGCAACATGAGCAAGACCCTTTGCTTGAATTTGAGCCTTTAAATGCTCATTTTCTCTTACTAATGTATCTGCACGATTATTTTGCATTTTAAGTTCAAGAGATTTGCAATGTGCCTCTAGTTTTGAAAAATATTTTTGAAATTGAGCAATGGTCTTTTTGAGAAGAATGTTTTCAGATTCAAGAATTTGGTTTGACAATTCAGTTGTATTGTTTGCAACTAAGGGCTCATTCATGAGACAGTTGATCGGACAGTAACACTTGGTCAACCTCTCATTCATTTCTCAATTCAGGTTGCTTTCGGTTTGTTCGCATTTGGGAAGAGTATGATCAACGATAGATTGTACCTCAACCATCGTTCTTTGTCAAAGGTAGGCTCGTGTCATAGGTGGGAGCGATATATTCCTCAACCAATTTGTTCTTCATCAAAGTTGGGCTCGGTGTCATAGTTGGGTATGATATCTTCCCCAAATCTGCTGCTGTCATCCTGCTTTTCCAAGGTAGGCTCTGTGTCATAGGTGGGAACGATATCTTCCTCAACCATTTGTTCTTCATCAAAGTTGGGCTCAGTGTCATAGTTGGGTATGATATCTTCCCCAAAAATGCTGCTATCATCCTGCTTTTCGAATGGTACAACCTCATTGTTCGTATTACTGACATTTGCAATATTCTCATCATTCTTGACAAGCCTTTGAGCATTCCTTCCTTGTACATCAACTCTTTCACCTTGCATGACTGCTTGATTTTGGGGATCAGATGAAGTCTGACTCTTTGAATTCTTAAATTGTGAGAACATCTTAGTCAGTAACATCATTCCCTTGTTTAATTCCACAAATGCATTTGCATCTTTAGAATCATCAGTAGCAAGGTTTGGTGAAGAAGGTTTTAAGCAGTAGATCGAAGGTGAGGAGATTTGTGAAAGAATTAGAGACATTGATATAGTGAATTTTAATTTTCCCTCCAAAAATAATTATGAAAAAATATTCTCCCCCAAAATTTGAAATTCACTATAAAATGCAATTTTAAGGTTAGAAGAAAATTTTGACGCAAAATTTGACCGAAAAAATTTGAATTTTGGTCCAAAAATTTGAATTTTTTACCAAAATTTTCACAGTTAAGCCAAAATTTAAAGTTCGCGTAAAAATGGAAAGTTTAGTCTCCCGTAGATATTAAATTTGATTTTCTTTTTTTGTTTTTTTTTTTTTTTTTAAATTTGTGTTGATGATGTGTTATGGATCTTTAAGGATAATTAAGGTTGATCTTGATTAGGTTTAGGTAGATTAGTAGCGGAAATCCAAACTCGCTGAAAATCCAAAATCGCAAAAAATCTAAACTCGCAGAAAACCCAAACTCGCAGAAATCCAAACTCGCAGAAATTTAAACTTGCAGACAAGAAACTCGTAGACAAGAAACTCGGAAACAAGAAACTCACAGAAATCAAGAGAAACTCGCAGAAAGCAAGATAAACTCGCAGGAATTCAAAGAAACTAGCAGAAATTCAAGAGAAACTTGCAGAAATTCAAGAGAAACTCGCAGGAATTCAAAGAAACTCGCAGAAATTCAATAGAAACTCGCAGGAATTCAAGAGAAACTCGCAGGATTCAAAAGAAACTCGCAAAAATTCAAGGAAACACGCAGAAATTCAAGGATAACTCGCCAAAGTTCAAGAAACTCGCAAGAATTCAAGGCAAACTCGCCAATGTTCAAGAAACTCGCAAGAATTCAAGTGAAACTCGCAGGAATTCAAATGAAACTCGCAAGAATTTGAGTGAAACTCGCAAGAATTCAAGGCTAAGTCGCAGAAATTCAAGTTAAAACTCGCAGAAAGTCTAGAAACTCGCAGAAAGTCAAGAAACTCGCAGAAATTCAAGTAATACTCGCAAGAATTCAAGGCCAACTCGCCAAACTCACAGAAACACGTATTTCAGTCCAATAAATCCATAAATTTCAATCTAAAACACGTTTTTAAGTACGGATTTCTGTTAGATCTAATCAATATTAACCCAAATCATCCCTTGGCTCTTGATACCACTTGTTAGGTCACCATTCTATCATATCAATATGTATTTCTAGAGAGAGAAAGTTTTATAGAGAGAAAGTGGAAGGAACTAATGAAGTATTAATGAAAATGATAATTACAATTAGAACCAACACCCTCTCCCTTCAATGGAGGGGGTATTTATAGTGTTTACATAAGTACGGGTGTTTCCCCTTGGTTCAAGGAGAACCTTCTATCACAGCTCATGGGCTTACTACATGAGCTGTGAATCTAATTACAAACATTTATAAACCATAATTATTAATAACCTATTACAAATGAAATGACCTACACTTGATAATAAAACATGTTCCTAACAGAAACTATTTGAAAACCTGTACAAAAACTATTTTTGAAGAAGACGATTACCTGCAATATCATTCTACGACATAAGCAACACATATTCAATATCATTCTACGGCATCAACAAACATCATCAAATGAATCTACAACAACATCTAAGTACATCAAACGAGAATCACTACATAAGTATTACATTTTTCAACCATCACATCCATCAACAAACATATACAAACCAATGCAACCACAATATACAACCATGTCCTATATCGTCTATCATCTACATCCTACAACATCAAATCGAACCAACATTGATCTACATCAAAACATAAATGCACAAGACTCAAGACTCATAATCTACTCAGAGACTCAATTGACCTCCGCTTTGCCCTAGTCGAGTGCAATAACTGCAATTGAACTTAAAGGTCATTAACCTAAGACAAATCATCACAGATCAAGTCACATGACTCAAAGATAAATGGTAAAACAAGTCAACGTTCTCAACTTCGTTCCTTTTGTGAGTGGTTCTACAAACACATAGATATCATACAATCTATTCACAATGGAACGTATGCCTCATAGATCGAGTTAGGAGTTTACACCTTTGGAATATCCGATCTCATCGAAAGAAAAATTTATAACAACTATGTTATCATTTTTCTCTCTTATCGGTCTAAAATCTAAAACATTAATCAAAAGGTTTTGATTTTATCCGAACAGTCTAAAGAATAGACCAAAACTCGAGGGTTTTAAATCTTCTTCTTGATTCAGTTCACAATATAAAATAAAAATAATTAAAGGGTCGATTTACCAAGAAAAATCTCAGATTTGGTTTGGTCTTAATCTGTTCAAGATTCTTTCGAACCATTCTCGTCACAGATCATGTGTGATTTTATTCGATCTCAAAGAAAGAGTATAACAATAGTGTTATCCCTTTTCTTTATGTCGAATCATAAAAGGATAAATAAAACATAATTAGATCAAAGATAAAATACCCTACCCGAGACCAGTTTACTAATCGTGAAGCCAATATGAAAACCCTTATAACCATCCCTGTGGCCTATTCGTTCCACCTCAAGCCATCCCTGTGGCGAGGATAAAAACAAAAGGATTCGTGAGTTAGAATAATGATATAAGCTTTGGTTGATTGTTCCTTTTTGTGTATGCTGAAGAAAGAAATAGGAGGTGGATAAGTTGGATTAAGAATTTGGGAGGCATTTTGTGTGTTCTCAGTGGTGGGAGGCGGATTTAAGAGAGATATTTAAGGGCTTGATGTGTGAAATGAAGATTAGGTTAAATGAGTGATAAGGTATGTGTTATTTAACCCCGTGGAATTATGGCAAACCGAAGTGGGCCGAGTGTTTATCATATTTTGTATGGGTCGAATATTTGTTTACAAATAAATGGAATGGATTGATTGATGTTATGGGCCGAAATATCTTTATATGGGCCGACTAGCTTATCACTTACTCCTATACATGGACTTTGTGTGTACTGTTATGAGAACCGAATAGTTAGGCCATGGATAGTTGTATCGAGTTACCTTGAGCTGGATTTGTGATTAATCTAGGATGTTACGTTTTGATGAATTAATACATTATGGTGATACTAACGTGTGGAAACATTATAGGATCACTCTGCTCTTGGGCTCCATCTACCATTATTAAAAACAACTAATCTCGCTCTAATTAGGTACTTGGGATATTGGTGTCTAGTAAATTATAGACTTGATATTCATTTAGTGCGTGATCACTTTTTGACTTGGATTGGGATAATGGTCTGATGGGCTTCTTGAAATTGAGATTTTATGAGACACTGAATAACATGAGATGTGATTGGGAGATGTGACAATGAGATTTATCGATGAGATTTGATGATGATATTTGATGAGAGTTGATGAAATGATGAGACTTGTGGTTATTTTGGTGTGATACTTTAATCTATACACTTTCACGGATGATTCTATTTCACGGCTTGAATTGTTTATTGAAAAAAGTCGACTACGGGGTTGTCTGTTTTCTCCAAGTGGTCATTTCTATAGCCGTCAGAATACGTGAATAGTGTGTTTACCAAAGTGTTTAATGGTTGAGATGTAATCAGCAGTTCTCATGGGTTACTCGTTGCTTCAGCATGTCTATGATACTTCACTGTCTAAGCAAAATCTTTAAAAATCCTCAACAACATTCATGATCTTTTAAGAGGTTTCCTTATGACAAGAACTTCTCGTGCAAATGGACGTACACGTTATGATGCTTCCGAAAGTTCGAAACCATCATGGGGGAGAAACGTGTACCTTGATGTTTTACGGTCAACCTCCTGGAGAAAGTAGTATATACTACTCCACTTAGTATGGTTTGTGAAGTTGTCTACATATGGACAAATAATTGTTGATGACATTGTTGATGATGGAGAAGAATCATTAATAAACCGCTGCATGTCCCTCTAAAACAGATATTCACCGAAACCAAATTTATCATGAGACATACAAGCTGACATTGTTTACGGTTTAGTATTGGTTTTTTAAAATCCCGCGAAATAATCTATTTCTCGGTTTAAATCATAGAATTGTAGAATCCTGTTACAATGGAAACATCCCGGTGATAGAAAAAGTGTATTTATGGATCTATCTCTCGGTTTATTCTTGGTATTGTAAAATCCAGCGAAAGAAACTATTTCTCGGTTTAAACCCTAGAATTGTAAAATCCCATGATGATGAAACCATCCTAGAGAAAGGAAAGTGTATTTCTAGACCTTTTCTGATGCTCGTGCTACGGTTTCTGCTACAAAGAAGGGATAAAGGGTGTACTTCATGAATTGGGTGTTTGCTTGGATTGTCTTCATGGCAGTTTGGTATTACATGGTTTTACGGGGTAATGTGCTTTTAACCATGGTCGGGATGAAACCATTCTCATAGTTCACTTAAAACGTAAAAGGAGGCTAGATTTTAGCTTTTAACCACAAGATGTGACAATAGCTTCAATATTATTTATTTAAGGTTGATGTGAAATATCACGGGCGAGTGTACTTAGTATCTGAAGGTATCGGGGATGGTTGGATGAAGATTCTTCGAGATCCTTGTTCGAGCTTTTAATATTTTCAAAAACGAAGACTTGGAAATCTAGTTATTTTTGGGTGATTATTCATTTTCTTTTTACCACTTAGGGGAATTGGTCTCTTACCACCATAAAATAACTATCACTTTAAGGAGTTACGCTGTAGTGCTTAGGGTCACATTAAATTGTGGATTTTCAAGAAGTGATGTACGTCTTATACTTGAAGGTTGGTTGGATGAAGAGTATAGAGTACTTAGAGATTCAATGGGGCATGAAATCTCAGCACCGCTCATTGTTACATATGTGCAAGTTTAAGTCACGAATTCGTGTTAGTTTACTTCAGTGTCAAATTCATCATATTGGGCTTTCTCCATCTGCTGTCACGACAAAGAGCCTACTGAATGATAATGGGGTTGATAACAAGTTTGCCAAGAGAGGTAGAATAGAGAGAGATTATGACGTTTGAACAAAACAGTTCAAGCCTTGTATTCTAAAGAAAATAAAAGTATACATTTGAGCGCGCTTTATCTTTTGAAGAAGAGAAATCTTCTTATGACGTTTGAACACAACAGTTCAAGCCTCGTACTCTAAAGAAAATAAATGTGTACATTTCAGTGCGCATTATCTTCGAAAGAAGAAAAATCTTCTTATGACGTTTGAACAAAAAAGTTCAAGCCTCGTACTCTAAAGAAAAAAATGTGTACATTTCAGTGCGCATTATCTTCGAAGGAAGAGAAATCCTCTTATGACGTCTGAATGCAACAATTGAAGCCTCGTGATCTAATGAAAAGAAAAAAGTACGTGTTAGTGCGCATTATCTTCGAAAGAAGAGAAATCTTCTTATTATGACCATTCTCATCAACATGCTTCATGCTTTATCCATGTGCTTTCAGTCATCAAGTGATATGAACTACTGTTGATTGTTTTCTTATTCCACATGCTCAATTATAATGATGATGGCAACATCATATGCTACCGTTGAGGGGGAGAAGTGTGAACAGACTACATTGGGATGATATTCACTTGTGCAATCAAGAATGGCAACTCCGTATGCAATTCTTGAAGGGGAGAAGAACTATGAAACTGCTGCATGTTGTGTGATATGAGAACAAATGGTCAAATGGCTCCAAACACATGTAAGAACCGAGCTTCTTCTTATCGGGTCATATTTACATGGAGTTTCTTCTAAGAGTCGTTGGTTGACATCTTCTTACGGACTAAAATGATTAGTGACAAGGTGCCTCCATCTCATAGTGTGGGGGTTGGTTAGAGAAATTGGTTGTTTCATTGTAGGGATTTTGGTCATAGAAAAACCCGTTTCCCGTACTTACAATGCTACAACCGGGACAATTTCCACCATTTGGAGGTCCCCTACACCATTAACAACCATTTTGGTGAGACGAAGAGTTAAGAAGAATTAAAGGGAAAGAGGATAATAGAGATAGAATTAAATGATCAAGAGGATAACGAAGATAGAATTAAACGGTGAAAGAGGGTAAGAGAAAAAGAATTAAACAAATAAGAGGAATAAGAGGAATATTTTTCAAAAAAAATTATAATAAAAGAAAAAGAATATATTTTTGGGTTTTAATAAAAAGAAAATATTTACAAAAAACGATAACTTCGCGAGGAAGGGTCTTTCAAAACTCGCGAATCGTCGAACGAGAATCAAAACTCACTTCATTCCCTCCCTGGCAGCGGCGCCATTTTGATAGTTCAACTTCATAGTACAGATATTTTCCGAAGAAATACAAAGGCAATGTATTTCCCGGGTCGTTCTCCCAACAAAGGATGAATGGAGATTATAACTCGCGTCGTGTTCACGTCATTTCGAATGAGGAAAAAGGGAGAATTATGAGATTATACACTACGATAATGAAACATAAACTAAAACGAGCTAATTAAGCATATGAAACTATAAAGTAAAGCACATTTAACCTAAAACGCAATTTAAATCTAAAACGAAACTACGGGAATTCTAAATATGCAATTTAAAACCAAATAACGAGGATTTAAGCTAACATTATGAAACGTAAACTAATTTTAACTCATAAGAAATGTAAAATTATAAAACGACACTTTTTAAACTTAAAATGCAAGAAAAAGGCAAAAACGAGTGCGCTCTGGTAAAAACCCGAGCCTAAAATGTAAACTACTTAAAATAATGACCCTAGGAATGAAATCTTATTTTTCCTACAAAGTATACAAGAAAATATGATTTTAGGAAAAAGCGGAATATTTTTTTGTGTATTTTTCTATTTATTATGATTTAGAAACTAAATTTAACTAAATAAATTTTAAAAAATATTAAAAATATTCTAAAAATTATGAAAAATATATGAAAACTACTTTATGATAATGCTAACCAAAGGAAAATTTTAAAACTCAAAAATCTGTTTAAAATAAGATTTTATTAAGCAAAATGGATTATTAAGCTAAGTAGAGAAAAACTGACTTAAATGATTAACTTATGCAAACATAAACGATAAAGACCCAAGGGCAAAGATGGGTTTGTGTGAAGTGTTGGTGCGTTGGAAGTGTGACTGACCTGGGTTCAACCAGAGGCAATTACATTTTTGGCTATTTTATTATTTTTTTGTTTACTTTTTGGCTTTTTGCTATTTGAAAAAATGAAGATAAGCTAACTAAACAACTCTTTAGCAAACTTTAACTATCACAAACAAGTGGATTAAACAGCATATTAATTGAACAGATTGAATCGAAACCATTAAAATTTGACAAACTAAAACAAGCAGTTCCTATATTATGTTAAGCTAATGCATAGGTTCTAAAAAGCTAAGCACACCTAAATAAGCTACTTATGCTAGAGAGATTAGACTAACTATTCAACATCTAACCTAACTTTCAATGATTAAATAAGATAAAAATTAAATGAAATAAGCTCTAAAAAGAGCTTTTGATATAGCAGCAAGAGATGCAGCAATGGGGCACTTTAGGGGCCTAATAAGCTAACAACATAAGCTCCTAAGGCAAATCTAAGGGGAAAACATGAATATCCGTATCCTAATCTATAAATGGAAAAAAATTAAGTTCTAACATCAAATGAAGTGAGCTAAAAATAGATGGAAAATAAGCTGTGATGGTTCTGAGACTTACTGGTGCAGGGCTAAACATGCTAAACCGCCAACTTTAGACAACTAGCAGCCTAAGCTAGAGATTTTATTGAATTTTTTTCTTTTGAGGTTAATGAAAAAAGTTACTAAAATTGCTATTTTTAATTTTTAAATTTTTTTATGACAATTAAAAATGACTAAAACTGCTATGCTAAAACTGATAAAAACAACTTTTGGACAGAAATAAGACTAAACCACCAACTTCAAGCCCATGGCAGCCTAGGTAAAAGATTTGTTTGATTTTTTTCCTTTTGGGAAAAGTTAAACTAGATAGTGAAAATGATATTTTTTATTTTTAATGATTTTTAAAACAACTGAAAATGAATTAACAAGCTTGTGAAAACTGAGAAAAAACCACTTGGGACTGTTTGGCAGATTTGAAGAAAAACATTAGAATTTGAAATTTTGATTTGGAAACCTAAAACTAAGGTACATAAAGCTCTAAAAACAGCAACTAAACTCAGGTTACTCAAATTTATTCGACAAAAACCATTTGAACCTCAAAATCTAAGTAAAACCAAACACTCCTTACAAACTCTAATTTATATTTTAAACTTACAAACTTGATGAAATTATAACTTAGCTGTATCAAAATACTCAAATTAACTCTAAACTAAACCTTACAACTATTTAGAACCATAAATTTACCATTAACTGATTTTACTTTTGTATTTTGACTTTTGTTGACGTTTTAAGAAAATGAATGAAAATCAAGACCAAACTCAGAAAAACTATTCTCAAGCTTAACTGATGTTATCGAACTTTAATAAAAACCTTTTTAAGAATCACTAAACATCATTTAAAGCATTACAGTGAAATTTAGACAATGATTGAATGTAAACTGATGCAAAGTAATCAAAAGTAAAACTGATTTTTTTCAATTAACAAAACTGAGAGTACACAAACTTAAATTGAGAATACACTATAAAAAGCAGTAAAATGACAACAATAATAAAGTGGTAACAATTCTTTGAAATGCATGAAAAATTGGAAAAGAAATCTGTGGTAGTGAGGTGGCTATTTATAGCAGAAGCACAGGCTTTCTAGGGTTTCTGGGGAAGCTTCAGGATACTTGAATATCAGCTCTTGATCATAACTTGGTTACCAATCATTGAATTGTAGCCATTTGATATCTTGATGAGGTGGCTTGACCAATGGGAGGGCTTGAATCTGCCATCTTGTTATTCCCTTTGTTGTGTCAGATTTCTAGAAGCTTTCCTTGATGATTCTTAGTACGAGGTTGAGGTGGGTTAAATATTTGGAGCAGAGTAAGGCATGGATGGGGAAGATAAACAGTAGAAGTGAAAAGGTGGGTTTTG
Organism: Chrysanthemum makinoi; assembly: GCA_910596185.1. Taxonomy (NCBI): domain Eukaryota; kingdom Viridiplantae; phylum Streptophyta; class Magnoliopsida; order Asterales; family Asteraceae; genus Chrysanthemum; species Chrysanthemum makinoi. The sequence goes on from OU343221.1 coordinate 178,879,184, forward strand.
ACTGGTTTGACCAAGGGGAAGGTTTGTTGACCGATTCTAATATTAGTTTGACCTGGGCTTAGTTATAAACGAGTAGTGGGCTTTTGGTGGTATAAGGGAAATATATTTGGGCTTGGGGGATTTAATTGGACCCGAATGTAGTAATGGTTAGGATATATTTGATAGTTTTAGTTAAGCTTAAGGGTAGAAAATGACAAGTTTTTTCATGAAATATTGGACAAGTGATTCCAAGGGTAAGTTTTGCCATCTCTATAAACTCCTAGGACCAAATTTGCCTTTTTTGATTCTTCAAGGACTAAACTTAACATTTTGAGAAAGTGATGACCCAATCATGCAAATTCTTCCCCGGCCTCGGCTTTTTGCACTCATTCCATATCTCATGCTCGTTTTTCTCTGTTTTGTCTTTTCTTGTCCGTTTTGATGATATCCGTGCCTACACATGCACAAACACAAAAACACAGCTTTTTATGGCTTTAGAGGTTAGTTTTTGGTCTTTTTGGTCTGATTTTGATAAAGAAAAGGTATATGTTTTCACATATACCACTTACAAAGAAATTTTTTACCTTTATGAAAAAGGATGGACTTGGATTTTCAGGTAAGGTTACACCACTTTTTGAAAACATGGTGAACCTTAACAAAACTCAAGATGAAGGTGAAACAATCCCAGTTTTAACCCAGCCCACATCCACCATTTTACCTTCCAAAACAGACACCAAAAATACCTATAACCGTAGGAAAATCAAAAAGGGTGCTCAACTACCTCAGGCTAGCACTAGTATGGCAGCAGATGAGGCTGTCACATGGAGTGGAGGTGATATGTTGGCAAGGGCTGCCACTACTGCTTCTAGCTTAGTAGCAGAACAGTATAGTGGTAACATCCTTAAGACCCAAGCCAAGGCAACTTCTGCAGCAGCAGATTCTCAGGAACCTGCTACTAATGAAGGCAACCCCAGCCAACTGGACAAAAAGGGGGGCTCAGATGGTCAAATTGGGTTTGAAGCTGAGTTTACATCCAAGGATTCACCTCTCAGGGAAGGTAACACATCCCGAAGTGATGAGGATAGAAATGGTAATGATGATTTGACGGATTATTTTGTACACCATGACAACTCCTATGACCCACCTCTCAGGGAAGGTTACACATCCTGAAGTAGTGAGGATAGTAATGGACTAATCAAGGAATTGACGGATTTATGTACCAAACTGTCCCAGGATGTTCTTGGCCTCCAACAGCTTACAGCTTCACAAGGAGCAAAAATAAAGAAGTTTAAGAAAAGAGTTAGACACTTGGAGGGTATTCAGAGGTCAAGAACTACAAAATATAGGAGGTTGGTTCAGGCTAGCAATCTAATTTGGAGGTGGATGCTCCTAAACAGGGGAGGAATGATGTAACAAATTCAGGGGAGGATAATGTTGGGATACAGAAGATTAACAAAGTACTGCAGAAAGACAAAGTACTGCAAGAAGTCAATCTTGCTAAGTAAAAGTCAAAACTTGCTTATTCATTAAAATCTTTGTAAAAGTCGGTTGTATTAGATTAAAGATAGAAAGTAATGTTTATCTAGAACTTTCTAAGTATTGTTTACTTGACGTACAAGGATAAGAATTGTAAACCGTTTAGGGTTATCCTTTAGCCTATAAAAGGATCCCTAAATTGACATTAGACGTACGTGACATTATTAGAGTTTAAGAGAAGTTTGATATTATTAGAGTTGTTAAAGAGTCTGCATAATAAGCAGAGTTAGAGTTATTAATAAAATCGTTCAAAGTTATAGTAATTATTCTTAGCTTTGTTAAGTAAATTCCGCATACTTAATAGAGTTTGCTCAGTGTTTTCATTGTTAATAACTTAAGGATTTATCCGAGGTTATTAAACCTTAACAAGCTATTTAAGTTAGTTTGGTTAGAGTACATCGATCCAACAAGTGGTATCAGAGCTTGTGTGGAAACTTCGACTAGGAAGAAACCCTAATACCTACTACAACAAAACTTAAAAATGTCATTTGGCTTTGTTCCATCACCATCAATCACCTCACTCAGAATTCCAATCATCAAGAAAGGAGAATACGACCTATGGTGTATAAAGATGAGGCGGTACATTGCCATTACGGACCATGCACTATGGAATGTAATTGTCAATGGTAATGAAGTAGTTCCAAAACCTGTGGAGATTGCTAGACAACCTAAACCACCCAAACCAGTCTTACCGGCTACTACCATAAGGAATCAAGAGAAGGCTCTTAACATACTCTTATCTACTATACCTAATGGACATCTACTAAAGTTTCATGATGCTAAAGATGCAAAGCAGACTCACAGGCACCTCTCAAGACAATATTTGGAGGAATGAAGCTTCTAAGAAGATGCCTGAGCAATCTGTTGAAGCAATAGTTTGAAACTTTCCTTGTTGGTGAAAGTGAGAGTCTTGATCTTTGCATATGATAGATTTCAAAATCTCCTCAACATGTTGGAGTTATACAAGGCAGAAGTATCTGTTGAAGATGCCAATCTGAAGTTCTTAAAGAGTTTTCCATCTACATGGCATGTGATAGCTACAATGATCAGAGGACAACATGGATTGGACACCATGGATTTTGATGATCTCTACAATCATCTGAAGGTGTATGAGCATGAGATGAATGGCCAATCAAGCACAAAGTCTCACATTATTGCTTTTGTGTCATCGAAAGAGGCGCACTTCTACTAAAAGTCTGCTTCTCCTCCTCAAAATCTTGTTGCTCAAATCTTTCTTGTTTACACTCCCCACCTATGCTCAACAAGCCCCACCAACTACTACCATGCACTCAGATGAAGTTGTACACTCTTACTTTACACAGCAAGCTTCTTTACACTGTAACTTATGAAATAGATCTCTCGCAGATTGAAGAGGATGCTTTAGAAGAAATTGATATCAGGTGGCAAGTTGCAATGATCAACGCAACAATCAAGTACATGAAGAAAGCAGGAAAGAACATTGACTTCAAACCAAACAGGGAATCACTTTTGACAAATCCAAAATTGAATGCTTCAATTGTCAAAATACTGGACACTTTGCAAAGTCTGCGAGGTTTTCTTAGTATCAAACAAGCAGGATAGCCGAGAAACCAAAATTTGGAGATTAAAGAAATTCCTATTACTGAAACAAAAGCCTTGGTTGCTCAAGAAAGTTTATCAGAGGTTGATTGGAGTCTTGAGTTTGATGATGAACCGGTAACCTCTTGTATGGTATCGATGGAAGAATCAGTTGAAGATTCATAGAAAGAATTGAATTTGGAACTTGCCTTTGATGAGGAATCCGATCATCTTTGCTTTGGAATCGGAGATGGTTTTGGAGGATTTGATTGGAGCATGGAGAGTGAAGATGATTCTGTTCTACTTGCAATGGTGGCTACTTCACCAAGTTCACCCCTATCTCTGAGGTATGCTCAAATTGTCATGATTTTTATCAAAAATTACTTTGCAGTTATGTGATTGAAAGAGATAATTGTGTTAGGGCTAGGTCTGAGGTAGCTGGTTATCAAATTACTTTAGAGTCAATGGAAGCCAAAATATTAACACATGAAAATAATGAAATGGCTTGGGCTGAAAAGTATGAACAACAGGATTACCAGTTAAAACTAAGTGAATGGAAACTAAATTGTAAAATTACTGAAATTGAGAAATTGACTAAGGGAAGAGATGATTTGTTAGCAAAGTTTAATGCCTGGAAAGAATCTGGTCTGTCACATGTTACTTATGTTCAAAAACAAAGAAGAGCTTTCATTAGAACTGGCTTAGGTTTTGGTATGGACTTTGATAACATAGAAGAGAATCAATCTGGTGATAACCTAGAGGATATAACCACTAGTGATGATGAACTCATTAATTATGTAGACACATCTAGTAATGAGGATTCAATTAGTGAAACACCTCTGAGTATAAGAAATACAATGGTTATCATTCAGGTCCCTCATCCCATGGAATTCATCAACCCCTAGGCACGATGTTTCTCGTTTTGGAGTAGACAATCTAGAGTTTAGGAAAAAGCTACTTGGTCAATCTAGGTGCTGAAACCCAAAAGAATGGAAAACAATGTTCAAAGTCAAGCAATACTTTCAACTCAAAGTACTGCTCCACAAGCAGTACCTTCAGAAAAACCTTTTCAAAACAGTACTGCTAAACCTTTTTGGGATAACTTTGGTCAAAACAGGTTTAATCATTTACCTAGAAGGAAAAATAGTTTTGGTCATTGTTAGGTTCCCATATATGTAACACAAACATCAATAGAAGAAATAGAGAAGAGAAAGGATCGGATGAACAACGAACCAAACACCCACACACGTATAAGTAGAGAAAGGTTATGCGTAGAGTATGAATGAGAGATAAATTGAACAACCAACCTTCAAGTGAGGGTTATTACAATGTATTTATAGGAGAGGGAGCTAGGGCAACACTCCTAGTCCCTTCCTTTTCCTTACTGGACTAGGCCTAGGCTTGTGGGCCTTCTACATAAGCCTAAGGCTAATTACTAACATAAAGGCCATAATAAGCTAACTATTACATATGATTCACTAACACTTGAATTAGGTTTAGGAGTGATTCCAACAATCTCCCCCTAATTGTTAGTGATGAATGAATCTTGACGGTGAGGGGTCTTGATGTAATAGTAGCTTTGACGTCTTATGACATTCTTCTTTCTTGTGAGAAGAATTGCCTTTATTCGAACAATCTCCCTAGTGTAGAAATTGTTTCTTTGAAGTATTACGCTTTGGCGTCATCTTTGTTCTTTGATCTTTGTTCTTTGTGATGGTAGTGATAGTATGTTGTTGTTGATTTGTATGTCGAATTAGTCGACTTATTTTGCCCTCGTGTCTCCACGTCTTTCTCCAACATGCTCACATGCTCTTTAATGTTGGATTACAGTAGATGAAGTTCTTAAAGTCTTTAAACTTTGTAGATTCTTTGTTGACGAAGAATCATTCTGACTTTGTGTTGCCTTTGATTATGAGAGTACTTCCATAAGTGATGATGTTGGTATGATCATGTGAAGAATCTGCATGATCAGTCTGCTCCACAGCTTCCATAAGAAGTAAATATAAGAAAGGTTAGTAATAAGCGGATACCGGCACTTACAAGTTCGAACTTTGAGAGTGTTAACAACATAGTGTGAAAACACAACTCTAATTCTCATAAAGGCCGTTCCTGAACCAGAGTCCCACAAGTGAGATAACGCGATGTACGAAAGTACATCTCGGTTGAATGAGTCGTGAGGTACACGAAGCATCACCCAATATTTGTAGACCGTTTGAGACACACTAAGCGTAATCCACGGGGATTTACGAAGTGACCTGTCGAGGTACTTTTGAAGATGACCACCTGGCAGGAGTTTCCATTCAATCACGAGGATCACATGATGTGAACCTCTCATAAATGTTCTCGTGCATTGCTAGGATCGTGAAGGACTCGATAGCGATACCACTTGTTGTTCTTATTGTTGAACAACAAGTGATGAAATGTCAAGTGTACCTATGAGATCATTTGATGAATCTCGTGGCTCTAGACTCAATAGTGCATTTTGGTTTTCTGGCGGGGAGACTAGGGAGAGGGTCTCCTTCTTCAATACCAACAATCTCTAAAGAAGCCGATAGTTTACGTAGGGTTCCCCGTGAGAATGAAACAAGCTTCTGTTGAGAGAAACTTGAGTGGCTAAGAAGGTTTAGTGCATGCGTCATTGGGTCCATGACGAATTTTAATCTTCAATACCGGTGTCATCTAGTGACAACCAGTTGCATATGAATTGAACCGGTTATGCGCCTAAGTTGAATAATTTGGAGGGCTATTTCTTTTCACCATTTTCTTTGCATTTCTTTTTAATTGTTCAACTCCTTCTTTCTCCGATTCTCATTTTCTCCTTTTTATAATCATACCTTAGTACTTCTAATTCTAACTATTGGTAGTGTCCTTGGGTAGATCCCTCCGGATCTGGCGGATCATAGGACGGTTATTCCTAACCTTAATCACCTTATAACTCCATTGCCATAAAACCATTTACATGAAAATCTCTCGAAGTGTTTGTGAATGAAAACATGTTTGAACACTTCAAGAGTTTTAGATTTTCAAAAATACTCCCCCTCCACATGTGCTTAAGTGTTTTGATATAAATCTGCACAGTGAGAGAAGAGCGCACACTTTTTGAATTGATCTAGTCAAGATAGACAATTCCTTGCGAGACACGATTACGTTGCATAGTTAAAGAGATACATTGTTAGCTTTTAGGTGACAACTAGCTCTAATAACTACCTTGAAGATGTGGACAACCCTGAGAGGTTGTCAAACCCGTCAAAGTTCATGTCTATCAAGAGCTTCTCGAATGGGTACAATTTACTTGGATAAGTCTTGGAAGACAAATCTTTTCAATGTATGACTGTTCAGTTCCCGTCAATTCATGGGTTGAAGTCTTTTCACATGAGGATTCAATAGCAAAACACAACATATTTCTTATCACATAATTTTCTCCCCCTAAAAAATGGCATATAAATGTTATTTTTGAAGAAATGTTGAGAATAAATATGACCATTTTGAGTTTTGTGGGAAGATTACACAAAGAACAAATATGTGAACAAAATTATAATCAAATACTCCCCCTCAACAAGTGATATAAATGGTTGAGGTTTTGAAAATCATAAGGGGAAGTATTTGTCCTTTTGAGCAAAACTCTGAATAAATGAAAGTTTTGATAATTTTTACTCAAAAGTAAGAAGCTTTCGCTCCTTTTATAAGATTGTGGAACTGAAGCGTACCACATGGTCCTTTCTTGACAAGTACGGGTTGTACACTATTATGTGTGCACAAGCCATCATCATATTTAATCACACATCCAAATAATTATGAAATTGAAACAGATTAAGGGGTACCCGTAATTTCAGGTAGGTGACAGAAATCCAGGAATCGGCGGTCGTTGATAGCTTTGTGAGATTAATGCGTTGCGACCACGAAAAACTCTCCAATGTTACGAGCTGGTCCTTGAAACAACATTTCATCAATCATCTTGATGATTCTCTTTACATCCCGTCTTTCCTTAGAAGTCCATCTCGTTGATGACCCAATGCCTTGTTGAATCGCCTTTAACCTATATGCTAGCCCATCTCTGACATGCTTCAGTGTTGAATCTCCAAACTTATGAAGCTCATTACGCCATCAGCGGTTGCGGTGGAGTGCACTGCTATGATAGACTACTCCAAAGGGTTTCTTGATTAGAGTGAATTGAGGGAGATGGTTGATGTCGAAGTTCTAGAAGTGCGGTGAAGTTGACACGATGCGATATGACTCAACGACAAGTTGCAAATCTTCTACACGTTCCTGGATCACGATGCTTGTGATGAAGATGAGTAAGGACTTGATGTATTCGCGTTGAATTTCAGTCGGGAATTGTCTCATTCTTCCACTGTACTTTGGAAGATCTGAGATCTTCAATGTCGTTGAGAGACAAATTACGAAAGTCGCTTCACGAGAAGCATAGTCCTTCGTCTTGTCTTTTGACCCGATCTTCTTTAGGAAGGTGTAGTCCCATTTAGGCGAAAGAGCAACACGCAATAATAGCGATCCCTTGACCACTATACACTTCATGTTGAGATTTCACGAACTGCGGCGGAAACTTACGTAGTAGATTCATGGCGTTAGGCCAATGGTGAATCCCATACATTGCATTGATGTCATACTCTTCCACTCTGTTGTTGAACATGTGGGTAGCCTTTTCTTCGATGGCTACGCAGTTGGAGTATATGGGCTGCCCAGGACGGAAGTGTAAGTGATGTAGCGTATTTCCTTGACACATCGCTACCATGTAGAAGAAATTCAGTCGTTTTTGAAGAAGTATCGAAATGGAATTTGAGGTTGATCTGGTCGACCAATGGTAGGTAGAGGTTTGGTCCAATCACTTGTAGTATGGAGCATTTTCTTTTACGGTGTAGTCGATGTTTGCTTGGGGTTGAGCCAATTAATGTTGTTAGACATGGCTCGTGCTATGTTTTCAAGGTGATATTCAACCTCAATAGCACTTTCCGAGCTGTCTTTGAGTATTTGGAATGCTTCATTCTTGATTCGTTTCAACTCTAATTTTGTCATCTTCTTCACTCGGAAATTTGATTGTAGTAACTTAGCATGCTCCAATGTACTACCTTCTACCATATCTTGGTCATCAGTTAAGGCGGGTGTAGCAACAACAAGTGTGGAAAACCATTCGTATTCGGTGTCATTGTCGTCTAGCCATGAAACGACATCAGCCTTAGTCGTCTTCTTCTTCTTCTTCTTCTTAGGCTTAGAGGAGGATGTTGGTTCCTTTGTTGTGCTGGGAGAGATGGGTTGTTGGTGGGGCTCGAGGGGATTTCCTCATCGTCACCACCCGTATACTCAAAGTGATCACCGGTTTTCGAGTGCAGGGTGGTAACTCGGAATCCACGAGGTTTTTTTAGGAAGAAGGAGGAGATCGTCTTGGTGGTGAAGTCCTTCGGGATGGAGGTGGCATTGAGGAAGATTCACACGATTTCTATGGACGTTTAGGTGCAGAATCCTTGTCCTTATCATCGTCATCTCTTTAGTGCGGTTGACTTGCTGATTCTTTGCATGAAGTCCTGAGTTGATAGTCTAATATAGTCTCAAAAAACTTAGCTTCATCCGAAGTGAAGGTTCCAGCTCTTTTTGACATTTGCATCACCAATTTAGCAATTAACTCGGTTTGAAGGTCGATTCTTTGGCCATTATATTTTTAACTAATGCGACGATGTTTGGAGTAAGTTGTCTAGAGAACCTTCTCTAGTCACACCGAGACGATATCGAGAAGAAACTTGTGAGTATATTCTCTTGCCGCTTTCTCCTTTTTGGAAACCTCCTTTGATAAAGCTATGGATTTGTTCCTATCCGTCAACAACTTCGTTTATCGTCTTGAAGAAAGTTGATTCACGTAAAGTTGATTGACTCTTTGTTGGTAACATACTTCTTCCGTACTTGCTTGGCATTTAACAATCCTTGTTTTAGCGGGATAACGAAGCATTGGTTTCTTCACAGATTTGGATGTGGATTTGGTTGATCTTTTGGATGGTGGTGGTGAAAAGTGAAGATGAGTCGGATGAGATGTGGTGACTCTGGATCCTTTGGTGGTTCGAAGTTTGTTCTTTGGAGCGTCTTTGGACTTTTAGAAGAAGGTCATCATATTCAACCTCGTAACATCCTTTGCGGTCTTAGCACGTTATCGGCTTGAATCCTGGCCTCTTCCTCTGCTTTGGCATGAGCCTCACTTCTTCATCGGTCTTTTCCTTCTCTTTCTTTACGGTTCTTCAATATCAAAGTTGATGGAATCCTCAATCTGCCGTTGTTGTTGTTTGTGGGTGATGGTAGTACCCGGTTCCATCGGGTTGATTAACCGCATCAAGAGCGGTGTGGTATGAGAACCACCACTAGAACCTCAGGGCCACGACTTTGATCTTTTACAGATATGCCCGGCAAGATGTTTTCAGTATACCGAGTTCCTTCAACTTCCTTTCCTTTTGCTCTCTGCTCGGTTCTTCTTGAGCTCTTTACCATGTTCAATCAGGGAGTCTTCCCTTTACCTGGTGAACTTGGGAGGTTTAGCTAATGATTTAGTAGCGTCGGTTCTGAGTTTGAGTAGAAGACCTCATCGTCTGATTCGGTTTCCTCAGAGCTTTCGTCCACTAGCTTTCTTGGCGGCTCAGGCTTTGGAGTGGAATAGAGCGGCTTCTTTAGAAGGAACTTTCCTTTTAGTCGGGTTTCCTCTTAGGGAACTTCCTTTGACTCTTGCTTGCAACACTCCTATGCTACCTCTTACGGTTTTCAGGTGGTGTACGAAGACTTATCATCGAGAGAACCAACTTTACCTTCATCAAGCGCCACCGATACCTTTGTATGAGTAAAAACGTTTGATTACATCAGAGAAAGGTGGTCCGGACACATCACCTTGTTTCTTTGTTGTTGATTCCTTAAATCGAGAAGTTATAGTGGGTTCATACAACATGTCGTGATTCTTGGGGTCATTGAGTCTCTTGGGATATCGAGGATTGAGTCAAGAGCTCTTTGGATCAACATTTTGTATATCGATATAAAGGATCTTTGACCAAGCTTCAAGGAATGTCATCATGTCGTCCCATATTAGAGCTTCGACTTCAATGTGCTTATGACCAAAGCCCAAAATATTTGCAGTTCCATGAGCTTGGAATGCTCATAGCCTTGTCGCGACGAGATTGATTTGGTGATGATGATGTAGAAGTTCTCAAGGTTAAGAATATTCTTAAGATCCATGTGAATGCTTAGTGATTACTCACGTGGTTTCGTCATAACCAATATTGATTAGGAATATAGAACAGTCTCTTCATTGGTGTGGCATTGAGTTCGGTTGGCTCGATGATCGGAATGAGAAGAACAACCCTTAAGTCTGCAGGTGTGATGGTGACTTGTTTGTGATTGAGAGTCACCGTCCGACATTTTGTCCTTTGATCATTTGCATTAAAGTCGAGAACTCATGAATATAGATTTACTGCAGCATGCTTGAGGTGAGAGCATGTTGATAAGGATGATTCTTTAGAATATCCGGCAATCAAGCAAAGACTCGAAGCGGTGAGAGTTTCAAAGTCAACACAGGTTTTCTCCAATCTTCATCGGATAGCCATTAGGGAAGATATCGGCAATGGTGAGAACATTTGGTGCATCCACATTCATTTGAGCGTCCATGTCGTGATCTAAAATATATTTAGCCAAAAGAACCAACATATCGAAAGACATTATGTTAGTCAACGGATGGTTTTATTGTCTAATTATTGAATGTGCAATGTTGATGATTATTCGAGTCAAAAAGTCACTTGTTTGTTCAATAGTCCAATGACGTCGTGATAAGTTTCGTGAGTTAGTTAAGTTTAAGTTTTAAAGTTCATGTTATCACTTATTTTTCACAACATATTAAACATTTAAGCTTATTAGTGACATTGTTGGTTTTAGGTGCGTTATGATTTATTTATTTACAAGTTTGCTTGCAGCGTAACAATTCATGATTAAGGTTAACAAGGCTTAGGCGTTGAAATGGCGACTTATCTCATTAAGCAGGGAGGTATACGCATAAATGCAAAGCTTATCGCGTATGTATTGCCTTACCAGTTTTATTAGAAGTGATGGTCATTCAGATTTGGAACTTTGTAACGTAGTGTGTTAGATATCGTGATAGAATAGTCAGCGGGCTGGAAGTGAGAATTTGGGCTAAGCTAATTGGTTAAATGTTAAGGTATGCTAAGACTCGAGAACTACATCATTGGTAACCAAAAGACAAATAGAAGTGTGAGCATGGTGGAGAAAGAAATGGAGAATGACGTGGAGACACCTAACTAACGAAGTTGACAACGACAGTAACCATTATCACGATCACAAAGCATGAAGGAAAAAAGAATCAAGACTATTCTATATCTACACACAAAGTTCGAGCTCAAGAAAAGTAAAGACCTTATCAAGTGGAGCATTATTTGAATGACCACCCCAGGAAGTTGTTAGCCTTAATAGTTTTATTAGAAGTGATGGTCATTCACGATTAGGAACTTTGTATCGTGTGTTAGATATCGTGATAGAATAGTCAACGGGCTCGTGGAGTGGGCTAAGCTAATTGGTTAAATGTTAAGGTATGCTAAGCCGTGTATAAACTTAAGCATCCCAAGGCCCAATCCAAGTCACGAAAGCCCATGGAAAGCCTTTAGGGCATCAAGTCCCTTGGACTATAAATACCCCTCAAATGGTCATTTGAGGGGTGTGCTTGAAAGTGTGTGTGTGTGTGTGTTTTTCCTTATTGAATATACAACATCTTGTGTTTATCTCTTACCATCATACACGGATTCTATATCTTCAAGTCACCATCTTTCTCTTCCTTACTTCTAAGCATAACGTTTATGTTTGTAGTGTTTGGTTTAACGTGTTTATAAGCATAACGTGGGTATTGGTTTGTGATAAGGTTGATATATCTTTGGTCCTAACAATTGGTATCAATCGCCTAACAATGGTTTAGGAGTGTTCGTGTTTGTTTTGAAGGTTACGGCGTAAAGGCTCTCGTTATCGGTTTTTGTCAAGCTTAAAGCTTTAATTTTTGCACTTAAAAATTCAAGATTCTTGTGGTTTAAGGTTTATTTGGTGCTAAAGTTTCAGTTCTTTGCAAAAAGTTTGTAGCTTTACGTGTTTTCTTCATTTTCTCGTATTTGGTTTTGGTCATTTCTACTCGTAACTTTTCTAGGCACTTTGGGTGAAAAAGGTCAACATTTTTGGGTTATTCGAGTGTTTTTAAGGCTATATGGGTAAAAGAAATCATTTGAATCGTTGGAAATTTCTTATGGGTAGAAGTCAAAAAGTCAAAACCCTAGTTTTCTACTCGTAACTTTTTGGTGAAGGATCTTCGTGCTATAATTATTTTCGGTGCTTCTCACTTGGATAAGTGTGTGGAACACTTGACTTTGGATATCCTTACGCTGTGACGGTGTAAAGGATTTTGGTTCTTAACCATAGTTTACGCATAAGCTAAAAGCTTACGAGTAACTCATAACTTCAAAATTACGCGTAAGGTTTACGAGTAACTTTACCCACTAAGCAAAGTTTACGCGTAAGATACTTTCTCGCAAGGGTTTCTACGCGCGGGTTTCTCGCCTAAGGTTTCTACGCAAGGTTTCTCACGCATAAGGTTTCTCACGCTTAAGTTTCCTACTTAAGGTTTCTACGCATAAGGTTTCTCGCATAAGCTTCCTCGCGTAAGATCCTACGCATAAGCACCGGATCCTCGCTAAGCCATCCTGTAACTTCGTTTCTCGCCTAAACTCTTTCTACGCATAAAGGTTTAAAAAAACTTGAGTAAACTTGAGTAAAATTTAAATTTTTGAGGAGACTAAGCGTTCAATTATTAGCGAGATTCAAATGTTTTGCTGTGAAAATTTTGGTCAAAAATTCAAATTTTGGGCCTAAATTCAAATTTTTCGGGTCAAATTTGGCGTCAAAATTGTCATAACTCAAATTTTCATACGACCTTAGAATTGATTTTTATAGTGAATTTCAAATTTTGGGCGAAAAATTTTTGAACCAAGGTTCGATGCGACTTTGGATACACCTCAGGCTTAATCTTCATCAACCACAACTCCTTTATCGTTGAATCGATCCTACATCAACTTTATCAGATCATACCTTCATCAATGGCAACTCAACAAGATATTCATGCGTAGGTCTTGAAAACCGACCTCCTATGTTGGCAAAAGGTGGTTATCTTCAATGGACAAGTCGTATGCTTACATCAAATAAACCTAATGGAAAACTCATGATTAACTCCATTCAGAATGGACCATTCAAGCCTCGTCAAATCCCAGATCATGGAACTCCTGACATCCCACCATCTTTTCATACTCTTGAATCGAGAATACTGCTACGAGAGGATCAAAACAAGTCGTCGAGATGACATGGCAATTCATATTGTCCAAGCGGGTTTACCAATAGACATCTTTCTTTGCGGTGAGCGGTTGTGGCCTTTCGATATGTGGGAGCGTGTTAGGCGGCTTTGTCATGGAGCAGAAATTGAACAAGATGGAGAACAAGTTGCTAGCGAATGGGAAAAGTTTACTTCCACTCGGGAGAATCCATTGAATCCTACTATGGAAGGTTTTGCACTTTAATGAATGAGCTAATTAGAAACAAGTTGGCACCCAGAACTATCGTTCAAAACATCAAGTTCCTGAATAATCTTCGAGAAGAATGGGGACGATATGTCACTATTGTCAACCAAACAAAAGACTTACATCAGGTGAACTTTGATCAACTGAATGATTTTATGAAACAAAACCAAGTTGGCGAATGAAGTCGAGCAAGAAAGATTGGCAAAGAATCATGATCCATTGGCACTCATTGCAAAGACTCAAACTCCAGTGAATACACAACAACAAGCTTCATCATCTTCCAACAACAACAACTTGCGGCAATACATTCCACAGCCACAACAACAATTCTATCGGAACAACAATACGGGAACAAGGAATCAGCGATCACGAAAATGACCCAGAAGCGACCTTATGAATATACTCTTTCTTGGGTACTTGCTAAAAAGTCGCTATTCCACACCTACTAACAACAACAAAGGATATCATCAAACACTCTTAGCAGGCAAATTGCCTGGTAGGGTGTGTGAATGGGAAATCAAGGACAAATGGTTGGAGTTATTGGAAATCAGCGAGGATATGCTCTAGGATTTCGTATGGGTAATCAGGCGGTTCCATATCGGGGAATCGGTTAGGTGAGAATGTTGGAAATCAGTTGGAGACGAATGTTGGGAATAAGCGTGGGTAATCAGAATGGAATATTCTGCTCCGTCGTTGGGAATTATGGAAATGTGAATGAGGTTAATCGATTAAGTGTTATAAGCTGTCAAGGTGGGTCACATGGCAAGAAAGCTGTCCCACTAAGCGCACAAGAAGGCTGGTGATTTTCTTGGAAAGCTGCTTTGTTAGAATAAGCTAGATCGGGGATTCAGATTGAGTCTTGAGGAAAATGACTTTTAGCTATTGTGGATGAATTGGAAGACCTCGAGGAACTCAATGTGAATTGCATCTTCATGGCAAATCTTCAGGAAGCTAAGTATGACCTGAGTCAGACTCGCCTCACATGCTATGGCCAATCTGATGTCGAGGTACCAATCATTGAACCATGCTATAACAATGTCATATTTGATGTGTTTACTCATGACGAACAGCATTCTGCGACGCCAGGCACCTACTTATGATACATATATGGACAATCCGAGTTGTAGCAATACTAACTCTGAAACTCCAAATGTGGATCCTAATGGAGGCTTGTGGCACAAAATCTTGAGCTGATGAGGAAACAGCGTGCTTATTTTGAATCATTAATCCATAAATGTGGCATTGAAAGAAAAGTGAGGAGGTCAATCGCGAAGTTAAGGCGCGAATGTTAAATTGACGAGCTTGAGAGTTACAAAGAAAAGCGCCAGAGCCTATGAATTTCATACAAACAAAATGTCAGAATTAGAAATTGGTTATCGAGATTCTGTTTTAAGAAAAAAAGATTTGCAACTCAAGTATGACACACTTGATGTGAATCTGAATTTGAAAATCAAATCTTTAAACAAGGAAATTTCTGAACTAAATGACCAACTTTCAAAACAAAAAGCAACATATTATGATCTTGAAAAAGAGAAGAAGAAGTTGATAAGCGATTTTGCAAAGCGAGAAGATTCTCTTCTTGATGAATTCTGGATAAAATGAAACGATCAAAATTGGACAATTTACTTCTTACAACGGGTCATTCCGCTAAGACAAACAAAATGCTTTCTAATCAAGTAAATCCGATTTTCATACTTCTCATAAAATGGCTCTTGGTAACTCACCTCCTTGTTTTCTCAAGAAAGCTCCGAAATCTCAGAATGTGTTGCACAATGGAAAACCTTTGCATGAACCCATAATTGTGCATGACTCTCTTGAAGCGTTGGAACTATCGAGGAGAGTAGATCAAAAATGAAACAAAACATCCGAAATAAAACCTATTGATTATAACAAATGGAACAAAATTAATGGTATTTCGTTTGTGTCTCAATCAACGTTTTCCACCACACCTAGTGTTTCAAACAAAGTGTCAACATCTATTTCAAAATCGGTTTCAACACGGTTGTTGTCTCAAAATCTCGAAAATCGAACAAATGTCTTCAAACAATCCTTTTAACACAAGTGATGCAAGAAGCATTTTAGACGATATTAAAATTAGAATGGGAGACTTCAGGCATTAAAACTAAAACTCATATTACAACAACATCACGGTTTAATAGTTTTGATATTGAGCAGAAAAGTTTTTGAAACTGAAATTGCCCTCGGTGAATAACATCAACACAAGGGTAATTATTTTGAACAAACTTTTTTGAAAAGCAGTGACTTTGTCAAGGACCATAAATCCATGGTAAAGCAAGCTAATGACTGTGTTGAACAAATCAAAGTTTTGGAAAATTTAAATGATTCTCTCTTGAAGATGTTAGACTCTTGATATTATGTCCATCATTTTGCAAAACATATTACTGTTGAAGATCATGAAAGACTCGATGAGAGACCTCCAAAATTGTTTCAAAATATGAAAAAGCTCTTGAAAAACTTGAAAAAGAAAATGTCTCATATTTTAAACAACTTGATCGAAAAAGTGAGGAATGCAAGTATGACAAATTGTCGTATGAGCGTGCCTACAATGACATGAAAGAAAAATGATCTTTTGAGGGCTGGTGGAATGTCAAAAGGAAAGAAAGGCTGTGATTAAAAACCATTGACGAGGAGAAAGCAAATGTTCCCAACCGGTTTCTAAACCAAAATATACATTTCTATGCCTCCTCCAAAAGTCAATGAGAAAAATGTTTCATCAAAACCGGTCCTCCACCTACCTAAACAAAAAATTGATAAAGGGAAGCGGTTATCGAGAAACCAAAAGTTTTAGCACATGGCCTTTTTAAGATGAGTACCACTAATGCGTCTGCCTCCATCTAAAAAGAGACTAGGATAAATTTGAAACCACCTCCCTTCATAAAATGTGAATCCTAATGCGTGTGCCTCACCTTCTACTGAGGACTAGAAAGCACCTCTAGAGCGGCGAGACTAAAGCCTAAGAGCAATACAAGGAACAATAGAGTCTCGCGTGCCTCTAGGAGTAGTAGCTTGAATAAAGAGAAGAAAGTAGAAGAACACCCTAGGAATTTACCGTTTTTGAATAAGAAAGACATTTCATCAGAATCTTGAACCTATGAAACTTACTAATCTAATGAATGTGTTGAATCTCTTTGTTTTACTTGCAAGAAATCTTTAAATGTTCAAGATGATTGTGTTTCTAAGAATGTGAATGATAAGCTTGTTAAGAAGAACGTCCCAAAAAGATTACGCTAAAGAGTAGGAAGACTAGTTGCAAAACTTAGGCTTTACACTCTTGTGAGGAACAACGTGTATACTTTAGGGATGATATTTGGAAACCACAGGTAGAACTTTCACACTCGGAATGGTACAATGAGTGATAAACCAGACTTCCCTGTAGAAAACCTCTTTGAGTGTGATCAGGATTTTACCTCTAACCCAAAGGAACCAAAATCAAAGCGGTTTCCACAATATTCTTTTTACATTGCTTGGCGAGGTTATCGAAATTTGTCTTTGGATCGTCGACTCGGGTTGCTCCAAGCACATGACCAGGGAATCTGAAGGCTGGCGATCAATTCGTCACGGAAATTCATAGAGGCAGTGCGTTTGGAAATGATCATGTAGCAGCTATCATGGGTTATGGAGATCTACCTTTTGGAAATTATTTGATATCTCGGGTTTACTATGTGAAGGGTTGGGACACAATTTGTTTCGGTCGGGCAGTTACATGCGGATTTAGAGGTTGCTTTTAGGAGAAATGCTTGCCGTTAGAAACTTGGATGGCAGCGATCTCTTAGCGGGTATCGTGATACAAACTTGTATGCTATCGACATCAACAAAATGGCCTCTTCATCACCAATATGGCTTATGACACGAGCATACGGAACAGGTCTGGTTGTGGCGCAGGCGGTTATCCCATCTCAATTTCGACACCATCAACAAAATTGCCAAAGACAACATCGTCATCGGACTTCCAAAGTTCAAATACACCAAGGATCACTTATGTCCATCATGCGAACAAGGAAAAAGCAAAAGAGCATCATATAAACCCAAACCCGTACCTAGTTGGAAGCAAAGTTGCATATGTTGCACATGGACTTATGTGGCCCAATGAGAGTTGAAAGCATTAATGGGAAATAGTATATTCTTGTCATATGCGATGATTATTCAAGATATACATGGGTTAAGTTTCGAGATCAAAAGGCGAAGCACCGGCATCATCATCACCTTCGAAGTATTCAAGTACTTCTTCAAACTCGTAGGGTTGTAAACGGAACAGACACGAAATTCACTAATCGAGGAGTTAAGAGCTTATTTTGAAGATGTTGGAATCACACATGGACATCGGTTGTTAGAACTCCACAGCAGAATGGGGTAGTTGAAAGAAGAAATAGAAATCTTGTGGAAGCTGCTTTCGCAATGCTAATCTATTCTAGTGCACCGTTATTTCTATGGGCGATCTTTGCCTTTGCTTGTTTCACTCGAGAAGAGATCCCTATCCATCCTAGATTCAATAAAACCCCATATGAGCTTGTGAACAACAGAAAACCGGATATCTCTTACTTTCACGTATTTGGGGCTTTGTGCTATCCTACGAATGACAGAGAAGATCTTGGAAAATTGAAAGCTAAAGGTGATATTGGAATCTACATTGGATATTCAGAGATAACTTCGAGGGCATTCAGGTGTATAACAGGAGAACTAGGAGGATCATGGAGGCGATGAATGTGAAGTTTGTGAACTTTCACATATGGCTTCGAGACTCGCTCTAGAACCCGCACTAAACCAAAGGACTTACGGACACATCGAGTTCGGGACTCATTACCTCAAAGAGCTCAATCAACTCCGTTTGACAATCCTAAAGAACAAGAATGGGAGAATTTCTTCGAGTTAATGTTCGATGAATACTATGGTGGAACTCCGACAAATGCATCAAACCATCATTCCGCTGCACCCGCTCAAAATCATCCTCCACCACCAAGAGAAGATGCATCTACAACGGTCGAAACCAATGCACCAACTCCATCTACATCATCTACATCTACTCGGTTATTGCACCTTTCTACCCGGCGGTTGATGAGCAAAACCAAAACCAGCGATGCAGCGTTAGATGAAGACTTATTTGAAAATCCGTTTGCTACGGAATCAGCTGAATCTTCTTCATGCTTACGAGAACCATCTAACTTCGCATCGTTTAACCAGCGGTATCCTTCTACTGAAGTGGACAAAAACCACAATTGAACAAGTTATTGGTGAACCGAAGGCCAATCGGGCGAGGCGTTCAACTTGCCACCGATTGACTTGTGCATTTACCTTTGCTCAATTAGCAATATAGAGCCAAGAACATTCGGTGAGGCAATGGCGGATCCATGGATAGAAGCAATGCGAGGAGGAACTTCTCCAATACCGTCTACATGACTCTTGGGAAATGGTTCCAAGACCATTGGCGTCAGAGTCATTGATCTTAAATGGTTATGGAAGAACAAAGGGATGAAGAGATGGCTGTAATTACATAACAAAGCTTCGTCTTGTGGCCAAAGGATCTGACAAGAGGAAGGGATAGACTTTGAAGAGTCATTGTAGGTAGCTAGACTAGAAGCGGTCGAGGATTTTCTTAGCCTATGCATTTCACAAAAACATCACGGTTTATCGGATGGACATTAAGACCGCGTTCTTGAATGGAACTCACGAAAGAAGAAGTGTATGCGTGAGTCACGAGAAGGCTTCATAGACATGGATCATCGGACTACGTCTACAAACTCAAAAAGGCAATCTATGGATTGAAACAAGCTCAGAGGCGTGGTATGACGGCTGTCCTCTTTCCTTATCCAAAACAATTTCACCAAAGGAGCAGTTGATCCTACCTTGTTTACACAAAAATGCAAAAATGACATTTTGATTGTTCGATTTTGTGGGCGACATCATCTTTGGGTCCACTAATCCAGATCTTTCAAAACATTTTGAAAATCTCATGAAAAGTAAATTTGAAATGTCCATGATGGGGAACTAAAATTCTTTCTTGGTTTACAAATACATCAATCCCTCGTGGAATTTTTATAAATCAAGCTAAATACACAACTGAGATTTTGAAAAATCATGGTATGGATAATTGTGACTCGGTCGGAACACCAATGGTAACTTCACCAAAAATTGGAGCCGATTGTTTGGGAAACCTATTGATCCGAAGAAATATCGGAGCATGATTGGTTCTCTCATGTATCTTCTTGCTAGTCGACCGGATATTCATTTTCTTTGTTTGCTTATTAGCGGTTTCGGGCAAAGCCTACGAGCTGCACCTCAAAGAGGTTAAGCGGATCTTCGGTACACGAAGACATCCATTCACATGGGACTTTGGTATCAGAAGGAATCGGATTTGATCTAATAGCCTTTTCGGATCTGCGACCACGCAGGTGATCAAGTTACGACAAAAGTACATCGGAGGAGCACAATTTTTGGGTGAAAAGTTAGTAAGTCTTCAAAGAAACAAGATTACCTTGCACTATCAACCGTGAAGGCGAGTATGTGTCTCTATCTGCGTGTTGTGCTCAAGTTCTATGGATGAAAACACAACTCAACGATTATGGCTTTACTTTCGATAAAATACCTATGTATTGTGACTCGAAAAGTGCCATAGCCATATCATGCAATCCTGATCATCACTCAAAGACTAAGCATATCGAGTCGCTATCACTTCATCAAAAGAATGCGTCGAAAATGGTGCTTGTTGAATTATTCTTAGTGAAGAGATTACCAACTTCGCGATCTATTAACTAAAGCCCTTCCAAAAGAAAGGTTTGAGTATTTAGTTCGTGAATTGGAATCAAGGCTAACCCCACGAGGAGTTAGAGCGTCTTCTCGAATCTTCTTGAAAATGATTTTCCAAAAGCTTATTTGTAAATATTTTTGAAAAACAAAATACAAAATTTGAAAAACCAACAAAAGCAAAATATAAAAATATAAAACTTTCAAAAATACAAAAACAATATAAAATCAAAAATCCAAAAATATTCTTCTCACGACATGTCTCTGGTATAATCGATATTCTATGCGTTTAGAAATGTCATTCAACAATGATACGGGTATGTCTGATGCTTGGCGAGAGTTCTTTAATTTGTTTTCTAAAACATGTCGTTTCTCAAAATTTCTTCATAAGATGGCTTTCGTATACATGATCAAAAAGGGACCAAAATGATGACTTTTGATTATTTTCAAATCAAAACTCGTGCTTTGATAGAAAAATGAGGTTATGCGCTTGATTGCACTACATTTAAAATGGTGAGAAATCATCATCATCTTGAGCACCTTTTCAAGATTGTTCAAAAAGATTTTTCAAAATCTTTCAAAATACTTTGTGCTCAAGATAACTCCTCTAAAACCCTTTAATTGATTATGCTTTATTAAAGGGGGAGTATAAAAAAAATGTTCCAAATTCATGCTTAAATCAAATCCGTTTGTCTCCCCAAAAGATTCTAAAATGTTTTTAATCCATTGATATCAAAAATATCACGAATATGCTATTTTTGAGGGGGAGGAGGCGTGATTAAAATGTGATCAAAAAGTTTAATGATCGTTGTTTGAATCTCAAAAAATGAGCTCGACTGAGGCGAAACCAATGAATTGTGAGGAATCAAAGTCATGAAATGTACCATCTAGAAACTTGTGATAGATATGCACCTTCACGGTCTAACCTCCTTTTCAAAGAGTGTTTACAACTTCAAGTTAGTTATTAGAGCTAGTTGTCACCTAAAACCTGACAATGGAATTCTTTAACTAGGCAATACTTGTGTCTAGTGGGAATTGTCTATCATGAGCCGATCAATTCAAAAAGTGCAAACTCTACCTCGATGTGCGATTTTTGTTAAAACTCAAAGCACATATGAAGGGGAGTGTTTACGAAAATATAAAACTCTCGAGTGTCTCAAACATGTTTTCTATCATAAACACTCTGTGAGATTTTCAAGAAAAATGTTTTTTATGGCAACAATAGGGCGATCATGGAGTTATAAGGTGACTAAGGATAGGAAATTCGTCCTATGATCCTTGAGGGAGGAGGATCTACCCAAGGACATCACCAATAGTTAGTATTAGAAGTCCTTAGGTATGATTGAAAAAGGAGTAATGTGAGAAAGGAGAAAGAAGGGGTTGAAGAATTAAAAAAAAATGTAATGAAAGGGTGAAAAGAAATAGCCCTCCATATTCAACCTTAGGGCTGAAACCGGGTTCAATACATATGCTCTTGGTTGTCACTAGATGACACGGTATTGAAGACAAAGAGCGTCATGGACCCGGTGGCGACTGCACTAAACCTTCTAGCCACTCAATTCCTCTTAAAAGGATTTGTTTCATTCTCACTGGGAACCCTACATAATCTATCGACTTTCTCTTAGATATTGTTGATATTGAAGAAGGAGAGCCTCTCCCTAGTCTCGCTCGGAAAACCAAAATGCACTAATTGAGTCTAGAGCCACGAGATTCATCAAAAGATCTCATAGGAACACATGACATGACATCGCTTGTTGTTCATCATTAAGGACACGAGTGATATATTATAGAGTCCACGAGATCTTAGCAATTTGCGAACATTTATGAGAAGTTTCACTTCGTGATCTTCGATGATTGAATGGAAACTCTGCCGGGTCAACATCAGCGTACGGCAGGTCACTTCGGTAACTCCCCGTGGATTACGCAGTGTGTCTCAAGCGGTCTGATGCGTGGGTGATGCTTGGTGTACCTGACTCATCCGAACTAGATGTACTTGGTATATCGTGTTATCTCACTTGTGGGACTCAGTTGAGAGCGGCTCTGTGAGAATTAGAGACGTGTTTTCACACTATCTTTGTTAACACCCTCGAAATTCAAACTTGTAAGTGCTAGGAATCCGCTTATTACCTTTGTTTTATGTTTTCTTCTTATGGAAGCTCGGGCGGATGGATCGTCTTGAGACTAACACATGCTCATACCAACAACACATGAAAGTTCTCATCATAATCAAAGATGATTCTTCGTCAATGTCAAAGAATCTACAAAGTTTAAAAACTCGAGAACTACATCATTGGTAACCAAAAGAAAAATAGAAGTGTGAGCATGGTGGAGAAAGGAGAATGGCGTGGAGACACCTAACCAGAAGTTGACAAGCGGCAACAACCACATTATCGATCACAAAGCATGAAGGAACAAAGAATCAAGACTATTCTATATCTACACACAAAGTTCAAGCTCGAGAAAAGTAAAGACCTAATCAAGTGGAGCATCATTTGAATGACCACCCCTAAGGGGGAGATTGTTAGCCTTGTTTTATTAGAAGTGATGGTCATTCACGCATTAGGAACTTTGTATCGGTGTGTTAGATATCGTGATAGAATAGTCAGGGCTCGTGGATGGGCTAAGCTAAATTGGTTAAATGTTAGGTATCTAAGCCGTGTATAAGCTTAAGCATCAAGCCATCCAAGTCCACGAAAGCCCATGGAAAGCCTTTAGGGCATCAGTCCTTGGACTATAAATACCCCTCAAATGGTCATTTGAGGGTGTGCTGAAAGTGTGTGTGTGTGGTGTGTTTTCCTTTGAATATACAACATCTTGTGTTTATCTCTTCTCACATCATACACGGATTCTATATCATTCAAGTCACCATCTTTCTCTTCCTTACTTCTAAGCATAACGTTTGTGTTTGTAGTGTTTGGTTTAACGTGTTTATAAGCATAACGTGGGTATTGGTTTGTGATAAGGTTGATATATCTTTGGTCATAACAGTTGGATCCTGACTTACGCGTAAGAAATATTACGCATAGGAAAAGGAGACCTTATGCATGAAATACGGCGTAAGCGTATATAAACCTTATGCGTGGGCTTGCCATTAAGTGGAGCATATGTGTAGAGGTCACTTTGTTTCACGCATATCCTTCACGGTCGTGTTGGTCACTATGTTGAACCTTCGGCGTAAATGCTCTGGCGTGGAATTTCTCTTCTACCCGTAACATGCTACGCGTTAAGGTGATCCTTATGCGTAGATGTCACAACAACCTTGATTCTAATTTTTGCGTGTTGCAAACACGAAATAAAATTATCATAGCATCAATATTAACACATCATTCATTCTATAGCGGATCATGGCATGAATACTTATCAAAAGCGGTTTACGTGTAAACATACTTATCGTGAACCCTAAACCCAAAGTTCAAGATTACTGCGTAAGATATCTAGCCATAGGAATTGCACAAAGTTTTTCGGGAGGTCTAGGAAGGCTAAAGAGTTGCTTTATCCAAGTTTTAACATCAAAATCTAAGTAAATAAAAATACCATAGTATGAACATAAATCCTAGTTTCAATTTATGATCATTAGTGTTTTAGGTGATATGGACTTTAGATATGATCAATTCAACTTGACAACAACCTTATACAACAATCTTTATCACCAAAAACATTCTCATTTGAAAACACCCAAACCCACGCATAAACCCTAGTTTTCAAAATCAATCAATTCGTGTTTCTAAGTCGCGTTTTGATGATGGAAATGGTTTCGATTATATGATTAAGTATACGTTTTTGACTGTCATTAACCAACAACACCACGAATGAGTGATTTTGTGTTCTTAAGCTTCGCGTAGAACACGAATCACATTCAACTCATCAT
Organism: Chrysanthemum makinoi; assembly: GCA_910596185.1. NCBI lineage: Eukaryota > Viridiplantae > Streptophyta > Magnoliopsida > Asterales > Asteraceae > Chrysanthemum > Chrysanthemum makinoi. Next base: position 178,903,481 of record OU343221.1, read on the forward strand.
TTGGATTTTGGTTTGATTAAAATCAAAACCATTGTTTAAAACATGTAAAGATTATTAAACCACTTACAAAATGATGATCAATACAGGAAATGAGATCGAATTATGAAGTAGGATATGGTTTGGTAAGATATTAAATGAGAAGAGTTAATGTTAGGTGAGAAGTTTTATTAAAATGAGTTTGAGCTTTTTAAGTGTTTTAGTCCCTCATAACCATTTTCATCCATGCCTTTAACTTCATTTTCGTTACCAAGCGAAGAATATTTGGAAATAACTTTGGCCCTCCCCTGACTTAAGAAATAATGAAAGTTTATACATTTTAGTCAAGGTGTCGAGAAAAACGAAATGTGACCACCATTATTTAAAGAAACAAGGGAATAGGTAACATGCAAATTACACGGTTATTTAGAACATTTAAGAATTTATTTTCTCCCCTCAACACTTGATGGAAAAATCTTGAATTTTGAAGATTTGAGTGTTGGCGAATGTACTTGCCATGTTAAAAGAAATATAGATAGAAGAATATTTTTGTTGTTTTATAAGGTTTTATATTTTTGTATTTTGTTTTTTGAAAAAATGTTTACAAAATAGGTTTGGTGTTTGGTTGGTTTTAAGAATGTTTTTTAGAGTTCATCAGTTACTCTTGGAGTGAACACATACCAATCCGTGGACCAACTCGTATTAAAGCTAGCGGGAGCTAAGGCTTTGGTGAGAAGATCGCCAATTGGTGATGCAGTACCATAAAATATAATTCAGCGGTACTGCATTTCCACATGGTCCTTCTTGAAATGATATCGAAGATCGATGTGCTTTGATTTGAATGTTGAGCAGAATGGCACGAGATCGCAATAGAACTCCGTTTGTGATACATGGGATTACGTAATCGTAACCATAGTCCTTGAGTTGTGTTCTCATCGAAATGACTTGAGCACAACTGACATGGCTACATATTACGCCGGTTGAGACATGATGTACAATCTGCTTCTTTGATTGCCATGACACGGTTTATCATGAAATTGCAAAGCTCTAAAGTACTTTTCGTGAATCTAAGCATCTGCGTGATCGGCCTCTAAAAGCGATTAGTTCAAAACCCGAGAATCCGCCGGATACGGTTCCCAAATTAATGGTTCCATTGATGTATTTGAGGATTCTTTTAGCCTGAGAGGTGGGTTTGATTGGTCCTGATAGCGGGAGCAGATGAGCGGCAAAAACAATACTCGAATACGCTAGCTATTAGATACATGAGACCCGATGATACTCTACGGTATTTGGTAGGGTCCACGATTTCCCATGTAAATCGGCGTCTAGCTGCTTGGTATGAGCCATTGGTGTGGCATAGGTGTCACTGATTTTGCATTCCAAATTTGTGTAACAATTCAAGGGCATATTTGGGTGACTGAAATACCACGGGGTGGTGATGAACTTGCATTCCAGGAAGAATGTGAGTTCACCCATCATTGACATTTCAAAATGTTTTGTCATAAGTTTTGCAAAAGCATTTGAGTATTTTAAATGTGTTGACCCCAAAATGATGTCATCCATAAATTTGAGCGATTAAGATGTGAGCCCAGTGATATTATATAAAGAGTGTAAATTCGAAGAACCTTTGGTAAAACTTATTGGCAATAAGGAAGGATGATAACTTAAATTACCGCTTAGAGGGCTGTTTGAGACCATAGAAGCTTTCTTAGTTTGTAGAGCATGATTAGGAACTACGGATCAATGAATCGCCACGGTTGGCTAACATAAAGCCGTTTCCTTGAGTTGTCCATTGAGAAAAGCGGTTTTGACATCCATCGAAGGCCGTGATGTTCATGTGAGCCGCTTAAAGCGAAAAATCCGAACAACCTCAAGGCGAGCAAGCTGGAGCAAATGATTCTTCAAAATCAATACCTCTTCCACGTCATAACCCTTAGCCCCGGGCGTGACTTGTTTCTTAGTACGGTTCCTTCACATCAATTTGTTTTCCAAATCCATTTTAGACCAATGACAAAAGACCCACGGTGCGTTCAACTTGATTCCCATTGAAGCGTTTGGGTGGTTGAGTTCTTCACTGCATGGTTCAATCCGGTTGTCCTTTGTCATTCGTCTTTAATGTTTTAGGCTGAATTGGCGAGCGGTGAGTGCATAAATCACGATGTTCACCATCACGTGAAGGCGTTTGTCTCATTACGGCTGGTTGATTCGGGTTGCCATAATATTCTCAAGGATGGTCTTTTGTCCAACGATGTGTGGAAGGTTGATGTTGATATACATTATGCAGATTTTGAGGATTCAAATGACTTGTAGATGATTCCTTAACATCCGGTTGCATCGATTTCATTGGCGAGCGGGTTAAGAACGCATTTGGATCAAAATCTGCGGGTGGGGTTCGTCATTGAGGCATCATCAATTTGGTTACTGCGTCGTTTAGGCGGTTGTTCAGCTGTTGTTGTAGAGTCATGCGGTGGTGCTTCCCGAAGCGAAGTTGTTTATAGCGGTGTATCGGTATAGGAGTATTATCCAGTTGAAGGCAGGAGAAGCTTGAGGTCACACGAACACGTTCATCAATATGGATCACTTGAATAGAGGAGCAAATAGTCTTTCCATTTGTTATACGAGTAAGCTTTAGCTTGTTCGGTGATGATGGGGTTTGTGGGAAGTTTAGTTTTGTTGTGTCGGGTTCCAAGGCATTATACTCGAAGCCATATCGGTGAGTTCATGAAAATTAGCATGAATCTATTCTAACACAGCTTTTATGCGGCGATTCGGATCTGGTAACCTTTAAATTCCATGATATCGATAAAGACTTCAATGTCGACACGGCTTTGAGCTTTCCAAAGTCATCACGATCATTACTCGGATAGCAAAGAGATCCAAAGATATGAAAGTGTTTGAGATTGGTTCTATTGTTGGAGAAGCTCAAATGGTGTGTTTTGTTGTGGCGTTTTGTAATCATTGGCGGTTCACGAGTGTAGCATGTAGTTGAGATAGCTTGGCCCTACATGTAAATGTCAGGAAGTTTGCATTGATTAACATCGTTAAAGCGGCTTCCACTACGTCTGGTTTCATCTTTCAACAACTCCATTTTGTTCGGTGTCTCGGGCATGGATGTTTTGTTAGCAATTCACTTTCTCATAATATTCCAGAAGAGTTTGTTCACAAATTGAGTTCCTTTCAATACATTGAATTTTATGCGGCCGGTGTTCTGAAATTTGAATTTGAATTTTTATTGAGAAAGGTGGTGATCATCTGTGGAGCTTGATCTTTACGAGAGAAATAAGCCCAGAATCCATCTTGAGTAGTCATCAACAATTACAAGATGTAGCGTTTGCCATTAATCGAAATGCAGCGCATGCGGGCCACAAATCCATGTTAA
>OU343221.1:178906935-178991821 GCA_910596185.1 Chrysanthemum makinoi
AGAGACTGCCACTCAACACCAAAGACCATTAGACACAAAAAGTTTATGGATTTAGCATTCCAATACTTATTGTCCTTTTTCATAACAGTCTCTAATGAAATGGTGTCTAATTTCAATATGTTTAGTGTTTGTGTGTTGAACTGGATTCTTAATAATGCAAATGGTATCAAGCTATTGTCAATATGAATGATGGTATTCATGAAATTGTACCCATAGTCCAAAAGTTGATTATGAAGCCACAGAACTTGAGCACAAGAACTTGCGCAGCCACATAGTTCTCGCTGATGAATTAGCCACCATTGTTTGTTTCTTGCAACCGCCATGACACTAATCATAAGCCAAGAAATTGGCATCCACCTATTGTAGATTTTCTATCCAAACTAGCTCCTGCATAGTCACTATCTGAGTAAGTAACCAAATCTAGAAGAGATTCTCTAGGTACCATAATCCCGCAGTGTGAAATGCTTTAAGATATCTCAAAATCTTCTTCACAAGCAGTCAAGTGAGAGAGTCCGGGAGTGACTTGAAACCTTGCACATGCACACACCGCAAAACATAATATCCGTCTAGATGATGTAAGATACATCAAAGAACCAATCATAGACCAAGACATGTGTACATCAACCGCTTCACCACTATTTTCCTTCAAGAGTTAATGTGTAGTCTTGTCTCAGGTGTCGGATGACTTTGCACGTAGAGAACTTGAACTTCCTTAGTATCTCTGCCACATATTTATCTTGATTGATGAAAATACCATCTGGCCTTTGTTGTACTTGAAGTCCCAAAAAATAATGTGAGTTCACCCATAGAACTCTCTTGAATCTTCTTCCTTCATTAGCTTCTCAAATTCTTTGCACATCTCTATCTTTGTAGATCCAAAAATGTTATCATCAAAGATATACCAACTAACAAGATATCATTTTTTTCTTTCTTGATGAACAAATTTTGATCCACTCTGCCTCTATGAAACCCATTATCAAGAAGATAAGTAGTTAAGGTTTCATCCCATTTCCTTGGTGCCTCGATGAAGCCATACAAAGCTTTAACTACCCCTCGCATTAACTTTATTTGGATAGTCGTGGTCTTCAAAGCATGGAGGTTGTGAAATATATACCTCCTCATCAATATACCCATATAGAAAAGCACTCTTTACATCCATTTGATAGACTTTAAAGCCCATAAAGGATGCACAAGCTAAGAAATCTAAAATGATTGCTTCAATTGCAAGTAACCGGGTAAACACTTCTTCATAGTCAATACCCTTCTCCTGAGTGTATCCTTGAGCCACAAGCCTAGCTTTATTTCTGATAACAATTCCTCTTTCATCCTTCTTGTTTCTGATCACCCATTTAGTACCTATTACCTTCTTGCTAGAAGGCAAATCACAAAGCACCCAAACCTTTTGAAGCTTGAATTGGAGCAACTCTTCTTGCATTGCTTCCACCCAACTTTCATCTTCATGTGCCTTGTATACATTCTTTGGCTCCATTTGTGACAGCAAAGACATAAAGATACATTCATTCTTGCCTTCATGAGTCTTAGATTCATATATTTCACTAATGAATCCATGAATATCAGGAAGCTTTGTTTGTCTTCTAGTCTTCACAGGTGAATGGGCATCCCCAATCAAATTTTCAGGAGGATGTGATTTATGAATACAAGTGTGGGGAGTCTGAGGAACTGCAATCTCACTTGGCATATTTGAGATTTCAACATTGATCTATAACTGGAGTTGTAATTTCCACTTCTGGTGTTGCATTGCTTGAAACTCGCCTAGCAGTTGAATCAATTTCCACGCTTTTAGAATTTTCAAAGATTCAAGTTGCTACTTCCTTCCTTTCCAAAATCATTAGAAGGTTGAGCATCTCCGCAGTCTTTTGGTATATCATCATTATGCATAGTCCCAAAGTGGCAGATCAATTCATCTTGATCATCTCTGCATGATCCTTGCTTGGTTCATCATCATCAAGAAACTCTTCTGAAAATGCAAAATTAAAAGAAGATGTACCTGTAGAGATAGGCACATAATTCATAGTATTGGTTAGAGTATTGATGTGCTACATGTGTACAAGTTTTAAATTTATAAAAGGTGAATTACCAATATTACCAATAACACATACGAGCAAGTATACTCGTCCGTTATAGCAAGATTATGAAGGTAAGTTGGGATCGTTCGCAGGGATTTGAGTGAATCTAAACACAAGTTTGAATCAACGGAGTCTATCCAAAACATATAACAAAGCAGATAGATATAATGAAATTCAGATGATAAAAAACTACACTTGCTTAAACTAGTTTCATATCATAGATTAATGTGATGGTGTTAACCTCTTAATATGTTGGTTATGATAATTAGTTGGAAGACTAATCTATTGTTCTTACAAGTTAAACCTTCGACAAGATTTTAGTTCATAAAAACAAGCATTACGTTTAACCAATCAATTCAAGATCAATTCAAGTTTCATAAGTCTACATACATAAACTTAAACACAAAAACATCCACTTGTTTCATCAAATTGCTTAAGAAATGGTCAATACAAAAGGTAACCGATCATAGACAAAAGGCTACAATTGATTCTCAACAACTAATCTTACGACCTTTTAGATGTTTCCAACCAATCCAATTTGATAATCAAAAAGCGCTTCTATTACAACCACACCTTAGTTCCTTTGTATAATCAAGAATAATGGGTAAAAACAATCATCCATAGACAAAATGATTATGACTAGTTGAATAACAATAAGTTCTTTCGACCTCAACGATTACTATCAATTAGCCAAACTTGATTAACAAATGTCACTATGAAACTTTAGCACAATTGGATCTTAGAATCAACTTGAAATTGAATTAAAACATGTTTACATAATCACTAACTAACCAACATCATTTAAGCAAGTGTATAAAGAAACTAGCCACTCATAGCAAACATGAACATAAACTCATAACTTTGAACATTAGAAAACATGATTAAAAGTCTTACAATGCTTGGAATAAGATTACAAATGGTGAAGTAATGATTCCCAAAGTATTGGGGTGGACTTCTTGGTGATTTGGCCTCCAAATGTGGAACTTCTCGAACTCCAAACTTCCCTGGACTTCTAAGGACGAATTTAAGAGCTTAAAGCTTTGTTTGATGAGTAGAGAGATTTGTATTTGAAGTGTGTATCTCATATGCTCACAAATGGCCTCTATTTATACTAATTCCAAAGCCAAGGGTATTAATTGCTGAACTTGGCCTCCAAGGAGTAAGGAAGGGACTAGAATACACCAAGAGAAGGACCTAGAATCGTTTGGATGCAAAGGGAAACTTAGTGATGAAGATTTGGCAGATGCAGCTTCTCCAACCGAATCGGACATATGACCAACCGATCCGTTGGTCTTATTACAAAAGGGACCAACCGCTCCGCTAAGGGTGGTGACCAAACGGTTGGTGATGGTCATTTACGTTTCGTCAGCTTCCAACCGATCCGTTATACTTGTAACCGATCCGTTGGATTTCCGAAGTTACGGAAACTTGATCTTTTCTTCTCTTTATCTTGTAGAACTTGGTTCTTCAATCACTATGGTCTTTAAAGGTCCTTGAGATAATCGATTTAGGCTTCATCAAACGGGAATCTTCTATTTGTTGAACATTTCTTTACTTTCCTTCCGCTTCCTCGCACTTGGTTATAAACACTAGACAAACATCTTTTGATGCGTTTAAGCACTATAATCATGTAAATATAACCAAATAACATATATAAAAGCACACATAACGCTACTAAAAACATGCACAATCTAAGCGTTATCAAATTCCCCACACTTAAACTTTGCTTGCCCTCAAGCAAATCTAGGAAAAACATCCACTGGTACAAGATCATGATTATGAAAAATGTGATGCAAATCAACCAAGTATAAATACGAGAGAGGATTCATCAATTATGCTTTATAAAGGTGAAACATCAAGATGTTTGACAATATCCAATGATTTTCTTGCATGATTAACTTTTCAAAACACCTCACCTAAAAAGGAACAAAATATAATTCACTCAATCACTCATTTTAGTGGAGTAACAAGATAAATCACACTCATTGCTCAGCCATGATTAGATTATTACCATAAGCTTGTACAAGAAACAAAACTCCACCGACGTGGCGTGAGCACCAAGCAAAAACATCTAAAGAGGACTTTTATTCGGGTTATAATGATATGGCTTAGGGTTAAGGGTATCGATAAGGCATGGGAATGTATATGAAATTGGTCTTAAAAGAAAAATGAAATCAAGTCTAATACCCGTGTTACTAGCTACCAAACATTCCACGAACCAAATAAATGATTATAACTTCAATTCTTCTTTTCCGCTTTCCAAAGCTTTTTGCTTTGCCATGACAATTGTTCTTCGATCATAGCACATTAGTTATTATTTCCATACTTTCAACACATTTTTTTATTTTTTTTATTTTTTTGAATATAACATAATGCATGGCTCAATCAATCTCACAGGATGTGGTACTCATAATCATTTGAACAATCTTCACTTTCTAGGCGACTAGCAACCAACCGTTAGACATTGATACGGGGTAGGCTAAGGTTTAAAGTGTAAAATCCTTTTGTATTTTCTGGTGAAGCAAAAATGAAAAGGAAGGCTCAGAGGGTGTAACTAGGGGTATCTAGTGTTAAAAATGAGCACTACAAATGGGTCCATGTGGGTGGTTAACTAACCAATGCGGTTAGCTAATATATCATTAGATGTAAAATGGAAGGCCATTTGGGTTAAATCCTAAGGTGCCTCTTTATCACAAGAATTCACTTATATCGCATCTAATGCGATCTCATCGCAAGTGGTAATGATTTACAAGCACAAGTTCTAGAATAAATAAAATCACCGGCACACTCATAGAAAAAGATCCAAGCATAAAAGATGTATGCTGTTTATGAAATAGGCTCAAATCCTCACAATTTAGTGAAAAAGGGTATAATATGTGCTAGCAAATGTTTATCGATCCTGAATGGATTGCAATAGTAATCGAACACATCTCAAGTTTTAAATATTACTAGTTTTACCAGTGGTTTGATCCAGTTATTCTAATAGATAATCCTAAAAGTGTGAAAACAACTAGATCACAAGGGCAAACAAAATTTAAAATTTAAGCATGAAAACTCTAATTTTTTCCTATTCACCCCCCACACTTAAGTTAGACATTGTCCTCAATGTGAAAAACTAACTTCAAAGTATAGAAATAGGGAAAATAGAGATGAAACCAGATATGTCAACGAGTTTATCATCTTAAAATTCTTTTCTTCATTCCTAGCGCCCATTGGAGAAATCATTACCTGCACACAATCTTATAAACAAACAAAAGGTTTTATTAAAAGGTGGCACCCCCACACTTAAGTTCAACCAAAGGTTAAAACTTTGGGGAGTGACCACGTAAAATCAAATCAAACACACGGGTTGCCTCCCGAGAAGCTTGTTTTATTAACCGAGTCATCACTGACTCGAATCTTCCCGAATTCACTTGGCCACAAGAGCAGCCTTGAACATTTTGAAAAGTTTGGGGATATACATGAATTCTTCACCAGTAGCTTCAATATCGTCCCAAACGAATTCAAACAGATGGTTTCCAAGGAACAATTTGTGGGATTCTTCGTGGAAATGGTGCTAAAAAGGTGATAGTTTCAATTCATTTTCGTGGGAAACTGTAACCTGAAACTTCATTCGCTTGCTCCTTGTCGTAATATAACTTGATTCTGTGCCCATTAACAATGAAACTTCCACCCTGTTTGTCATAGAGTTCGACATACCCGGATGGATATCCATGTTTAACGATATATGGTCCAAACCATTTTGGTTGTAATTTAGGAGCTTTGAATTTGAATTTCATGTTAAAAAGCATAACTTTATCTCCGGCTTTGAATTCTTTTCGAACTCGTAGCTTTTTATCATGATAAGCTTTTGTTCTAGCTTTATACAGCTTTGGAATTTTCATAAGCTTGGAGTCTTAATTCATCGAGTTCGTGCAATTGCAGGAATCTCTTTTCTCTAGCTATTTTGAGATCGGTGTTACAGTTTCTGAGAGCCCAGTAAGCACGATGTTCAACTTCGAACGACAAATGACAAGTCTTTCCATACAAGAGTCCGTAAGGAGTTGTGCCAATTGGAGTTTTATAAGCCGTACGAAATGCCCACAGAGCATCGCCAAGTTTTTTGCCCACACAAGGATTGTCCTTCACCGCTTCTCTAGTATTCTTTTGAGAGCTCTATTGGTATTTTCAACTTGACCACCGGTTTGTGGATGATAGGCCGTCGCGAATCGGTGATGAACTCCATATCTTTTCATGGTTTTCTCCATTTGTTGGTAACAGAAATGAGTTCCTCGACGCTATCAATGCCTTGGGAATTCCATAACGAGTGAAAAGCTTTTTGAGGAAATTAACGACGACACGAGCATCGTTCATTGGTAAAGCTTCAGCTTCTGCCCATTTGGACACATAATCTATAGGAACAAGAATGTATTCAAATTTGTGGGATTTAGGGAAACGTCCCATGAAATCTATTCCCTAAATATCGAATATTTCACACACTTGAATGCTTGTTAATGGCATTTCATCCCTTCAAGAAAGATTGGTGGTCCTTTGGCAAGCGTCACAATTTTGAACAAGTGTGTGTGCTTCTTTGAATATTGTTGGCCAATAAAATCCAAAGATCAAAAACTTTTTAGTCTGTGGTGGAAGGACCATAATGTCCCCGCTTGGGCCATGATGACATTCGCCAAGAATTTTGCGGGTTTCGAAACCGTAAACACATCTTCGATCATTCCGTCGACACATTTTGAAAAGATATGGCTCTTCCCAAAATAGTATTTAAGTTCAAAAGAATTTGCTTCTTTGAGCATGAGTTAGACCTTTCTCGAGAATTCCTCCCGCGAGGTAGTTCGCAAAGTCGAGCAAACCAAGGATCGTTAGTCCCATCGATGGTCATGAGAGTTTCATCGTGAAATAATCATCGATTTCCTCTTCTTTTAACCCCTCAAGATTGGGATTTTCAAGACGAGATAAGTGATCACAGCAAGATTTTCGCTCCTTTCTTATCTTTGATTTCATGTCAAATTCTTGGAGTAGCAAAATCCATCAATAAGACGGGTTTAGCATCTTGCTTGGTGAACGATACTTGAGTGCCGAATGATCGGTAAAACGATCGCTTTTTAGAGCACGAGGTAGGATCGAATTTGTCGAATGCGAAAACGACGGCCCGTAATTCCTTTTCGGTGACGGTATAATTTTGCCGAGCACTATTCGTCTTGCTAGCAAAATATATGGGTCGAAAGTGTTTTCCTTCACGTTGGCCTAAGACGGCTCCAACAAGAAAATCGCTTGCGCCGCATATAAGTTCGGGGTAGTGACCAATTAGGTGAAACCATGATCGGAGCACTAGTCAGTTGAGATTTCAATGTTTCAAAGCTTTATGAAATCAAGATTGAAGTCAAAGATAGATTCTTTCTCGAGAAGTTTTGTCATCGGACGAGATATTTTTGAAAAATCTTTGATGAATCGGCGGTAAAACCAAAGATGTCCTAAAAACTTCTAACGACTTTGACGTTAGTTGGTGGTGGAAGTTTTGAGATGACATCGACCTTTGCTTTATCTACTTCCATTCCTCGAGATCGAGATTTTGTGGCCAAGCAAAATTCCTTCGGTTACCATAAAGTGACATTTTTCCCGCTAAGGACAAGATGTGGAGCTTCGCATCTTTCAAGCATTTTATCGAAATTAGAAAGACAAGCTTCAAATGAGTCTCCAAGATGAAAAGTCATCCATGAAAACTTCCATGGAGGTTTCTAGCATGTCTTGAATATGGCATCATACACCTTTGAAAAGTCGCAAGTGCATTGCAAAGACCAAAAGGCATACGCCGATATGCGTAGGTTCCAAAAGGACAAGTGAAAGTGGTCATTTCTTGATCGTTAGGATCGATAAGAATTTGGAAATATCTTGAAAATCCATCGATGAAACAAAAGAATTTATTTCATGCCGCTTTTCAAGCATTTGATCCATGAACCGGAGTGGAAAGTGATCTTTTCTGGTGGCTTTGTTTAACTTACGATAGTCAATACAAACGCACCAACCAATGATAGTTCTAGTTGGAACTAGTTCATTTCATTCATTAGTCACAACCGTCATTCCTCCTTTCTTGGGAACATAGTAAAATGTGGCTTACCCAAGGGCTATCCTCAATTGGGTAAATGATTCCAAAATCGAGAAGTTTTATGATTTCCTTTTTAACAACTTCTTTCATGTTGGGATTGAGTCGACGTTGACGTTCTACCACATGTTTAATCCCTTCTTCAAAATTGATTTTGTGTTTGCAGAAATTGGGACTAATTCCTGGGATGTCGGATGTTTTCCAAGTGAAAGCTTGTTTGTGATTTTTGAGGACAGAAACTAAACTTTCTTTCTCACTATCCTCGAGCAATGAAGATATGACTACTGGAAGAAGTGAGTTTTCCTCCAAGTAAGCATATTCAAGATGATCCGGGAGAGGTTTGAGTTCGAGATCTGTGGGTGGTTCTTCGATAGAGGATTTAATTCGCATCTCGTCATTGAGAGTTATTTCTTCAAAAAAATTTCCTCTTCCTCTATTTCTTCTTCTTCCGAAGTTATCTCCTTCAATTCTACTTTCATGAAATCATCAAACTCTTTGTCAAAGTCTGCTTCATTGATTTTTTCGTAAGTAGTCATGAATGGATCGGATTCGCTAAGTAATGCGCCCAATTCTTCATCGCTGACTTCATCAATAATATCGATGTTAAAACAAGTGTCATCACCGAATGTGGGTAGCGATCGCTTTATCGATTATAAAAGTGATTCGATCTTCCCCAACTCCAAGGTTGAGTTCTTTTCCTTTCACTTTGATGATTGCATCAGCGGTATTTAGGAAAGGTCTTCCTAAGATGAGTGGAACTTTACTATCTTCTTCCATTTCCAAGATCACAAAGTCCACGGGAAAAAAGAATTTACCGACTTGAACAAGCATATTCTCGGCGATTCCCACAGGATATTGATAGGAATGATTTGCTAAGCGAATGCTCATTTTTGTTGGTTTCAGGTTGTTGTTGCACAACTTGGAATACAAATAATAAGGCATCAAATTGATACTTGCGCCAAGATTGGCCAAAGCATCACATTTAACATTATTCCCGAAATTACATGGAATAAGAAAGCTCCCGGTGATCTCCGAAGCTTTGGTAGGATCTTGTTTTGGACAATAGCCGAAAGCATTCTTCGTTAAGGAAAGTAGCTGATATTTGCCCTAGCTTGATTTTGTTATTAAGAAGTTCTTTCAAAAATTTCCCGTAATTGGGCATTCCGGCTAAGACATTAACAAGAGGAACAATGAGTCTAACCTCTTTAATTATTTCAATGAACTTCTTATAACGCTCTTCCATCTTTTCTTTCTTTAGGCGTTGAGGATAAGGAATTTTTGGTGTAAACGCCTTGACGGATGGAATGTTTTTCTTTTTGGTGGTTTGAGTTGTGTTTGGTTCCTCGGTTTCATCCTCACTATCAATGGTGACAGGAGTGTTTTCATTAGGATTTGGTGGTGGATCATACGAGAGTCTACTTCTTGTGAAGACAGTATTGATATGCTCATTTCTTGTTTGTGGTGGACGGTACGTTTTATCATTTGATGGTTTTGGGTTGGATTGGGTATTACTTGGCAATGAACCAGATGGTCAAGAGGAATGTTGGTCGAAAGTCCGCCAAACTTGTTTTAAGATCTTGGTAGATGCTTGATGATTTTTCTGTCCTTGCTCAACTTTGGCTTTGAGATTGAAAAATTGATTTTTGATAACATCATTTGAAGATTTTTTGAGGCCTACCTAATTCTCTCATGGTTTTCTCGAATTCGGTTTCTTCCATCTTTTTTTTGGGGTTTTGTGGTTGTGGATCGTCATTTCGTGGTTGAGAATTACGGTTATCATCCCTTGGTCGGCGATCTTGCCAATTTCCAGAATTTTGACCGTAATAATTACTACGATATCCTCCTCCACGGTATCCTCCTTGAGCGTAACTCGCTTCTCCTTCCTTCGGTCCACCCATAGGTTTATCATCGCATTCGGATGATGGATGATTTCCTCCATAATTGTTGCATCCGTCTCGCATTTCCTTCATTTTATCTTTGATATCTTTGTATGCAGTGATTTTTGAGGTTAACACTTCCATCTTCTCCATGATTTTTGAGGTATCGGTGTTTTCGACAAAAGCAACAGTTTTTCAGAGAGGTTTAGTTTTGGAATCTTTGGACCAATCAAGTTTGAGAAGTACTTGATCTTCGAGCAATTGATGTGCATCGTTGGGAGTCTTATAGAGAAAAATTCTCCAAAGATCAAGGATGCCTTGAGAGATTTCATCTAGTCCATGGTAAAAGATTTGGATAATGGTTCCTTTGGATAGTCCATGTCCATGACAACTACGAAGCAAATCTTTCATTCGAAGCCAAGCTTCGACAAGTGATTCCTTTGGGTTTTAGGTGATAGCACGAATTTCTCCCATTAATCGATCAAACATGGCAGGTGGAAAGAATCGGCTTACAAAAGCTTGCCTCATCTCCTCCCAAGTATTGATGATTCCTCGGGTTAATTCATTGTACCATACTTTAGCATCTCCGGCGAGTGATGATGGGAAAATTTTGAGTTTGATGGCATTGACATCGGTGTCGCAATAACATAACATGCCGCAAATTTCGATGAATTCGCAATGTGCTTTAGCGGATCGGCCGCACGCCATCGAATTGACGGTCTTTGATCATAGAAAGGTGATGTCCCTTCACGGTGAAGTTGTCACCAAGATTGACATCAACAATAGCACTTCCGGGTTGGTGCTATACCGGTTGGTTCCCCACATGGGTTGATCGTCCGCCATGGGAAAAGGCAAATTGGTGAAAGGGTTGTAACAACTTTGGCTTCTACGAGGTTATCAAATGGTGGGTTTGGTACTCTTGGTACACGATTTTCCAATGGTATGAAAAGAGTTCTTCTTCTTCTTCAATCAAGCGCTCGGGTTGGTAAGAGGTATAATTGGTTCTATTCCCGCCGCCGAAAGTGTTCATACAATGTCCTAGAGAATCCAGGCAATATCTAAACACACGGACAAACAACGAAAACAGCTTTTCTGGTCGATTAGTAACCGGATCGGTTGCGGGTTGCGACCGATCGGTTAGACCAGTTGAGTTATGGGTAAAATCGTAACCGATTCGGTTGAAGGACAACCGGATCCGTTAAGGTTTCTGAGAGAAAAATTTTGGTTGAATCGACTGAGGGAAATTCAAAAACTTGCTGAAACACAATCAAATCCCCGACAGCGACGCCATAAACTTGATGTGCTACGTGTGTACAAGTTTTAAATTTATAAAAGGTGAATTACCAATATTACCAATAACACATACGAGCAAGTATACTCGTCCGTTATAGCAAGATTATGAAGGTAAGTCGGGATCGTTTGCAGGGATTTGAGTGAATCTAAACACAAGTTTGAATCAACGTAGTCTTTCCAAAACATATAACAAAGCAAATAGATATAATGAAATTCAGATGATTAAAAACTACACTTGCTTAAACTAGTTTCATATCATAGATTAATGTGATTGTGTTAACCTCTTAACATGTTGGTTATGATAATTAGTTGGAAGACTAATCTATTGTTCTTACAAGTTAAACCTTCATCAAGATTTTAGTTCATAAAAACAAGCATTAAGTTTAACCAATCAATTCAAGATCAATTCAAGATTCAAAAGTCTACATACATAAACTTAAACACAAAAACATCCACTTGTTTCATCAAATTGCTTAAGAAATGGTCAATACAAAAGGTAACTGATCATATACAAAAGGCTACAATTGATTCTCAACAACTAATCTTACGACCTTTTAGATGTTTCCAACCAATCCAATTTGATAATCAAAAAGCGTTTCTATTACAACCACACCTTAGTTCCTTTGTATTATCAAGAATAATGGGTAAAAACAATCATCCATAGACAAAATGATTATGACTAGTTGAATAACAATAAGTTCTTTCGACCTCAACGATTACTATCAATTAGCCAAACTTGATTAACAAATGTCACTATGAAACTTTAGCACAATTGGATCTTAGAATCAACTTGAAATTGAATTAAAACATGTTAACACAATCATTAACTAATCATATGATAATCAACATCATTTAAGCAAGTGTATAAAGAAACTAGCCACTCATAGCAAACATGAACATAAACTCTGAACTTTGAACATTAGAAAACATGATTAAAAGTCTTACAATGCTTGGAACAAGATTACAAATGGTGAAGTAATGATTCCCAAAGTATTGGGGTAGACTTCTTGGTGATTTGGCCTCCAAATGTGGAACTTCTTGAACTCCAAACTTCCCTAGACTTCTAAGGACGAATTTGAGAGCTTAAAGCTTTGTTTGATGAGTAGAGAGATTTGTATTTGAAGTGTGTGTCTCATATGCTCACAAATGGCCTCTATTTATACTAATTCCAAAGCCTAGGTTATTAATTGTTGAACTTGGCCTCCAAGGAGTAAGGAAGGGACTAGAATACACAAAGAGAAGGACCTAGAATCGTTTGGATGCAAAGGGGAAACTTAGTGATGAAGATTTGGCAGATGCAGCTTCTCCAACCGGATCGGTTATATGACCAACCGATCCGGTTGGTCTTCTACAAAAGGGACCAACCGTTCCGGTTGCGAGTGGCGACCAAACGGTTGGTGATGGTCATTTGGCGTTTCTGGTCAATTTCCAACCGATCCGGTTGGATTTCCTGAGTTACGGAAACTTGATCTTTTCTTCTCTTTATCTTGTAGAACTTGGTTCTTCAATCACTATGGTCTTCAAAGGTCCTTGAGATAATGATTTAGGCTTCACTGAAATGGGAATCTTCTATTCGCTGGACATTTCTTTACTTTCCTTCCGTTTCCTTGCACTTGGTTATAAACACTAGACAAACATCTTTTGATGCGTTTAAGCACTATAATCATGTAAATATAACCAAATAACATATATAAAAGCACACATAACGCTACTAAAAACATGCACAATCTGAGCGTTATCAAGTATCAAGATCAAATAGCCTTTCTGGACCAGTTCCTTTGAGATTTACTTTGTTTTCCAGGAACTCAACATGCAGATTCTCTTCAATCTTTTGCGTTCTTAAGTTGAATACTCTAAAAGCTTTACGGACCATGGAATACACAACAAAATACCCTTCATTATATTTCTCTTCAAACTTGCCCAGATAATCTATGGTATTAAGAATAGATACATGACATCCAAATGGTCTCATGAAGTCAAGGATAGGAGGTCTACCCCTAAATAACTTATAAGGTGTCTTGTTCTTTGTTTTTACCACTAAAACCTTGTTTTGCACATAACATGCAGTGTTAACTGCTTCAGCCCAAAAAGTGATTGGCAATTTTGAATCTGCCAACATGGTTCTAGCAGCCTCTATGAGTGTCCTATTCATCCTCTCAGCAACACCATTTTGTTGAGGAGTTCTAGCAACACTAAATTCTCTTTTAATACCTTTATCTCTGCAAAAATCATCCATAACTCCATTCTTAAATTATGTGCCATTGTCACACCTAATGATTTTAACTTTCATATCATGTTGGTTTTCAACTTCTGTGATAAAGATCTTAAGGATGCCAGTTGTTCCATCCTTGGTTCTAAGAAAGAAAACCCATGTAAACCTGCTAAAATCATCAATCACTACAGGACAATATTTCTTTAGATTCAAGCTGATCATAGATGTAGGACCAAATAAGTCCATATGTAACATTTGAAGTGGGTGAGCAATAGAGTTAACCAGCTTTGGCCTGCAAGAAGCTCTGTGTTGTTTTCCTTTAAGACAAGCCACACAGGTTTGATCATTTTCAAATCTTTTCTGAGGTAAGCCTCTCACCAAACCATCTTTGACAATCTTATTAATGGTTTTGAAGTTAACATGACCAAGTATTCTATGCCATAACATGGATTCATCCACTGTGGCCTTTGCAAGCAGGCAAGCATAATCATCTTTAGCAACAATGTTGTTCATATCAAAGCTATATAAGTTGCCTTTTCTAGGAATCTTAAGAAGAATTTGACTTTCATCAGGCATCTTAAAATCCTTAGAGAGAACAAATCACATATCTTTGGTAAAAAGAACATTGTTCTTCTTGTCACACATTTGTGACACACTAAACAAATTATACTTAAGCTCTTTTACCTAGTACACAGGTTCAAAGTCCAAGTTACCAGTTTTGATTACTCCTTTACCAACAACTTTTCCATTAACTCCACCTCCAAAGCTGACATACTGTCCATCATAATGTTCAAAATCTGAGAGATAGGAGTTGTTGCCAGTCATGTGCCTTGAACATCCACTATCTGTGTAGCCTTGATCTGATCTTTTTGTCCTTGGATGTTCCTGCACATAAAAGTAAAGAGTTAGTGTCTTTTGGGGACCCAAGCCATGATTGACTTGGATCTGCCTCGTGTATCAATATAGTTAAATGTATTAAAGGTCATTGATACACCATTGGGATTGGTTGATGAGGTAATTCCCTTAGGTTTCCATTCCCAACCTGCTGAGGCCTTCACATCATTGCCCATGTCCCCCCTTTTCTTGTTTACAACCCTTGCAGTGGGAACTTTTGAATGAGCAGTGGAAACTGCTGGTTTGGTTTTAGGTAACCACTGTTGGTTATAATGAACCTTTTTATTTTGAAAATTTCTTTTCCCTGTTTGTGCAGATTTTGCAAAAGTTGTTTTGGCTTTTGTACTTGCAGTGTTAACAGTTTTTGCAGTGGCAAAAGTTTTAAGTCCACTTCTTATTTGAACTACTCTTGGGATCATTTTTTTGTTTGGATTAGGGTGCAAATTGTTTTGAAACTTGTTAGACTCCACCCTTTTATTCCCATGGACTTCCCTTCTCCCAACATGATAGTCACAATAAGCATGTAAATGATCAAAACTACCACAGATATAGCATGCTTTATTTTTTATCACAAAATCACTACCTAGTTGTTGAGATTTAACATGATTCCAACTCCTATGGTTACCCCTAGAAGCTGATGACTTGTTCCTATACATCTCAGCATACCTTACAGTTGATCTAGGTTTATTAGCTTGTTTCCTAGGTTCCTCTGTAATAGTATTAACAACTTTTGGGATAGAAGCCTCTACATTCTTTTTAACATTCTCATCAACAACTGATGAGTCACTAGCACTTTCAAAAACATCATTATCAAGCTTAACCTCTTCCTCACATTTCACATTTTTAGGAGGACCATATTCAAGAATAGGTTCCTGAAAGTCTTCTAAACCTGTATGAGCTAAATCTATACCTGGAGGTGATGGAACACCTCTCAGTGGTGGAGGCACTGTATTGTAACCCATACCAGACTTAACTTTACTATCTATTTGAGCATTCCAAATTTTATCAATTGACTTAGACTGATAATAACAGGTGTCAACAGTTAAATTGACATTCTCATTTTTCTTTCTAAGTTTTTTAAGCTCTTCTTGGAAAGCCTCATTCACAGTTGTCGTATGATCTACCTCTCTTCTAAGAAGAATCATATCATCATTATATTTTGACTCATTTTCTCTGTAGTGCTTTAGTTG
This sequence comes from Chrysanthemum makinoi, assembly GCA_910596185.1. Lineage (NCBI taxonomy): Eukaryota > Viridiplantae > Streptophyta > Magnoliopsida > Asterales > Asteraceae > Chrysanthemum > Chrysanthemum makinoi. The sequence goes on from OU343221.1 coordinate 178,922,586, forward strand.
TTTTTCTAATACAGCTATACCTCTCCAAAGGTTTGACACAAAGATAATTAGCAGCAAACAACTCTGTTCTTTGACTTTCATAAGATTCATTAAGTCTTTCAACTTCTCTAGCAGCCCTACATGTTTTAGAACAACTTTCAAAGTTTTGTACCTCAGAGTCAGAGAAAGCCATGAGAGCAAATACAGTAGACACAAGAGCAAAGATATGAAGGTTCTTCCTCTTGTTCAACAGCCATGAAACTCCAGTCATAGCTCACACCATCAATTGCCAACATTGTCTTTGGTTCTTCTACAGTTGGTTCTTTCTTTTGCTTGTACCAAGTAGACCTGTTGTCCTTCATCTTCGGTCTTCTGCATTCCCTAGCAAAATGCCCCAACTTGTGACAATTGAAACACTCTTCTTTCTTTTTGTCAAAGCCTGCAGTTTCACCACCATTGATGTGAATAAGCTTGCCAGTCTTCTTGTAGAATTTCCTAGCCCTCATGCTAAGAAGAGCTGTTTGCCATTTTATGTCCATCTCCTCCAAGTCATCTTCATCAATTTGCTCTATGTCTTCATGAGTTAATATAGAGCCATTAACTTGAGTGGAGATAAAAGCATAAAAGGTAGGATCTCCGATACTAGCAATCTTCTTCTTTGAACCTGCAGTGGTAACACTAACATTACCAGTGGAAACAGTAGAACCAAAGAAGGGCAATATCATCATCACAGTCATCTTTAGAATCATCACTGTCAATAGAGGTTGACATCAAAGCCAAGCTGCTTGAGCTTGTACCAAGTTTCCCAGCCTTCTGTAATCTTTGTTCAATGAGTTTGAAGTTGTTGTAAAGATCATTGAGCTTCAGAGTTTCAATATCTGGTTTATTTTCCCAGACTGTAACATTAGTATGAAACTCTGAAGGCAAACTTCTTAGAAACTACAAATCGAGTTCTTCCTTTTCTACCTCAATGCCAAACACAGTCAGTTGTGTAACAATCTTCTAGAGTTTGGTGAAGATGCTATCAAGTGAGTCATTGCTTGAAGCAGAGAAGTTTTCATAACCTTGCTTCAACAATGTCTTTTGTGTCTTCTTTGTAGCATCATTACCACCAAACACTGAGCAAATCTCTTGTTGTCTTGAACTTGCTGAATGCTATGATCTGGTCTCTAGGGAGAGTCATCAACAACAAACTTCTAGCCTTTAGATCATTCTTCTTCAGTGCTTTTTCAATATTAGTCTCAGGCACAGAAACTGTCACAACATTTGTATCACAAACTGTAACACCCCAACCCGACAAGGGTAGACGTGTCACATTCTGGTGTCATATCAGAACATACAAACAAAATTTACAAGCGAAAGCTTTACAAAAATAAATACCAAGTCATATAACAGATGACTTACAAAGAAAATATAAACCCCAATATCTCTAGAACAAAATGAAATGAAAAAGGTAACTAGGGTCGGTCCACTCGGATAATCCAACTGTCAGCCCATCAAAGCCCATCTTCAACCTAAAAACCTGCCGCAGGAAAAGAAATGCGGCTGAGCTTAAAAAGCCTAGTGAACAGATATAACAAAGCGAAAGCTAAACAAAGATCGAAATACTTAAATGAAACAGAGGAAACAATAACAATGTCGAATCTACGAAAGGAAACAATGAGTCGATGAGGATTCCTGCAGAAACACAATTATACAGATATCCAGAAGGAACAGATAACAGAGGAGGACATAGCACATAACACATTGATGACATATACGGAAGCACATCTAAATAATCAGGCATACAATAAATCAGGAAGTTAGAGTACATATAAGCCAAATGGAAGTCCAAAAGCTAGTGGAAGCATCTAATTAGAAAGTGATCATGGAAATCACCCAAGTCGAATAATTCACAGTTACTAACTTAACCAGTATCATAAGAGTGGAAGTACTAATAGTAGTCAAAAATACAGTAGTCACATGTATCAAGTAGAATACGAATCTAACATTATAATTGTATGAATTATCTAAACAAGGTCCTAGTACAGCAACTAAACAAGTCAACAAGCCAGACCACATACGATAAACCATTTACCAAATCAGACAATAGTATAAGTAGATATATAACATAGCGGGTAAACAATCAGCAGACAAGAATACTAACGGATAATCATAGCCCAAGAACATAACTGGACGAAGATACACATGATAAATAGATAACCTAACTACTTTTACACAAGCATGATCACCAGATCAATCGAAGAGTCACATAACAGTATGATAAGCGGTTGGTCAGTTATTAGCATGACAGTAGGTGAATCAGACAATCACATATAAACCATATAGTAGCAGGGCAAACGATAGTCATGTAAAACATGTAAAAGGATAATCAAATTCAATAATCACATAATAACCCGTTACGTGAATGGAATGGTAGAAGAATAAGTCACATAAGGGTACAGGGTAATCCGCAAGTCAATACAAGTATATCAGTAGTGGCAATAGCAGCCCAGTAATCAATATAAGTATATCAACAATGTAAGGGTTGTCAGAAATCTATCCCGAACCAATAGTACAGTACAGTAATATCAGTAGTGGCAATAGCAGCCCAGTAATCAATAGTAACCATCGTATTCGGTGGGTGACCTCGGAATACCGACAATAGGAGGGAGACCTCAAGAACCAGTGGAGTAGCTAGCTCCTGATGTGAGGGGGTGTATTGCACACACGCACCACATCACCGTAACAGTATATATATCAAGATAAAGTACATGTACATCTAGGATGCATCCATAGCCCCTGCATGACAGATAGTGGCCATACAATATATATCGAGCTCATAATCAGATAACAGAAAGGGACTGTGTGTAACATCACTGTACACACGGAGTCATGCCATTGGTGCATCAATGACACGGTCATGGTACCTCCATGACTAGTTAAATGATTTGGCTGGTATAAGTCCGAAGGGTCAAACAAAGATCCACAAAGTGTAGCAATATATATCAGTCATCATAATCGAGGTTCGTGATCGTGTAGGTCACAATTCAGAGGTTCATAACAATAGTCCAATATCAAGTCCAATATCAAGGGTTCAGTAACAGAGGTTCAATATCAAAGGTTCAGTTACAGAGGTCAATAACATAAGTTTAATAACAGTAGTTCAATAACCGAGGTTCAGTAACAGATGGGTCAATAGCAATGTTTCAATATCAGAGGGTCAATAGCAAAGGAAAACATAGCAATGAAATATCATAATAGTTCAAAATCAAACAGTTCACACAGGAGATCCAATCAAAGGGAGCATAGCAAAATCATGGGAAGCCCTAATAAGAAGGCTCAGAGCAAAGTAAAATAGTTCAAAGCTAATATAGAAGGATGTAAACGAATCATGAGAAACCTTAAGAGACAAGGTCAGAATATCTGTACCTCAAACCGTAACGCAACCCACCAGAATACACAAGTAACCAAAGGCTACTCCTTCCTCCGCAAATCTACACGAATAATGGTCGTTTTATTATTTAAGAACCACTAAATGTCGAAACGGATTTTAATATATATGTCTTCATTTCATAATCGTGTTTTTAAAGTTTGACCATATTAAATAATGACACACGTTTCCTTAATTACATCTCGAATAATCTTCTGTCGAATACGAATGAGGCCCACTCTCGGAAAATATATAACACACACTTTTATAACGCACTCTATTATTATACCCTTCGAATTATACCCAACACAATTTATACGTATATTTGTAGACCCGGGTCGAGACCACACTTGAAGTCCAAATGTTAACACTAAAATCCAATGAACTCCGTGTGACTCAAATTCTCCCACCCAACGCACGTTTATAAAAACTACATTCAACTTGTGATTTTCAACTTCCCAATCATACCCCACGTTTTCCATGCACATGAGACACAACTCAAATGTCACTTGATATACTGATTCCTATGCATGCATGTGTGTGATAAAAATACCACCCAAAGTTACATTCCTCCACTTGACATAACAACAGATTACATTTATAACATTAAAGGAGGTCTTACACCCAAGAAATAAATATGTACGCCCCTTTTTTCATCATCAAAACGAAACCTTAGATCCAAGATCAAGTCGACACACTTACACCAAACGTATATAACTGTTTTAAATCATTTTAGCTTGATAACAAATGAAAACACATGACGAGTGGTTTTAAATCAGGTTCATGACAAGTTATATCTTGTACTCTTTTATTCGACATATATAGGTATCCATCTTATGATTTTATGTGACCTTTGTTATCATTTTATGTAATGTATATACATCCTACCATTCCAGGTATGGTTTTATTTCGATTTATGCATTGATGAAGGCCATTACCACACGACATAAACAAGGAAAACAAGAAGGAAAATAAGAATGAGATGATGATACGAAGGTTACCCTTGTAGCGTGCCAAGAAAAGAACCACGAAGCCAACGAAACGAATCCATGATCAGGCAACCAAACCCACAACCAGGAGCAGCCAAAACTCACGACAAAACCAAGCAAAAACAGCCTCCTTTGGCCAGCAACCACCCACGATCAACAGCCCTTCACGACACCTTTCGAAGCTCCTCACACTAGCCTTGAAGTTGAATGGAAAAGAGAAAAAAATTGCTTGCCGTCACTTGTGTTTTAAAGAGAATTAGGTTTGCATGTTTTTATTTTAAATGGTGATTGGGAGTTTCCAAATGAGGTGCTTATTAGGAGATAATTTTGGAACAAAATCATGGGGTGGGCTTTTTATTTGTGGCCGAATAAAAAGGGGTTTTAATGACCCATTCAATTTCTTAATTACCATAACAATGATCATTATAATTTAATTTTTGTTTGCCTTTTAATTTTGTATTTAAGATTGGGTCCAAATAACTTGTATAATGTGCAATGTTCATATGGTAGATAAAGTTGGTTATCCTTATTTAGTATAAGTCATTTTCGAGTTAAGTGCCAAATATAATTAATGAGTTTTACGTATTTCACAGTTATTAAGCTTGAGGGGCAAAAAAGTCTTTTAACACGTTCATGATTTTTAGGGTTTTACACCAACCTTCTGAGTTTTTGACGCAGGCTTGAAAGAATCACCAGTTAAGATGATCTCCCATAGAGCATAGTCTTGATTGAAAAAGTATTGCTCAATCATTATCCTCCACATCTCAAACTCATTAAGTTTGAGCTTAGGAAGTCTTGGAGTAGAAGAGTTGGACTGGTTGTTTTCCATCTCCATTGAATTGAGTGAGTAAGTTAAGTGTATTCCTTGGATCTTCTAAATCAAAATGTCAGAACCTTCGCTCTGATACCACTTGATGGATCTAAACACACACCTTGTGTTAGTGATATTTTGAGTTATATTAATATGCACGCGGAATATACTTAGTAATACTTAGAAGACAGATTATATGATGTAATGTAAGTAAGAACAATAAAAACAAAGCTCCAATATTATTAAGAAATAATACGAGTGATCTTGCTTATCACTAGGGTTACACCTTGAAGCTAATATGAATAATACGTTTTCTAAGCAATGACCTAGGATCTCGTCTTATAGCACAAGGAGTCCTTTACAAGATAAGTATAAACCTAACAATATAGAATATACACAAGATTTTTTCTATACTTATCAATACACGGATACTTAACAATTATCCTAACAGCAGTGGTAATATTTGTATTAGCAGTGGTAATGAGTTTCCACTGCTAGTATAATCTTTAGCAGTGTTAACCACAAGACTATCAGTGGTAACTGTTAGTGTTATTCCCAACACTCTAGAAGGATTTCCATATTCATCGTGAATATTTTACATATCACTCAAATATTCTGGAAATACCACAAGGATAATGCGTAGGAGTCTTAAGATATAATCTCACTTTCCACATTGTGTGAAACAGTAAGTCTTCATTAATTTTGTATCCTAATAAGATTTTTTGGATGATCTCTTGGCTCTAGACTCAATTGTGCACATTTGGTTTCCTATGCCGGAGACTAGGGAGAGGGTCTCATTCTTCAATATCAACAATCTCTAAGAGAAAGTCGATAGATTATGTCGGTTCCCCGTGAGAATGAAACAAGCCCTTTTAAGAGGAACTTGAGTAGCTTGGGAAGTTAGGTGCAGTGCGTCACTAGGTCCATGACGTCTTTTCTTCAATACCAGTGTTACCTTAGTAGACACCAGTAGCATATATATTGAACCCGGTTTCAGCCCTATGGTTGAATTAATGGAGGGCAATTTCTTTTCACCCTTTTCTCATTCATTTCTTTTTCATTCTTCAACCCCTTCAGTGCTTACCGAGACTTCATTACTAGAACCTTGTTGGGTTTGTTCCAGTACTAGCTCTGTCTCAGTCGGCACTCTTCCCATATTCTCATTTTTCTCCATTTATCATCATACCTAAGGACTCTACACTATCTAGTGGATTGTCCCTGGGTAGATCCCTCCGGCTCTGGCGGGATCGTGGGACGAATACCTAACCTAACCATCCTTATAACACCATGCATAAAGTAAATTGGTCGGTCTTTTTGTATTGTTCTTTCCCTCTTGAAACCAATTGAAAAATCATTTGGAAAATCAATCAAGGTACTTGTGATATAATATCAAAGCATTTTGTACCTTAATTGTTTTGATATTTTAGAAATGCTCCCCCTCAACATGTGCATATGATTTATAAATTGTTTAGCACATGGAGGCAAGAGTTCTTTTGAAATAACTTCTTGATCACAATTTTCATGGAAAAAGCCATTTGATTTTCTTTGGTAAATTCTCCCCCTCAATATGTGCATAGGATATTTGGAATCATTTTATCACATAGAGGAAAGAGTTCTTTTGAAGCACATCCACGATCACAAAAGCCATTAAGAAACCTTTAGAAAATCAATCAAGGTACTTTATGTTGAAACATATAAATCTTTGTACCTTGAAAGTTTATTTTCTTTTGAAATGCTCCCCCTCTATATGTGCTTCGAGATTCAAAAGCGTTTAGCACATATGGGAGAGCAGTATGCACACTTGAATCAAAACGATCATCTTTTTTCAAATTTCATCATTAAATCACAAATTCTCCCCCGATCAAAAATATCAAACCCTTTGAGATTTTGGATCCCAAGTGATTTAATATGGTTGGAAAAACATGAGAGAATATGTGCCTGATTTAAAAGCTCTTCTGGTTTATGGTTAAATGCTCCTCCACAATCATGTGCATTATGTATTTGAAATCGTTTGGCACATGAGGGAAGGAGTGCTTTTGAAACAATCACCATTTAAAACCGATTTGAGATTTAAATCACGATCTTTCCCCCGATCAAAAATTTCAAACCTTTTGAGATTTCTGATCCCAATTGATTTAAATCATTTAAAAATTTTAGGGGAAAAACGTGACAAGATTTAATTTTTGAAATTGACTGATGAGGACCAATTATAGACATTAAAGATTGTTAGTGTCGGGTATGATAGTTTTTAAGAGATCTTTAAGTAAAATAAAATAATTTCACAATCAAACAAGAACAAAAAAATTTCATTTTGAAAGATCTTTGGGTTTCAAAGAAAATCATACCATGACATAACATTAAATCTTTAGATCACTACTTATTTGTACAAACCGGACTTTTTATGAGGAAATATCGTTTGAAAATATTTTATTTTAAATCACTTTCCCCCTCAATCGATGACCGTAGTCGATGATTGAGTGACTTAAGTTTTGATAAAATGAAGTCCGGTGATTCCCAAGATTAAGTCCAATTTATTTTCAAAACAATATATTTTCATTTTCAAAACAACATTTTCAAAATTGTTTTAAGAAAATGGTATCATCACTATTATCCTGCACAAAGATACGTTAGGTGGTTGAGCTGCTTTTGTTGTTGTTGCTGAAGGTTGGAAGAAAACCGTCTGCTGATGCAGCGAGACCTCTAACGTTGCATTTGTCATGCCAACTCTCCATAGAGGTCCAATTAAGGTCCGTTTCTTCATTTGATGATGAAGAAAACCATCTGCTGATGTAGTGAGACCTCTTACGTTTCATTTTTTCATGCCAACTCTCCATAGAGGTCAAATTAAGCTCCGTTTCTTCATTTGTCAACCCAAGATATAGTTACCCTTTCCTTTCGGCATCCAATCATCTTCTATTGTGGGATCCGGATCGAGAACATTCTTATAACAATCTTATCTGCATACGTTAGTCAACACAAACAGATATATGGTGGTCGACAACACCCAAACAACAATCGACTAATAAAAATCAATTCAACATATCAATCAGATCATGTAAAGGCATGGGAATAATGTGTTCATAAAACTCTAATCATCTAATCCTAACAATGATATCCTAGGCACCTAGTCCTTCAACGTAGGTTAACATCATTTTCAGTTAAGCATATAAGATAATTAGATAAGCCCGATAGATGATATAAATTTGAAAAACATTCTTCCCCTCAATCAATGACTCATTTTTTGAAAAATTTATGAAGTCATTTTCCACTAATTCAGTTAAAACAAATATTTTTCTGAAGAATTCTAGAAGGAAAAATATTTGAGTAGGAACAGCAGTCCTTCGACATACTTTCCTTAATTTGTTTTAGGATAAGTGCACGAAATTTTAGAAAATTGGTTTAGCGCAGACTTTCCATTCTTTGAAGAGCGGGGTGCTATCTGAAATAATAGCAAACCATGGTTTAAGCACGGGTTACAGTCTGAAATAACTGCAAGCCATATTTAGAGACATGTTTTGGAAAAAAAATATTTACACCTCCTACTCGAACTTCATCTATGGTCCCGTGCCATTATTGAATGACATTTCTAAGACCGTAGATGTTATCGATACCAGAAGACATGTCTTGAGAAAACATATTTTTTGTCTTTTTCAAATTTTTTTGATTTTTATGGGTTTTTGTTGATTTTATATTTTTCTATTTTGTTTTGCTGGTTTTATATTTTTGTATTTTCTTTTTGATAAATATTTACAGAGATAGAGTAGATAATATAGTTTAAGAGGATGATGATATGAGTACCGAGATAAGGATATCGAACAGCACGTCGTAGAAGATAGAATTCGTCATCTCTTAAACTTCCACCACCAAAGCTTCCGAGGCTCCAGAATAGAAGATAGAACATGAGCCTTTGAGAAAGATAGAATTTGGCAGCTTCCCTCGGAACAAAAAATCCATTAGATGAGCAGATTCAAAGCTCTATTTCAAGCTTGCCTTAGCCAGGTGCAAAGAGAAGTACACCACTATCATAAATCCCGCTGCTCCTTTTAAGAACGATAATCGAGATTCTCCGTTCGGGGTTATATCATCAAAATAGATTAGCAACGTATCATCCCACGTTTGAATGAATCTTCTCATATTTCTTTTCAACTGAAGTCTGAAGCGATCCATACCAAAAATTTGTCAAGAGACCACTTCCCCCAAGTAGATGAATTGATTCAGTCAGTCTCTTAGACTAGAGCTCACGAACCCGAATACTCATATACCCGAAAACAGAGAAACTTATAACATCGAAGTAGCAGATTAAGTCCGATTGCCAAAGAATAAACACGATGTATACTTTGCTCTCCCTGATGATAGTGTATGAAGCTCAAGAACACGAAGTACCCGAATGCCCAAAGAGAGAATAACTGATAACATTGAAGAAGCAGGCCGAATCACTGATTATCTCTGCGGATGTCAACTCCAGTATAAGTGATTATATCTCTGAATCACTGATTAAGCTCTCAAGTGAAGCAGCTGAGCATCCCCAATGTACACAATCTCTCCCGATGATTGCGATAACATCAAATCATCACACACTTGTGTACCTCTTTATCTTCTAAACTAACTCTTCCATCTCTTCCCCACATAGTTGGAATAAGAACACTAAATGCCATGAGTCAAACCTTGAGTTTCTCTGCGGTCATGACATTCGTCTTCCGGGATATCTTCAATCACTTAGAAGTATTAAGTTCATCAAGTTTACTCGCGTTTAGTTGTGTGTCTCCTTCCCCCTTGCTGGTTTTGATACTTCAGAATCAGCAACTCTTTGTAAGCCCATATACTCGAAATCTTTTCAGAAGAATACCATTAGCACAAATATATCTGTGAGAATCAACTTGCTAAAGAATAGTGTGAGCAAGTCTAATTGGGGATTGAATCTGACTTTTAACTCTCCCCCAATTAGTGCTCTCCCCTAAACCGACAATCTTTATGATGAATGCTTGAATTAAGAAGAAGTCTTTAGATCGTTAAATGCAACTCGTCTTTAGTCTTCTAACATGTGTAGAACCGACTATAGACTCGACCTTCTTATAGATTGTTCATTTGGGGAATAGAAAGTCAAAATCTTCAACTCACCAAATGCATTCCCGTTAACTTACAAATAGCACATCCCCTTAACTCAAATCCCTCCTAATCAAACAAGAACAGAAAGATGTTCATTAAGGAAATCAGCCCCGCAACTGGAAGCACTTTGTCATTAATCAAATCAGCCTGTGTGAAGATGTTAACTAACGGCTCGTAGAAGAAAAATCCATGTGAACATGACCCGATAAGAAGAAGCTCGGTTCTTATATGAGTTTGGAGCCGTTTGACCATTTATTCTCATATATCAATGATCATGCTATAGTTTCACAGTTCTTCTTCCGCTCAAGAATTGCATACGGAGTTGCCATTTTTGATTGAATAAGTGAACATCATCCAAATGTAGTCTATTCACACTTCTCACCCTCAAAGGTAGCATATGATGTCGCCATCGTCATTATAATTGAGCAAGTGGAATAAGAGAATAATCAACACTAGTCCGGTTCACTTGATGACTGAAAGAGCATGGAAGAAGCATGAAGCATGTTGATGAGAATGGTCATAATTTAGAAGATTTCTCTTCTTTAGAAGATAAAGCGCACTGAAGCGTACACTTTTCTTTTCTTTGGAGTACGAGGCTTGAATTGTTGTGTTCAAACGTCATAATCTCTCTCTTTTCATCTATTCTTGGCAAACTTGTAATAAACCCCATTATCATTCAGTAGGCTCTTTGTAGTGACAGCTGATGGAGAAAACCCAATATGATAAATTTGACCCTGAAGTAAACTAACCCGAACTCATGACTTAAACTTGTACATATGTAACAAAGAGCGGTGCCGAGAGTTCATCCTCCATTGAATCTCTAAGTACTCTATACTCTTCATCCAACCAACCATCATGTATAAGACGTACATCACCTCTTCAAAATCCACAATTGAATATGACACTGAGCACTATAATGTAACTCCTTAAAGTTATAGTTATTTCGTGGTGGTAAGTGCCCAATTCCCCCAAGTGGTAAAAGAAAAGGAAAAAGTCACCCAACAATAACTAGATTTCCAAGTCTTCGTTTTTGATAATAAGCTCGAACAAGGATCTTGAAGAATCTTCATCCAACCATCCTTGATACCTTCAGATACTAAGTACACTTGCCCGTGATATTTCACTTCAACCTCAAAAAAATAATAGTGAATTAACGCCGTTGTCACATCTTCTGGTTAAAAGCTCAACTCTTGCCTCCTTTTACGTTTTCAGTGAACTATGATAATGGTTTCATCCTGACCATGGTTAAAAGCACATAACCCCGTAAAACCTTGTAATAACAAAACTGCCATGAAGAATATCCAAACAATCACCCAATTCATGAAGTACACCCTTTTATCCCTTCTTCGAAGTAGAAACCGTGGCACCAGCATCAGATGAGATCCCGAAATACACTTTCTTTTCTCCAGGATGGTTCCATCATTACGGGATTTTACAACTCTATAGTTTAAACCGAGAAAATAGTTTCTTTCACGGGATTTTACAAAACCAAGAATAAACCGTAAGCTAGATCCGGACATGCACTTTACAATTACCAGGATCTTTCCATTGTCACGGGATTTTACAAGTCCATGATTTAAACCGAGAAATATATTCTTTCGCGGGATTTTACAAAATCAAGACAAAACCGAAAACAATGTCAGCTGGAATATGTTATGACAACTTTGGTTTCAATGAATATCTGTCTTAGGGGAACATGCAGCGGTTCATCAATGGTTCAGTCTCCAACATCAACAATATCATCAACAATTCTTTATCCATATATAGACAACTTCACAAACCATACTAAGTCGAGTAGTATACACTACTTCCCCCTGAGGTTGACCATAAAACATCAAAGTACAGGTTTCTCCCCCATGATGGTCTCGAACTTTCGAAAGCATCATTGACGTGTACGATCATTTGCACGAAAAGTTCTTGTCATGAGCAAACAATTTTTCGGTTTTAGAAAGATTTTGCTTATACTGTGAACTGTCCATGACATTCAACAGCATCGAATAATCTATGGGAATTGCTGATCACATCTCATCCAATCAATACTTTAGTAAGCATGTCTTCCACGTATTCTGTCGGCTATTGCTGTGACCATTTGGTGAAGTAAACCCGATATACCAAACTTGAACATGAAGTAGAATCTCTCAGATTTGTTACTTAAGCTTATACTAATTGTTGTGAAGAAGAAACGGTGTACCCAATGTACAAAACCTCTTGACGTATCCTCAACTGCGTGAGACACCGAAGTGATAGTTACGTTGTGGGTTAAGTGAGAAAGAATCACAAAAGTAATTAAATAGCCAAGTCTTTATCACACTCTATAGATGCCCAAACAAGTAATCTTCGCGTAAGGGTAGAGAGAAAGAAGATGATATAAGTAAATGCGCCTGGAACAATCCCACTTCAAATCCAAATAAGAGATACCGTACAAACAACCCCGTAGTCAACTTTGTTCAAGTATCGATTCAAACCGTGACATAATAACCTCCGTCAAAATGTATAAACCAATGTATCAATCCCACAATAAATCTCATCATCATATCAAATCTCATAAATCTCATCATCATCCAACATATAAATCCAACATCAAAAATTATACACAATCATCCAATGTTCACTAACTAGATTTACAAACCCCAATTCGTCCAACTTCTGGCAACAACAATGGTCCATAATTAAATTAATCATCCACCCCACATATTCTCAAAAAATCCCATTCATAATTAAGTGACCACCTTCAAAAATAGTACCAATAAAATGATCCAAATATACTTAATCACAAATTACAACTGAACCCCGATCTGGTAGCAAATCTCTTAAAGTTTAGGTTCTCTTAAAGTCAAAGATATGGAATCAAGTCATGTGGTATATTTGGAATAAAAAAAAAAACGAGAGTCTGGTATAATTTGAATACAGCTCAGCCCATGACAACTGACAAAAACCCCTTGATCCATTTGAGCCCATGAAATAATTGAGTACTACACGGCCCAAATAAATTTAAACCTTAACTAATATCCCTCAAACCCTAATATACGGAGTATATAATAGCACATTCTCACACACCCCACCTAATATTACTCCCACTTATCTAACCCTAGAAATCAAAATCCCTTATAATACGCCTGCTCATCTGGTAGAATCCACTCATACCTCAAATCTTCATTAGTCACGAGAAGATCTCATCATCAAAAATGTACACCATATCAAATCCTTATACTCGATGTCAAGTTACATGTTGCCACAGGGATGGCATGAGATGAGAACACGACTTTATATCAGAATGGTTACACCTTCAAGATCATTACGAACTCGCCACAGGGATAGCATGTGAGTTTGGGTAGGCAGCGAGACCTTTTTCTTGGTTGTGGTAGGTTTTTTATAAACAATTTATCCATATATTTTATTTAGTTAAACCGGTCTAATGAAAAACGAATTAACATCAGTTGTTAATTTCTTATCATGGGTCGAACAATAACTTGAAGTAAAACTTCACATTAGTTATGATCAATGATGGAAAAAGTTTTGTGGGTAAGACCTCATGAGGTTGGATGAATTACATGAACCCCCAAAACAAATATGAGATTATGTAAAATTAGAGACCAATCGAGACTTTAGACAAAGATAATAACGAGCATGTTATTAAACTTATCTAATAATTTGAATATTTTGATTTCGTTTAATATGACCAAGATCAATGATGTGATAGGTTCATAAAAGATCTTTTAAAGATTAATACTTGTTGAACCACTACTGAGATCTTTAAGAATCTGTTTCGAGTCAATTGTTGGTTTTATTTGAGACTTGTTGATGTTGTGAGACTTGATCGTTTGATGTTGTTGTTGGATGTCGAGTCTTGATGTTTAATGATGATGTTGTATACTGAGGTAAACGAGTAGTGGTGTTTTGATTTTTTGTGTCACATTTAGTCTTAGGTCTAGTACTTCTTTGTTATATCAGTCTTGAGTCTAGTACACAAACCGAATCTTTCAAAAAGACAAGTCGCTTCATTCATTTTCATCTCCAATCGCTTTCAAAAAAAGTTTTAGACAAATCGCATCTGATAAACCGCACCCTTATTTCAACATTGACAACTCGCATAAACACAGCTATCACAACTCGCTTTTGACTTAATCAAGTCGCAGTTGACTCAAAAGTCAACCCGCATTTTTTACACAACTCGCATACATTACTGCCAGTACACAACTCGCATCAGGTTCATAGAATCTGGACATTTTTTGACAAGTCGCATTCAAAAATGCTCCAAATCGCATCAAAGAATGTTTTATTTCTGACCAAAAACTGTAGTGAAGAAACTTCATAAACCGACAAAGAAAAATGTTTAGGCCATTAGAAACTTAACAGCAGCATAACAAACATGTATAGACCCAAAATGCACTACTCGGAACTAATTCAAAAACAGTTTATTGCAAGATAAAATCAGTTAGACCAAGTAATGACTCCACTGAAACAGTAAATACACTTATGATATCACGCATAAAATCAGTGAAGACAGTTTGAATAGCAGCTTAACCAAAATCACAACCACATCGATCACACATCAAGATAACTCAAAACTACATCAAACCGCAACCAAAAAACTACATACAAATCGCATACTAGAAAAACCATATAAAAACCATTCGAATCACTAAAAACAACACAACCTAGGCTCTAGTACCATTTGTAGGATCGTATATTTATGTTTTTTGATGATTCGGGTGGTCTAGGATTATGATTAAACAGGTATGCCATTGTTTTAGAGAGATGAACAGAGGAAAGGGTGTTTCTAGAGAGAGAAATAATCAAAAATGAAAGGTTAGATTAAAGAAGCACCACCCTTCCCTTAGAGGGAAGGGTATTATAGTTACACACTAAACGCCCTCCTGTCGGTCTGTCGATCAGGCATACAGTGGGTAAAGACCCGTCCTTCCTCCACGGTGTTACACTAAGCTAAACTAAACTAATAACTAACTAATAGACTACTAAATAACGTAAATAACAATAAGTCTACGAGCTAACTTATGCTAGATTATATTTGTAGGTGATGAATGTTAGGAATTATAAATTCCATTGTGAAGTGTCAGTCACCCCAAATATAATCTAGCATAAGTTAGCTCGTAGACAAATCGTTATTTACTTATTTATTAGTTAGTTATTAGCTTAGCTTAGTTTAGTGTAACACCGTGGATGACGGATGGGTATTTACCCACTGTATGCTTGATCCACAGTCCGACAGGAGGGCGAGTAGTCTGTAACTATAAATACCCTTTCCATCCTTGGAAGGGGTGGTCCTTCAATCTAACCTTTTATTTTTTGTTAATCTTTCTTTCACTAGAATCACCCTCTCATCTCTTTTTCTCTCTAATAATGGCATACTTGATTCATCACAATCCAAGGCCACCCGAATCATCCAATACAATATTTATGATCTAACAATTGGTATCAGAGCCAAGCTTATTGTGTTTTTTGATGATTATTGTGGTTTTCGAATCATTTTTGATGTCGGAAAATTATCTTATATCATTTTTGTTATCAGATAATTTGTTTTTCTACTTTTAGTGATATCAGTTTTTAAACAAGTATCTATTTGGTCAAAAAGTCTCATGGTCCATCAAAATTTACAAAATCTGTCTTCTCTCAATATTGTGTCCAAGTCAATATTTCTATTCATCTTTTCTTGACCTTTTGTACTAGTACCGTGAAGTATTCTTGGTCAAACGGCCAGATTCTTGAGGTCAAAACAAGTCAATATGAAGCAGTTTTTGTACCATCCATGAATGTTTATGGTAAATTTGTTGTTGTAAGATTTGTCCAAAAAGCCAACTGTTAGATTATCTGGTCATTCTTGTGGTCAATCATTGGTCAAACAGGCAAAAAGATAACATGTCATGTCATTTTCTTCTAGGTAAAATGAAGCTGAACGGAACACTTGGTCGAAAATCTCACCGGAAAAGGTCAAAGGGTCAAAACCCTAGTTTTCTACGCCTAAGGATGTTCTTACGCATATGGAATACGCGTAAGATGGTTACGAGTAAACACGCTTTACGCGTAAGAAATGTTACGCGTAAGCTTTTTACGCATAAGCCTAAGCTTACGCATAAGAAATCTTACGCCTAAACTAATCAGCTTACGCATAAGAAAAATGAAGAAAATGGTTACGAGTAACTACGTTACGCATAAGGTTTCATACAAGAAGTTACTCTTAAACTATAAAGAAGAAAGATGTTAAGCGTAAACTGGAAAAAAAATTACGACCAAGAAATGTTTAAGCGTAATAAAGATTTAAAAGCAAGAACCTTATGCTTATGCGTATAAAAAGAAATGACCACGACCAAAACATTACTAATTACCAAAGACTCCATCAAGACCTCAGGAAACCATCATCATCCCATGAGAAATTTTAATAGATCCGAAACAAATATCAACTCTAACAACTAATTCCAATCCAACCTAACTCATCCTCCACTTATAACTTCAATCCCATCACCATCAACATCAGTATCTACATCATCAAACTACTAAGACTCAAAGAAATTGAAAAACTTTCAAGATGTCAGAAACAGGTTCAATGTCAATCTTTTAATAGATCTTTTTGTTTAACCCTCATCATTACAAATCTATAAGTGTGAAGCCTAGCTTCACTTAATATCCGAATCATCAAGAAAATTATTTATAACAATGATGTTAGTAATCTTTCCTTTAGTTCGTTATATGACCTTTCAGAAAAATGAAACAGACAGAAACATCACAAAAAGAAGTAAACCTACCCGAGACCAGTTTATTGATCTTGAAGAAGTTTTCTTTTGATCTAAGACGTCAACGCGTAAGAAACAATCAGGCAAGATTGATCCGCTCCGAACGGTCTATCTTTTATTAGTCAACCACTTGTGAATGGTCAACCATAAAAGTCAAACAGTTCAGAACAAAATGCAATTAAGTCCAGAGGAGTATAGTGTTTCCCCGGGTCGTAAAGTCCCAACGAGGTGTGAACACTGTAATACAACATTTTTATTGAACAGGAAAGGGGTTATGATTGATTTATACTAAGGAATTTAAATCTAATAAAGACTTTGAAGTCCTTCTAATTCTATATTTAAAAACGTTTAACGATTAAAACCTAAAAACGTAAAACATAAACTAAAACAAACGTAAACGTGTAAAATAAAAATGTGAAATTAGAAAACTAAAAGACTCATGAAAATGAAAATTACTTTTTAACAATTCTAATAATAAAAGAAAATTTTAAGAAAAAGAAAATTATTTTTAAAACTATTTATCTAATTATTATTAATTAAAAACTATTTTTAACTATTTAAAAATACATTAGAATACAAGAAAATAGGAAATTACCCTAAAAAATGAAATTATAAATTGGAAAAATCTAAAATATTATAAAACTAATGTTAAAACTGAAAATATATTTTTTAGACTTTTTATGTATTTATTATTAATTAAAAATGATTTAAAAATACTTAAAAACTAATATTAAATAAGAAAAGGACTAAATGAGCTAGGAAAAATCTGGAAATTTTATGGAAAATCTAAAATATTATACTAAGCCTGGGAAAAATATAAAAAGTTAGATAAGCCCACTAATAAGCTGAATTGGGCAAATAAGCAGTTTGAATAAGCACTTGAAATAAGCAATAAGCTATCCAAAAGCTACCATAAGCTACTACAGCCTAAATCTAACCTAAAATGAGCTAATGCAACTGATTGGGACCTAAAAAGCACAAGCTAAAGAAAAAAAGCTCGAGACCAGATTTCAACTCTCAACATGCCAAACGGCCCTTAATCACCTACTTTGAGCTTACATTAAGCCAGCTAGAAAAATTCCTAAAAATAAACTAAAATGGCCATGATGTCCACAACCAACCAAAGAGCTTAAGTCCTAAATTTCAGCAAGATTGACTCAGAATTGAGTGAATTAAAAATCCACAAAGTTTGGTTAAAAACTGACTTGACACTTTTTTTGAAATCACAATAGGCAACTAACCAAACACCCTTTTAGCAATCTGTTAAGCATAGGTAAGCAAGAAAATCAGTTGGAGAAAAGAACTAAGCTACCAAATTCAATGAACAACTAAATTAAGCTAGACCATAAGCAAATAACTAAACAAAGAGGGGGAAAAGCAGTTGGCATGTTGAACTAATCTAGGGGGATCCTTAACTAATACTACGGGAAAACAAGCAAGGCTACTTAACTCTAATAAGCACTAATTGGCTAGTGTCCAGCTAATCTAACACGAAACACTAATAAATACTAAAATTCCTAAGATAAGCTATGAAAAGCAACTAAAAGAAACTCAAGTTGGTGACCTGTTGTGATGTCTGCTGCAGTTGCTGATACAGTTTCCAAACAGGCTGCTGTAGTACTTTTTGGAGCTTATTTGTGAGCTGAAAAGTGGACTTTCAAAGCTAAGACAAGCTACAAAAGTAGAGTTAGAATAGCAGAGATTCAATATAAAACAATTGGAGGGTAAGATTTACACTGTAAAGCTTATAAATAAGCTGTACAAAGGTGCTTTTAGGCCTATTTCTAGCTGAGACAGAACCCAAAAAGGGCAGAAAACCAAATTTTGGAAACTTTAAAGATTGTGAGGCTATGAAAACTAACTTGTGAGCTTAAACTGAATTCAAACAACTTATAACAAAACACTTTAATTATCAAAAGACAGTATTTAAAAATAGATCAAGACTACATAAAACTCAAATGGAATTAAAAGTGAAAAGTTACTTGCATTAAACTGAATTTAGAGATTACATGAAAATTAAAATGACAATGAAAAAAACTGAGCTAGAACTCTCATTCTAGACTAAAACTAGAAACTAAATTAAAACTTAAAAAAAAACTAACTAAGTGCCTAATAATGGCTACAAGCTTATTTATACTAGGCTTCCAAAGTCTTCACATCTCTTGGTTGTGTTTCTTCGGTGAGTCTTAGTGTCAGTCCAATGGGGAGACAAGGGATTCCCAAGGTGTACTGGCTCCATGTGAGGGGATGGGCTGAGACAGCACGGAAAACAAAGGTTATGGGTTTTAGGATATAATTTTGAGTTATCAGGGAAAGGTGGGATGGTGGGTAGAAAAAAAATTGGAAAAGTTAATTGTGTTTATTTTATTTTATCTTTGTATTTTTGGGTTTAAGAAAAATGGTTTAAAAGGTTAAGATGGATTTTTGGATCTTTGGTTTTAAAATGCAATTTTGGTCATTATCGGTATCGGAAAAATGGTAAAATGGGATTTTTGGGTTCGGGTTAGGTTTTTGGTTGTTTTCCCCTTGCTCACTCTCAGAACGTGCCTCGAGCTTCAGAAATGTAGGAAATCGCTTCCCGGCATCGTCTTGACTGCACTTTTCCAGATTCAGCTCGATTTTTGCTCGTTTTCGCTCTGTTTTCAATCCTTTTGTACCTGAAAGACATAAAACACACTCCGAGGATATTTTTAACATTTATATAGTCATTTGTGTGTTTTTAGTCGTTTTTGTGGGTTTAAATAATATAAAATATATGTGTATTTAGACACATATCAAAGATACAAGTTGTGATTGTTACGATAACTTGATGAGTGTGTGTTGTTATTGTTATGAAGACTGATGGAGATACTTGCTTGTTTCTTTTTTGTTGATAAGATGATAATGAGATCGGTTAATGTTAATTGATTTTAATGGATGAGAACTTAGTAGCAGAGTGATCAGATTTTAATGTTAATTGATTTTATGTTAGGTGAGATGAGAAGTGTGGTAGGCGGAGTGATCAGATATAATATGCGTCTAGGGTTAACAACTGAGTGAATTTAGGGTAAAACTCTTATAAATGCTTATTGAGTGGACGGATGTAAAGTTTGCAGTCTGGATCGGGTTATAAATTGTATTGGATGGGCCTTGTGTTGAAAATTCATTTATGGGATGCACATTCATAATTAGTATTGGGTTTTCAAGGATTAATCGGGCTTTGAAATATATAAACGGTTTTGGGTTGTCACCTAGTTGGTCTCACAAAAATTAATTTTGTTATCCGAATTATTTCAAGTAAAATTTGGATGCATTTCTATTAATTTTTGTAAAATGAGCGGTATTTTGGTATGGTCAAGTTTCACGGAGGGATACAAATTTACGGCTTGAGCTTAATATTTGAGAAAAGGATTATTAAAGTAGGTGACCTCACTTGGGTTTTGGAGTTTGAATGGAAAAAATCACACTTTTTGTTTGGATGTTGATATAAAATTTGGAGATTGATTTACAATTTCAAATTTATCATAACAGGAGTATAAGTGATTGATATACAAGTTCATTTGAACATTGGGCCATGAAGCTTGGATTCGGATGACGGTCAGATGGGCTTCTCAATATGAGATCGGATTTATGAGATTTGGATTGATGAGATTTGTTGAAGCGATTTGATGATGACATTTGATGTGTAAGGATGAGATGTGATCAGCAATTCCCATGGGATATTCGACGTCACATAATGTCAATGATACTTCACATTGTAAGCAAAATCTTTCAAGAATCCTCTGTTAGGATCCAATATTTATTGTGTTGATGATTCAGGTGGTCTTGGATGATGGAAATACATGATTGGCATATTTAGAGAGAGAAAGATAGAGAGGGTGTTCTTGCTAGAGAGTTGCTTTGTAAATTATGGAATGTTAGATTGAGAAGCACCACCCTTTCCATGGATGGAAGGGGTATTTATAGTTACAGAATACACGACATCCTATCGGCCTGTGGATCAGGCATACAGTGGGTAAAGACCCGTCCTTCCTCCACGGTGTTACACTAAACTATTCTACGCTACTAATTGACTAATTAACTACTGAATAATGTAAATAACTACAAATCTACGAGCTAACTTATGCTAGATAATATTTGGGATGACCGAATCTTCACAATGGAATTTCCAATTCCTAACAATCTCCCCCTAAGGGAGGTTACCCCATGTTTTACATTTTAAATCCTAGCATTCTATTTAATCTTCAGTCTTGAGCTCGTAGACTTGAATTCTTCAACATCTGCATCTTTGTGCTTTAGTAGCGATTCTTCAAAGTCCGTATTGATTTGTACTTTAAGTGGAGGCCTTTAACTGATCCACATCTTTGATGATCTTCGAGCTTTCTTTGAGATCATCAGCCATAGTAAATCTCTGGATCACCCTTTATTGTGTTGCCATCATGTGATGTTGTGACTTTCGGACCGACATGCTCACACTTTCTGGATCATGACATCTTTCCATTAGAGTAGCGGAAGCTTTTACTGGTTCAAGATATTTGTAGCAGCGCAGCAGGAACATAGTATAGAAATATCTGAGCCAGGTTCTATAGATACGCATAAGTCATGATTTCTTCAATTAAGTGTGGATGCTGTGAGCATGCGGCTTTGGATTGACTCCTCAATTCTGATCAGCTGCAATCGTCCAAATGTACCTGCAAACAACAGTTAGCTATAAAACCCACAAAAGTGTCTATGATCACTTTCGTTGAATTGAGGTACACGACCCACGGTTCCCCGTTGATCAGTACAAGTACTGCCTGTAATCAGGTAGGATTCCT
This sequence comes from Chrysanthemum makinoi, assembly GCA_910596185.1. NCBI lineage: Eukaryota > Viridiplantae > Streptophyta > Magnoliopsida > Asterales > Asteraceae > Chrysanthemum > Chrysanthemum makinoi. The sequence goes on from OU343221.1 coordinate 178,944,428, forward strand.
AAGAATCTCCTTGACATGGTTTCGCAGCTGTTCTAGCCGTTCTCAAACCGGAACGTCTCAAAGAAGACAACACGGAGTGAGTGAACCAGCGAATTGAGATTCACTGATTGATGAAACATTGATTTGAAAACAAGCGTGTATTGCTTGAAGAAAGAGTTTTGAAATACGACGAAGGTTTTATGAGAAAGATCAATTTTTAATCAAAATACTTTTTGTATTAGAGAATGAGTACACATTCAATGTGCTAGTGAAAAGAAGAGATTCGCACATCGAACGGTTTTTCTAAAAGTATTTTTCAATCAGAGATACTTTTTGTGCTTGAAAACATGAATACACATTCGACGTGCTAGAGAAAAGAAGGTTTGCACATCGAACGGTTTTTCCAAAAGTATTCATCAATTCATTTCCTGGACCAAGGTTGATTCAAGAATGAATCGCCCCATTGTTTCTATCCAGTTGTCACAAGCTTGATCTTACGAGAAGATCTCACATGTCACACACCAAGAGCTTGTTTGATGTTGGCTCTAGAAGGATTTCCATCTTCATTGTGAATATTTTTACATATCACTCGGATGTTCTAGCAATACCACAAGGATAATGCGTAGGACTCTCAATATATATATATATACTTACTTTCCACATTGTGTGAAACAGCAAGTCTTCATTAATTTAGTGTCCTAATGAGATATTGTGGATGATCTCTTGGCTCTAGACTCAATAGTGCACATTTGGTTCCTATGCCGGAGACTAGGGAGAGGGTCTCCTTCTTCAATATCAACAATCTCTAATAGAAAGTCGATAGATTATGTCGGTTCCCCGTGAGAATGAAACAAGCCCTTTTAAGAGGAACTTGAGTAGCTTGGGAAGATTAGTGCAGTGCATCACTGGGTCCATGATGTCTTGTCTTCAATACCAGTGTTACCTTAGTAAACTCCAGTATCATATGTATTGAACCCGGTTTCTGCCCTAAGGTTGAATTATTAGAGGGCTATTTCTTTTCACCCTTTTCTCATTCATTTCTTTTTCATTCTTCAACCCCTTCAGTGCTTACCGAGACTTCATTACTAAAACCTTTCTGGGTTTATTCCAGTTCTAGCTTTATCTCAGTCGGCACTCTTCCCATTTTCTCATTTTTCTCCTTTTTTCAATATACCTAAGGACTCTACACTATCTAGTGGATTGTTCCTGGGTAGATCCCTCCAGTTCTGGCGGATCGTGGGAACTAATACCTAACCTCACCATCCTTATAACTCCATGCATAAAGTAAAATGGTCGGTCTTTTGGTACAGTTCATTCTTCCTTGAAACCAATTGAAAAATCATTTGGAAAATCAATCAAGGTACTTTTGATACGAGATCAAAGCATTTTGTACCTTAATAGTTTTGATCATTTAGAAAACCTCCCCCTCAACATGTGCATGTGATTTAGAAATTGTTTAGCACATGGAGGCAAGAGGACTTTGAAATATTTTCTTTGATCACAATTTTCATAGAAAAAGCCTTTTGATTTTCTTGGTAAATTCTCCCTCTCAATATGTGCATAGGATATTTGAAATCATTTTATCACATAGAGGAAAGAGTTCTTTTGAAGCACATTTACGATCTCACAAGCCATTAAGAAAACCATTTGAAAACTCAATCAAGGAACTTTATGTTAAAACATAAAAGCTTTTGTACCTCGATAGTTTATTTTCTTTTAAAATGCTCCCCCTCAATATGTGCTTCGTGATTCGAAAGGGTTTAGCACATATGAGAGAGCAGCCTGCACAATTGAATCAAAACAATCACCTTTTGTCAAATTTCATTATTAAATCACAAATTCTCCCCCGATAAAAAATATCAAGCCCTCTGAGATTTTGGATCCCAAGTGATTTAATAAGGTTTAGAAAAACATGGGAGAAAATGTGCCTGGTTTAAATACTCATCTTGTTTTTGGATAAATGCTCCCCCTCAACATGTGCATTATGTATATTGAAATCGTTTGGCACATGGAGGCAGGAGTGCCTTTGAAGGACTTAATCTAATTCCATTTAAACAGATTTGAGATTTAAATCACGATCTCTCCCCCGATCAAAAATATCAAACCATTTGAGATTTGTGATCCCATCTGATTTAACTCATTTAGAAAAATTTGGGGAAAGACGTGGCAAGATTTAATTTTTGAAATAGACTGATAAGAATCAATTTAAGACATTAAAGATTGTTAGTGTTAGGTATGATTATTTTTAAGAGATGTTTAAGTAAAATAAAACAATTTCACAATCAAACAAGAACAGAAAAAATTTCATTTTGAAAGACCTTGATTCAAAAGAAAAATCATACCATGACATAACATTAAATCTTTAGATCACTACTTATTATCGTACAAACCGGAACTTTTGTGAAGAAATATCGTTTGAAAATATTTTGTTTTAAATCACTCTCCCCCTCAATCGATGACCAAAGTCAATAATTGAGTGACTTAGGTTTTGATAAAAAGAAGTCTGATGATTTTCAAAATTTAGTCCAATTTATTTTCAAAACAATATTTTTCATTTTCAAACCAATTTTAAACAACGTTTTAGAAAATGGTATCCTGCACAAAGATACGTTAGGTGGTTGAGAAGCTTCCGTTATTGATGCTGTAGAGTTTGGAAGAAAAACCATATGCTGATGCAGTGAGACTTCTTTCGTTGCATTTTAATGCCAACTGAGGTCAAATTAAGCTCCGTTTCTTCATTTGCTGAAGAAGAAAACCATCTGCTGATGCAGTGAGACCTCTTACGTTGCATTTATGCCAACTCTCCATTGAAGTCAAGTTAAGCTCCGTTTCTTCATTTGTCGACCCAAGAAATCGTTACCCTTTCCTTTCGGCATCCAATCATCTTAAACTGTGGGATCCGGATCAGGAACATTCTTATATACCAATATACATGCATACGTTAGTGAACACACATACAAATATATGGTGGTCGACAACACCCAAACATCAATCGACTAATAAAAGTCAATCCAACATATCAATCAGATCATGTAAGGTATGGGAATAATGTGTTCCTCAAACTCTAATCATCTAATCCTAACAATCTTATCCTAGGCACCTAGTCCTTCAACATAGGTTAACAACATTTTTAATTAAGCATATTAGGATAATTTAAGAAAGCCCGATAGATGATATAAATTTGAAAACATTCTTCCCCTCAATCCATGACTCATTTTCTGAAAAGTTTAAAAGCGCTGAAGTATTTGATTGAGTTTGCAAATTTTATAACAACTCTGATTCTGATTGATTTTTTCAAGAAATACATTTTCCACCACTTTTGAAAAACAACAAATATTTTTCTGAAGAATTTTAGACGGAAAAACATTTGTGTAGGAACAGCAGTCCTTCGACATACTTTCCTCAATTAGTTTTAGGATAAGTGCACGAAAATTTTGAAAATTGGTTTAGCGCAAAGACTTTCCTTCCTTTGAAGAGCGGGTTCCTATCAGAAATAATAGCAAACCATGGTTTAAGCACGGGTTACAGTCTGAAGTAACTGCAAGCCATTTGATTTGTGACATGTTTTGAAAAGAAATATTTACACCTCTTGCTCGAACTTCATCTATGGTCCCGTGCCATTATTGAATGACATTTCTAAGACCGCAGATGTTATCGATACCAGAAGACATGTCTTTAAAAACATATTTTTTGTATTTTTCAAATTTTCTAATTTTTATGGGTTTTTGTTGGTTTCATATTTTTCTATTTTCTTTTGCTGGTTTTATATTTTTGTATTTTCTTTTTAATAAATATATACAAAGATAGAGAAGATGATATAGTTAAATAAGATGATGATACGAGTACCGAGATAAGGATATCGATCAGCCCCGTTGTAGAAGATAGAAGTCATCATCTCTTAAACATTCACCACCAAAGCTTCCGAGGCTCCAGAATAGAGGATAGAACATGAGCCTTTGAGAAAGAGAGACTTTGGCAGCTTCCACCCAAACCGAAAATCCATTAGATGAGCAGATTCCAAGCTCTATTTCAAGCTTGCCTTAGCTAGGTGCACAGAGAAGCACACAATTATCATAAATCCCGCTGCTCCTTTTAAGAACGATAATCGAAATTCTCCGTTCGGGGTTATATCATCAAGTAGAACAACAAAGAATCATCACACACTTGAATAATCTTCTCAAATTCCTTTTCCACTGAAGTCAGAAGCAATCCATTCCAAAAGTTGTCAAGAGAACACTTTCCCCTAAGTAGATGAATTGATGCAGTCAGTCTCTTAGACTAGAGCTCACGAACCCGAATACACATACCCAAAGACACAAAAACTTATACCATCGAAGTAGCAGATTAAGTCCAATAGCCAAAGAATAACCCCGATGTATACTTTTCTCTCCCCCTCAAGAAAGTGTATGAAGCTCAAGAACCCGAAGTACCCGAATGCCCAAAGAGAGAATAACCGATAACATTGAAGAAGCAAGTCGAATCACTGATTATCTCTGCGGATGACAATCTCTGCGGATGTCAACTCCGAAATAAGTGATTATATCTCTGAATCACTGATTAAGCCGTCAAGTAAAACAGCTGAGCATCCCCAATGTACACAATCTCTCTCCCCTGATGATTGTGATTACATCGAAATCATCAAACATTTGTGTACCTCTTTTTATCTTCAGAAACTTACTCTTACATCACTTCCCCCACGTCGTTGGAATAATAACACAGAAAGCCTTGATGAGTAAAACCTTGAGTTTCTCGGCGGTCATGACAATTGTCTTCCCGGGATATCTTCAATCACTTAGAAGAGTTAAGTTCATCAAGTTTACTCACCATGAGTCAAACCTTGAGTTTCTCTACGGTAATAATAATTTTCTTCCCATGATATCTTCAATCTCTTAGAAGAATTAAGTTCATCAAGTTTACTCGCTTTGTGTTTAGATGTGAGTCTCCTTCCCCCTTGCTGGTTTGACATTTCAGAATCAGCAACATATTATAAGCCCAAATGCTTGAAATCATTTTGAGAAGATCTCTTGATGTCTTTGTGAGAATCAACTTGCTGAAGAAAGTGAGCAAATCGAATTAGGGATTAAATTTGACTAATCACTCTCCCCTAATTAGTGCTCTCCCCTAAATCGACAATCTATATAATGAATGCTTGAATTAAGAAGAAGTCTTAAGATCTTTAAATGCAACTCGTCTTTAGTCTTCTAACATGTAGGAGAAAATGTAAAACAAACTGTAGACTCGACCTTCTTCAAGATTGTCCAATTGGGGAATAGAAAGTCAACATCTTCAAGTCACCAAATGCATTCCCATTAACTTACATCTTGCAAATCCCCTTAACTAAAATCTCCCCCAATCAAACAAGAACAGAAAGATGTTCATCAAGGAAATCAACAATCAGCCCGCAACGAACACATGAAATGGTAACACCAAACTACCAATCACATCAAACAAGAATAGAGAGATTGTTCGGAATCATCATGTAGATGTGGACGTGAAGCATTAACCGGAAGCACTTTGTCGATAATTAAATTAGCCCGTGTGAAGATGTCAACCAACGGCTCTTAGAAGATAACTCCATGTAACGATGACCCGATAAGAAGAAGCTCGGTTATTACATGAGTTTGGAGCCGTTTGACCATTTATTCTCAGATATCGATCAACCATGCAGAATTATCATACTTCTTCTCCCCTTCAAGAATTGCATACGGAGATGCCATTCTTGATTAAACAAGTGATTATCTTTAAAATGTAGTCTATTCACACTTCTCCCACACAAAATTAGCACATGATGTCGCCATCATCATTATATTGAGCAAGTGGAATAAGAAAACAATCAACAGTAGTTCGGTTCACTTGATGACTAACGCGCATGGAAAAAGCATGAAGCATGTTGATGAGAATGGTCATTAATGAGAACATTTCTCTTCTTCTGAAGATAATGCGCACTGAAGCGTACACATTTCTTTTCTTTAGGGTACGAGGCATGAATTGCTGTGTTCATACGTCATAAGAAGATTTCTCTTCTTCGGAAGATAAAGCGCACTGAAACGTACACTTTTCTTTTCTTTAGAGTACGAGGCATGAACTAATGTGTTCATACGTCATAATCTCTCTCTTTTCAGCTCTCTTAGCAAAAAATGTAATCATCCACATTATCATTCTCAGAGGTTCTTTGTCGTGACAGCTGATGGACAAAACCCATTATGATGAAATTGACCCTGTAGTAAAATACCCCGAACTCGTGACTTAAACTTGCACATATGTAACAAAGAGCGGTGCCGATTTCCATTAGCATCTCTAAGTACTCTCTATGTACTCTATACTCTTCAACCAACCAACCATCAAGTATAAGACGTACATTACCTCTTGAAAATCCACAATTGAATGTGACACTGAGCACTACAACGTAACTTCTTAAAGTGTTAGTTATTTTGTGGTGGTATGAGCCCAATTCCCCCAAGTGGTAAAAGAAAAGGTAAGAGACACCCAACAATAACTAGATTTCCGAGTCTTCGTTTATGATAATAAGCTCGAACAAGGATCATGAAGAATCTTCATCCAACCATCCCTGATACCTTCAGATACTAAGTACACTTGCCCGTGATATTTCACTTCAACCTCAAATAAATAATAGTGAGTTAACCCCGTTGTCACATCTTCTGGTAAAAAGCTCAATTCTAGCCTTCTTTGACGTTTTAAGTGAACTATGATAATGGTTGTCATCCCGACCATGGTTAGAAGCACATAACCCCGTAAAACCAAGTAATAACCAAACTGTCATGACGAATATCCAAACACACATCCAATTCATGAAGTACACCCTTTTATCCCTTCTTCAAAGTAGAAACCATAGCACCAACATCATATAATATACCGAAATACGCTTTCCTTTCTCCAGGATGGTTCATCATCACGGGATTTTACAATTCTATGGTTTAAACCGAGAAATAGTTTCTTTCACGGAATTTTACAAAACCAAGAATAAACCGTAAGATAGATCCGAAAATGCACTTTACAATTACCAGGATGTTTCCACTGTCACGGGATTTTACAAGTCTATGATTAAAACCGAGAAATAGATTCTTTCGCGGGATTTTACAAAATCAAGACAAAACCGTAAACAATGTCAGCTTGAATGTGTTATGACAACTTTGGTTTCGGTGAATATCTGTTTTAGGGGAACATGCAGCGGTTCATCAACGGTTCATAATCCAACATCATCAACATCATCAACCATCAAATAAATACTTTGGTAAACACATCATTCACGCATTATGTCGGCTATTGTAGTGACCACATGGAGAAGTAAACCCGATATACCAAACTTGATCATGAAGTAGAATTCCCCAGATTTGTTACTTAAACTTGTACTAATCCTTGTGAAGAAGAAACGATGTACCCAATGTACAAAACCTCCTGACGTATCCTCAACTGCGTGAGACACCGAAGTGATAGTTACGTTGTGGGTTAAGCGAGAAAGAATCACAAACGTAACTAAATAGCCAAGTCTTTATCAGACTCAATAAACGCCCAAACAAGTCATCTTCGCGAAAGGGTAGAAAGAAAGAAGACGAAATAAGTAAACGCGTCCAGAAAACCTCACTTCAAATCCAAATAAGAAATATCATCCAAACAACCTCGTAGTCAACCATGTTCAATAACCAATTAAAGCCGTGATGAAAATATTCTCCGTGAAGATGTATATACAAAATATCAACCAATACAACACAACAAACCTCAATATCAAATTAGAACTCGCATGACTCAAATCTCACCATATATCAACTTTCATCCAAGTCTCGTATAATCCAAATCTTGAAGAGCCCATCCGACCCAAATCATGTGTACGGCCCAAGGTTGGTTACTTGTAATAATCAAGGCCCGGTTCATGAAAATTAATCTAATCATCCAAGTCAAAGCCTATGATAATCACAAAACCAAATGTCCTACATTCAATTCCAAGCCCGGTCTAAATGATATCACATACCTTGGATCAAAGTCACATATATCCATTTGACACTCGTTAAGGCCCATGTTCCCACAACACGTTCAAGGCCCAAGTCCATATGTACTACACAGTCCACGTATGATCCAAATAACTCAAGCCCATATATAAGTCTTAATACTTGGTTCACACAGTATCAACTCTATTAACAGATTCATGAGACAAAAAACTATTAACTTATCCCAACCCTAATATCACGGATTATATAAAAGCCACATATCACACATACATGCCCTAATCTCATTCTTAAAAAAAACGCCTCCCTCTTCACTCCTCACAAAACTGCTCCATCAAATCTCAATCACTCCTCAATTTCAAACGCATCTCACATATTCGAGTATTTCATAATCTTAATCCAAATCACAAACGCAACACACAATCATCACATTAAGATGTTCCATTGTCTTCAGTCACTTCATCCAAAGGCTTCGGTAGGTCCATGTGTAATTGTTAAAATTGTTATTTTCGTTTTTGTATTGGTCTTGTGTAGTAAAACGAAACACGAAAACGATTTCAACATACTTGTTATAAATCTTTTTCGAACTCAGTTTCGGATATTAATTAGAAGTAAAGCTTCAATAGGATCAATGATGTAATTTTTTCGTGTTTATGGTCCTTCAAAGGATCTGATAAGCATACATATTACACGAAAAAAATTAAGCTGAGATCGTTTTTGTTTAATTCCGTTTAAAGTTTGAGTCATGAGTCTAGTATAGATGTAGGTGATGGAGGATGAGATAGGTTTGGGATTTGTTGAAGTTGGATTGTTTGAGTCGAATGTGATGATATTGCATTGAGTCTTCATGTTATTGAAAACCAAATCATGGACCACTGATGGTTTAAGTATCAGTTTTGGTATTTGGTAAATGGTTGTTGAGGTCAAGGTCATTCTTTCTTCATCTCTTCATTACTGTCAATCTCAAGACAAGTCGCTAACAATAGGGAGTCAAGTCGCTAGCAGTTTTACAAAGCAAGTCCCTACCACTTTTCCCAAATCAAGTCGCTACGACTTGTTAAATAACAAGTCGCTAGGTCAAAGGTTTAACTAAGTCGCTACCACATACAATGCATATAGACATCTTGTAAAGACAAGTCGCCACAGAACTAAGTCGCTAGATAGATTGACCCAACTCGCTACCAAGACTTTTGACATTTTCCGATGAGTTTTCCGACCTCTTTTTCGACCATATTTAGTAAACCCAGAAAAAAGTATATGAAAATGCTTTGTATGACCCATTTTACTACGTATTGACCAAGCAGATATGACCATTAGACCACAGTTTGACCACACAGAAATTGACATATGACCACATAGCATCATGGTTTGGAAACATTCGAAACATAACAAAAAGTCATATTGATTGGACCAAAAAAATGGACACAAAAGCAGATACAGTTTCAAAAGTGAAAAGACCATGACTTTTTGAGACCAATGATAGGATATAAGACACAAAACATGTAAAAACTGTTTATTACAATCATATGAAAAAAATATTTTCTGACCAAAAAAGATATCAAAACAGTTTGCTACATGATCCAAAAACAACAATAAATCAACACAACACCATAACCTTGGCTCTGTTACCAATTGTTAGGATCCAATATTTATTGTGTTGATGATTCGGGTGGTCTTGGATGATGGAAATACATGATTTCCATATTTAGAGAGAGAAAGATAGAGAGGGTGTTCTTGCTAGAGAGTTGCTTTGTAAATTATGGAATGTTAGATTGAGAAGCACCACCCCTTCCATGGATGGAAGGGGTATTTATAGTTACAGAATACATGACCTCCTATCGGCCTGTGGATCAGGCATACATTGGGTAAAGACTCGTCCTTCCTCCACGGTGTTACACTAAACTATTCTACATTACTAATTGACTAATTAACTACTGAATAACGTAAATAACTACAAATCTACGAGCTAAATTATGCTAGATAATATTTGGGGTGACCGACTTTTCACAATGGAATTTTCAATTCCTAAAATCCTCAGCGTCAGTCATGATTTTTCAAGAAGTTTGCTTATGACAAGAACTTCTCGTGCAAATGGTCGTACACGTTATGATGCTTCCGAAAGTTCAAAACCATCATGGGGGAGAAACGTGTACTTTGATGTGTTACGGTCAACCTCCAGGGGGAAGCAGTGTATACTACTTGACTTAGTATGGTTTGTGAAGTTGTCTACATATGGGTCAAGAATTGTTGATAATATTGTTGATGATGGAGATGATTCGTTAATGAACCGCTGCATATTCCCCTAAAACAGATATTCACCGAAACCAAAGTTGTCATAACACATTCAAATGAACATTGTTTACGGTTTAGTCTTGATTTTGTAAAATCCCGCGAAAGAGTCTATTTCTCGGTTTAAATCATAGACTTGTAAAATCCCGTGACAATGAAAACATCCTGGTTAAAGTAATGTGCATTTCTTGATCTATCTTGCGATTTATTCTTGGTTTTGTAAAATCCCGTGAAAGAAACTATTTCTCGGTTTAAACCATAGAATTGTAAAATCCCATAATGATGGAACCATCCTAGAGAAAGGAAAGTGTATTTCAGTATCTCATCTGATGCTGGTGCTACGGTTTCTACTTCGAAGAAGGGATAAATGGGTGTACTTCATGAATTGGGTGATTGTTTGGATATTCTTCATGGCATTTTGGCTATTATAAGGTTTTACGGGGTTATATGATTTTAATCATGGTCGGGATGAAACCATTATCATAGTTTACTTAAAACGTCAAAGGGGGCTAGGTTTGTGCTTTTAACCATAAAATGTGACAATTGCGTTAATTCATTATTATCTATTTGAGGTTGAAGTGAAATTTCACGGGCGAGTGTACTTAGTATCTGAAGGTATCAGGGATGGTTGGATGAAGATTCTTCGAGATCCTTGTTCGAGCTTTTAATATTTTCAAAAACGAAGACTTGGAAATCTACTTATTTTTGGGTGACTTTTCCTTTTCTTTTACCACTTGGGGGAATTGGGCTCTTACCACCCCAAAATAACTATCACTTAAAGGAGTTACGTTGTAGTGCTCAGTGTCACATTTAATTGTGGATTTTCAAAACGTTATGCACGTCTTATACTTGATGGTTGGTTGGATGAAGAGTATAGAGTATTTAGAGATTCAATGGAGGATGAACTCTCGGCACCGCTCTTTGTTACATGTGTGCAAGTTTAAGTCACGAGTTCTGTTTATTTTACTTCAAGGTCAAATTCATCATAGTGGGTTTTCTCCATCAGCTGTCACGACAAAGAGCCTACTGAATGATAATGGGGTTGATAACAAGTTTGCCAAGAGTAGATGAAAAAAGAGAGATAATGACGTTTGAACACAACAGTTCAAGCCTCGTTCTCTAAAGAAAAGAAAAATGTACGTCTCAGTGCGCTTTATCTTCGAAAGAAGAGAAATCTTATTATGACGTTTGAACACAAAAGTTCAAGCCTCGTTCTCTAAAGAAAAGAAAAGTGTACATCTTAGTGCGCTTTATCTTCTAAAGAAGAGAAATCTTGTTATGATATTTAAACACAACAGGTCAAGCCTCGTTCTCTAAAGAAAAGAAAAGTGTATGCTTCAGTGCGCTTTATCTTTTGAAGAAGAGAAATCTTCTCAATTATGACCATTCTCATTAACATGCTTCATGCTTTTTCCATGTGCTTTCGATTATCAAGTGAACTGGACTACCGTTGATTGTTTTCTTATTCCACTTGCTCAATTATAATGACAATGGCGACATCATAGTCTACCTTTGAGGGGGAGAAGTGTGAATAGACTACATTTGGATGATTTCACTTATTCAAATCAAGAATGGCAACTACGTATGCAATTCTTGAGGGGGAGAAAAAGTGTGAATTTACTCCATGGTTGATCGATATCTGAGAATATATGGTCATACGGCTCCTAACTAATGTAAGAACCGATCTTCTTCTTATCGGGTCAACGTTACATGGAGTTTCTTCTAAGAGCCGTTGGTTGACATCTTCTCACGGGCTGATATGATTAATGACAAAGTGCTTCTAGTTGCGAGGCTGATTTCCTTGATGAACATCTTTCTATTCTTGTTTGATTGGGAGGGATTTGAGTTAAGGGGATTTGCTAAATATATGTTAACGGGAAAGCATTTGGTGAGAACAAGATGTTAACCTTTTGATCCCCAACTGGACAATCTTGAAGAAGGTTGAGTCTACAGCCTGTTCTACATTTTCTGCTACATGTTAGAAGACAAAAAGACGAATTGCATTTAACAATCTAAAGACTTCTTCTTATCTCGGGCATTTATCAAACAGATTGTCAGTTTAGGGGAGAGCACTAATTGGGGGAGAGTGAAAAGCTAGATTTAATCCCCAATTAGACTTGCTCACATTCTTCCACATCAAGTTGACTCTCAAAAAAGTTCAAGTGTTCTTCTCAACAGATTTCTTGTACATGGGCTTATAAGGTGTTGCTGATTCTGAAGTATCAAAACCAGCAAGGGGAAGGAGAAACGCATCTAAACGCGAGTAAACCTGATGAAATTAATACTTCTAAGTGATTGAAGATATCCCAGGAAGACAAATGTCATTACCGCAGAGAAACTCAAGGTTTGACTCATGGCGTTTAGTGTTCTTATTCCAACTATGTGGGGGAAGAGATGGAAGAGTTAGTTTCTGGTGATAAAAGAGGTACACAAGTGTGTGGTGATTTCGATGATATCACAATCATTAGGGGAGAGAGAGATTGTGTACATCGGGGGCGCTCAGCTGTTTCACTTGAGTGCTTAATCAGTGATTCAGAGATATAATCATGTATTCCGGAGTTGACATCCACAGAGATAATCAGTGATTCGGCCTGCTTCTTCAATGTAATCGGTTATTCTCTCTTTGGCATTCGGGTACTTCGGGTTCTTGAGCTTCGTACACTTTCTTCAGGGGAGAGAAAAGTATACATCAGGGTTATTCTTTGGCTTTCAGACTTAATCTGCTACTTTGATGGTACAGGTTTCTCCGTCTTTGAAGTTCATCCATATGTGTATTCGGATTCATGAGCTTCATTCAAAGAGACTAACTGCATCAATTCATCCCACTTGGGGGAAGTGGTCTCTTGAAAACCTTTTGGGATGGATCGCTTCAGACTTCAGTGGAAAAGGAACTTGAGAAGATTCCTTCAAGCGTGGGATGATACGTTGTTGTTCTTCTTGTTGATGATATAACCCCGAACGAAGAATCACAAAGATCATTCTTAAAAGGAGCAGCAAGATAGATGATAATGGTGTGCTTCTTTGTACATCTGGCCAAGGAAAGCTTGAAATAGAGATTCGAATCTGCTCAATAAAAGGATTTTCGATTTGGGGGGAAGCTACCAAATTCTCGCTTTGTTAAAGGCTCATGTTCTGTCAACAATTCTGGAGCCTCGGAAGCTTTGGTGGTGAAAGTTTAAGAGATGACGAGTTCTATCTTCTACAACGGGGCTGCTCGATATCCTTATCTCGATACTCGTATCATCATCATTCTTAAACAATATCATCTACTCTATCTGTAAATATTTATCAAAAAGCAAAATATAAAAATATAAAACCCACAAAAAAGAAAATAGAAAAATATAAAACCTACAAAAATCCATAAAAATCAGAAATTTTGAAAAATACCAAAAATATTGTTTTCTCAAGACATGTCTTCTGGTATCGATAACATCTACGGTCTTAGAAATGTCATTCAACAATGGCACGGGACAATAGATGAAGTTCGAGCAGAAGGTGTAAATATTCTTTTCCAAAACATGTCCAAAAAAAAATAATAAAATAAAAAAAGAAGTAGAAAAAAAACAAAACTATGGTTTGCAGTTACTTCAGACGGTAACCCGCGCTTAAACTATGGTTTGCTATTATTTCAGATAGCAACCCGCTCTTCAAAGAAGGAAAGTGCTGCGCTAAACCAATTTTCAAAAATTTCGTGCACTTATCCAAATTCAATATGGGGAAAGCATGTCACAGGACTGCTTTTCCTACTCAGATATTTTTCTTTCTAAAATTCTTCAGAAAAATATTTGTTTAAAAAATTGTAGAAATTGAGTTGCTTGAAAATCAATCAGAATCAGAATTTTCTAAATTTGCAAAACCCAATCAATGACTTCAGCTTATCTAAAACTTTTCAAAAATGAGTCATTGATTGAGGGGGAGAATGTTTTCAAATTTATATCATCTAACGGACTTATATAATCATCCTATATGCTTAACTGAAAAAGATAATTGCCTATGTTGAAGGACTAGGAATCTAGGATGTGATTGTTAGGATTAGATGATTATAGTTTGATGAACACATTATTCCCATGCCTTATTTGATCTGATTGATATGTTGAATTGACTTTTATTAGTCGATTATTGTTTGGGTGATGCCGACCATCATATATATGTATAATTCACTAACGTATGCAGATATCATGGTATAAAAAAATGTTCCCGATATGGATCCCACAAAAGATGATTGGATGCCGAAAGGAAAGGGCAACAATATCTTGGGTCGACAAAAGAAGAAACAGAGCTTAATTGGATCTCTCCATGGATAGTTGGCACGATAGTTGCAACTTCAGAGGTCTCACTGCATCAGCAGATGGTTTTCTTCCAACCTTCAGCAACAACAACAAAAGCAGCTTAACCACCTAACGTATCTTTGTGCAGGGATAATAGTGATGATACCATTTTTAAACAATTTTTGAAAAATATTGTCTTGAAAATGGAAAAATATTGTTTTGAAAATAAATTGGACTAAATTTTGGAAATCACCGGACTTCATATTATCAAAACTTAAGTCACTCAATCAACGACTATGGACATCGATTGAGGGGGAGAGTGATTTTAAATAAAATACTTTCAAATGATATTTCATCTATCAAGTCCGTTTGTACGAAATAAAGTGGTGATCTAAAGATTTAATGTTATGTCATGGTATGATTTTCTTTATAACTCAAAGATTTTTTTCAAAATGAAATTGTTTCTGTTCTTGTATGATTCTGAAATTGTTTTATTTTACTAAAAGATCTCTTAAAACTATCATACCTGACACTAACAATATTTATTGTCTAAAATTGATCCTTTTCAGTCTATTTCAAAATTAAATCATGCCACGTCTTTCCGCAAAATCTTCTAAATAATTTAAATCAATTGGTATCACAAACCTCAAGAGGTTTGAAATTTTTGATCGGGGGAGAGATAGTGATTTAAATCTCTTATCTGTTTAAATGGAATTTGTTTTAGTCCTTTAAACGCACTCCTACCTCCATGTGCCAAACGATTTCAATATATGATGCACATGATTGAGGAGGAGCATTTATCCAAAAACAAGACGAGTATTTAAAGCTGGCCACAAGTTCTCCCATGTTTTCTAAACCTAATTAAATCACTTGGGATCCAAAATCTCAAAGGGTTTGATATTTTTGATAGGGGGAGAATTTGTGATTTAAATATGAAATCTGATAAAAGGTGATTGTTATGATTCAAAAGTGCAGGCTGCTCTCCCATATGTGCTAAACGTTTTCGAGTCTCGAAGCACATATTGAGGGGGAGCATTTAAAAAAAAATAAACTTTCAAGGTACAAAGATTCTTATGTTTCAACATAAAGTACCTTGATTGATTTTCTAAATAGTTTCTTAATGGCTTTTGTGATCGTGGATGTACTTCAAAAGAACTATTTCCTCTATGTGATAAAATGATTTTCAATTATCCAACGGACATTTTGAGGGGGAGAATTTACCAAAGAAATTCAAATGGCTTTTTATACGGAAATTGTGATCTAGAATACACTTCAAAGAACTCTTGCCTCCATGTGCTAAACAATTTCACAATCATATGCAAAGTTGAGGGGGAGCTTTTCTAAATGATCAAAAACAATTAAGGTATAAAATACTTTGATATTTTGTCACCAGTACCTTGATTGATTTTCCAAATGATTTTTCAATTGGTTTCATGATGGAAAAAACAATACCAAAAGACCGACCAATTTATTTTATGCATGGTGATATAAGGATGGTTAGGTTAGGTATTCGTTCTCACGATCCCACCAGAGCCGGCGGGATCTACCCAGGGACAATCCACTAGATAGTGTAGAAGTCCTTAGGTATGATGAAAAAAAGGAGAAAAATGAGAATATGGGAAGAGTGTGGACTGAGACAGAGCTAGTAGTGGAATAAACCCAACAAGGTTCTAGTTATGAAGTCTCGGTAAGCACTGAAGGGGTTGAAGAATGAAAAATACTTGAATGTGAAAAGGGTGAAAAGAAATAGCCCTCCAATAATTCAACCTCAGGGCAGAAACCGGTTTCAATACATATGCTACTGGTGGTTACTAAGGTAACACTGGTATTGAAGACAAGATGTCATGGACCCAGTGACGTACTGCACTAAACTTCCCAACTACTCAAGTTCCTCTTAAAATGACTTGCTTCATTCTCACGGGGAACCGACATTATCTATCTACTTTCTCTTAGAGATAGTTGAAATTGAAGAAGGAGACCCTCTCCCTAGTCTCCGAAATAGGAAACCAAATGTACACTATTGAGTCTAGAGCCAAGAGATCATCCACAATATCTCATTAGGACACAAAATTAATGAAGACTTGCTGTTTCACACAATGTGGAAAGTAAGTATATATTGAGAGTCCTACGCATTATCCTTATGGTATTGCCAGAACATCCGAGTGATATGTTAAATATTCATAATGAAGATGGAAATCCTTCTAGAGCCAACATCAAACAAGCTCTTGGTGGGTGACATGTGAGATCTTTTCTAAAGATCAAGCTTTTGAAAACTGGATAGAAACAATGGGGCGATTCACTCTTGAATCAACCTTGGTCCAGGAAATGAATTGACGAATACTTTTGGAAAAACCATTCGATGCGCAAATCTCTTCTTTTCTCTAGCACATCGAACGTGTATTCATATTTCAAACACAAAAAGTATCTCTGACTGAAAAAATACTTTTGGAAAAACCGTTCGATGTGCAAATCTCTTCTTTTCTCTAGCACATCGAATGTTTATTCTTTTTCAAATACAAAAAGTATTTTTGATTAAAAATTGATCTTTCTTATAAAACCTTCGTCGTATTGCAAAACTCTTTCTTCAAGCAATACGCGATTGTTTTCAAATCAATTTGTCATCAATCAGTGAATCTCAATTCACTGGTTCACTCACTGCGTGTTGTCTACTTTGGGATGCTCCGGTTTGTGAACGGCTAGATCAAGCTGCGAAACCTTGTGAAGGAGATTCTTCGGAATTCTACCTGATCACAGGCAGTATTTATACTGATCAACGGGGAACCATGGTTCTTGCAACTATATTCAACAAAAGTGAACAAAGACACTTTTGTGAGTTTTAGTGCTAACTGTTGTTTGCAGGAACATTGGACGGTTACAGGTGATCGATATTTAGAAGTCAATTCATAGCCGCATGCTCACAGCATACACGCTTAAATGAAGAACATCATGACAAGTTCATAACCTGGCTTTGATAGCTGCAAATATCATGAACCAGTAAAGCTTCCGCTACTCTGATGAAAAGATGTCATGATCCAGAAAGTGTGAGCATGTCGGTCCAAAAGTCACAACATCACATGAAGGCAACACAATAAAGGGTGATCCAGAGATTTACTGTGGCTGATGATCTTAAATTAAGCTCGAAGATCATCAAGATGTGGATCAGTTCAAAGACCTCCACTTAAAGTACAAAGCAGTCGGACTTTGAAGAATCACTGCTAAAGCACAAAGATTGCGGATGTAAAGAATTAAAGTCTACGAGCTCATGAATGAAGATAAAATAGAATGCTAGGATTTGAAATGTAAAACATGGGGTGACCTCCCTTAGGGGGAGATTGTTAGGAATTAGAAATTCCTGTGTCAAGTGTCGGTCACCCCAAATATAATCTAGCATAAGTTAGCTCGTAGACATATCGTTATTTACGTATTTATCAGTTATTTATTAGCTTAGTTTAGTTTAGTGTATCACCGTGGAGGACGGACGGGTCTTTACACACTGTATGCCTGATCCACAGCCCGACAGGAGGGCAAGTAGTCTGTAACTATAAATACCCTTTCCATCCTTGGAAGGGGTGGTGCTTCAATCTAACCTTTTCTTTTTTGGTAATCTTTCTCTCACTAGAATCACCCTCTCATCTCTTTTTCTCTCTAAACAATGGCATACTTGATTCATCACATTCCAAGGCCATCCAAATCATCCAACAAAATATTTATGATCTAACAATGAATACTTCAATAAGTTTCCTACGGAAGAGGAACTCTCTCGCCACCTACACTTAGTGCGCGACCTTCGTCACATGTATGTTAGGAAAAGCCCTCGGATCAAATTTGGAAATTCTTGGAATCTCAACATACCATGTCGCATAGGACATTTTTTCGTGGCAAAGGCCTACATTGATCAAAAATCCCCAATAAACATCATGACTAGCGCATACTATAATTGGGAAATAAAGAAACCTATCCCAAATAGACGAGATCCCGATGATCCTAGAGTTAGTTGTAATTTTCTTGGTAGAGTTAAGGGATTGCCAGTCTATGTAGGGAGTTTCACATACCTTACGGATTTAATAATTGTGGAGGATATTAGTACGGCCATAGATCCTAACTTGTCCTACGTAATTCTAGGAAAGCCTTTCATATAAAACACCGTGACTTATGATCCGTCATTAGGAATAGTTAGATTCAAGGATGAGACCGATGACGTAGCTTACCAAATGCCATTTAAGATTGAGAAATTTTCATCACTATCCAATGATGAAAAGGAACTTAAGCTATCGGTCTACTATAGGAATGAAGAGGATAAGGAGAAGGGAGTAGATTATGTGATGAATAAGATTTTTAGGTTCTATAAGGATTGTTTGAAATTAGGACCGGAATATAGAACCGATTGGGGGGGGGGAATAACTTCTTAGAAAAATGCATAATAGGACATTACTGTAACATGGAAAACCCCAATAGAGATCGTCATGAGGAAGAAAGTGACGGCAATGAAGTCACGTAGGAGCACGACTTCGAGTCTAGCTACAAGACTCATAAATAAAGAAAAGTGCTTCATGGGAGGCAAACCATGCTTAATTGTTTGCTTGTTTGTGTGTCATACATCTTTTTCATTGTTGTTTATTCTCATGTTTGAATTTGTGAAAATGCTTTATTTTGTCTTTAACCTCGTCTTAATTACATATAAAGGTATTTTACAAAAAGATAAGTGTAGGGAGGATTACATACATTTTTCAAAAACGTGAACATGAGAACTACGATTAGTGAAATTGATATACATATGTGTGTTTGTTAGAGTCAAATGCTTGTATTGGGTCATAATGGATGATTTGCAGGAATTTTTCCAGGAAAACGCAGCATACCATTTTCTATCAGGACAACCTGACGGCGTCAGGATTAGAACCTGACGACATCAGGTCGAGCATAAACAGCTTATCGAAATTTTCTCGTTTTCTGTGCTATTTATAAGTTTTTGGAAATTCTCAAGTCTTAATTTTCCAGAAAATCTGCAAACATCCATTCCACAAGCATTATATCCTAGTATAGTTGAGTCATATATAGTTTTACCGCCGATTTTACGCGGATGTTTCGTCTATTTTTTAAAGTGTGCAGGTTATATTTTGCAAGAAGAAGAAACACAACATTGTACGGAGCTTATCACACATACATTCTTCTTGGAAAAGAATTTAACCACTACTTCATACGGATCCTACCGAGCTAATCAGGGGAGTACTAGTTTCTCTTTTAATTACCTTCCTTTATCAAAACTTTGATACTTTCGGGGAAAATTAGGGACAACGTTCAGTTTAAGTGTAGGGAGGGAGAATAAAACGGGAACTTCGAAGCTATGCTTATCCTTGATTATTTTCCTTGTCCTAGTTCATTTGTGTAATAAGCTATGAGAAATAGTTGTTAGGGTAATTTTAGCACCAAATTTAAATTTTATTTATGACATGTACGAGTGGGACTTTAGTCTTAATAAAGCGTCTCACGGATAGGAGTTATATGACTAGCACAAAAACCATTTACCACTCAAATTTCACCCCAAAAATGTGAGGTTCGCCCCTAGATCTTTAGGAATAAAAAGCATTCACCTTTAATACTTTTTGAGTGTACCGGTAGTATAATAGATTCTAGAACTTGTTTTGTGATGCATTCCGAGATCGCTAGTGAGACTACATTTGTGTAATTAGTAATAACTAAATGATAAGAGGCATTAGGATAACCCTTATTTAAAACCCGTATTATAATTACTTCTTCCACATCGGCTAAGTATTTACCTCACACAAAAGCAGTGGAGGTTTGATCTATTCTCAAGCCTATGGTAATCTATTTACTATGACCAGGTAATGAGTGTTTATCTTCCATTTCCATTTACTATATTTCATATACATCCGAGAGATGTGATGTTGGAATCACTCCTAAACCTTATTCAAGTGTTAGTTACTCATATGTAATAGTTAGCTTATTATTGCCTTTATATTTGTTATTAGCCTTAAGCTTATGTATTAGGCCCATGAGCTTAGGCCCAAGCCCATAGGTGAAAGGGAAGGAGTAGGAGTGTTGCCCTAGCTCCTTGCCTATAAATACCTTATGTAAACCTTCATTTGAAGGTTGGTTGTTCAAGTTATTTCCTTTCACATACTCCTACGCGTAACCGTATTATTCATATCGTGTGTGTGTGTTTGGTTTCTTGTTCAATCGCCTCTCTATCTTTCTTATAAGCTTGTGTGGTAAACCTTGTGACCTAATAGTGGTATCAATCGCCATCTAGTTGGGTGAAACGGTTTGTTTTTTGTCTACTCGTAAGGTTCACGTTTTTTAACCTTTCTCACGCTTAAAAACTCATTTTTTACACTTTTCAATCCAAGATTCTTGTACTTTAAAGGTTATTGGGTGTTAAAGTTTAAGTTTTTGGCAAAAAGTTTGAAACTTTATGTGTGTAGAATCGTTTTTAAGCTAGTTTTTGTACGAGGGTGTTTTCCTACGCGTAACCATTTTAGACGTTTTGGTTCATCAAGTTTCATACTTTTATGTTATTTTGGTGATATTGAAGCTATCTCATCACAAAAATCTGGTTTAGAAACATCTTTGGGCAAAATCACTTTTACAAGTAAAGCTACGCGTAACTAAAACCCTATTTTTACGCGTAACTTAATCCATGGTTTGATCTTCAGTTTTGTGGTTTACTCCGTGGTTTCTTGCTTGGATAAGCCTGAAAACACGTCGACTTTGGATATCTTTTGCACTGTGATAGTGTAAAAGATCATTTGGGATAAAACCCTAAACTTACGCATAAGCATAAAGCTTACGCGTAGAAAATCCTACGCATAAGATTCATCCTACGCCTAAGCCCAGTCTTACGCATAAGATAATCCTACGCCTAAGTTTTCTACGCATAACTTTAGTCTTTTTTCCCTGCTTACGCGTAAGCTAAAACTACGCGTAACTCTCATTGTTACGCGTAACTTTGGTGTTTTTACGCTTAAGTGCTACTTGGTTATTGTGATTTCTACGCCTAAGGACATCAACAGCGTTTCATTCGACTACAAAGATCCACCAACACATGTTATCAAAAAAAAATTAATTTTTCAAGGAGACTAAACGTTCAATTTTTACGCGAGATTCAAATTTTGGTTTAACCGTGAAAATTTTGGTCAAAAATTCAAATTTTTGGGCCCAAATTCAAATTTTTCGGGTAAAATTTGGCGTCAAAATTGTCATATCTCAAATTTTTCTTACAACCTTAGAATTGAATTTTATAGTGAATTTCAAATTTTGAGAGTCAAAATTTTTCAAAATTATTTTTGGTGGGAAATTCTTCTGTGTGCTATATCGACTTCGCACCTTTTCTCTTTGATTTTTCTGCAGGGGTTTAAATCAATGGATTATGATGCTGAAAAGGTGTACGTAAGATGGAAACCAATCAAATTCTCCTTCCCAATGATTTACAATTCCAAGCGTCAGACATCATCAAATTCCCGATATCCCGCAGTCGTGCAAGGTGAAAGAGTTGATGTACATGAAAGGCATGCTCATATGGACGTTGAGAATGTTGTGATTACTGCAACTGTCGGTAATGCGGACAATAAGGTTGTAGCATTGGAAAAGCAGTTTGAGGAAGATATCATACTTAATGATGAGTGCTTATTCACTCATCATTTTTACCAATCTAAGACCACAAAAACGTCTATAAACACGGAAATATTACCAATTATTCTACAGATATCCTTGGAGTGTGTTTTTATGTGTTTCAGGTACAAAGGATCGAAAATAGGACAAAAACAGATAGAAATGAGCTCGGATTGGAAAACTTGCTTTGCGGACGAAGCCGGGAATGATTTTTCTACATATTTAGAGTGAGAGTGGGGGAAACAAACCCGTAACCCAACCTTAAACCCAAAATTTCCTTTATACCCTTCACCCGTACCCAAATTACCTTTAAAACGTTTTTCATTAAAAACACTTATTTTTATCTTAAACCATTTTTATTTACAACAATTTTTTTTATTAAAACCAATTTTTATTAAAAATATTTTTCTACTTTAAAAAAAAAAAGTTTTTTTTTTTACTTTAACTTATTTTTCTTTTACTAAACTTTTTTTTTTACTTAAACTCTTTTATTAAACCCTTTTACATAAACCTTTTATAACCACCCATCTCCTATCTTTACCCATTTTATCCCATCCAAACCCAGAACCTCAAAATCCTTTGGCGCCAAACTTGTTACCTCTCTCCCCTGTCACTTTCCCTCTCCCTGTCTCACCCCAGAAGCAAACAAAACCCTTCACATGGCTCACATGCCAGCTTGGCAATCCCCAAGGGTCTCATTTGATATCAAAGTGGACGGCTTGGATTCATGGCTTGGGCACCAAGATGATTCCAATGGTTGAGATTGAAGCAAAGAAGCACAAAGCTCTCCAAAGCTCTTTTATCTCACAAAACAAACACACATCAGAAACTTGAAGACCCCTAAGACTAGTATATATAGGATAGGAGTAAATTGTAAAAACTTTGTCTAGAATTTATGTTCTAGTTCCATTTTTACTTTCTTGTCATTTACTTTTAATGTAAAATTTTAATTTTCAATGCACTTTAAATTCAGTTCTAATTCCAGTTTTAAAAGTTTATGCAATTTCAGATTATGGTTTTCATTTTATGAGTTCTTGTTATGTTCTTGTTAAGAAGTGTTTGGCTCAAGCTTATTCAAAGTTTATAAGACTCCTTTTTAACCGTTTGACTTGTTTAGTCAAAGTGCTCTTAATATTTTAGGTAGTTTCTTGTGGAGTTGAATTTGATTCAAAAGGTTTTGTAAAAGTTGGAGTAAAAAAAAAGTGGAAAAAGTTTTTTCTGTCCTGCACATTTGCTGCTGTTTCACAGCTTTTTCCCAGCTTATTTTTCATCTAAAATCTCTTCCAAACTGCTTTTCTTAAGACTTCACATACCCAACTCAACATAGCTTTAGTTTACTTGCACTTAGGTTCATCTTACCTTAGCTAAAAGTGCGCTAGAAATCTGTCCCAAGCCCATTTCAGCAACTGTTTCAGCAGCATAATGGCCCAGGTGGCTCCACTTTCGGATTTTTCATTTGCTGAATATTAGGCCTTAGGTTCTGAAATTTGGTATGCAAAATCTTGG
The DNA here is from genome assembly GCA_910596185.1 of Chrysanthemum makinoi. Lineage (NCBI taxonomy): Eukaryota > Viridiplantae > Streptophyta > Magnoliopsida > Asterales > Asteraceae > Chrysanthemum > Chrysanthemum makinoi. The sequence goes on from OU343221.1 coordinate 178,968,057, forward strand.
GTTGGTCGTCTAGCTTTTCCACATTTTTGTGAATTTTTACTGTAGCTTTTTGGTAGCTTTTTAGGAGCTCCAAAACAGCCCCTAGTGGACTGTTTCTGTCGCACCACAGCAGCCTCCACAGTAGCTATTCTCCCTTCTTTTTAGCTTATTAGTTGATAGATTTAGCTTATTATAGGTACCTTAGTTGCTTATTAGTCCCTTAGATTAGGTTAGCTTAACATTAGCTTATCTTTAGCTTATTGCCATTTTAGCTTTAGGAGTATTCATGTTCACTTAAGTTCCCTTTAGGTTAGCTTAAACTCCTAACTGCTTAACTGCTTAGTTACATTAATTATCTGCTTTTCTCTTTTTAATTTCAGCTTAAACATGAATGCTATAGCTTATTTGCTAAGGTCGCTAGCTTAGTTTAATTGTTGCTTAGCTTGAGAGTCTTTTAGATAGTCTTAAATCCAAACAACCCTTTTTTTGTTCATCTGCTGTAAGAAGCTCACAAACTGGCTTATTTTTAAAGTTTTAAAAATTTTGTTTTTATAAAAAGTCTCATTTTCAAGTTCTATAAAAGTTCCAAAAAGAAAAACTTGAAAAAAGTAATAATAACAAAAACTGCACAGACTGGGATTCGAACCCAGGTCTGCCAGCTCACAGTATCACGTCCCACAAGACACGCCCACTACCACAATGCCCTTGGGACTTGTCTTGTTTAAATTTGCACAATCTATTCTTATATACACGTGTTTACTTATTAAGCTTAGTAAGCTATTTTAGCTTATTACTGCTTATTCTTAACAGCTTATTCTTAGTTCTTATTTTTATTAGGTTTAGATTATAAAAAAATAATTTCCTGCCAAATTTTATAATTTTCCAATTAGTTTTGATATTTTTAATCATTTAATTCCTTTATATTAGTTTTTAATTCGTAATAAATAAAATAAAAGTCGAAAAATACCCGGCTTTTTCCTAAAATTATTTTTAGTCGTTTAGAATGTAGGAAAATTAGTTTCACACCCGTAGGCCTTAAATTGCATTAATTTCACTTTTTGAGGCTCGGGATTAGCCCGGGTTTTCACGTTTTTGCATATTATCACTCTAGGACTTAGTGTAACTTAATTTTATTGTTCCGTATGCTTAGTAGTAGTTAGATCATTATTTACTTTGTTCCCGTAGCCTTATTTACTTTCCCTTTAATTAATTTTTAAAATAACGTAATCCAAAACAAAACTTCCCGTACCATTCGAGCACTTTAATAACAAACCTCAAACGTCACCGTCAATTCACACCTCGTTGGGAAACGACCCGGGTAATCACTTGCCCGGTATCACTTATCGAGTATTCGCGGGTTTTGCGTGTCGACCTTTTTCCTAAAAACGGTTGATTTACAATTCTCTCGCTTGTATCTCGTATTTGATATTCTTATATATACTATTTGAATTATCAAATTTTGGCGCCGCTGCCGGGGAGGTTGTGTTGCGACAATTTCGTTACGGTTTGACGATTAGTGACTTGAAGAACCTTCCTCGTGAAGTTATTTGCTTTCAAAAATCCTAAAAACCCAAAAATATTTTCCTTTTTCAAAATTTATTATCCCTTTTATATTTTCTATTTATCAAAACCCCAAAAATATTCTTCTCATTCCTCTTATTCGTTGATTCTATTTCTCTTACCCTCTTTCACCGTTTGATTCTATTCTTCGTATCCTCTCGATCACTTAATTCTATTTCTTTAACCCTCTACAAGTTTAATTCTCATGGCGACGATCGATTATCGTCGTTGTTTTCACTGTAAAGGCCGTATGGAAGAGGATCAGCTATATTGTCTCAATCGCGATTGTATATGTGAGCGGTGTGGAAGGATGGGTGCAAGCAAATATTGCTATTGGTGCGAATTATCCGATAAAAACTCTCTCGATGATTCTCCAAGTTTTTCCGACCATCCGCCACAACCCGATGTTTGTTCTATTGTTTCTGAGCCCAAACCGTCTAGAATTGATCAAAATCTTTCGCGATTTACGGTTAAGGTTAAGAGAAAAGAGCAAGAACCGGAGACCAAAACGGAAGTGGTGGAAATTGCTAGCTCTGAGAGCACACCACTTGTCCCACCTTCGGAATCTTCGAAACCTTTTTCGAACGAAATCGTGAACATGATTGAAAACTTCTTAAATGAACTTCGTCAAGATTCAACTTCGGGAAATACAAATACGACTTGTGATGTTGTTGAGCCCTCGATTCCTACTCCCATACCCGAGATATCTTCGTTCGATCACGATTATTGCTACGGTTGTGGAGACGTGTTACCAAAAGGTTTTCGTTGCTTCAAATGTATGTGCAAGTGGTGTGGAAATTAACTTACTAATGGATTTTGTTCGATTTGTGCCGAGAATTCATTCGCTTATGATTCTAATCCAAATTCCTTCAATTTTCCTCAAAACGATTTCAACTACCCTCCACAGAATTCATATGAACCACAACCGTACTATCAAGATTTCAATGATACATCATTTCAGAATTTCTTTCCTCAATACCTTATTTGTGCAAATTGTGGGGGTCCTCATTATGATTACCAATGTCAATCATGGAATCAAAATTACCATGGACATGATCCTTGTTATAACACTCCTTGTTTTGACAATTTCCAACCCCCACAATTTTCCGTCATTGAACAATTTCCCGTCATTGATCAACATCCTCGTGAGAAAAGTATGCTAGAAGAACTTGCCGAAGACCAAACGTCTCGCAACGAAAAATCTATGCTAGAATTACTTGAAGAAGAGGAACGAGCCGCTAAGATTCAAAAATGTCTTGAAGAAATACGAATCGAGGAACAAGCACTTACAAGACGTGCCCGATGGCTCGCGACTTACATTGACGATGATGATGATAGTGACGATGATGATGAAAGTTTGTCGGCCGAAACCACACACGAAGAGCCCGTTAACTCTCTAAGTATGGGGGACGAGCATCTTAGCACTATTCCGGAAACGGAATCGTCTTGTGTTGAGAACCTTGTCCCAACCCCAAGTGAGTGCGAGGGCGTCTCTGATATGATGTGTGATGAGCCGGTTGATGATGATTCTTCTCCTCCCACCCCTAATGATTCTGTTGAGATGATCTCCGAGTCTGAAAATGACTTTACGTCGTTTGACGATTCCTTATCATGTGGAGACATCGAGTATGTTGAGGAAATTTCTTCTGAGCTCGTTAGCTTAGAAGAAGTGAGAGATTTTGAACCGGAAGATAGAGAAATCGACACTGATTTTGATTCGGACGATGAAGATATTCTTGTTGTGTCCGAGGAACCTTTCACTATGGCATTCACTAATCCTCTGTTTGACTTAGATTCTGAATTCACTCAAATTGCAGATAACCCAATCTTTGACATTCAGAATGAGGATAGTGACCTTTACATGGAAAACCCCGTTACATCTTTACCCGAGCTCGAGGACTCTACTTCTGAAGAAAAGAAGAGTGGCAATCCCACTTCGAATTTAGACCTTCTCGAGGAGTTCGCCGATGAACTCGCTCTTATTGATCATTCTCCACGGGGAGATGATGATGTGCACTTCGACTTTGAAGCCGACCTTACTGAATTGGAAAATCTTCTATACAATAGGTCTTCTGATAATTCGTCGAGTGACACTCTTATGGAAGAGGTCGACTCATTTCTTCCTCCGGATGACTCGATACCTCCGGGTTTTCAGAGTGACGACTATGGCTTAGGTCCATCATCCACTCGTCCGCCTGCTAAACCGCCGGATGATGGAATCTCTTCTAAGCCCGATACGGATGTTCTCATTGCTACAGTGGTGGATAAGATTGTTGAACATTCGCTCAATGTTCCTCAATCTAATCTATTGCCCACCCAACCCACCCGTTGTCAAAAATTTGACACTCTCCTTTCTTATCCCGTCTCTTCTCCATATCTGAACTCCTACGGGAGTGAAGATACCATCTTTGACCCCGGCATTTCTCTTTCTTCTAAGCCGGTTATATCTCATCAGAGTGGAACTTTCAGCACATTCAATGTTTCTCCAAACCATTTGAATGAAAGTCCGATGGAGATTTTCTCTTCCACTTGCTCCCCCATGGACCAATGAATTCGGGGTCGAGTCAAGCTAGCGACTCGGTTAACAAAAACAGTAGCATTTCATGGGTATCCACCCATGTTTCTGACTTCTTTCTCTTTTCTAACACTAAGTGTGGGGGGAAACCCCCACTGATGTTTGCTTGTTGTGTGTTTGCTCTCTGTTTTCAGGATTCCCGTAGATCGTGATGATTGATGCGCCTGTTTTCAATCCAGCCGCCCAATATCCGATCTTTTTGCTAACGATTATCTAGGGATATCTTTATTAATCCTTTTTGTGAAAAAAGATTTCGCTTCCACACTTGGCTAGTAGTATTACCTTTTTCCGTTCTATAGTTTCGGCTACGGCCGGTACTTTGAATATTGAGGGCAATATTCAATTCTAAGTGTGGGGGGGAATTCTAGCGAATTTTGATCACATGTGTACCTTCTAGTACCCTAGCACCCCCGTTTTGACCAAAAATTTTAAAATTTTATCGTTTTAAGTCAAGTATTTACATTTAAAAGAAGTGCTTTGCACAAAAATAATGCGTTAATGCTTCGGTATTAATGGTAGTTTAGTCTTGATTAGGCTAGAACAAGGGGAATCCCGACTCTGCTAGAGTGTTGATCTAGCTGCTCTCTTAACAATTAGGCTAAGGTTTTACGCGTTGTGCAAATGAAAATGCTAAGCGTGGAGTAGTTGGTTCTCTTTAGAGCTTATATAAGTAATCTATGGCTTTTTCTCCCAGAAGCTAACTAATTGGACTTAAATACGTGCTCATTGTCAAATTTTTGAACATTCAAATAGTCTTGTTACAATAAAAAGTTTTTAAGCAAAATTGATTTAGAGTCCGAGTTCAACTTTTTATTTAAATTTCCGAGAAAGCATACTTTCTTAAAATCTGAATAATGTTGCAAAATGAAAGTATCGAAAGTTGCTTGAATGATGCAAAAGTTGCAAGTTTAAAGTTCAAAGTCAAAAAAAAAAAAAAAAAAAAAAAAAAAGTGAAAAAGTTGAAAAATGAAAAATGAAAAATATGAGTTGCGTGAATAAAAGCACTATGTTGCTTATGAATAAATGTGCGAAACTTGCTTTTTCTTAAATTTAAATCGGAAGTTGAACTCGTATTCGTCAAAGTTGTCTAAAAGTTTGACGGTAATTTGGAAATCCTTGATTTCAAAGACCCCGAAAGCTCCGATACTATTCTCGAGGGTGAAAACCTAGCCTCCTTAAAAGGACAAGCTGAGAAGAAAGTCGCAACATGGAGTGATCTCACCTTTGAATCTCGAATTTCTAAATTATTGTCGGTTGTAATCCATTTAGGTTTAGTTTTAACTTAACGGTAGCTTCGTAAATCTTTGGAATCGAATTCCGCTAATTCTGGTACTATTCTCTGTGAGGTGTCAAAAGCCCGGTCACTTAAAACTAATGTTTTGGGATGTGCCGAGAAGAAAGCCGCTACATGGAAGAGGCCCTTTCGATCCTTAGACTTTCATCGTTTCCGGTGGGTTAGTACTTTGGTTAAGTGGATAACAACCATAACAAATGTCGATTTCAATGGTCAAACTTTTGAAAATGAGCACACACACACTTAAATTTTATAAATTGCGGGAGTAAAAAGTTAAGTCTCGACTTACATAGATTATTTGTATAAGTAGTGTTAGCATTTTACAAAAACGTCTGCACAATAAGTTTAAGCTTGGTTTGAGAGTATAAAAAAGAGGATGACGATTACAATTCCCCGGAGACACCCATTTTTGTATGAATCCCGTTCTATGATGCCATGTTTTGATAATCAAGCATGTTATTTATTTACGTTCAAGTTTTAAATTTCTCATAGTTGAATAAAAAGTCGAAACGAGGTATTCTTGGTATTTTTGATCCTTTCATTAGTTCATATGATCGGATTGCTAGGGACTAGCAATTGATAGTGTGGGGGATTTGATGAGTGCTTATTCACTCATCATTTTTACCAATCTAAGACCACAAAAACGTCTATAAACACGGAAATATTACCAATTATTCTACAGATATCCTTGGAGTGTGTTTTTATGTGTTTCAGGTACAAAGGATCGAAAACAGGACAAAAACGGATAGAAATGAGCTCGGATTGGAAAACTTGCTTTGCGGACGAAGCCGGGAATGATTTTTCTACATTTTTTAGATCCCGGGGTGCATATTTAGAGTGAGAGTGGGGGAAACAAACCTGTAACCCAACCTTAAACCCAAAATTTCCTTTATACCCTTCACCCGTACCCAAATTACCTTTAAAACGTTTTTCATTAAAAACACTTATTTTTATCTTAAACCATTTTTATTTACAACAATTTTTTTTATTAAAACCAATTTTTATTAAAAAAATTTTTCTACTTTTAAAAAAAAAAAAAAAAAAAAATTTTTTACTTTAACTTATTTTTCTTTTACTAAACTTTTTTTTTTACTTAAACTCTTTTATTAAACCCTTTTACATAAACCTTTTATAACCACCCATCTCCTATCTTTACCCATTTTATCCCATCCAAACCCAGAACCTCAAAATCCTTTGGCGCCAAACTTGTTACCTCTCTCCCCTGTCACTTTCCCTCTCCTGTCTCACCCCGAAGCAAACAAAACCCTTCACATGGCTCACATGCCAGCTTGGCAATCCCCAAGGGTCTCATTTGATATCAAAGTGGACGGCTTGGATTCATGGCTTGGGCACCAAGATGATTCCAATGGTTGAGATTGAAGCAAAGAAGCACAAAGCTCTCCAAAGCTCTTTTATCTCACAAAACAAACACACATCAGAAACTTGAAGACCCCTAAGACTAGTATAAATAGGATAGGAGTAAATTGTAAAAACTTTGTCTAGAATTTATGTTCTAGTTCCATTTTTACTTTCTTGTCATTTACTTTTAATGTAAAATTTTAATTTTCAATGCACTTTAAATTCAGTTCTAATTCCAGTTTTAATAGTTTATGCAATTTCAGATTATGGTTTTCATTTTATGAGTTCTTGTTATGTTCTTGTTAAGAAGTGTTTGGCTCAAGCTTATTCAAAGTTTATAAGACTCCTTTTTAACCGTTTGACTTGTTTAGTCAAAGTGCTCTTAATATTTTAGGTAGTTTCTTGTGGAGTTGAATTTGATTCAAAAGGTTTTGTAAAAGTTGGAGTAAAAAAAAAAAGTGGAAAAAGTTTTTTCTGTCCTGCACATTTGCTGTTGTTTCACAGCTTTTTCCCACTTATTTTCATCTAAAATCTCTTCCAAACTGCTTTTCTTAAGACTTCACATACCCAACTCAACATAGCTTTAGTTTACTTGCACTTAGGTTCATCTTACCTTAGCTAAAAGTGCGCTAGAAATCTGTCCCAAGCCCATTTCAGCAATTGTTTCAGCAGCATAATGGCCCAGGTGGCTCCACTTTCGGATTTTTCATTTGCTGAATATTAGGCCTTAGGTTCTGAAATTTGGTATGCAAAATCTTGGGTTGGTCGTCTAGCTTTTCCACATTTTTGTGAATTTTTACTGTAGCTTTTTGGTAGCTTTTTAGGAGCTCCAAAACAGCCCCTAGTGGACTGTTTCTGTCGCACCACAGCAGCCTCCACAGTAGCTATTCTCCCTTCTTTTTAGCTTATTAGTTGATAGCTTTAGCTTATTATAGGTACCTTAGTTGCTTATTAGTCCCTTAGATTAGGTTAGCTTAACATTAGCTTATCTTTAGCTTATTGCCATTTTAGCTTTAGGAGTATTCTTGTTCACTTAAGTTCCCTTTAGGTTAGCTTAAACTCCCAACTGCTTAACTGCTTAGTTACATTAATTATCTGCTTTTCTCTTTTTAATTTCAGCTTAAACATGAATGCTATAGCTTATTTGCTAAGGTCGCTAGCTTAGTTTAATTGTTGCTTAGCTTGAGAGTCTTTTAGATAGTCTTAAATCCAAACAACCCTTTTTTTTTGTTCACTGCTGCTGTAAAGAAGCTCACAAACTGGCTTATTTTTAAAGTTTTAAAAATTTTGTTTTTATAAAAAGTCTCATTTTCAAGTTCTATAAAAGTTCCAAAAAGAAAAACTTGAAAAAAAGTAATAATAACAAAAACTGCACAGACTGGGATTCGAACCCAGGTCTGCCAGCTCACAGTATCACGTCCCACAAGACACGCCCACTACCACAATGCCCTTGGGACTTGTCTTGTTTAAATTTGCACAATCTATTCTTATATACACGTGTTTACTTATTAAGCTTAGTAAGCTATTTTAGCTTATTACTGCTTATTCTTAATAGCTTATTCTTAGTTCTTATTTTTATTAGGTTTAGATTATAAAAAAATAATTTCCTGCCAAATTTTATAATTTTCCAATTAGTTTTGATATTTTTAATCATTTAATTCCTTTATATTAGTTTTTAATTCGTAATAAATAAAATAAAAGTCGAAAAAATACCCGGCTTTTTCCTAAAATTATTTTTAGTCGTTTAGAATGTAGGAAAATTAGTTTCACACCCGTAGGCCTTAAATTGCATTAATTTCACTTTTTGAGGCTCGGGATTAGCCCGGGTTTTCACGTTTTTGCATATTATCACTCTAGGACTTAGTGTAACTTAATTTTATTGTTCCGTATGCTTAGTAGTAGTTAGATCATTATTTACTTTGTTCCCGTAGCCTTATTTACTTTCCCTTTAATTAATTTTTAAAATAACGTAATCCAAAACAAAACTTCCCGTACCATTCGAGCACTTTAATAACAAACCTCAAACGTCACCGTCAATTCACACCTCGTTGGGAAACGACCCGGGTAATCACTTGCCCGGTATCACTTATCGAGTATTCACGGGTTTTGCGTGTCGACCTTTTTCCTAAAAACGGTTGATTTGCAATTCTCTCGCTTGTATCTCGTATTTGATATTCTTATATATACTATTTGAATTATCACTTAACTACGACACCGAGCCTAACTATGACGAAGAACAAATGGTTGAGGAAGATATCTTACCCACCTATGACACTGACACAGAACAGATGGTCGAGGTACAATCTACTGTTGATCATATTCTGACTGCAAATGCGACACAACATACTGAGCAACCTGAATTTAGTAATGAAGGAGAGGTTGACCAGTGTGTTGCACAATGTCCAGAAAACTATCTCATGTCTGAGCCCTTACTTGTTAACAATTCAACTGAAATGTCAAATCAAACTCTTGAATCTGAAATCATTCTTCTCAAAAAGACCATTGCCAAGTTTCATAAAGATTTTTCAAAACTAGAGGCACATTGCATCTCTCTTGAACTTAAAATACAAAACAAATCTTTTTCCTCAGAACACAATGGTCAGTATTCAAATGAACAAAGTAATCGTGTGGATTTATTAGTAAAAGAAAATGAGCATTTAAAGGCTCAAATTCAAGCAAAGGGGCTTGCACATGTTGCTTTACAAAACAAACTGAGAAGATTAACTGGCAAGAGTGTGGATACTAAGTTTACAAAACCAACAATCTTGGGGAAATCGTCTCTTCAACCAATCAGAAATCAATCAGTAGTTAGACAACCAACTGCTTTTAAATCTGAACGTTCTAAATCTTCAAAAACACGGTTTGCCTCCCAAGTTGTTGAGAATAATCATTTGTCAAATCCAGTCACTCCACATTCTTGGCCTAAGAAAAATGATTCTGTCTCTGTTAAACCTATTTCTATTAAATCTGTTTCTGTTAAATCTCTACAAGTAGTTGCACCTGGCCCGTCTAGGATTAGTTCGAACACAATGTCTAAACCGAGCATCAAAATTCAATATTCATATGATACTAATGACTTGCACAAGAACTCTGATATAGAAAAGGCTAGGAAGAGGGCACTACTCCAAAAGGATGGAATCTTAGGTTCACGACCTGGTGTATTACTGAACACTGCTTGTAGTAGCCAACCAAAACCTAAGTTTAATCAAACTGTTAGAAATAAACCCGTTGATCTAAACGTAAAATGTCAGAAACCTAATAGGTGGATCAATATAGGACGCATACTCTTTCCGAAAGAAGTTTCAACATCCCCTAGATCTAACCATAGATGGATTCCAACGGGTAGAGTTTTCAACACTGTTGGTCTTAGGTGGATTCCTACAGGCAAGATACTAAGTAGTTGCATCAAAACAAGTGTGAAACCCACTACATCCATCCCTGAGGTAGGAAACGAAATCATCAAAATAGCATGTTCAGGTGTCAAGAAGATAATTGACACTACATCTTTATGTCTCTAAACATCTGGAACCCAGTTACATTTGGGGATCCATGTTTCTTCTTTCTTGCCCCCCTCCTATTTTTTCTATGCATGTACAACAGCAATGGCTCCTACTGCAAAACAGCGTAGGACCCGTTTCTCACCGTTAAAAATATCATGATCCATCAGCTGTTCCACCATTGTACTTAATCGTCATGAATTGGAAACATTGCTTGCTCCTCTGGTTAAAGATTCTGCCAAAATTCGTGCTTCAGATGTATCGAATGTTTCCGCTGCACAACCGATAATACTCTAATTTCAGATACACCTGAATCTACAACAACAACCTAATCTTCTATAACAGAAGATCAAACTGCTTCCAACAACAATGACACAGCTGATGATCAACATAATGAACAGAGATGTTTTATCAGCAGTTGACTCTCTCGAAATATTTTTGGTACTTCACACTTGTTCGATCAATTGGACATACATGGTTTCGCTGTCTCCTTATACATGGTTTCATTGTCTTCAATTCATCATCAACATACGTAGTGTATGATTCTGAATCATTGAAAACATCGAGGGGGAGAGAGTGTGTAGGTGGTCATTGCTTCCTTGTTCTTCTACATGCTTCTTTGCGAAAACCCAATGCCTTCTTGAATTTCTTCAATCAGGGGGAAGAAATAAGACGATCTGTGGCTCAAACGTCTCACTTTGGTGTTATCGTCTCAATTTCACGGGTGATCTTGTGTGAAGTTACCCAAATACGTGAGAAGATCTTGTTGATTTCTAGCATGTTTCCCTCGAACGGATCTTTCGCAATTAGTCAGATTTTCGTTTTATGGTTTACTGCTCATCTACAAATTCCGCTGCATACTGAAACCTTCAAAAGTTAGAGGAAATGTAGACTTCATCAAAGTTTTAAATCTGCTAAAGACAGTTGTCAGTTTGGGGGGAAGCTGATTCTGAAACTTCTTCAAATGGCTTATGAGTATAACAGCTTGGAACCCGGACACAACCGCTTAAACTTCCTCCAAACCCCATCATCAGCTGAACAAAGCCCCCAGCTTACTCGTCAACAAATGGAAAGGTTATTTGCTCCGCTGTTCAGTGACGATATTGATGAACGTGCTCCAGGTGTATCCATTGTTTCCGCTGCTCAACCTGATAATAATCTTATACCTGATACACCCGCTACAACAGCTACTATTGCAGATGCACCTACACCAGTTGACTCCACCACAACAGTTGAACAAACCGCTTCCAACAATGATGAAGCTGCTGATGATATTCTAAATGTAGTACCTCCACCTGCAGATTTTGATCCAAATGCGTTCTTCAACCCGTTTGCTAATGAGACGCTGCACTGATGTCGCGGAATCTTCAACAAACCATTTGAATCCTCAGAATCTGCACAATGTATATCAACATCAACCCTCCACACATAGATGGACGAAAGACCATCCTCTGGAAAACATTATTGGCAACCCGAATCAACCAGTCGTTACAAGACAACGTCTTCACACAAACGGTGAACATTGCATTTATGCACTCACTGTCTGCCAATCTGAACCTAAAAACATCAATGACGTAATGACAAAAGACAACTGGATTGAATCCATGCAAGAAGAACTCAACCAATTCAAACGTCTTGAAGTATGGGAACTGGTTGAAAGACCAACAGGAGTCTACGTCATTGGTCTAAAATGGATTTGGAAAAACAAATTGGATGCTGAAGGAAATGTTATCCGAAATAAGTCACGTCTGGTGGCTAAGGGTTATCGTCAGGAAGAGGGAATAGTCTTTGAAGAATCTTTTTCTCTGGTTGCTCGTCTTGAGGCTGTTCGGATATTTCTCGCGTTCGCGGCTCATATGAATATGACGGTCTATCAGATGGATGTCAAAACTGCATTTCTCAATGGACAACTTAAAGAAACGGTTTATGTCAGTCAACCAGATGGATTCGTTGATCCTGAGTTTCCGAATCACGTCTACAAACTGAACAAAGCTCTGTATGGTCTCAAACAAGCTCCTCGGGCATGGTACGATAAGCTATCATCCTTCCTCATTGCTAATAATTTCACCAAAGGTTCGGTTGACCCAACTCTTTTTATACAATATCACGGGGCACATATCTTAATTGTTCAAATTTACGTGGATGACATCATTTTTGGGTCTACACATAAAAAGTTTTTAATTGCTTTTGCAAAACTAATGAAGAAAATTTTTGAAATGTCCATGATGGGTGAACTCACGTTCTTTCTAGGACTACAAGTTCATCAATCACCCAGTGGTATTTTCCTGAGTCAGTCCAAATATGCCCTTGAATTGTTAAACAAATTTGGAATGAAAACCTGTGACACTTATGCCACACCAATGGCACATACCAAGAAGCTAGACGCTGATTTACATAGGAAACTAGTAGACCCTACAAAATACCGTAGTATTATTGGGTCTCTCATCTATCTAACAACTAGCAGACCTGATATTGTCTTTGCCGTTTATCTATGCTCCCGTTATCAGTCGAGACCAACTGAAACCCACCTCTCTGAGGCAAAAAGAATCCTCCGATACATCAAGGGAACCATTAACTTGGGGATCTGGTATCCGAAGGATTCTGGTTTTGAACTAATCGCTTTTTCAGATGCTGATCACGCAGGATGTTTAGATTCACGAAAAAGTACTTCAGGAGCACTACAATTTCTTGGTGATAAACTAGTGTCTTGGCAATCAAAGAAGCAGGATTGTACATCGCTGTCATCAACCGAAGCAGAATATGTAGCCATGTCCGCGTGTTGTGCTCAAGTCATCTGGATGCGAACACAACTCAAAGACTATGGTTACATATTTGACAGAATCCCGATGTACTGCGACAATCGGAGTGCCATTGCGATCTCATGCAACTCAGTTCAGCACTCAAAATCAAAGCACATCGATCTTCGCTATCATTTCATCAAGGATCACGTAGAACAGGGTACTGTTGAATTATATTTCGTGGGTACAGAATACCAATTGGCAGATCTTCTCACCAAAGCCTTGCCTCCCGCTAGGTTTAATGAGTTGGTCCACCGGATTGGTATGAGGTGTTTGACTCAAGAGGAATTGGATGACCTCCTAAAACAGTCTTAAAAACCTATCAAACACCAAAATCTCTTTTGTAAATATTTTTTTTAAAACAAAATACAAAAGTATAAAATCTGATAAAACAACAAAAATATTCTTCTATCTATTTTCTTTCAACATTGCAAGTACGTTTCTTCCGTCAACACTATAATCTTTCAAAATTCAAAATTTTTTCGATCTAGTGTTGAAGGGGAGAAAATTAATACTTAACCGTTTCAAATCATCCGTGTACTTGCATGTGGTCATATCCCGGTTGTTTTCTTTTATCAATGGTGGTAAACTTTTCTGGTTAAATGACACTCCTCGGACTAAATTTATAACCTTTCATTATTTCTTAAGTCGAGGGGGAGTGTCGTCAAGTTTCTTTCCTAAAAACTTTGTTTGGTAACCAAAATGGAAGTTAAATGGCTTTGTTTGAAAAAGGAAAAGGTGGGGGGACCAAAACTGTCAAAATGTTAAAGTTAAATTTAATAAAACACCTCCCACCTACTCATTCACTTCACATTTATTACTTTCAACTTTTAACATCTACGCCTAAGATTCATTCGAGAAATCCGTTACTTTGATCATCATTTTGTAAGTGGTTTAACGATCTTAACATGTTTTTAAGCTAAGGTTTTTAATTTCATGCAAATCCTACGGCTAAAAATTGTGTTACGCGTGATTATGTGTTCTACGCATAAGCGTATGAACACACAATCATTGTGTGTGTTTTTTGGTTAAATGGATTGTGTCTAAACGTTTCAAATACATCAAGGATATCATTTTAACCATCAAAACCTACCCAGAAACACGTATTAATGATTAGGGTTTATGAGTCGATTTGGGTTTTTCCAAATGTGAAGTGTTTTGGTCTAAAAGATTGTTGGGTTATGGTCATATGTTGTTGAATTGATGATTTCCATGGTTGTTAACCACCCAAAAACACTAATTGTTTAACAATTTGGAATTAGGGTTTAATGTTCATGACTTTGGGTAATTTTGATTCTCAACGAATTAGATGTTAATACTTGGCCTAAAGACTCTAACAACACTCTAGACCTACCAGAATTTATATGGTGCAAATCCTATGGTTAAAAATCATACGCGTAATTCTTAACCCTTAGGGTTTTGACCTACGCGTATGACTTTCTACGCGTAACTATTAACGAATGATTCATGCCATGTTTTGTTGATAAAATGAAGTTTTGTGTTAATATTAATGATTTGATGAACTTATTTCAGGCTTTGCTATGCATAATATTCAGAATCAAGGTCATTTGAAACTCTACGCATAAGGATTACCCTACGCGTAGTCAAGTTATGCGTAAGAATAATTCTACGCATAACTATTACGCGTAAGGTTCTACAATGGGACTACGCGTATCCTGTGAAGGATATGCGTAAACAGTGACCTCTACGCATAAGGTCTACCCTTACGAGTAAGCCTTACGCGTAAGGTATATATACGCCTACGCGTAAGCTCTACGCATAAGGTCCCCTTTTCCTACGCGTAACATTTCTTACGCGTAAGTTAGGATCCTACGCATAAGCTTTCCCCTACGCGTATGTAACTACTGTTTATGCTTAACTTTGCCAATTCTACGCCTATGCCTTGATTGACCTTCATTATGAATTGTTACGTGTACAAACTTGTTAATAAACTTATCATAACGTCACGAATCCATTAATTTCACTAATAAACTTAAACGTTTGATATGTTGTGAACAATAAGTGATAACATAATCTTTAAAACTTAAAGTTAACTAACTCACGTAACATTTCACGACATCATTGGACTATTGGACAAACAAGTGACTTAGGACTCGTAACAATCATTGACACTGTACATTCAATAACTAGACAATAAGACCTTCTGTTGACTAACATTATGTCTCTCGATATGTTGGTTCTTTTGGCTAATGTTATTTCAGATCACGACATGGCTGAACAAATGAATGTGGATGCACCTGAGGTTCTCACTATTGCTGATATCTTCCCAAATGGCTATCCGAGAAAGATTGGAAAGAACAACCTTAGGGTTGACTTTGACACCCTCACATGCTCAGAATCTTCTTGTCTTATTGCAGTGGATATTCTCAGGAATCATCCCTACCAGAACATGCTCTCACACTCTGCCACAGTTCCAGAGGTCTACATTCAACAATTCTGGGATTCTATGCAGAGGATCACTGGTCAAAGTGCAGTGAATGTGACACTTAATCACAAACTAGTCACTATCACTCCTGCTGACTTACGGGTTGTCCTCATCATTCCTGACATCGCTCCAACCGACTTCTTTGCTACCCCTACTAAAGAGACAGTTCTGAAATTCTTGATAGATATTGGTTATGATGAAGCTTCAGGAATCATTACTAAGCACTCTCACGTGGAGCTGAAGAATATTCCTCAATCATGGAGAACACTCTACATGATCATCACCAAATCTGTCTCTGGTCGTGACAGTGGCTATGAGCATCCCAAGCTCATGGAACTACAAATTTTCTGGTCGTTGATCAACAAGAAGGACATTGAAATCGAAGCACTGATATGGGAGGACATGATGCTATTTCACAAGAAGCTTGGCTCCAAGATTCCCTATGTCAGATACACCAAACTGTTGATCCAGAGAGCTGTTGGACTTCATCCTGATATCCCCATGAGGCTCAATGACCCAGATAATCACGACATATTGACTGAACCCATACTATCTGTCAGAATCAAAGAATCGTCAACAAAGAAACAGGGTACGGTATTACCTGATCACCTTCTGACTAACGAAATCAAAAAGCTTGAAAAATAAAAAAGGTATCGGTTAGCCGTAAAAGAAGGCAAAGTTGGTCATCTTGATGAAATATATTCTGGTACACCTACCGGAGGACCGAAGAGCAGGCAGTGGGAAGTGTTACAAGTACAGATATTTATAGGAAGCTTCCCCAAAGGAATCCTCCTCGTAAAAGGATTGTTCCCGTAAAGGAAGCTGAACCTATTCCCACACCTGAACCGCTAAGAAAGCTTGTGGACGAAAGCTCTGAAGGTACTGACACAGATGAAGAGATTACCTACTCTGAATCTGCAACCGTAACACCTCCTTCAGCAGCTAAAACTCCAAGTCCGCCAGTGACAAAGAA
The DNA here is from genome assembly GCA_910596185.1 of Chrysanthemum makinoi. Classification (NCBI taxonomy): domain Eukaryota; kingdom Viridiplantae; phylum Streptophyta; class Magnoliopsida; order Asterales; family Asteraceae; genus Chrysanthemum; species Chrysanthemum makinoi. The sequence goes on from OU343221.1 coordinate 178,984,538, forward strand.
AAGAGAAGACTCCTGTACTTGTACCTTATGATGAAAGCTCGGAGAGTGATAAAGAGCCACCGGAAAATGTTTACAAAAAGACGATCAAATTCCTTAGACACCAACACAAAGCTGAAGAATTTGCTAAAGACCAAATGGGTGGTCCCGGAGGATCAAGTGGTGCTGCCCACTCTGAACCATCTCCCGATGCGGTTAATCAACCCGATAAGGGAGCTGGTGCCACCACTCTTGTGCAACAACAAAAGCTTGTGGAGGATACTATCGAATATGAGTTTGAGGTACCGGAAACTGAGAAGTCCAAAAAAGATAAAGATGTTGATTATGATACGTTTCTTCTAGATAGTCCTGCACGATCAAAGGAAGAAACCTCTGAACCTCCGAAGGATCCAGAGTCTCCTCATATCTCTTCATCATCAGATTCGTCTTCTCACTCCTCGCCACCACCATCAAAGAAGTCAACCAAATCATCCTCCAAATCCGTGAAGAAACCATCTAAATCTTGGATTTCTCAAGCTCATGAACGGATTACCAAAGCTGTCAAACAAGTCAGAAAGAAAAACGTGCTCAACAAAAAGCTGAATTTCTTTGCTGATCACATACAGCATCTGTATGACGAGCATGAAAAGATGAAAGGAGAAAGGAAGTTTGTTCAGGAATTCATGAAAAATCACCGTCAAGAGGAACTGAACGAAATGATCGAAGGCTACACGAAAAAGTACCTTCTGGAGTACGTTCCTAAAGTCACAAAGGAGTTGTTCACCAAACAACTTTATCCAAATCTTATGCAGATCGCCAAGCAAACTATTCGATCAACGCCCTTAACCGTCACAATCAATCCAACCGATCCGGTAGTTTTCTCGGATAATGAATTGGTGGCCAAGCTTGTTACACAAATGTCTGCACGATCTGGGACATTTACTTCTGATGAAGGAAAGCTGTTTCAAGCATTGCTGGACTACCAACTTCAAGAAGCATGTAGATTCGAAGCTGAAAAGTCTAAACGTCCTAGAGACGATGAAGACAAGGATAAGGATAAAGACTCTGCACCTAAACGTCAAAAGTAGTCTGGTGAATCTTCTATGATGCAACCTCCTCCACAACGGCCTCCTGTTCAACAAAAATCTCCTCCTCGTTCTTCTACTAAAAAACCTCGGGACGATTCTGAGTTACCACCCCTGACTCAGAAAACAGATGATCACTTTGAGTATACAGGTGGTGACGATGAAGAGGTCCTTGAGCCCCTACAACAACCCACCTCTCCCAAACAAGTTCAGAAACCAGAATCATCATCTAGGCCTTCGAAAAAGAAGAAGAAGAAGACGCTTCAGACTGACGTCGTATCATGGCTAGATGACGATAAAACAGAGGAATTTGAATGGTTTGCTAATCTTGTTAACAACACTCCCTACCCTGAAGAAGGTCAGAACTTGGTAGACGGTTCTACATTGGAGCATGCTAAAATTCTGCAAGAAAAGTTCCATGTGAAGAAAATGACGAAATCTGAGTTGAAACGAATAAAGAATGAAGCATTTCAACTTCTAAAAGACAGCTCTGAAAGTGCCCTCGAGGTCGAATATCACCTTGAAAACATTGCTCGAGCTATGTCTAACAACATGGATTGGCTCAACCCGGAAGCAAACATTGACTTCACACAAAGGGACAACCCTCCATACTACACCGATTGGACCAAACCTCTACCAACAATTGGCCAACCAGCTGAACCAAGGATTCCTTTCAGATATTTCTTCAACAAAGACTTGGATTTTCTTCTACACGGTGGTGATGATTCAAGAAAATACGCTACGTCGTTGACACTTCCATTCCCAGCAGCTGTCTACTCAAACTGCATAGCCATTGAGGAACATCCCAATCACTTGTTCTCCAACACAGTGGAAGCATATGACCGAAATGCATTGTATGGGATTCATCACGGCCGAAGCGACGAATCTACTACGTAAGCCGGTTCAGAAGTCTCAACATGCTGTGCATAGTTCTAAAGATATCGTTGCCATCATACACGTTGACCTTTCGTCTAAGTGGGACTACACATTCCTAAAGAAGATCGTAGTCAAACGACAAGATGAACGGGACTATGCTTTCTCTAAGGCTGACTTTGAGAATTTGTCTCTCAATGACATCGAAGACATGTACCTTGCCAAAGTACAGGGTCGCATGAGACAATTCTCAACTGCAGTACAACGCGAATTTATCAAGTCACTTCTCATCTTCATAAGACGCATTGTCATCAAGGAACGTGTAGAAGATCTCCAGCTGGCTGTTGAATCTTATCCGACGCGTGTCAACTTCACTCCTCCAAAGCTTGATCTTCCCGATATCAACCGGCTATCTCAATATACACTCATCAGCAAACCTTTCGGCGTTGTTTACCGTAGTGAACTTCAAAGAAACTGCTTAATGGCGTGTAGCGAACTCCACAAGTTCGGGATCATACTTTGAAGCTGGTTAGGGATGGATTGGCGTACAGGTTGAAGGATATACGCCAGAAAATTGGGTCTCCTAAGCGCTGGAATTCTCAAGAAAGGAGGGATGTGAGACGGATCATCACAATGATTGATGAACGGTTGTTTCGAAGGGATCAGTTCAGACGATTGGAGAGTTATGACGGTTGTTTCAACGCCCTGTGCGCACTCCTGGCAACATCACTGCACTTCCTGGTACCCCTTGAATTTTTTCCTTCATATAATTTTGGATGTGTGATTTTAATATGACAATGGCTTGTGCACACATTACAGTGTACAACCCGTACTTGTAAATAAAGGACCCTGTGGTACGCTTCAGTGCCACAATCCTTATAAAAGGAGCAAAAGCTTCTTACTTTTGAGTAAAACCTATCAAACCTTTCACTTTTCAAGGTTTTGCTCAAAAGAACAAGTACTTTCCCTTATGATTTTCAAAACCTCAACCGTTTATATCACTCGTTGAGGGGGAGTACTTGAATTAAAACTTTGTTCAAAAATTGTTCACAGTGGTCATTCTTCCCGCAACACTCGAAATGGTCATATTTATTCTCAACTTTTCAAAAATAACTTTCTATATGCCATTTTTGAGGGGGAGAAAATACGTGATAAGAAATATGTTGTGTAAATGCAAATGAATCTTTGTGCTATAGACTTAACCCATGAATTGACGAGACGGGTAATAATTTCAAGCTAGTTCGCTAGTGATGTAAACGTGTCTCGCAAAGGACTTGTCTGAGTAGAATGTACCATTCGAGAAACTCTTGGTAGACATGAACTCTGACGGGTTTGACAACCTTTCGAGGATTGTCTACACCTTCAAGGTAGTTATTAGAGCTAGTTGTCACCTAAAAGCTGACAATGCAACTCTTTAACTATGCCACGTAACCGTGTCTCGCGGGGAAATGTCTATCTTGAGTGAATCAATTCAAAATGTGCGCGCTCTTTTCTCACTGTGCATTTTAACCGTTAAAACTCTTAAGCACATGTGGAGGGGGAGTATTTATGCAAAATCTTATCTCAACAGTGGTACTAAAATGTTTTTCATTCATAAACACTGTGAGAGATTTTTCACATCATTGGTTTTTATGGCAACATAGGTTAGTCATGGAGTTATAAGGTGACTAAGGTTAGGAATAACCGTCCTATGATCCGCAAGAGCCGGATGGATCTACCCAAGGACACCACAAATAGTTAGTATTTAGAAGTCCTTAGGTATGATTATAAAAAGGAGAAAATGAGAATTGGAGAAAGAAGGAGTTGAAGAATTAAAAAGAAAAGCAAAGAAAAGGGTGAAAAGAAATAGCCCTCCAGATTATTCAACTTAGGGCAGACACCGGGTTCAATTCATATGCTACTTGTTGTGACTTAGTGACGCCGGTATTGAAGATTAAAAGTCGTCATGGACCCAGTGACGCATGCACTAAACCTTCTTATCTACTCAAGTTTCTCTTAACAGAAGCTTGTTTCATTCTCACAGGGAACCCTACGTAAACTATTGGCTTTCTCTTAGAGATCGCTGCTATTGAAGAAGGAGACCCTCTCCCTAGTCTCCGCTCAGGAAAACCAAAACGCACTATTGAGTCTAGAGCCACGAGATTCATCAAAAGATCTCTTAGGTACACTTGACATTTCATCACTTGATATTCAACAATAAGAATTTCAGTGATACATTATCGAGTCCTTCACAGATCTTAGCAATCTGTCGAGAACATTTATGAGAGGTTCACATTTGTAATCCTCAGTGATTGAATGGAAACTCCTGCCAGGGTCAACATCTAACAGCTCGACAGCAGGTCGCCGGCAACTCCCCGTGGATTGCGCTTAGTGGTCTCAAGCGGTCTAATCGTGAGGTGATGCTTCGGTGTACCTCAGTGACTCATCTGAATCGTAGGTGTACTTCGGTACATCGTGTTATCTCACTTGTGGGACTCCGATTCAGGAACGGCCTTTGTAAGAATTAGAGTTGTGTTTTCACACTATGCTGTTAACACTCTCGAAGTTCAAACTTGTAAGAGCCGGAATCCGCTTATTACTAACCGTTTAAATGTTTTCTTCTTATGGAAGCTCTAGAGCGGAATGATCGTGCAGATTCTTCTCATGCTCACGCCAACTTCATCACTAATGGAAGTTCTATTCAAAAGCAACACAACAAATGTAATGATTCTTCGTCAATACAGAGAATCTACAAAGTTAAAGACTTAAAGAACTCCATCAGGACTGAATTCCAACGTCAAAAGAGCGTGTGAGCATGTTGAAGAATGACGTGGAGATACTGGAGCAGCGAAGCGACCTGAGGCGACATGATGCAGACAACAACATACTATCACTTTCATCACAAAGAACAATGATCAAAGAACAAAGTTAAAGATGACGTCAAAGCATAACCGTTCAAAGTAAACTATCTCTCTACACTGGGGAGATTTTTCAAATCAAGGAAATTCTTCTCACAAGAAAGAAGAATGTCAGAAGACGTCAAAACTACTATTACATCAACGCCTTCACCGTTTTTCATCACCAACACTTGAGTGTTTGTTACTCATATGTAATAACACTTGAGGGGGAGATTGTTGGAATCACTCCTAAACCTTATTCAAGTGTTAGTTACTCATATGTAATAGTTAGCTTATTATGGCCTTTATGTTTGTTATTAGCCTTAAGCTTATGTAGAAGGCCCATGAGCTTAGGCCCAAGCCCATAGGTGAAAGGGAAGGAGTAGGAGTGTTGCCCTAGCTCCTTGCCTATAAATACCTTATGTAAACCTTCATTTGAAGGTTGGTTGTTCAAGTTATTTCCTTTCACATACTCCTACGCGTAACCGTATTATTCATATCGTGTGTGTGTGTGTTTGGTTTCTTGTTCAATCGCCTCTCTATCTTTCTTATAAGCTTGTGTGGTAAACCTTGTGACCTAACATGTGAGAATCCAAATACCCCTTGTGAGGTGCTAGTATATAATCTTCATTCTTGTTATGACTATTGCGGTGCTTTTACTTGTTGTGAATTATTTTGAACCATTGCTTCATGCCCCCTAACTTATAAATTGATTGGTCAAAAGCACATTTGCTTGAGGACAAGCAAATACAAAGTGTAGGGATATTTGATAAGGATTTAAAACGTACACTTTTGAGGGGTCATTTAAGCCCGTAATCGATCACTTTTATATCCGTTACTGCTTAATTTCGTTCCTTTTTACTTTGAAGAGGAAGGGCGTCACTAAGATTTTTTTATCTCAGACGGCCTAGATGCAGAATCAGGCGACGTCCCTGCTGAAGCCTGACGGCGTCACAACTACAAGGTGACGTCGTCCCAATGATAACTTGGCCAACATGAAAACCCTAATGACGGCGATCTGACGGCGTCCCACCTATAAGGCGACGCCGTCGCAAGTGTAAAATTATATCTAGAAATCGAATTTTCAGTATTTTAGGAGGTAGACTTTTGGAGTAAAAACCCTAAACGTTTGTAGTCCGACATGGACAGTATCTTAGGGTCCCAAACCCTATTTTACACACCAAGATAAGTAGTTTACTTCATTAATTTCATTATGTCTTCCTTTGAATGTGTGTATGCTTGCTTGTTTAACATGTCCGGCTAAATTTCTTGTGTGTTTACATAGACCTATGAAACCTATTTGTTAATTATTGTTAGGTTGTCTCTTATCTTTATTGTAATTGGCTTAGGAGTGCGACTAGGCTATCATTGTGTTTAGGGCATAGGCACACGGCACAAGCTATGACTTTAGGAAGCACATCGCGTTAAGAATAAGGACGTGACAATTCAACCTACAATAAAAGATAACTAGGGAGTAATAGTATCTAGGTAAACACATTTTTAATCATCATATGAGCACACATCAATAGACATAAGACTACTCGTAGAATTAGATAATTAGATAGTAGAGTAATCGGTAGAAGTACCACCCCCCAAATCCAAGCCCCGAGATTTTACCCTTAGCTTTCTAAAAAATTTAAAAATATAAAAAAGAATCTTCCTTAACCTCAACCTTAGCGTAGTACACGTCTTGGCAATTTATAAATTACTCTACAAGTATTTACGCTGAAATGATATCCTACGATAGTCATTTAGTGATTTATTAAGAAATTATAGTTTTTCGTCGTAAAACAATATAATTTGACAATTCAGGAACGTGACTAAATGGCCTCGAAAAGCTAGTCGCAAAATAGTGAATATCGAGTGTTAGGAAACAAACTCAATGGTTTTGGAAAGCTTGTAGCATTATCTCAAAGTCTTAGCTTTTAAATTTTCATCATAGAGGTCTCGATCATGGAGAAAAACATAGGTAAAGTAGGGTACTTGTACCAAAAATATTGTTTAAGGGTAGTTTTCGGCAAAGTTTGAGTGACCGTATTTTATTCGTTACAACTCCTTTTGACGAACGGTTGAACATTTTGGAAAATAGGCTAGGTGAACTTACTTTTACTAGAAGACATCGTTTTTCTCAAAAGTATTCTATGGATTTTAAAAACAACTCTCAACATGGTCACTCGCGACAATAATTTTTTGTCTAATAGGAAAAATATATGTGTTTTATACTTGTATAAAAAGTTACGATAACCTTGTTTAAAATGTGAATAACTTAGTCGTTATAAGTCCGTTTTCTACGTTTTATATGTCCTTAGCTTCGTGTTAAAGTATACTAATATATTTTTGATAAATCGACTCATTTAGATAACGCTTAAGACTTATTTTTTACCCTTAAAAATCTTGACAGCATGCTGTTTTTCCGGAAAATATAGTTTTCGTCGTTAAACTTGAAAATACCATAACTTCTTCGTTTTAAATCC
>OU343221.1:178991921-179162953 GCA_910596185.1 Chrysanthemum makinoi
AATTCCTTGACCTTCATCAGGTAGAAAAGTTTGGATATGATCTCTTGGAGTCTTTTTTTTCAGCCTTTAGGACTTTAGTAACGATATCCTGAAGGTACTTGTTAGTGTAACCTTCGATCATTTCGTTCAGTTCCTCTTAACGATGACTCTTCATGAACTTCGAACAAATTCCCTTCTTTCTCCATCTTGTCATCTCTCGTCATACATATGATGTATGTGATCAAAGAAAGAAATTTAGCTTTTGTAGAGCACGTTTTTCTTTCGACTTGTGTTTGACGTCTTGTGAATCCGTTTATGAGCTTGAGAAATCCAAGATCGAGGTGGTTTCTTCCCAGATTTGGATGATGATTTTGTTGATCTTTTTGATGGTGGTGGTGATGATTGAGATGAAGAATCTGATGAGGAGGGGACATGAGGAGATTCGGGGTCCTTTGGAGGTGCAGTAGTATCCTCCTTGGAACGAGTTGGACTGTTGAGAAGAAAGTCATCATAATCTTCTTCGTCATCATGTCCGATTAGCCTTTTGCTTCTTTCTTCCGTCTGTTCCTTAGCTTCTTCATCTTTTTCTCTCTCAGTCTTATTCTTTTCTGGTTCCTCAATGTTAAGATCCGTAGACGCTTTCACAAGCTTTTGTTGTTGCACAAGAGTGGTGGCACCGCATCCCTTATCGGTTGATTAACCGCATCAGGACTGGTGAAGGTGGATAACACCACTCGATCCGCGCGGGCCACCCATTTGATCTTTTGCAAATTCTTCCAGCTTTTGAATTTGTCTAACTAATTTAAACTTCTTCCTGTAGGATTGATCCAGTTGCTCTTCTTCTTCTTCAGGCTTTCATCATAAGACCCAAGTACAGAGTCTTTCCTTGCCATGTTCAGCTATTGGACTTGGAGGTTTAGCTGCTGGAGGAGGGGATACGGTTGCGCATTCGAGAAGGTAATCTCTTCATCGTGTCCATTACCTTCGAAGCTTTCGTCCACAAGCTTTCTTTTCGGTTCGGGTTTGGGAATTGGGATGGGAGCGCTTCTTAGATGGAACAATCCTCTTTGAGGGAGGGGTTCCTCTTGGGAAACTTCCTTTGCTCACAACTTGCCGTACTTCCTGCACTTCCTCTTTTGGTTCTCCTTACAAGTGTTCCAGAAGATTTTTCATCGAGATGACCAACTTTGCCTTCTACGCTTCCAGTATACCTTTTGTACTTTCGAGCTTTCACATCTTCGCTAGAAGGAATCGGTAGCACACACCTTGTTTCTTTGTAGACGTTTCCTTTATTCTGACAGAATAGAATGGGTTCCGTCAACAGTCGTGATTGTCCGGGTCATTGAGCCTCTTGGGAATGTCGGATGAAGTCCAAGTGCTCTCGATCAACAATTTAGTATATCGATGTAGGGAATCTTTAAGCCAAGTTTGTTGAGAAATGACATCATGTCATCCCAAATCAGAGCTTCGATAGCGATGTGTTTCTTGTTGACCAATGCCCAGCATATTTGCAGTTCCATGAGCTTAGGGTGCTCCATAGCCGCTATCACGACCAAAACCGACTGGGTGATGATCATGTAAAGAGTTCTCCAGGGTTGAGGAATACTCTTAAGCTCTACGTGAGAATGCTTGGTGATTACTCCCTGAGCCTCGTCATAACCGATATTGATTAAGAATTGGAGAGTGAGCTCTTCGGCAGGGTGGCATATAGTTTGGTTGATCGACTCAGGAATTAGGAGAACAGACCCTTAAGTCTGCGAGTGTAATGGTGACTTGTTTGTGATTCAAGTCACCGTCCAAAGCATTTTGTCCTTTGACCCTTTCCATAGTGTCCGAACTGTTGATGTAGATCAACAGAACAGTTCAGAGTGTGAAAGCATGTTCGATACGGATGAGTCCCTAGAGAAATCAATAGCAATTAAACATGAAGATTCAGAGCAGGTGAGGGTGTCAAAGTCAACACAGAGATTATTCTTTCCTATCTTCATTGGATAGCCATGAGGATAGATATCAGCAATGGAGAGAACTTCAGGTGCATCCATATTCATTTGTTCACCATGTCGTGATCCGAAATAACATTAGCCAAAAGAACCAACATATCGAAAGACATAATGTTAGTCAACCGAAGGTCTTATTGTCTAGTTATTGAATGTACTGTGTCAATGATTGTTACGAGTCCTAAGTCACTTGTATGTTCAACAGTTCAATGATGTCGGAAATGTTTTGTGAGTTAGTTAACTTTAAGTTTTAAAGTTTATTTTATCACTTATTGTTCACAACATATCAAATGATTTAAGTTTATTAGTGACATTTTAGGATTCGTGATGATATGATTAGTTTATTTACAAGTTTGAACAAGTAACAATTCATCATGAAGGTCAATCCAGGTTTAAGCGTAGTTTTGGCAAAGTTATGCGTAGACAGGAATGATATATGCTTAGGCGTGGACTTACGCGTAGAATCCTAACTTACGCGTAAGAATTGTTACGCGTAGGAAAAGGAGACTTATGCGAGAGCTTATGCGTAGGCTTATATTAACCTTACGCGTTAGGCTACTCGTAAGAGTTGACCTTATGCGTAGAGGTCATGTTTCGCATATCCTTCACGGGATACGCTGTCCCTTGTAGAACCCACGCGTAGCTTTATGCGTAGGATATTCTTACGCTTGTAACATGACTACGCGTATGGTAATCCTTATGCTTAGATGCAATTACCTTGATTTCTCGATTTTTACAAGTAACAAGCCTAAAATAAAGCATCATATCATCAATGTTAAACACATACATTCATTTTGACAGTATCAAACACATTTGGACAATATAACAGTTACGCGTAGAACTGCATACGCGTAGTCTAAACCCTAAATCTACGCCTATGAGATCTAGCCATGGAATATGCACCAAAGTTTTTCTGGTATATCTTAGATGTTGTGAGAGCATAATGACCAAGTTTTAACACTTAATTTGCAATGAATCAAAAATACCCAATCTCAAGAACCTTAAACCCTAATTTCAAATTGTTAACCAATTCGTGTGTTCGGGTGGTTATAGACCTTAGAAATCATCAATTCAATAACACAAGAGCATAACCCAACAATCTTTTTGACCAAAACACTTCACATTTAGAAATACCCAATCGACTCATAAACCCTAATATTCAAAAATCATTAATTCGTGTAACTGGGTTTGTTTTGAGCTTAGAAACTATATCATAGATGTTGTTAAAACATTTTGACACATTCCTTTTAACCATAAACACATAACACATGATCATGTGTTCTTACGCGTAACGCAGAACACAAAATCACTCACAGTAAGAAATTGAACCGTTGAATTCATTTGAAAATCAAAACCAATGTTCAAAAACATGTTAGAAACAGTAATCCACTTACAAAATGAAGATCAGAAACACGGATTTCTTGAGTGAATTTTGTGCGTAGTATGGTTTTAGGTTTTTGTAATAAATGAGAAGTGAAAGTAGGTGGGAGGGTGTTTTATTAAAAGTGAGTTTAACCTTTTGGAAGTTTTGGTCCCTCCACCTTTTTCCATTTTTTCAAAAAGCCATTTAACTCCATTTTGGTTACCAAACAAAGATTTTTAGGAAAGAAATTGACCTACACTCCCCCTCGACTTGAGAAATAATGAAAGGTTATAAATTTAGTCCGAGGAGTGTCTTTGAACCAGAAAATGTACCACCATTTGTAAAATTCAACCGATATAAGATAACATGCAAGTACCAATGTTATGAAGCAGTTTAAAAGATTATTTCTCCCCCTCAACACTTGATCGAAAAACGAATTTTGAAAATTAAAGTGTTGACGGAAGAAATGTACTTGCAATGTTGAAAGAAAAGTAGATTAGAGAATATTTTTTGTTGTTTTTATCGTGGTTTTATAATTTTGTATTTTGTTTTTGAAAATTATTTACAAAAGAGAATTTGGTGTTTGACAGGTTTTTAAGACTGTTTAGGAGATCATCCATTTCCTCTTGAGTCAAACACCTCATACCAATCCGGTGGACCAACTCATTAAACCTAGCGGAGGCAAGGCTTTGGTGAGAAGATCTGCCAATTGGTATTCTGTACCCACAAAATATAATTCAACATAGCACTCGTTCCACGTGATCCTTGATGAAATGATATCGAAGATCGATGTGCTTTGATTTCGAGTGCTGGAACTGAAGTTGCACGAGAGGCAATGGCACTCGATTGTCGCAGTACATCGGGATTCTGTCAAATATGTAACCATAGTCTTTGAGTTGTGTTCTCATCCAGATGACTTGAGCACAACATGCGGACATGGCTACATATTCTGCTTCGGTTGATGAAAGCGATGTACAATCCTGCTTCTTCGATTGCCATGACACCAGTTTATCACCAAGAAATTGTAAAGCTCCCGAAGTGCTTTTCCGTGAGTCTAAGCATCCCGCTGTTCGGTCTGAAAAGCGATTAGTTCAAAACCAGAATCCTTCGGATACCAGATCCCCCAGTTAATGGTTCCCTTTATGTATCGGAGGATTCTTTTAGCCTCAGAGAGGTGGGTTTCAGTTGGTCGCGACTGATAACGGGGCATAGATAACGGCAAAGACAATATCAGGTCTGCTAGCTGTTAGATACATGAGGGACCCAATAATACTACGGTATTTTGTAGGTCCACCAATTTCCCATGTAAATCAGCGTCTAGCTTCTTGGTATGAGCCATTGTGTGGCATAGGTGTCACAGGTTTGCATTCCAAATTTGTTAAACAATTCAAGGGCATATTTGGACTGACTCAAGAAAAATACCACGAGGTGATTGATGAACTTGCAGTCCGAGAAAGAATGTAAGTTCACCCATCATGGACATTTCAAAAATTTTCTTCATTAGTTTTGCAAAAGCGATTGAAAACTTTTTATGTGTAGACCCAAAATGATGTCATCCACGTAAATTTGAACAATTAAGATATGTGTCCCGTGATATTGTATAAAAAGAGTTGGGTCAACCGAACCTTTGGTGAAATTATTGCAATGAGGAAGATGATAGCTTATAGTACCATGCCCGAGGGGCTTGTTTGAGACCATAAAGAGCTTTGTTCAGTTTGTAAACATGGTTCGGGAACTCAGGATCAACGAATCCATCCGTTTGGTGACATAGACCGTTTCTTTAAGTTGTCCATTGAGAAACGCCGTTTTGACATCCATCCGATAGACCGTCATATTCATATGAGCCGCGAACGCTAGAAATATCCGAACACCCTCAAGACGAGCAACCGGAGCAAAAGATTCTTCAAAGTCTATTCCCTCTTCCCGACGATAACCCTTAGCCACCGTGACGTGACTTATTTCGGGGATAACATTTCCTTCAAAGATCCAATTTGTTTTTCCAAATCCATTTTAATTAACCAATGACGTAGACTCTGCTGGTCTTTCAACCACTACCCTATACTTCAAGACGCTTGAATTGGTTGAGTTCTTCTTGCATGGATTCAATCCAGCTTGTCCCAAATGGCCTTTGTCATCGCTGGGCTCTTGATGTTTTAGGTTCAGATTGGCGATCAGTGGCTGATTGCATAAATGCAATGTTCACCGTCTCGTGTTAAGACGCTGTCTCGTGAATTAATCGACCGTTGATTCTTGCCAATAATGTTTACCAGAGGATGGTCTTTCGTCCATCTATGTGTGGAGGGTTGATGTTGGTATACATTGTGCGATTCTGAGGATTCAAATGGTTTGTTGAAGATTCCGCGACATCCGGTGCAGCAGTCTCATTAGCAAACGGGTTAAAGAACGCATTTGGATCAAAATCCGCAGTGGGGTATTTCATTCGCATAATATCATCACCGGTTCATCATTGTTGAAGCGGTGTGTTCAATGCTGTGTTGGAGTCAACCGGTGTAGGTGCATCTTCAACAAGAGTTGTGTAGCAGTGTATCGTATAGGAATATGATCGTTGTGCCGAAATGATGGATACACCTGAGCACGCTTCATCAATATCGTCACAAGCGAACGCAGGAGCAAATAACCTTTCCATTTGTTGACGATTAGCTGAGAAAAGGCTTTCTTCAGCCCGATGATGGGGTTGAGGGAAGTTTAAACCCATAGGTTGTGACCGGTTCTAAGTCGTTATACCGAAGCCATTTCCGTGAGTTCATCGAAATGAGCATGAATCGCTTCCATCACCTGCTTTGTAATGACGACGATTCCAGATTCGAAACCTTTGGAATTATCACATCCGATAAAGACTCCAATGTCAGCTTTGGCTTTGAGCTTTCCAAAGTCATCACGATCATTATTCGGATAGCAAAGAGATCCAAATACATGAAAGTGTTTTAGATTCGGTTTTCCGTTATGGACGAGCTCGAAAGGTGTTTTGTTGTGGCGCTTTGTAATCATAGAACGGTTTTGAGTATAGCATGCAGAGATACAGCTTTCTTCCTCGCCCATAAGTAATCTGAAAGTTTAGCATTGATTAACATTGTTCTTGCAGCTTCCACTAACGCTCGTTTGGCCTTTCAACAACTCCGCTTTTGTTCTCGTGTACTGCAATAATAGATGTTTGATGCTGAATTCCCACTTTCTCATAGAATTCACGAAGGGTTTTGTTAACAAATCTGGCTTCTTTGTTTCATATTCCTCGATGATTCCGACGGTACAGTTGCGGAGCTGAACCTGTAATTTTGTGAGAAAGGTGATGATCATTTGTGGAGCTTGGTCTTTGCTACGAAGAAAGTAGACCCAAGTCCATCGCGAGTAGTCATCAACAATTACTAAGATGTAGCGTTGCCATTGATCGTTGCACACGATAATGACGGGCCACACAAATCCATGTGAAGAAATGAAGCACATGTCGAGAGTGTGTTCCACCTTTGAAAGAAAATGAGCACGAGTGCTTTTCCCTTGTTCACAAGTTGAGCAAAGGTGATCTTTTGAATACCGAATCGGGGAGTCCTTCAACTAGTTTGTGTCGAGCAAGGTTGGTGATGGTTTGAAAGTTTAGATGTGAGAGACGACGGTGCCATAGCCAGATTTTGTTGATGTTGCCTTAGAAAGTAAGCAAATGGGAGAGGAAGCAACCATGTCTTGCATAGAGATAGTGTAGAGACTAGAATTACGCGAGCCGGACATAAGGTCATTTCCTTGTAGATCACTTAATGAAACAAGTTTTCTCCCTGAAAGCAACCTCCAAATCTCCATCACAAAATTGACCTACCGAAAACAGATTGTGACCGAGGCCTTCCACATAGTAAACCCCGCTAATTTCGATGTTCCCATTGACATAGTCTCCGTAGCCAGGATGATAGCTGTGCGATCATTCCCTAACCCTGACAAAGGCCAATGAACTTTGCAACAAAGTTTGATAACAGTTTAAGATTGCCTGTCATGTGTCGGAACATCCGCTATCAACAATCCAGAGAATGATCTGTATCACCCGCAGCATACACCAGACGATCACACGATGGAATAGAAGTAGATTTGGAACCCTCAATGTTAGAGGGTTCCATAGCGCTTATAGTGATATGCACACATCAATAGCTTTAGGTATCCACTTAAATCCTAGTGTGTTATATAACCATTTCCGCCATCTATAACTACTCTTTGCTTTAGTCTTAGTGAATTCACTAGGTGGTACTACATTCCTAGGAGGTGAAACTCGAGCTACAGGACGCGAATGCGCTTCTTAGAATCTAAAGAGAGCGGTCTACCAAGCACGGACTTAGAAAGATTAGTGGGCCTAGAGGTATTCCCGTTCTTAGGATTCCTTAAACGAGAGATGATAGCTTTAGCAACACATTTATCATGGCAATCGGAATTCATACTTTTACCACAAATATCACAAGGTGCATCGATGAATATCAAAAGTATTTAACGGTTTAGCATTCGTTACATCACTATTTCTATTACATTTGCCAGACGCAATATCTATAGTGGAGGCAACGTGAGTCTTATTGATAGTCCTAGGGTGTTCTTCTACTTTAGCATTCTTGATTGATCTTTTCTTAGGTCGCAACTTCCTATTCTTCGATTGAGTGCTCTTAGGCTGTGAAGTGCGGACGTTTGAAAAAGGCTCAACTATTCTTGTTTCAGTAGAAGGAAGCACGCTAGCTACTTGTGATTTGGCAGTAGAGATTCTAGGTGCATGAGTACTAAGTGTTACGGGGCTAATCTCTTAATGATTGTTGGCGAAGTTGTTCATACTTTCCTAACATTCCTCTTAACTTGATGATAGTGTGAATCGATCTTGATTTTCGTGACCGAACATTTCCAAAGAAAATGCATAACTTCATTAGAGTGTGCAAGATAATGATCAAGTTCATTTGATGCTTCATCACGAGTCTTTTGAGTAAATCAAATATGACACCATATTCCTTTTAACTTTTACAAGTTCTTGTTCATATTTTGAGATTTGACACTTAAAAGACACGCTTTGATCATCCAGCTTGCTCAATTTTAGAGTCGAAGGTTTTGCACGCGAATCGGTTGATTTTGTGTTGAAAAGCAAGTTGTTGATCGTTAATATATTTTTGACACCAATTAAGACGACGTATTGCATTTGAAAGTTCGCACAATCGCTTGTTTTCAACTAAGGACTCGACCGCACATTATCAGTGTTCTCAACATTTACCACGTATAAATAACAGACGCAGAGATATTATCAATGCATATGACAAAGAATTCAACAACACAACATTTTGAACATCAAAGCACGATGACATCTTCCAAGAGTCGATCAACATCTTTTCGCAACATTTTCTTTTTACGCTTAGTGTTTGAAATAGATGTTTCGCTTTCGAAAACGCTTTTCATGACCCCAAGTTCCTTATGAAAATCCTTTTCCTGTGCAATTGCACAACTTTTCAAGTTTTTAACATTAGGTAAAAGATTTTTCTCAAAAATGTCTCTTTGTTCTCGCTACGAGGCGATTGAAAATGTTCAACTCTGATTTCAGATCGATATTCTATCTCATGTTGTAAAATTTTGAGGTCAGCCATGAAAATGTCAAAATATCGAAGAATTTTTCGATTTTCAGTTTGTGAGTTTACTTCACTAATGGAAGGTAAAGGACCATAAGTTTGTGCAAAGTCCTGCTTTGGGATTAACAATAGAAGACTCAGGTGTGCTGATGATAACTCTTGGTGTGTTAGAAGAATCCGCCGGTGTGACGAAGTGACCGGTTTTGAATAATTAAAAGGTTTGTTGTAAACAACAGTTTTTAATTTTGATCGACTCTCGCCTTCTGCATCTAATTCCTCTTGACGATGATATTCAACAACATTCATAACTGAATTATCAATTTTATATTCTGACCGGAAACTTCGTGGATTTGGTTTGAATAATTTGGTTGAAAGCTTAGGTTTGTAATCAGCAAGATTCGGTCCATATCCATTCGAATTTGGTTTTAAAGTAAACTTTTCAATGGTCATGTGACCGACTCATTTGCCATGTTTGTAAACATCAGTTTTAAACTCTTTAAGTTTGTTTTGCAAGCCGATGATTTCTTCAAGATGATCATCTATTCGCTTCGTTGAATGCTTTTTGTATGCAGAGAACTGTTTTTGACAAGTTCACAACTCAGCCTTAGCTTTTTGATTTTCCAAGGTGAGAGCGTTAATTTGCTTTTTTCATGTTTCAGCTTGTTCTATTTCAGACAACAAAGCATTCTTCGAAGCTGCTAGATCACGATCTGCTCTTTCTAAATATTTTTCATTTTGATAAGATTTGGCAAGTACGCTTCAAAACCGCTTTCACGATTTTCTTGAGTTTTGAAAAAGTTGAGTTGCTTTTGTAAACATTCAAAATCCTTTGTTAACAGTGCATTTTTACTTTTCAAGTCCTGTTTAATTGCACGACATTCTTCCACTATGGTTTGTTGGTCTTGTATTAAACGAGCAAAATCTGGATGAGGCAAAAGTTCGGCATGTTCATTGTGAGTCACAACATGATCATTATTGAGATCCTCAAGTATAACCATGGAGTCAATTTGATTATCAAGGGAAACCGTTTGGTCATCTTGATCGCCAAATATAACGACGGAGTCTAGTTGAAAATCATCGGAATGAGATGTGGATGACTCATTTTGAACATTCTCGAGCCTTGCGGATTCAGATGTTGGCGAGATATGAGATCGAGATAAATATGGTTTGTTCGGTACGAGACAAGCCATCGCGTCATACACTGGCCTGGTGTCACCATGTGTAACGCCGCATATTAGCCATCAACATAACAGCTGCATTGGCCTCGCAAGTCCTCCATATCAACATCCGAGTCAGATTTGCCATAAAGCTCTGTTCTTTGTCTGTGAGAGTTCCGCCAGCTTCATCCTTAAGAGCCAAAAGAAGAGCCTCTTTGAAATAAGAACTGCCCTTAGTCCTTGGCTTTGGGCATGCATTAGCCAGTGTCCCTTTCATTGCGCTTGTAGCATCAAGACCATTCAACCCATTTGAGCATTTCCCTGCTCCACCACTTGAGCTCTGTTATTCCTACCCACGATTAAACCCTTGACCACCGCCCATCTCGACGCACCATAATCACGATTCTGAACTTCAACACGTCCATTGTTCACAACAACTTGAGTCCGTGTGTTAGATGAGGAACGAATACGATTGTTGGATTTGTTGGTATAACGGCTAAAGGCATTAGCAATCATAGTAAATCCTTGTTGCAATGCTTCGAACGGATCGGATTCCTCGCCTCTTCAACGACATATGCTTGAGCAATGTTGTTGTATGGAACCAATTGATTTTGTTGAGGTTGTTGTTGTGAAGGTGTGTTTGAAGCATTTGGTTGAGTTCCTGGTTGAGGAGAATAACGTTTTGAGCATATAAGTTGTTGTTGATTTTCCGGATGTGTTGGTGAAGCAATTTGAGCACGGAGAATCCTTTCCCGATCAACTTCCTTTTCATGAGGTTTCAAGTAATCATACAACAATCCGTAGGTAGAATGATGCATGTTCTTCGCTTGACGGAGAAAAATGACATACTTCTCCCATTCAGACCAAGACTACTCAGGAACTTAGTATTCACTGCAATGCTTGGCATGATGATGTTGTGTTTATCCAAATCATTGATGATGTCTAAAATCTATGATGATAGGACTCTAGTGTCTCTCCATGTTCAATCATGAAGTGTTCATAAGCCAAGTAAATTTTGGATTCCAAATCCTCCCGATTGAGTACAGATCCTTCCATAAGAAGACGAATATGATCCCACATTTTGTGTGCAGTCTTTTGAGCATCAACACTACGAAGAATTGGGTTTGGTAATCCTAAGAGGATGTATTCCATTGCAAGTTCATCAACTTCATAATGTAGAAGTTCCTTGGGATTTAAATCGCAACAAGTAGCAATGTTGGTTTGTTCATCTCTTGGTGGAATGGCATTTGGATCTCCGGTACAATGATAGTAGGCATCTCAAATGGACCTTCTAAGATAACCTTCTTTAAGAACTTTCCATGTGGCTTCTTCAGATCACAAAACCTAAAGAACCTTATCACCCATTGATCGTAGTTTCTCGGAGTGAGCATGGAGGTCTATCAAGTGATCCAGCCTCATGAATTGATTGTTGGCCGCTTAAAGCTTCACACATCTTTGCAAACCAAGTGGGTTCCTTCATAGTGTTCCTTGATGGATGTTGATTGAATTCATTTGTGTACGGTTGAACTTGAGGACTTGGTGGTGGTTGAACCATTTGAGGTTGTGGATTTGCAACAAGTTGTGGAGTATGTTGTTGATTAAATTGTTGTTGATAAATTGCTTGTTGTTGATTCCATTGTCGATGTTGTGGACTTAGTTGTTGTTGTCGTTGAGGATAAGTGTAAGGGAAATAGTTAGAGTATGGTGGTTGTGACATGTTGAAAAACTTGTGTGGTAAAATGGATCTTTGTAGTCGAATGAACCTTTGTTGATGAAGTGTCCTTAGGCGTAGAAAGAACAAGAACCAAGTAGCACTTATGCGTAAAAACACCCAAAAGTTACGCGTAACAATGAGGAGTTACGCGTAGGTTTTAGTTTCTTACGCTAAGTAGGATAAAGCACTAAAGTTATGCGTAGACAAAAGTTAGGCGTAGAAAGTTAGGCGAGATTACCTTATGCGTAGACCTAAGTTTACGCGCAGAAAGTGAATCTTATATGTAGGATTTCTACGCGTAGTTTATGCTTATGCGTAATTTTAGGGTTTTGCTCAAATGATCTTTTACACTTCACAAAGGCAAAAGATATATAGTAAAGTCGACGATTTTCGTGACTTATCCAAGTAAGAAAACACGGAATAAACCAGAAAATGAAGATCAAACCAAGGAAAAATCTTACGCGTAATTTTAGGGTTTTGATACGTGTAGGATTACTCGTAACTTTGATTTTGCCCAAATGTGTTTCTAAACCAGATTTTTGTTATGGAATAGCTTCAATAGTACCAAAAGAACACAAAAGTGTGAATTTTGATGTACCAAAACAAGCTAAACGGGATACGCCAGAACGACACCCACCTAACAAAAACAAGCTTAAAAACGTAAATCCACGCGTAAAGTTTGAAACTTTTGCCAAAAACAAGTATTTTAACACCTCAAAACATTGAAAGTACAAGAATCTTGGATTAAAAGTGTAAAACGAGTTTTAAGATAACCAAAGATTGCGTTATCTTTACGCGTAGACACAAAACCAAAACTTCAAAAACAAACGAGTACACCCAACTATTTGGCTCTGATACCACTGTTAGGTCACTAGTTTTACAAACACAAGTTATATAGAAAGGAGATGAGGCGATTGAACAAGTAAAACCACACATACACACGATAATATGATACGGTTTACGCGTAGGAGTATGAAAGGAAATAACTTGAACAACCAACCTTCAAATGAAGGTTATTACATGGTTTATATAGGCAAGGAGCTAGGCAACACTCTCTCCTTCCCTATTTCCTTATTGGGCTTGGGCCTAAGCTTATGGGCCTTCTACATAAGCTTGACCTTAAACAAACATAAAGGCCATAATAAAGCTACCTATTACATATGAAATATAAATACTTGAAATACTGTTTAGGAGTGATTCCAACACAAAGCAATAAAAGTAACAAACTTGTTAAACTTTATTTCTTGAATTATTCGGATAGCATCACACACAAGATATCAATGATGATTGATGGTTCCACGAAAAATCTTGAAAAGATAAAACGTGAACCGGATCTGAGATGTTTGTTAATTATTTGTTAGAGTTAAGTTAAGATGTGGATTGTGAGTTGGGGAGAGATGGTGAGGGTCCTTTGGAGAGTCTAGATTAGGTTTCGTTTTTTGTTTATGAAGGATTAAGGGTCGAATCTGATTTGGGTCATGAATAAGACTGATGATGTGAAACAAAAACTGAAGTCGAGATGTATTTTTTTATTTGGTATTGAGTTAGTGGTCGTCGGGTCGGGTATATGGTATTGATGGTCGTGGGTCAATTTTTTGCGCGCATAACACCTTTCTTCCTTTTAGATTACGCGTAAGGGAACTGTTGTCATTCTTACGCGTAACTTTTTATCTTTGAAACCTTATGCGTAACATGTGTTACGCGTAACTTTCTTATGCGTAAAAGACATACACGTAAGACTTCTTATGAGTAAACCATTCTTATGCGCAAAGCAGTGTCTTGGTTACGCGTAAGCATAGGTTTATGCGTAAAAACCTTACGCGTAGAAATTCCTACGCATAACTTCACAGTTATGCGTAATATCTCTGAAGATGGGTTAAGCGTAACAGCTTATGCGTAACCTTGTTTTTACGCGTATTCCATACGCATAAAAATCCTTATGCGTAGAAAACTAGGGTTTTGACCATTTGACTTTTTCCGATGAGTTTTCCGACCATCTTCAAACTTACCCAGAAAAATATCATAGCAGATGCATCCTTTTGACCCATTTAGACCTCGAAACATGACCAGATTCATTAAACCAAGAAAAAATGTTATGAAGACCTTTTGACCCATTTTTCCGAGGAGTTTTCCGACAACTTTTTCCGACCAGATTCATCTTTACCCGAAGTATAGCATAAACTGCTCTATTTGGCCAGTTGACCACACTACGACCAGGAAAGACCACAAGTTTTTTATTTTTCACAGATCTGGTACAAAATAAGTCATAAAAGGTACTGTTTGGACATAAAAAATGACACAAAACAGATAGAAAACATTGATAGACCAGATGACTTTTTGTTTTTGACCAATAAAGGATACACATATTTAAAAACTGTTTTCCACGATAATAATCGGAAAAAAATTCCGACCCACAAAAATAAGCACCAAAAACAGTTTAAAACATTTTACCCACAAAAATAAACGAAAAACAAATTTTTCCGGCCACTGAAAAGTACAAAAACAGCCTAAAACAATTCGAAAACCACAACAAATCAAAACAACACAAGAACCTTGGCTCTGGTACCATTTGTAGGATCTTACATGTATTGTGTTATGATGATTCGGGTGGCCTTGGATGGTGATGATACAAGAAAGCCATGGTTTTAGAGAGATGAAGAGAGGAGAGGGTGTTTCTAGAGAGATAAACAAAAAAGAGAATATTAGATTATGAATGAAGCACCACCCCTTCCAAGGATGGAAGGGGTATTTATAGTTACAGCAAATACGTCCTCCTGACGGACTGTGGATCAGGCATACAGTGGGTAAAGACCCGTCCTTCCTCCACGGAGTTACTCTAAACTAATCTACACTAATAAACACGTAAATAACGATATTTCTACAAGCTAACTTATGCTAGATAATAGTTGGGGTGACCGACTCTTCATTATGAATTTTATGAATCCTAACATTTCACACTTAAACTTTCAAACCATAACCAGTCTTGCACGTTACAAACTTGTTGAAGGTCTCCCAATATTTTGGTATTCTAAAGATAACCTATGCTCAGCTTGTGAATAAGGGAAAAGCACTCGTGCTCACTTTCCTTCAAAGGTGGAACACAACTCTCAGCATGTGCTTCATCTTCTTCACATGGATTTGTGTGGTCCGATGCGTGTGCAGATGATTAAGGGCAAACGCTACATCTTGGTAATTGTGGATGACTACTCATGATGGACTTGGGTTTATTTTCTTCGAAGTAAAGATCAAGCTCCACAAATGATCATCACCTTTCTCATGAAAATTCAAGTTCAGCTTCGAACACAGTCGATAAATCGAACACAAAGGAACTGAATTTGTGAATCAAACTCTTCGCGCATATTATGAGAAAGTGGGAATTGAGCATCAAACATCAATTGCACGAACACTAGAAAAAAACGGAGTTGTTGAAAGACAAAACCGCACGTTAGTGGAAGCTACAAGAACGATGTTGATAAATGCAAAACTTCCATATTACTTGTGGGCTGAAGCCGTGTCAACTGCATTCTATACTCGTAACCGTTCAATGATTACCAAACGCCACAACAAAACACCTTATGAGCTTATCCACAACCGCAAGCCAAACTTAAAACACTTTCATGTATTTGGATCCCTTTGTTACCCAAATAATGATCGTGATGACTTTGGTAAGCTCAAGGCTAAAGCTGACATTGTAGTCCTTGTTGGATACTGTGAAAACTCTAAGGGTTACCGGATCTGGAATCACCGTACACGGGAGATTATGGAAATGATTCATGAAAATTTCGATGAGCTTACAGAAATGGCTTATGAGCAAAACAGCTTGGAACCCGGACATAACCGTCTAAACATCCCCCAAACCCCATCATCAGCAGAACCAAGCTTACAGCTTACTCGACGTCAAATGGAACAGCTATTTGCTCCTCTGTTTAGTGATGATATTGATCAATGTGCTCCAGATGTATCAAATGTTTCCGCTGCTCAACCTGATAATAATCCAATACCTGATACACCTGAAACAACAACAACTGTTGAAAAAGCACCTCCAATTGATTCTATAACAACAACCGGACAAACCGCATCCAATGACGTAGAACCAGCTGATGATCTTCTGAACCATGAAGTACCCCCACCTGTAGATTATGATCCAAATGCGTTCTTCAACCCTTTTACAAATGAAATTGCCACTTCTGATGTTGCAGAATCATCTACAAGCCATTTGAATCCTCCTAATCTGCACAATGTATATCCACATCAACTCTCCATACATCGTTGGACTAGAGACCATCCTCTTGTGAACATTATTGGAAACCCGAATCAAACATGAACTAGACAACGCTTCAACCGACGTGAACATTGCATTTACGCACTCACCGCCTCGCCAAGTGAACCCAAAATATTAAAGAAGCCATGACATATGACAACTGGATTGAATCCGTGCAAGAAGAACTTAACCAGTTTAAACATCTTCAAGTATGGGAATTGGTTGCAAAACCAACAAGGGTCTATGTTATTGGTCTGAAATGGATTTGGAAAAACAAATTGGATGCTGAAGGTACGGTTATCAGAAATAAGTCACGTCTGGTGGCTAAGGGTTATAGACAAGAAGAAGGGATTGAATACGAGGAATCTAATGCAGGTTTTACTGACCATGTTTTAATATTTATAAAGTCTCGTTATACCTATGGTCTACCCTAGTGCACTAACGGGTAGTGTACCCGGTCGCGTGTAGTTTAGTAATCGGTAAAGCCGAGGTCGTCCCAAGAGCTATGTGTGTTGGATTATTACTAAGTATAGGTGTCACAGATTAATAATAGTTTGGATAGGGAATTAATTAGTTAAACTACTAAAACAGAATAAAGCAAATAAAGGCATATAAAAGGTAAAGGGTAAATCAATAGAGGAGAGTGGTGCTAACCTAGTTAATCCTCCTAGCTAGTTATGTCTACGTCTACTTACTTTCAATTACTTCATGTGGGGTCAAAGTCGAGAGGACAAAGATTAGGTCAATTGGCCTAACCTATCGCAAAGATGCCACCACAGGGGAAGTCAGGTGTCCCCTTATAAGTCCTGTTGTTCCTGGTCCCCTAAGCCAAGTCATTAAGTACCGCTACATGCTAGATTTATAATAGTGAGTGCCCGGGCGTTAGCAACTTAAACACTCACCCCCTAATTCTTAAGTTCATCCAAACGGTAGGTGATCAGTTGGTCAAATCGCACAAGTAGAAAGGGTCGTTAGTTGGTCATATCTTACCCTTCCCATCTCAGTCCACTCACTTAGGGTCAGTTGGTCATATCTCCTAGGAAATTGGCCTCTACCGCCATTCAAAACTACCAAACCAAGGGTGGCTACCAATAAACTATGCATGCATACACTTAGAAATAATTGTACGGAAGTAAAGTAAACGCAAACAAAACAATTAAGGAATCATAACTAGGCCAGCACCAAGAGGTGCTTAGCTCATATTAATCATATAAACCAATTCAATATTCAAAGGTACGAAATACATGAATTGAAAGTAAAAAAATATAAAATACTAATGCTTATCATAGGGGAGTGATTTCTCCCTTGGAGACAGCTCCGTATGCTCCTCTAGACCTGCCTTGAGGTTTTTTCCACGTTCTCAGGTTGTTTTTTGTGGAATGGGATGATTAGAAATGCTGGAATTCATAGGGTATTTATAGGCCAGATCTGGGTTACAGCGTAACTATAACAAGAGTTACGTCGTAACCTTCAATTCCTTCGTAATTTGCCCTAGATCTGCCAGTTACGGCGTAACATTATAAGTGGTTACGCCGTAGTCTTTAGTAAACTTGGTTACGCCGTAGTTGATGAAATAGTTACAGCGTAAATATCAGCGGCGTGGAACCTCATTTGACCTAATATAGTTACGTCGTAGCCTTTGGGAAGAGTTACGCCGTAACCTTCTGATAAGTTGATTTTCTTAGTCACGCAATAGTTACGGCATAATGTGAGAGATGAGTTACAACATAACTTCTTCAAAATCATCATACTATGATAATTCTTTAGATAATTCTCCAATTCCGCGTCTATTTTGCTCCAATGCTCGTAATTTACCTGAAAATGGGAAACAAGCGTAAATCCATATAAATGATATAAATTACAAGCATTATCGGGGGAAATTGACACTTAATATTTATGACTATTTGATGTTATCAGAATCATTCGCACCGGTAGCTAGACTTGAGGCTGTTCTAATTTTTATGGCGTTCACGGCTCACATGAACATCACGGTCTTTCAGATGGACGTCAAAACTGCTTTTCTAAATGGTAATCTGAAAGAAACAGTCCATGTTAGTCACTAGAAGGATTTATTGATCCAAAGTTCCCTGATCACGTCTACAAACTGAATAAGGCTCTCTACGGTCTCAAACAAGCCCCTCGGGCGTGGTATGATAAGTTGTCATCCTTTCTTATCTCTCATAATTTCGTCAAAGGATCGGTTGACCCAACACTATTCATACAATATCATGGGGAACACATTTTAATCGTTCAAATTTATGTGGATGACAACATTTTTGGGTCAACACATCTAAAGTATTCAAACGTTTTTCAAAACTTATGAAAAAACATTTTGAAATGTCCATGATGGGTGAACTTACGTTCTTTCTAGGACTACAAGTTCATCAATCACCCCGTTGTATTTTCCTGAGTTAGTCCAAATATGCTCTTGAAATTTTAAACAAACATCGAATGGAAAACTCTGATACCTATGCCACAGC
Source organism: Chrysanthemum makinoi (assembly GCA_910596185.1). Lineage (NCBI taxonomy): Eukaryota > Viridiplantae > Streptophyta > Magnoliopsida > Asterales > Asteraceae > Chrysanthemum > Chrysanthemum makinoi. The sequence goes on from OU343221.1 coordinate 179,010,461, forward strand.
TATGGCACATACCAAGAAACTGGATGCTGATTTGCATGGGAAATTGGTTGACCTTACCAAATACCGAAGTATTATTGGGTCTCTCATGTATCTAACAGCCAGTAGCCCTGATATTGTATTTGCTGTATATCTTTGCTCCCATTATCAGTCGAGACCAACTGAAACTCACCTCTCTGAGGCTAAAAGAATCCTCTGATACATGATGGGAACCATTAATTTGGGGATCTGGTATCTAAAGGATTCTGGTTCTGAACTAATAGCTTTTCAGACGTTGATCATGCAGGTTGCTTAGATTCTCGGAAAAGTACTTCAGGTGCTCTACAATTTCTTGGTGATAAACTGGTGTCATGGCAATCGAAGAAGCGGGATTGTACATCACTGTCCTCAACCAAAGCAGAATATGTAGCCATGTCGGCGTATTGTTCTTAAGTCATTTGGATGAGAACACAACTCAAAGACTATGGTTACGTATTCGACAGAATACCAATGTATTGCGATAATCGAAGTACTATTGCGATCTCGTGCAACTCAGTCCAACATTCGAAGTCCAAGCACATCAATCTTCGATACAATTTCATAAATGAGCATGTGGAAAAGGGTACTGTTGAATTATATTTTGTGGGTACTGAATATCAACTGGCAGATCTTCTCACCAAAGCCTTAGCTCCTGCTAGGTATACTGAGTTGGTCCACCGGATTGGTATGAGGTGTTTGACTCCAGAGGAACTGGACGAACTTTTGTCACATTCTTAAAACCAGTCAAACACCAAAACCTCTTTTGTAAATATTTTATCAAAAACAAAATACATAAATATAAAATTTATAAAATCCAAAAATATTCTTCTATCTAAATTTCTTTCAACATGGCAAGTACAAATCTTCCGTCAACACTTTACTCTTTCAAACATTTCAATATTTTTACGGTAAAGTGTTGTGGGGGAGAATGTAAATATTTTTTTGTTTTATAAAACCTTGTACTTGCATTTTACCTAGTATTGGTTGTATCTTTCATAATAGTGGATAGATTTCTTGTTTCAAAATACTCCTCGGACTCAAATTTGTAAAATTTCTCTATTTCTAAAGTCGAGGGGGAGTGTCGTCAAGTTTCTTTCCAAACTTACACTTTACGCTTAACCAAAATGGAAGTTATGGGCTATGGACGAAAATGGTTGAGGTGGAAGGGCCAGAATTGTCAAAAGTGTAATATTAATTTTTACAAAAGCTTCCAGCAAATTTAACTCAACATTTATTTCACACATTTATTACTTCAACCATTTCATCCACGCTCCAAACATCAAATCCGTGTTATAAACATCAAATTTGTAAGTGTTTTAAGCTTCTATAAGCAATTTCAAACATTGGTCTTAAATCGTTTGCAAATCCAACGGGTAGATTTTCATATATGAATGATTTTTGTCTTACGCGTATGCGTATAAACTAAGAATCATTCTTGGTTGATTATGATGAAATAGATTGTGTTTTCAAAGTTTATATCAAGTCTTTAAACAATTTTCATCAAGCAATCTTACCCAGAAACAGTTTTAATCACTTATTCAAATTTAGGGTTAATGCGTGGGATTTGGGTGTTTTCTTTTGGGAGTGTTTCTGTCTGATTAGTAGCATATATGTTGATTGTTACATGTTTAATCAACCAAAACCAATCTTGAATCATACCCAGAAACTCTAATTTTGCTAAATTAAAATTTAGGGTTTGACTATTCGTTGAATTGGGTACTTTTGATTCTTGAGGTGTTTGATGTTAAAACCAATGTTTTAAAAACCGGGTTTTTAATCGACCCGGTCGAGTCACCGGGAACCGGTTCGACCGCCGGGTCAACCCGGTTTTCCATTTTTTATTATTTTATTTTTTCTGACCGGGTCAACTGGTTCAACCGCCGGGTCTAACCGGGTCAACCGGTTCGACCGCCGGGTCTAACCGGGTCAACCCGGTTTTCATAAAAAATTGAAAAACCAAACCCGCCGGGTTTCATGACCCGGGTTGACCCGGGTCACTCAAAACCCGGCGGGTCTAACCGGTTGACCCGATTTTAGAAACCCGGGTTTTTTTTACCCGTTTTAGTGGCCGGGTACCGGTCCGACCGGTTGAACCGGCCGGGTCGACCTGGGTTTGAAAACATTGGTTAAAACTAGTTGAAAGCAACTCATTTGGCTTCTAAGACATACCAGAAAGCATTTGGTACAATTCCCATGGCTAGATTTCTTATTCGAAAAATTTGAGACTTTAGGGTTTTTGTTTACGCATAAACTTAGTCTACGTGTATCTGAATATGACTTGTGTTGCCATGTGTGATTGAAAGAGGCTGAATATTGTGTTAATTTGAATGTTATGAGTGATTTATTTCAGGCTTCTACGCGTTCCAATTCAGAAACAAGGGTATGATGGACTTACGCTTAAGGATCACCTTATGCGTAGCCATTACGCATAAGTGAAATCTTACGCGTAACCTTTACGCATAAGGTTCTACAAAGGGACTATGCGTATCCTGTGATGGATATGCGTAAAGTTGGAGTCTTACGCATAAGGTTCACTCTTTCGAGTAAACCTTACGCATAAGCTCCCAACATACGCTTACGTGTAAGCCTTATGCCAAGAGCCTTTTCCTACGCGTAAGATTTCTTATGCGTAAGGGGGACTCCTTCGCATAAGTTTAGGTCTACGCGTATGGTTACACTTTGTTTACGCATAAGCTTGCATTCATACGCTTAAGCCTAAATTTTAACTTTACCAATGAAATGTTACGCATACTAACTTGTAAATAAGTTACTCATAACATCACAAGACCAAAATGTCACTAATATGCTATAATTGTTAAATTGTTGTGTGAATGAGTGAAAATGTGGACTTTAAAATTCAAAATTAATATACTCACGAAACTTATCACGACTACTTTGGACTGTTGACAACAAGTGACATGGGACTCGTAACATTCATTAACATAACATATTCAATAATTGGACAATAAAATCAACGTTTGACTAACGTAATGTCTTTCAATATGTTGGTTCTTTTGGCTCAATATCTTTCAGATCACGACATGGACAACACTATGGAAAATGTTAACGCACCAAATGAGCTCACAATAGAAGACATATTCCTGACTGGTTATAGTATGAAGCTTGGAAAGAACAACCTCAGGGTTGATTTTGATAACTTCACCTGCTCTGAATCCTCTTGCCGAATTGCAGTGGATATTCTGAAGACTCATCCTTACAATAACATGCTAACCAATACAGCAACAGTACCAGAGATTTATATATATCAATTCTAGCACACAATGAAGAAAATTGATGGTCAAGATGCAGTTACAATGACACTCAACGATAAACAAGTCACCGTCACTGTTGCTGATGTACGAGCAATTCTTCTGCTCCCTGCTATCCAGCCTGCTTAGTATGTGCCAACTCCAACTGAAGAGGATACTCTACAATTCATGGTCGATATGGCTATGATGAAGCTGCGGGAATCATTACCAAACACTCTTCAGTCGATTTAAAGAACATCCCTCAGCCATGGAGAACTTTATACATCATGATCGCAAAGTCTGTTTCCGGTAGAGACAGTGGTTATGAGCATCCTAAGCTAATGGAACTACAAATCTTCAGGAGCATGGTCAACAAAATGCACATTGACTACGCAATGATATGGGAAGACATGATGTCATACCTCAAGAAGCCTGGCACAAAGGTCCCTTTCATCAGATACACAAAATTGTTGATCAAGAGGATACTCGGGAATAATCAAGACATTCCCTTGAGACTTGATGACCCCAACCATTATTCTGCATTGTTTTTAGCCTACATTAAATGTTTTCAGATTCAAAGACCCATCAACAAAGAAACAAGATGTACTATTTACTGACTGCCTACTCATTGATGAGATTAAAATCCTTCAATCGTATTCATGATATCAAGAAGCAGTAACCTTAGGCAAAGTCGGCTTCATGGATGAAAAGTCTTTCGCCATACCAGTAAAGAAGACCAGGAGAGGTAGTACTGGAAGTATAGCAAGCACCGGGAGTGCCCGTAAGTATCCTAAAAGAAATCCTTCACGAAAAAGAAAGGTTTCATCTAAGGGTGTCATTCATACTCCTAAACCAGCACTTAAATTAGACGATCAAGACTCCGAGGATACTGAGAGTGATGAAGAGGTTCACTATTCAGAGTCTGTTACGGATGATACAACAACAGTTGAAAAACCAGTTAGTCCCAAAATAGACAAGGGTAAAACACCAATTGTAGAGCAGGAACAAGAAGAGAGTTCAGATGAAGAACCAAAGGATGAAGAAAAAGACTACCACAAGACACTGAAGCATCTAAGGATTCAGCATGCTGCTTCGGAATTTAATCGCGAACAAACAAGAGGCCCTGGAGGTTCCAATGTTGGTGCACTTACCATACCAATTCGTGATGCGGTTAATTAACCCGATAAGCGAACTGGTGCCACCGCTAAGGAATCTACAGAACAGCAGTAGCAAACCTATGAAGTTACATTCACCTTTGAGGAAGAAGAGGAACAAGAACAGGAGGAGATGATCACGGACAATGAAATTGAGGAAGCTGCTAAAGAAAAAGCTGAAGAGGAGGCTCGAGCTAAAGAAGAAGAGGCCAGTGTAAAGGCTGAAAAAGAGGCTAAAGCTCACAAAGAAGCTGATGATTATACTCTAGATAATCTTTAACACAACCCTCAAAGGACTTCTGAGCCGCCAAAAGACCCAGAGCCATCTCATGACTCATCATCTTCTGATTCGTCATCTCACTCATCACCACCACCATCCAAAGATGCTACCACTAGATCCACATCCAAATCAGTCAAGAAACCTACCAACACCTGGGCATCACGGGCTAAGACCAAAATTGTCAAGGCTATCTGGCAAGTACGGAAATGAAATGTGGTCAACAAGAAATTCAATCAACTGGCCGACAGACTAAATTTACTCCAAGATGTGATGAACGAGTTTTCAGAGGAAAGAGAGTAGATTCAGCAGTTTCTCAATAGAGATATCCAATGGGAAATGGACAAGACGATAAGGGACTACACTCACAAGTTCCTTCTCGACACTGTCTCTGGAGTCACCAAAGAAATGTTCGCCAGACAACTATATCCATATCTCATGTCACTGGTCAAACAAACAATGGCAACTACCCCTGTTTCTATGCAAATCAATCCAGTCTCGTCTTCGGTTGTCTCTGATGCGGAATTGATCTCCAAGCTTGTTACACAAATGTCTCAACGATCTGCAACATTTACTTCTGACGAAGCTAAACTTTTTGAGGCATTATTGGAATATCAACTCAAAACTTCGTGTAAAGAGTTAGCTGAAAGGGCAAAGTCACCAAGATACGATGATGATGCGGACAAAGATTCTGAGCCAAAACGCAAAAAGAAAACTGGCGAATCCTCATTTATGCCTCCACCACCCCAAAGGACCACTACCACTAAAAGATCTTCACAACGTCCTCTTGCTAGAGACAAACCTCAGGATTCTGAGTCTCCACCACCAACGGAGAGACCTGGTGATCATTTTGAATACACTAGTGGTAACGACGAGGAGATTCCTGAGCCCCAACAACAACCTCCTTCTTCAACATCAACTAAGCAACCTGTTAGGAATTAGAAATTCCATAGTAAAGAGTCGGTCACCCCAACTCTAGTCTAGCATATGTTAGCTCGTAGACATTGCATTATTTACTAGTTATTTAGTTAGTTATTTAGTTTAGAGCAACACCGTGGAGGACGGACGGGTCTTTACCCACTGTATGCCTGATCCACAGTCCGAAGGAGGACGTATTGTATGTTACTATAAATACCCTCTACCTCCCAAGGTAGAGGGTTGGACCTTTCTTTCAATCTAACTTTTTCTCTTTTGTTTTCTTTCTCTCTCTAGAAAGGCTCCCATCTTCCACTTTCTCTCTCTAAACTCTTAAACCATACGCCCCATTTATAATGTTATGATGTGTTTATGAAATCCAATATTTTTTAATTGGTATCAGAGCCATGGTTTGATCATCTCTCTTAGAGGTCCTTGGATTTCTAGTGGTTTTATATGGTTTTTGGGTTTGAAATGGTTTAGTGGTTTTTGCATCATTTGGATCATTTCATGTGTTAAAGTTTGAATTTTGAGTGTAGTTTTGTGTTGAGAATCATTGTAAGTGCATGGGTATTGATTTGGAAAGCTTGAATCACTGTGGTTGGGTTTGTTTTAGATTGAAAAGTGTTGTCTTCAAGTTTTTCTTCCTAGCGACTTGAGTCTTGGAGTTGTTTTCTTCGTAGTGACTTGCTTTGTTAATTTGCAGCGACTTGTAGTTAAAGTAGTAGCGACTTGAGCCTAGCGACTTATCTATTGAGACAAGCCGACAAACAGTACAAAGTAGTGGAGGTTTCAAAAACGCGGTTTGCCTCCCAAGTTAATGCGAAACAAGTTTTGACAAAACTAGTCACTTCACCTCACTTCCCTAGGAAAATTGATATGAATGATTTGTATAAGAACTCTTATCTAGAAATGGCTAGAAAGAAGGCACATAATCGCAAAGACGGAATTTTAGGTGCAAGACCTAGGGTGATGAATTCTTCGAGATTTCAAGGCACTGCTAGTAGTTCTAAACCATTACCTAGGAACACTAATCTAAAGACAAGGGATTGGCTTACTTCTAAGAGTAGTTGCGTTTCGATTAAAGCTATTCCCATAGCAGATCACTTTAAGAAATCTAGATCTATTTCTGAATCCAAACAAGTTGTTTGCTCAAAGTGTCTGAAATGTATCTTTAATGCTAATCATGATAAATGTTTCACAAAATCCCTGAAGAAAGTAAATGCTCAGCAATGATACAACTTGTTAAGTCTAGGATTTGGACTAAGTCATCCATAGTGCATATGAAGCAAATGAAACCAAAAGCCTCGCCTAGATGGTTACCAACTGCTAAGTCTTTGGAAACTAGGAATAAGGATAAGTCTTCCACTATGCATAAGAAGCCTAAAAATCCTAGACCTTGCCATAAGCGGATACCATCTGGTTGAATTTTTAAGGATGCTGGACTTAGGTGGATACCTACAGGAAAGATGTTTACCAATGGAAATCTCAAAGTTGACTGTGAAACCCCAAAGGGTTTGGATACTGATGTCACTAACCAAAATATATGTAATCAAGTTTGTAATATTAGTGCAGGTAGTCCTTACTCAGTTGCAGATACTTCGATCCTTCAATACATGGACTGGCTTAAAGTATGGATAACAAAAGGATTGATATCTCATAACTCACGGGTTCAAGTTACTCGACATTGATATTCAATCGGCTATGACGTTTGAACACATCAGTTCAAGCCTCGTTCCCTAAAGAAAAGAAATGTGTACTCTTCAGTGCACATTATCTTTGGAAGAAAAGAAATCTTCATGTTTATGACCATTATCATCGACATTCTTCATCAACAAGCTTCATGTTTTCCCACGCTCAGTCAACCCTCAAGTGGATCTACGTTCATTGGTGTATATTCTTATTCACTTGTTTAAATCAAAAATGGCAACTTCGGATGCAATTTTTGAGGGGGAGAAGAGTGCATATACTACATGTTGATGGATGCTTGAATTATGGTCATACGACTCTCCTCAAACGCCTAATGTTAACTGTGATCTATTGTTTGGGATTTAGTGTTTCAACCTATGTTTGATGAATACTTCCAACCTTCAACGAATGTTGATCATCTAGTTCCTGAAGCTCCTGCTCCGGTTACTTCTGACTCAACTGGTTCTCCATCTAAGAAGTACTACTCATACTAATCTAGAAACCCAATCTCCAGTTATTCCTCAAGGCATTGATAATGACTATCGTAATATTGTTGTTGAACTATTCAATAATGATCCGCTCTGTGGTATTCCTTTTCCAAATCTTCACGGATTATTGCTTCTCTCATTGTGCACGCTATAAATCAACCACATGAACATTAAGGAAAATGACTACCTCATCCGCTCGAAGACATTATTGGTGAATCTTCCAGATCAGTCTCTACATGTATACCTTTAGGAAGAATACATTGATGTTGAGGAATCATTTGTTGCGGTTCATTCAGTGGGTCAATGTAGATCCATTGTATGTTGTTTTCACGTGTTGGGCATTTGACACAAGTTGATGACTTCAGAGTTAATCATTTATCACTTATCTGAGATTGAAGTTGACTTTTAACAAAGGCGTGTTTTATTTGATAACTTGCTCGGGCTTAAGATTTTGAGTTGAAGATTTGGTTAATCTAGTTACCAGCAATCAGGGTGCTTGGTTGAAGACCTGGTTAACTATCACTATTAGGAGTTACGTTGTTTTACTTAGTGTCACATGCAGATGACGATGTGGATAATCTCAAGAGGTGTTAATGTCTCATACTTTGTTTGAGTAGTGAGTACTTAGAGATTTGCTTGAAGCATAGATTCTCGACACCGTTCTTCCATCATTAAGTGCAAGCTTAAGATACAAATGCGGGGAATTCGACTTCATTTTCAAGTTTGGTATATCGGGTTTTCTTCAACAGTGTTCACTTCAAATTGTCTACATATGGATTGATAAAGATAGTCAGAGAGAGTTTCTGTAGCAGTTGATTCTCACAGGATTCATTTGGGCTATTTGAGTTCTTCTCACAAGATCTCAAGTTTATGGGTATATTTTATTTTGCTGATTCTGAGGTATCAAAACCAGCAAGGGGGAAGGAGACATATATCTAAAAGCACAACGAGTACACATGATGAACTTAACACTTCTACCTGATTGAAGTTATCCCGGAAAGACAATGGTCATAACCGTAGAGAAACTCAGTGTTTATCTTTTAGCCTTTGGTGTATTATTCCAACTATTTGGGGGAAGGATATATTATTCCAACTATTTGGGGGAAGGATGTATTATTCCAACTATTTGGGGGAAGGATGTATTATTCCAACTATTTGGGGGAAATGGTCTCTGGAGACTTTTGGTATATGTTACTTATTTCGCCAGTTGGAAGAAATGTGAGAAGAATATGTGGTACGTGAGATGATATTGCTTATCGACATCTTCTATATAATTTATGATAAAGTGCTTCCAGTTAGTGCTTTATGTACACAATGTAATGATGATTCCAATGAGATCGCAACCATCAGGGGAGAGATATGTGTATTCAAGGTCGCACAACATATTCACATGATCGAGCTTAATCAGTTATTCCGGAGTTGACATCCGAAGAGGAGATCAGTGATTCAACCAGTTACTGTGATGTCGTTGTCTATACTCTGGTCGGGTACGTGTGTACATTATGCGTTGATTGGTTATATGGTAGATAACTGGAATGCACTTGGAAAAATGAAGATGTTGATGTCTTGTTCCCCTGAATAGACAACTGGTCAATCTCAAAGATTAATGTGTACATCGGGGACGCACAACAGGTTCATGTGATCGGTCTTCATCAGTTATTCCGGATTTGATAACCACTGAGACGATCAATGTTTCAACTTGTTTCTTTGGTGTTCTCGTGTTCTTCGGGGTGCTGAGCTTCATTCAATAAGACCAGTTTTATTCACTCCTACTTCTTGGGGAAATGGTCTTTATTCTTAGTTTGTCGGTTTGGGGGGAAGCTACCAAAGTCTCACTTTCAGAAGGCTCAAGTTCCGTCGTCGATTCAAGAGTCTGGAAAGCTTTGGTGGTGAAACGATTTCCTTAAGAGATGATGACTTCTATCTTCTTCAAAGTGCTGAACGATTTCCTTATCTTGGTACTCGTATCATCATCTTCTTAAACTATTTCTCTATCTTTGTATATAATTTCCAAAAAAGCAAAATACAAAAATATAAAACCAACAAAAACAAAATAGAAAAATATAAAATCATCAAAAGGCCATAAAAATCAGAAAATTTAAAAATACCAAAAATATGTTTTCTAAAGACATGTCTTCTGGTATTGATAACATCTGCGGTCTTAGAAATGTCATTCAATAATGGCACCGGACCATAGATGAAGTTCGAGCAGAAGGTGTAAATATTTCTTTTCAAAACATGTCTAAAAATATGGCTTGCAGTTACTTCAGACTATAACCCGCGCTTAATACCATGGTTTGCTATTATTTCAGATAGCAACCCGTTCTTCAAGAAAGGAAAGTGCTGCGCTAAACCATCTTTCAAAATTCGTGCACTTATCCTAAATACAAATTTGAGGAAAGTATGTCGAAGGACTGCTGTTCCTACACAAATGTTTTTCCGTCTAAAATTCTTCAGAAAAAAATTTGTTGTTTTTCAAAAGTGGTGGAAAATGAGTTGCTTGAAAAAATCAATCAGAATCAGAGTTGTTATAAAATTTGCAAACTCAATCAATGACTTCAGCGCTTTTAAACTTTTCAGAAAATGAGTCATGGATTGAGGGGAAGAATGTTTTCAAATTTATATCATCTATCGGACTTATCTAATTATCCTAAATGCTTAACTGAAAAATGATGTTAACCTACGTTGAAGGACTAGGTGCCTAGGATAAGATTGTTTGGATTAGATGATTATAGTTTGATGAACACATATATCCCATACCTTATATGATCTGACTGATATGTTGAATTGACTTTTACTAGTCGATTGTTGTTTGGGTGTTGTCGACCACCATATATCTGTTTGTGTTGACTAACGTATGCAGACAAAATGGTTATAAGAATGTTCCCGATCCGGATCCCACAATTGAAGATGATTGGATGCCGAAAGGAAAGTGTAACTATATCATAGGTTGATAAATGAAGAAACGAAGCTTAATTTGGACTTCTATGGAGAGTTGGCATAGAAAAATGCAACGTAAGAGGTCTCACTGCATTAGCAGATGGTTTTCTTCATCAGCAAATGAAGAAACGGAGCTTAATTTGACCTCAGTTGGCATTAAAACGCAACGTAAGAAGTCTCACTGCATCAGCAGACGGTTTTTCTTCCAAGCCCTACAACAACAACATAAGCTTCTCAACCACCTAACGTATCTTTGTGCAAGACAAGTAGTGAATAATACCATCTTTTTAAAAAAAAATTTAAATAATATTGTTTTGAAAATAGAAAAATATTGTTTTTGAAAATAAATTGCACTTAATTTTGAAAATCACCGGACTTCATTTTATCAAAACTTAAGTCACTCAATCATCGACTACGGTCATCGATTGAGGGGGAGAGTGATTTAAAATAAAATAATTTCAAACGATATTTCTTCACAAAAGTTCCAATTTGTACGAAATAAAGTGGTGATCTAAAGATTTAATATTATGTTATGGTATGATTTCTTTAAAACTCAAAGATCTTTCAAAATGAAATTTTTTCTGTTCTTGTTTGATTGTGAAATTATTTTATTTTAAATCAAGATCTCTTAAAAACTATCATACCTGACACTAACAATCTTTAATGTCTAAAATTGATCCTTATCGGTCATTTTTCTAAATTAAATCTTGCCACGTCCTTCCCCAAAAAATTTTAAATGATTTAAATCAATTGGATCACAAATCTCAATTGGTTTGAAATTTTTGATCGGGGGAGAGATCGTGATTTAAATTTCAAATCTGTTTTAATGGAATTGGTTTTAGTCCTTCAAAGGCACTCCTGCCTCCATGTGCAAAACGATTTCAATATACATAACGCACATGTTGAGGGGGAGCATTTATCCAAAAACTAGATGAGTTTTTAAATTAGGCACATATTATCCCATGTTTACTAAACCATATTAAATCACTTGGGATCCAAAATCTCAAAGGGTTTGATATTTTTGATCGGGGGAGAATTTGTGATTTAATAATGAAATTTGAGAAAAGGTGATCGTTTTGATTCAAGTGTGCATTCTGCTCTCTCATATGTGCTAAACGCTTTCGAATCTTGAAGCACATATTGAGGGGGAACAAATGGTTTCTTAATGGCTTTTGTGATCGTGGATGTGCTTCAAAAGAACTCTTGCCTCTATGTGATAAAATGATTTCAAATATCCTATGCACATACTGAGGGGGAGAGTTTACCAAAGAAAATCAAATGGCTTTTTCTACGGAAATTGTGATCAAGAATATATTTCAAAGAACTCTTGCTTCCATGTGCTAAACAATTTAAAAATCATATGCACATGTTGAGGGGGAGCTTTTTTAAATGATCAAAACTATTAAGGTACAAAATTCTTTGATCTCGTATCACAAGTACCTTGATTGACTTTCCAAATGATTTTTCAATTGGTTTCAAGGAAGAATGAACTGTACCAAAAGACCGACCATTTTACTTTATTCATGGAGTTATAAGGATGGTTAGGTTAGGTATTCGTTCCCACGATCCCGCCAGCGCCGGAGGGATCTACCCAAGGACAATCCACTAGATAGTGTAGAGTCCTTAGGTATGATGAAAAAAGGAGAAATGTGAGATATGGGAAGAGTGCGGACTGAGATAGAGCTAGAACTGGAATAAACCCAACAAGGTTCTAGTTATGAAATCTCGGTAAGCACTGAAGGGTTTGAAGAATGAAAATGAAATGAATATGAAAAAGGGTGAAAAGAAATAGCCCTCCAATTATTCAACCTTAGGGCAGAAACCGGGTTCAATACATATGCTACTGGTGTTTACTAAGGTAAAACTGGTATTGAAGATAAGACGTCATGGACCCAGTGACGCACTGCACTATAACTTCCCAAGCTACTCAAGTTCCTCTTAAAAGGACTTGTTTCATTCTCACGGGGAACCTACATAATCTATCGACTTTCTCTTAGAGATTGTTGATATTGAAGAAGGAGACCCTCTCCCTAGTCTCCGATATAGGAACCAAAAATGCACAATTGAGTCTAGAGCCAAGAGATCATCCACAATATCTCATTAGGACACAAAATTAATGAAGACTTGCTGTGTCGCACAATGTGGAAAGTAAGTATATATTGAGAGTCCTACGCATTATCCTTGTGATATTGCCAGAACATCCGAGTGATATGTAAAAGTATTCACGATGAAGATGGAAATCCTTCTAGAGCCAACATCAAACAAGCTCTTGGTGGGTGACATGTGAGATCTTTTCTAAAGATCAAGCTTGTGACAACTAGACAGAAACGATGGGGCGATTCACTCTTGAATCAACCTTGGTCCAGGAAAGGAATTGACGAATACTTTTGGAAAAACCGTTCGATGTGCAAATCTTCTTTTCTATAGCACATCGAATGTGTATTCATATTTAAAAATCAAAAAGTATCTCTGATTAAAAAAAATGCTTTTGGAAAAACCGTTCGATGTGCAAATTTCTTCTTTTCTCTAGCACATCAAATGTGTATTCTTTTTCAAATACAAAAAGTATTTTTGATTGAAAGTTTATCTTTCTCATAAAACCTTCGTCGTATTGCAAAACTCTTTCTTCAAGCAATACGCGAATGTTTTTCAAATCAGTTTTTCATCAATCAGTGAATCTCAATTTGCTGGTTCACTCACTCCGTGTTGTCTTCTTTGAGACGTTCCGGTTTGAGAACAGCTAGAACAGCTGCGAAACCCTGTCAAGGAGATTCTTCGGAATTATACCTGATCACAGGAAGTACTTGTACTGATCAACGGGGAACCGTGGGCCGTGTACCTCAATTCAACGAAAGTGATCAAAGACACTTTCGTGTGTTTTATTTTTAACTGTTGTTTGCTGGTACATTTGGACGGTTGCAGCTGATAAGAATTGAGAAGTCAATCCAAAGCCGCATGCTCACAGCATCCACACTTAATTTGAAGAATTCATGACAAATGCTTATCTACATAACATGGCTAATATATTTTTATACTCATCTTTTGCTACGCTGCTGCAAATATCTTGAACCAGTAAAAGCTTCCGCTACTCTGATGAAAAGATGTCATGATCCAAAAGTGTGAGCATGTCGGTCCAAAAGTCACAACATCACATGAAGGCAACACAACTATGGATGATCCAGAGAGATTTACTATGGCTGATGATCTCATTGAAAGATCGAAGATCATAAAAAATGTGGATCAGTTCAAAGACCTCCACTGAAAGTACTAAACTATGCGGACTTTGAAGTATCACTGCTAAAGCACAAGACTGCTTAATTTGAAGAATTGAAGACTACGAGCTCAAGAACGAAGTCAAGAATAGAATGCTAGGACACAAAATGTAATTCATGGGGTGACCTCCCTTAGGGGGAGATTGTTAGGAATTAGAAATTCCATAGTAAAGAGTCGGTCACCCCAACTCTAGTGTAGCATATGTTAGCTCGTAGACATTACGTTATTTACTAGTTATTTAGTTAGTTATTTAGTTTAGAGCAACACCGTAGAGGACGGACGGGTCTTTACCCACTATATGCCTGATCCACAGTCCGAAGGAGGACGTATTGTATGTTACTATAAATACCCTCTACCTCCCAAGGTAGAGGGTTGGACCTTTCTTTCAATCTAACCTTTTCTCTGTTGTTTTCTTTCTCTCTTTATAAAGTCTCCCATCTTCCACTTTCTCTCTCTAAACTCTTAAACCATACGCCCCATTTATAATGTTATGATGTGTTTATGAAATCCAATATTTTTCACAACCAGCATCATCCTCCAAGCCAAAGAAGAAAAAGTCAACATCTGTTGTACCTTGGTTGGATGAAGATGACACTGAAGAATACGAATGGTTCTCCAAGCTAGTTGATGCTACCCCTCAATTACCGGAAGGCCAAGAACCGGTAGATGGTCGAACTCTGGAGCATGCCAATCTAATTCAAGAAAAGTTGAAGGTGAAGAAGATGACGAAAGCAGAGTTAAGACGAATCAAGAACGATGCCTTTCAACTGCTAAAAGACAGCTCCGAAAGTGCAATCGAAGTCGAATATCATCTTGACAACATTGCACGAGCCATGTCCAACAATATTGATTGGCTCAACCCTGAATCCAACATCGACTTCACTAAACCTGACAAGGCTCCATACTACACTGACTGGATAAAACCACTACCCACCATTGGTCGACCTGATCAACAACGGATTCCCTACCGGTACTTCTTCAATAATGACCTGGAATTTCTTCAACACGGTAGTGATGTTAGCAAGAAATACGCTACCTCACTCACCTTCCCCATCCCGACAGCAATCTTCTCCAACAATGTGGCCATCGAGGAAGAAGCCACACATATGTTTGTTGCTAATGTTGTTAATTATGATCTCAATGCACTGTATGGAAGTCATCACTAGCTTGAACGAAGAAGAATTTACTACAAAAGCTGTCAGGTACTCAAATCTAAGAATGCGGTGTATAGTGACCAACGGATCGTTTCTATAATGCATGTCAGCCTATCTACTAAGTGGGACTACTCATTCCTGAAGAAAATCGTAGTCAAACGCCAAGACGAACAGGAATATGACTTTTCTGAAGTGGAGTTTCCGAGATTGTCACTCAATGACATTGAAGACATGTATTTTGATAAGGTACCAGGTCGAATGCGACATTTCTCCACCAACATCTAGGTCCAGTACATCAAGTCATTGCTGATATTCATCAGAAGCATCGTCATCCAGGAACGTGTTGAAGACCTTCAACTTGCCGTGAAATCATACCAAAAATGTGTTAATCTCACAAAACCAATGCTATACATTCCTGATATCAACCACCTGGCTCAGTATACCATTCTCAAGAAACCAAAGTTTGGCGTAGTCTACCGCAGTGAACTTCACCATAACTGTTTCATGGCATGTAATGAGCTTCACAAGTTTTGTGATCACACTTTGAAAAAGTTTCAGGACGGGTTAGCATATCGGTTAAAGGAGATTCATGAAGGCATCAGGTCACAGAAACGGTGAAATTAGAGGGAAAAGAGGGATGTGAAGAAATTCATCACAAGGATTGATGAAAGGTTTTTTCGTCGCGATCAAATGAGGACTTTGGAGAGCTTCGTGGGTACACAACCGATTATCTCCCTTACAGGATATCAATATTCAGAAAGAACGCCAGGCGTTATTGACGGACTGCCTGGTACTCCTTGATTATTTTCTTGATTAATATTTGGATGTGTTGATCTTTATTATTAACTATGGCTTGTGCACAAATAACAGTGTACAACCCGTATTGTAATGAAAGGACCATGTGGTACGCATCAGTACCACAATCCTATAAAAGGAGTGAAAGCTTCTTACTTTTGAGTAAAACTTATCAAAACTTTCACTTTTCAAAGTTTTGCTCAAAAGAACAAGTACTTCCCCTTATGATTTCAAAACCTTAAAAGTTAGCATTACTTGTTGAGGGGGAGCACTTGCTTAAAATCTTTGTTCACAACCGATTCTTCGTGGAAATCTTCCCACAAAACTCGAAATGGACATATTCGATATCAAAATTTCATCAAAAATACCATTTATATGCCATTTTTATGGGGAGAAAAACTGTGTAATACAAATATGTTGTGAAAATTGTGATTGAATCTTCGTGCTAAAGACTTAATCCATGAATTGACGAGATCTGAACTGTCATACATCGAAAAGATTTGTCTTTCTAGACTTATCCAAGTAGATTGTACCTATTCGAGAAGCTCTTGATAGACATGAACCTTGACGGGTTTGACAACCTTTCGAGGTTTGTCCACACCTTCAAGGTAGTTATTAGAGCTAGTTGTCACCTAAAAGCTGACAATGTAATTCTTTAACTATGCAACATTACTGTGTCTGGCGGGGAATTGTCTATCTTGAGTCGATCAATTGAAATGTGTGCGATCTTCTCTCACCGTGCAGATTTCTATCAAAACGCTTAAGCACGTGTTGAGGGGGAGTATTTCTGCAAAATACAAAACTCTCACAGTGGTACAAAATGTTTTTACTCATAACCACTTTGAGAGATTTTTTCATGAAAATGGTTTTATAGCAACATAGGTTAGTCATGGAGTTATAAGGTGACTAAGGTTTGGAATAACCGTCCTATGATCCGCCAGAGCCAGAGGGATCTACCCAAGGACACGACCAATAGTTAGAATTTAGAAGTCCTTAGGTATGATTAAAAAAAAGGAGAAAATAAGAATCGGAGAAAGAAGGAGTTGAAGAATTAAAAAGATACGTAATAAAAAGGGTGAAAAGAAATAGCCCTCCAGATTATTCAACTTAGGGCAAACACCGGATTCAACTCATATGCTACTGGTTGTCACTAGATGACACCGTATTGAAGATCAAAGTCGTCATGGACCCAGTGACGCATGCACTAAACCTTCTTAGCCACTCAAGTTTCTCCCAACAGAAGCTTGTTTCATTCTCACAGGGAACCCTACGTAAACTATCGGCTTTCTCTTAGAGATTGCTGGTATTGAAGAAGGAGACCCTCTCCCTAGTCTCCGCTTAGGAAAACCAAAGTGCACTATTGAATCTACAGCCACGAGATTCATCAAAAGATCTCTTAGGAACACTCGACATTTCATCACTTGTCGTTCAACAATAAGAACGAAAGTGATACTATTCTAGAGTCCTACACAGATCTTAGCAATCTGTAGAGAACATTTATGAGGGGTTCACAACTATGATCCTCAGTGATTGAATGGAAACTCCATCCAGGTTCAACATCAAACAGCCCTGACAGCAGGTCACTTCGGTAACTCCTTATAGGTTACGCTTAGTGTTGTCTCAAACGGTCTACAGCTGTGAGGTGATGCTTCAGTGTACCTCAGCGACTCACCTGAACTGTAGGTGTACTTCGGTACATCGTGTTATCCTACTTGAAGGACTCCAGTTCAGGAACAACCTTTGCTAGAATTACAGATGTGTTTTCACAATATGCTGTTAACACGCTTGAAGTTCGAACTTGTAAGTGCTGAAAATCCCGCTAAGGAGATTCCTTTCAAGAATCGAGTCCTGAAGATGTGGGTCATTACTTGAACTTGTTTAATGTAATGCCAACCGTCCCTTATAGGATTCGGACGGCTGATTCGCCCGACCAAAGTGAATGGAATCAAGACATTCATCAGAAGAACAATCGTAGCGGTCAACTCTTTAAGAAACGACCACAATATCACTAACCAAATCTTATGTTTTCTTCTTATGGATGCTCCTGGGAGATGATTGTGCAGATTCTCCACATGCTCATACTAACAACAACATTAATTGAAGTTCTCTCGAAAGGCAACACAAAAGTCAGAACGATTCTTCCTCAAAGCCAAAGAATCAACAAAGTATAAAGACTAAGAGAACTACATCTATCCTGATATCCAACGTCAAAGAGCGTGTGAGCATGTTGGAGAAGGACGTGGAGACACCTGAGCAACGAAGCGGACCTGATGCAGATTGCCACAACATAACATCACCATATCCACATTAGAACAAAGATCAAATTTAAACAAAGACGTCAAAGCTGAAACTTTAAAGAAAACAAAATCCTCACGCTGGGGAAATTGTTAGAATCAAGGAATTTCTTCTCACAAGAAAGAAGAATGTCAGAAGACGTCAAAGCAACTATTACATCAGCACCAACAACGGTTAAAAATTACTAAAGTCATTAATTACCAATACTGAAGGGGAGATTGTTGGAATCACTCCTAAATCATATTTCAAGTGTTTGTAATTAGGGTGAAGGCTGATAATACGTAACAAACTTTTTCAAATATACCGAAGTACGTAACATACAAATTTTATTATTTATGTACGTAAATAACTTTCAACTTTTGTTCAATGTACGTAATATTGACAGGTTACCAAGTTTTAAAGTTACAACATTGGTCCCTGTCGTTTGCATTCACTTTCACCGTTAGTCATTTGACATTTTTTCACTTAAAAAAATTACAGTAACGATCCTCGTAGTTTGCTTTGACTTTCACCATTAGTCCTTTGTCTTTCATCTTTTTTATATACGTTTTTTACCCGTTTTTATACATATTTTTTTACATATTTTTATATAAATTTTTATATACGTTTTTTATATACGTTTTTTACATGTTTTTATACACGTTTTTTACACACGTTTTTATATACATTTTTTACATGTTTTTATACACGATTTTATGCACGGTTTTATATACACGTAAAAAACGTATATAAAAACGTGTGTAAAAAACGTTTTTACACACGTTTTTATATACGTTTTTTACATGTTTTTATACACGATTTTACGCACGGTTTTATATACACGTAAAAAACGTATATAAAAATGTGTGTAAAAAACGTTTTTACACACGTTTTTTACATGTTTTTATACACGATTTTACGCACGGTTTTATAAACGTTTTTTACATGTTTTTATACACGTTTTTTACACACGTTTTTATATACGTTTTTTACACGATTTTACGCACGGTTTTATATACACATAAAAAACGTATATAAAAACGTGTGTAAAAAACGTTTTTACACACGTTTTTATATACGTTTTTTACACATGTTTTTATATACGTTTTTTACACATAACGTTTTTTACGTGTATATAAAACCGTGCGTAAAATCGTGTATAAAAACATGTAAAAACGTATATAAAAACGTGTGTAAAAACGTTTTTTACACACGTTTTTATATACGTTTTTTACGTGTATATAAAACCGTGCGTAAAATCGTGTATAAAAACATGTAAAAAACGTATATAAAAACGTGTATAAAAACATGTAAAAAACGTATATAAAAAACGTGTACAAAAACATGTAAAAACGTATAAAAAACGGTACATAAAACCGTGTATAAAAAGTGTATAAAAAACGTACATAAAACCGTGTATAAAAATGTGTAAAAAATGTGTATAATAACGTGTAAAAAATATGTATAAAAAGTGTATAAAAACGTACATAAAAACATGTATAAAAACATGTATAAAAACGTGTAAACAATGTGTATAAAAATGTGTAAAAAAATGTATATAAAAACGTGTGTAAAAAACGTGTATAAAAATATGTAAAAAATGTGTATAAAAACGCGTAAAAAACGTATATAAAAAAGATGAAAGACAAAGGACTATTGGTGAAAGTCAAAGCAAACTATAAGGACCGTTACTGTAATTTTTTTAAGTGAAAAAATGTCAAATGACTAACGGTGAAAGTGAATGCAAACGACAGGGACCAATGTTGTAACTTTAAAACTTGGTAACCTGTCAATATTACGTACATTGAACAAAATTTGAAAGTTATTTACGTACATAAATAATAAAATTTGTATGTTACGTACTTCGGTATATTTGAGAAAGTTTGTTACGTATTCTCAGCCTTCACCCTTGTAATTAACATGTAATAGGTTGCTTAATTAGGCTTTTATGTTTGTATTTATGGCAAGGCTTATGTAGAAAACCCATAAGCCTTGACCCAAGCCCAATAAGGAAAGGAAGGGAACTTGTATGTTGCCCTAGTTCATTTCCCTATATAAAGACATGTAAAACTTCATTTGAAGGTTGGTTGTTCACTTCATTCAATATTTACGCATTGTTGGAATCTCTCTTAACTCGTAAATGAAATGACATTTACGGGATTACATTATTTATCTTATTTAGCCAAACACATGGACTAGTTATGTCATAGTGTAATAGTTATGTATGTGGTAGGCTATAAATACCCCTCCATACTTCCATGGAGGGGTGAGTCTCATTTGTGTAACTTTACCTTTCAATAATAAAACAAACATAGTTTCTCCCTTCTCTTCATACTTTCTCTCACTAACATGATGAAGATGTTCTTCCATCTTCCAAGACCTCCCGAATCACCAAATCACCCAAATATATGGTCCTAACATTGGTATCAAGAGCAAGGTCGGTTTTATCATTGGGTTGTTTTTGCTGATGTTTTCTTGTCAAAAACTTGCATTAAATAATCTGTTGAGATATTAACTTTTCACAACTCTTTTTCGGTTAACAGTTTTTTATTCAAGTGTATTTGTATCATTTTTTGGTCTAAAAAGTTAACAACTTGAAGGTTTTATCATTCTGTTTCTTGTTCCTCTATATCCAAGATTCAGTTTCTATAAAAAATTAACTTTTGTTACTTTTGTACCAATCTCGTGGAAAGTTGTGGTCAACTAGTCATCTTGTGTGGTCAAATGGGTAATATTCCTGCGTTTTTCTGCAAAGTGTTTCGGAGTATATCAAGAATGAACAGAAAAGTGGTCGGAATACTTTGTGGAAAAAGTCAACGAATGTCAAAACCCTAGTTTTATGCCTAAGGGGTCATCTACAGCATGTTTACGAGTAACTTGGAAAGTTACTCGTAAGAAACTCATCTTACGTGTAAGCTTACGCGTAGGATTTACCTCACGAGTAAGACCTTACGCGTATTGCTTTAAGCATAAGGACTTAGGAGTAGGAATTCGTTTTTACGCATAAGCCTAATGTTTACGCATAAAGCCTGGGCTTACGCATAAGAAATGGTTACGAGTAAATGAAAGTTACGCGTAAGACAAGAACGAGCATGATAAGATAATGACTATGCGGAAACTGATTTTGACTTCGACCACAAAAAAAACCAAATACCAAACTACACTCGACCTCAGTGTATTTCAACCATCATCGGTCCAACTCTAACCAATTTTAAAACATTATATCGAATTGAAATGAACCTGTAACAACTATATCGTTCCAAAATAAAAAAACAACCAACATCTAATCCTACATTTTGCCACAACTATATACATCACCATCACTCATCACTTTCATTCAAACAAAGACTCTAAATTCATAAAAGATCTCAAGTTTATTTTATATGTTTCAAACAGAAATGTCAAACCTCATGTGGGTTATTCACACGAAACAAAAAATAATCATCATTGATCTTAGTTTTTGAAACTTTGCTTCATTAAATATCTGAATCACAAAGAAAAGGAGAATAACTATTATGTTACCCTCTCTTTTCTGCATTTGTTTTTCGTTTAACAATCAAACATCACATCACAATTACCTACCTGAGACTACAATTAATCTTGAAGCCTTTGCAAAGCTTTCTGGATTCGGATTGCTTATAACTTTTGAAGACATCTAGGTACGGTTATGTTGGTGTTTGTGAGATACGATGGGTTGAGAGGAGATGAAAAAGTCCTGCTTTTCATCAGGATTGATGAGGAAGGTTGATTTTGATATGAGATTTGTTTTGAAACACTATGATGGGGGCGGATTGGTTATGTGATTAGGGTTTGGTTTTAGGGCAAATGGAGTGATAAGGGTATTTTTATACCCGATTGAGTTAGGTTAGGGTTGGATGGATCGGGTATCATCTTTTGACATTAACCGGATTGGACGGTTGGGTTGGACTTAGCATCTGATTGGAGTTTTGCTATCCGGATTGGGCTGAATGGTGTATTTATTTATTGGACTCAAAAGTATTGGTTTTTTTTTGGTTGCATGTTAAATGTTTGATCCGAAATTTAACATAATTGGGCTTCAATAACTTATTATCATTTGTATTTTTTATACAAAGTGTTAATATGGTGGCTAATGAGTGGTATTTTAGTTGGTGACAAATTTTTCACGGGGATGCAATTTTTGACAAGATCGGGAAACATTATCATAGTTCATTTTAACCGTTAATGAAGGCTAGTTTTGGGCATGTAAACGCAAGATGTGATTACGGCGTGAATTCGCTATTATTTATTTGAGGTTGAAGTGGGATATCACGGGTGCGTGTACTTAGTATCTTAAGATATCGGGGTTGGTTGGATGCATGATTCTTCGAGATCCTTGTTCGAGCTTTAACCGTTACGAATGACAAAGACCTGAGTTGTCTAGTTGTACCTGATGTAAGGAGTTATGTTATTGTGCTCACAGCGTATAACTATCACTTTTAAGGAGTTACGTTGTTGTGCTCAAGTGTCACACTAAGGTGTGGATAATTTGAGAAACTTTAAGTTTACATTTTTTCGGTGGGGTTAAGAAAAAGGGTTCTTCGTCTGACAATAGTGCAAGTTTAAGTCACAAGTTCGGGTTATACTACTTCAGTCTCAAGCTCATCATATTGGATTTTCTCCATCAGTAGTCACTACAAAAAGCCGTCTCAATGATAATGGGGTCCGTAAAGAGTTAGCTGAGAAGAGTATACACAAATAGAGAAGTCTTATCAGCAATTGATTCTCACATGATATTTATGGTACTTCACAATTGTTTGATTACTTGGACATACATGGTTTCGCTGTCTCCAATTCATCATCAACATACGTAGTGTATGATTCTGATTATAGGTGTCATTGCTTCTTTGATGTTTTTGGATTTTTTTTTCGAAAACCCGTTTCCCTTCATGAATTTCTTCAATCAGGGGGAAGAAATGAGACGATTTGTGGTGCAAATTTCTCAATTTGGTGTTATCGTCTCACTTTCACAGAGTTATCCTGCGCGAAGTTACCTAAATATGATGTTATGATGCCTTACACACGGTCATTTTATCGAGTAATTGCAGATTCACAGGTAACTATTATTCCGATAGACCGCAACATTCAGGGGGAAGTCGTTTCATTTCATCTTTTGTGGTTTGTTTGGTGTGAAGCATCTACATACGTGAGAAGATCTTGTTGATTTCTCGCATGTTACCCCCGAACGGATTTTCTGAAAACAAGTCAGATTTACCTTGTGTGGTCAACTGCTCTTCTACAAATTCCGCTGCGTACTGAAAACTTCAAAAGTTAGAGGAAATGTTCACTACATCAAATTTTCGAATCTGCTGAAGACGGTTGTCAGTTTAGGGGGAAGCTGATTCAGAAACTTCGCCAAAAAGGAGTGTATGGAGAAGCTGCTAAAGACATGCGGCATGAATTGGGGGGAAGTTAATCCAATTTATGCATATTACATCATTTGCTTACAAGTGAAGAAAACGGTTCTCAAGTCGAGGTACAAAAAGAAGAAAAAAAGCGTAAACTTTCATCATCCTCAGCACTTGAAGAGCTTATGAAGACCTTTCTTTATTTGTTTTCTATATTTGTAGTAAATGTTGTAAGTAATCCCTTATGTCGTCCCATTGGGGGAAGATTGTTGGAATCACTCCTAACTCGTAAATGGAACGACATTTACGAGATTACATTATCTATCTTCTTTAACCAAACACATGGACTAGTTATGTCATAGTGTAATTGTTGGGATACAGAAGATTAAAGTACTGAAGATTAAAGTACTGAAGATTAACAAGGTACTGCAAGAAGTCAAAGTACTGCTAAGTAAATGTCAAAGTACTGCTTATTCATTGAAGACTGTAAAGTTTAAAGTCGGTTGTATTAGATTAAAGATAGAAAGTAATGTTTATCTAGAACTTTCTAAGTATTGTTTACTTGACGTACAAGGATAAGAATTGTAAACCGTCTAGGGTTATCCTTGAGCCTATAAAAGCATCCCTAGATTGGCATTAGATGTACGTGACATTATTAGAGTTTTAGAGAAGTTCGATATTATTAGAGTTGTTAAAGAATCTGCATAATAAGCAGAGTTAGAGTTATTAATAAAATCGTTCTAAGTTAAAGTTATTCTTCTTAGATTTGTTAAGTAAATTCCGCATACTTAATAGAGTTTGCTCAGTGTTTCATTGTTAATAACTTAGGATTTCTCTGAGGTTATTAAACCTTAACAAGCTATTTAAGTTAGTTTGGTTAGAGTACATCGATCCAACAGTAATAGCTATGTATGTGGTAGGCTATAAATACCCCTCCATACTTCCATGGAGGGGTGAGTCTCATTTGTGTAACTTTACCATTTAATAATAAAACACACATAGTTTCTCCCTTCTCTTCATACTTTCTCTTACTAACATGATGAAGATGTTATTCCATCTTCCAAGACCTCTCGAATCACCAAATCACCCAAATATACGATCCTAACACGCATAACACTTCTCTTATTAATACGTGTATTGTTTGTGTGTGTTCATCCGCTCTACATCTTATCAAAAATTGGCGCCGCTGCCGGGGAGGGCATGTAGTGAGTTTTCGATTCTATCTCGGTTCACGTGTTTTTGAAGATCCTTCCTCGTGAAGTTACCATTTTGCTTTTGTACATATTACTTTTATAAAAACCCAAAAAGATTTTCCTTTTCAAAATTTGTTTTCCTTTTATGTTTTCTATTTATAAAAACCCAAAAATATCCTTCTTTACCCTCTGATTTGATAATTCTTTCCTTTTACCCTCTGGAACCGTTTAATTCTATCTTCTTTATCCTCTAAACCGATAATTCTTTTCTCTTATCCCTCTATATGTTTAATTCTAATGGCGGACACGCGTACGATGTTAGAATTGCTCCAAGTACCTATCGAGGGTTACGAAGATGCTATCGTTGTACCGGAGATTCTTTCCGAAAATTTCGAGATACAAACCCGTTTAATTCAACTAATTATGTAAAAACCATTCTATGGTTTAGAGAGGGACGATCCCTATGCTCACATCCGATGGTTTGATAATTTAATTTCGACTATAAAATATAAGGATGTTCCTCATGACACAATTAAGTTGATGTTATTCTCATTTTCTCTCGAGGGGGCAGCCTGGAATTGGCTCGATAAAGAACCTCCTCGATCGATCACTGCTTTGGAAGATCTCGTTTCAAAATTTGTAAATCGTTTCTTTCCTTATTCTAAAACGAAAAACCTTAAGAACGAAATTACAAACTTCCAGCAGCGTTTTAATGAAAGTTTTGGTGAGGCATGGGATAGATTCAAAGATCTCCTACAAAAATTCCCACATCACGGTTTTTCGGAATTACTCCGGATCGATATATTCTACAATGCTTTAACGCAAACCGATCAAGATTCACTTAATACAGCCGCCTGTGGAAATATCTTGTATCATACCCCAAGGGATATATTGACAATCATCGAGAACAAATCAAAAGTTCCGACATCAAGAAATAAACCTGTTGAGATGGCTGAGCTAACCAATGATATTTGATGCATAAAGCAAAAACCAGAGCCCGTTGATATTGTTTCCAAAAGATGTGATTATTATGGTGGTCCCCATCCTTTTTATGATTGTCAAGCCTCCGATGACGACGTCTACCATGCTACAACAGCCCAATATCGCAAAACTTTCATTTTCGATGATGATGAGGATTCCATTCAAATAAAGGAATATTATGAGAGTTTGTCGGCTGAAACCACTCCCGTTTCTGAGCCTTTCATTTCCGACTCTTCTCCTTCACTCACACCGGTTGAGAGAAGTGATGTCCTTTTGGAAGAGGTCGATGATCATAATTCTTCAACGATTGTTGAACACGTTGACTCTCTCATAATGGGTGATGAGCATCTTAGTACCATTCCGGAAACGGAATCTTCTAATGCTGAGATCCTTATCCCAAACCCAAGAGAGTCCAAGGTTGTAGATGATATTTGTAATGAGCATTCTCTTGATATTTTGAATGATCATGATATGTTCTCCGATTCCGAGGATATATCTGACAGTGATTGTGATTCACTTTTATGTGATTCTCTTGACATCTCTGAGGTTACTTCCGGGATTTTCTGAAATCCACTTTTTGAATTCAAGAATGACTATACTTTTTTGTGAAGTTAATCCTCTTTTCAACAAAGATTTTGAGTCCGATTCAGAGACCACAACGGAAATGGTGGATATTTCTAGCTCTCAGAGCACACCACTTATCCCATCTCTATGTTCCGACCTTTCTCTCCCGTCATGTGATGTTATGCAAGATGAAGAAAGTGATGAATCCGACACTGAGGATATTATGGAGATTGATTTCAAAATGGAGCCCGAAATGAATGAATCAACTAAAGTGGTTGAAGATGATATTCTTGATAAGCCACCAAATGATTATGATATGGACGAAATCGACTTATCCATTGATGACTTGATACCACCGGGTATTGAGGATGCTGATGATGACCCCGAGGGGGATGTGTTGTTATGTGATGGATTTCTTGACTCTCCTTCTCTGATGAGTCCACCATCACTTATCCCGATGAGCCTTCGTGTGAAGACAAAATCTATAAACCGGGGATATGCATTGATGAGATTTTTGTTTAAAACAATTTCCGAGATAAGGATCCTCCGATGGATGCCTTCATTATTGAGCCCAAACATCTATTGCCTTACCATGAGCTCCCGACTTCTTTGGAGTATTCTCTTATCTATCCGTCATCCCTTCGTCCACCCGCAAAACCACCGGATGATGGATCATTTTTTCTTGATATACCCCATATGATTTCGGGAGGACTTATCCCATATGTGCTTGAGCCCTACATTTTCTTCCCCTCCCAACCCACCCATTATCTTTCCCTTCGGAGTGAGGATACCATCTTTGATCCGGGTATCCCTTCCGCTTGCTTCCCCAAGGACAAATGAATTCGGGGACGAGTCAGGCTAGCGACTCGGTAATAAAAAACAGTAGCGCTTCGTGGGAAGCACCCCATGCTTATCTCTATCTTCTTTCTATTTTCTAATAAGTGACGTGAAGGGGTTAGCCTCTTCGATTTCTCGTGTGTGGTGGTTTGTGATGTTTTCGTCTAGGATTTTCCTGATATGAAGACTCTCGTGCTCGAAGTTTGTCTTTTCTCCACTTGAGTTTCATGATCAACGCTGATGGAAATCCGATATCCAAAATCTTATCGACTAACATTTATCTTTAAGCATACTTAATAAACGGCTTTTATATTTTCGTTGATACCCTTGCTTTTAAACATTGAGGACAATGTTTCGTTTTAGTCTGGGGTGGGTAATCTTCGATTTGATTTGACCGCACTTGTTTATTCTCCTTAGAAAATGAAAAAATTGTGCAAAAAATGAGAAAATTTAAAAGTTTTTGTAAGCTTTTGCTAGTTTTATGATTGAAAAGTCTTTGCGAGTTTCTTAGAAGTTACTTTAAATAAGCATTTTATTGAAAAAGCCTTTGCTAATTCTTAGACAAGAGGCTATAAAATGCGATTCTAGCTCACAAGGCCAAGAATTTGCAAGTCTCCCTAAGTGATTTTAAATATGCGAAGCTTTGAAAGATTTGCTAGTTTCTAATAAGTGTCTTTAAAAATGCGAGACTTGAGATTATTTGACGAAGTAATTGCTAAGTTAATATATATTTTAACACCTTGTTGACTTTCCGCTGGTGAGAGTAGGAATAGAATTCTGACTTGACCGGGCGTGTTAAGCCCTAGCTTGTTCCCTTAAACATACATAATTTAATTATCGGCTAAGCATCCGCGGATCTCATTATTTAGGATTTTAAATTTGCGGAGATCAAGGAATGATAGAGTTACTTATGAGTTTAGATGCTAAGCGTGGATTAGATGGTTCTCTTTAAAGCCCATCGAAGGTACTTGTGGCTTTTTGCTCCCACAAAATTGTTTCACCCCATATCTGTCTAATAACAATTAAAGATGTTGAGTTTTTGACGATAGTTATTTCTTTATCTTCTTTAGAGAATCCTTGCCCATGAGAGTTGAGTACACATCGAGGTACTGTCAGTGTTTAGGTATAAAAACCATAGGATTCGGAGTTTGGCACAAAAATTAACATGAAATAAAGCCCAAATGTATTAAAGTGAAAAATGCAAAGCCATAAAAGTTTTATGTGTCCGACAGTACTCCCGTTGTCATGGACTTCAAAAAGTTGGAGGAATATCCAAAGTCATAATAAGACTTCGGATAAAATGGTAATCCCGTTGAGTTAGCGGTTGAAAAGACCGAGGGCTAAATTGCAAAAATGCAAATGTGCTGAAATAAGTGTTAAGCCAAATTTTGAATCCGGGAGATATCTAAATAATGCTTCTGTCTCTGGACTCGTAGATGAGTTGTTTCGGTCGCCATAAAAAGGATATCTTCCTAAATCGTGTTAAATTAGTACCTTGATGTGGACCTCATTCTTGTATGCAATGGTTTTCGAGGGAAGATGGATAACTAATTAGCGACTTAGCTTTATATCTTTATCGGAATAAAAATTATCAAAACGAGAAATTTGCAGAAATTCGTTTCTCACCAAAAATAAAATAAATAGAGGAAATAGGAAAATGGGAGCAAGAGGTAATTACACAAGTAACTTCCATAGGTAGTGTTAGCATCTAGAATCATATTTAACAATGATTTTGATTTTACGCTTAGTTTGAGGACTTGTGAAAAATCAGAGACGATGTATTCTATCCGTATGGTCACTTCGCGCTGAGTTGTGTTTCCTACTCCGTGATCCTAAAATGTCTTTTGAAAAATGTTCGAGTTATTAATCGACATGAAAGTTCAACAAAACGTCACTCATAATGAAAATGTGCTTAAACGTAATATTTATATGTGAAATGAAAGGTAAACGGGGCGTTTTTAGAATTGAGGATTTCTTAATCACTTTTGAGGAATCTTTGCTACTTTTTATAGGTTTAGTAGAAAGAGATTGAAATCCTTAGTTTTAGAAGCGTGAGTTGATTACATTGCGTGGGGACACGACAATCTTCTAGTCTAGGGTATTTTGGTATATGCTAAAACACATACCATTTATTTACCAAAATTGACCCAAAATAACTTGAAAAGAGCCGTTTATTGCAAATATCTATTGGTTTCTTGAGTTTATGCATTTGCAGGTACTGATATGACAAAACAGACAAAAGAAAGCTAAATCAGAAGAAAACCAAGCACGAGAGAGAGGAGTGCAAAAAGCCGAAGCCGGGGAAGGAATTTGCAAGTTTGGATCATCTTTTCTCAAATTGTCAAGAATAATCCATGAAGATTCAGAATTGGCAGAACAAGTCCTTGGAATTTCTGAAGTTGGTAATTTTGGTCCTTTGATATATTTCTCATAATGACGGCCTTGGTCCCTCCATTTCACTACATTACATTTTACACCCTTAAACCTTAACTTAATTAAAATCCTAAACTATATTATCCTAGCACAATCCTACACTACCCTTTTATACTAAAAGCCCAAAAACCTATCCAAAACCCAAACAATAACTAATACCCCGTATACCCCAAGCCCGTTTTCCATCTCAAATTACCCAATCAACGTTTTTAATCCCCACGGTCAAACTCTCTACCACATAGTCAAAATAAATAAGTAAAAACCACCCAAGGAACAGAAGCGAGCCTTTTTCCCCATGAAATTACTGTAGCACCATTCTTTCACCATTAACCCTGATATCACACAATTACCCGTACACTTAAGTTACTCTAGAAGTTTCTGACACGTCTGACACATGGGTGTGACTTGGGATTGCTAGCTTGGACTAAGGGAGCGATTTGATTGGTTTGAACACCTCACACTAATGATCCAAGGGCTATGATTCGAAGTGATGACAAGTAAGGATGATCAAGGGCAGAGAATAAGAGTTCCAGAAGCATCTTGTTAGGAATTCTGCTAAGTTAGAATTCTGCTGAAGAGATTCTGCTGAAGTTCATTGTTTCTGCTGAAGAACGGAATCTGCTGAAGTAGTATAATGCGTAGATAGTTTCTGCGGAAATAGTTATTCCGTGTTTTATATAGTTAGTTAGGATATGCATGAGCTTTATTAGGAAGTCATAATGTATATCTTATTTAGTTTTATGATTATACGTTTCTTAGGAAACAAGTTAGGGTTCCTTGCCTATAAAAGGTACACAATAGTATGATTAATGTAACGAGTTGAAAAACAAAGTTTTGATAATAAAAAGATCCATAGAGGATCAACGTGTTCTTAGTTATTGTGTTTGTGCTTATATTTGATTTCCGCTAAAGAATATAAGTCGTAGAGATTGTCTATTAGTATGCTTGTGATTACATAAGTAATACTAACGATCTGCGAGTGCTCAAGATCTATCAAGGTCTAAAGCTTTAACAAGTGGCATCAGAGCCTCGAGAGAGTCTCTACGATACTAAGAACAGTCTTTTATAAACACTCATACAACCAACACATCATTCACCATGCTTGGATCACAAGATGATATGGAAGTCACCAATAACCAGAACACCACCCATCTGCAACAACTAAGTCTCTCGAACAGTAACGCCAAGTTTCCTTATCTAAAGAAGGAGGAATACGATTTATGGGCAATGAAGATGGAAAAATGGATTTCCAACATTGATTGGAATATGTGGGAAGTTGTCAGGTAGGGAAACAGCTTGAAGAGAACTACCACAGATCCTGATGGTAATCTTATTCATGTACCTCCCAAATCTGTTGAAGAATTGTTGGTGGTTCAGAGAGAAACCAAAGTTAAAACCATTCTTCTTCAAGCTATTCATGAGGATCACTTGAGTGATTTTCACTTCATGAATGATGCTAAGGAAATTTGGTTGGCAATCAAGGCTTAGTTTGGAGGAAATGAGGAGTCTAGGAGAATGAGAAAATCGATGCTAAGACAACAGTTTGAAGATTTTCAAGTCCCTGAAGAGGAAGGAATTCACAAAGGCTATGACAGGTTTCACAAGATCTTAAGTCAGTTGAATCAGCTTAAGGCAAAACCAAATAATGAATTTTGCAACTCCAAGTTTTTGCGATCTTTACCTCGATCCTGGTTACAAGTAAGCATTGCCTTCAAAACTAAAGGTGGGCTTGATATGATTACCTTTGATGAGCTATACAACAAACTTAAAGCTCTTGAGCATGATGTCAGAAGTCCATTCCGTTCATCATCTACTGCTAGTCACACAACCTTTGTTGAAGCCTCCACTCCAAAGATGATCCATGCTCCAAGTCCAACTTACTCATCATCATCTTACACTACCACTCCATCAAGTTCTCAATCTACAACTAGTGGTATAATGGAAGATGTGCTTGGATCCTTCTTTGCTGACTATGATCCTCAGCAGGAACTTGCATATGAGGATTTTGATCAGGTAGATCCACTGGAGATGGAAGAGATGAAGTTGAAGTGGCAAGTAGCTATGCTCTCTACGAACATCAAGAAATTTGAGCGTAAGGCTTGGAGGAAGTTTGGTTTCCAGGGAAGAGATCCAGCAAGGTTTGACAAGAAGAAGGTCAAGTGCTTTACATGTCATCAGATGGGTCACTTCTCTAGAGAATGCAAAGATAGGAAGGCTGGAGATGAGGTGAGATATTCTTCCTATCAGCAGAATTAAAGGGATGCTGGAACTTCGAAGCCTAGATCCTCAGTTGCTATGGTCACTTTGGATGCCAATGTCGACTGGAAGTCACATGAGTCTGAGAATGATGATGGTCCTGGTGGTGATAATATTGGGTTGCTAGCAAGTTGTACTTCAGAAGATAGGCATGATCAGATTGCCTTGATGGGCATCTCTCAGGTACAAAATTGTTTGTTTGGTTGTAGTGAACGTTATAATGAACTTAAAGAAGCATATGATATTTTGAAACCTAAATATAATGAATGCTATGTTGAAGTTGAAGCTTATAAACATAGTTTAAAAACATTAGAAAGACAAAAGGTTTGGTTTCAGAAGAATCAAATAGCTTATGATGAAAAGATTAGGGTGCTAGAATGTGATCTAGAATGTACAAAAAATGACTTAAAAAGGTATGAGAAATTGAAAGCTCATGTGGTGTCTAAAAACAGTGTGCTGAAAGAAAAATTAGATGCAGAAATAGCTAGACATAACAATTGGCAAAAAGCTGGCCTAAATCTAGCTAAAGAGCTCTACTCTTGTCAAACTCCTAATACTTCAATAGGCTTAGGCTTTAAGAAATATGTAGGGTTAGAAGCTAGAGATGACACACGTAAATCCACACCAACAGGCTTAGCTAATTATGTCAAAAAAGGTGACCTACATGCTGTACGTGGATCTATTAGAGGAATACCTATGTCAGTTGACCTTTCCATTACTGTTGACTTTGATGGATCACACCATCTTTATGGCAAAAAGTCAAAAGACTTGCCAGACCCTGATTCTTCATCTACTGATTTTGTCTCTTGCTCTGATGACAAATCTTCGATCAAGGGTCTACTTCTTATGCCACGTGATTCAAGTGATAAGTCAGACTTACCCAAGACCTCACCTATGCCTTCACCCAAGCTTACCTACAAGCCTTTAAGAGTTCTTGAAGATTCATCTTCCAAGCCAATTTCCTCTGAAGACTTGTCTTTTAAGTCTTTGCATAATAATAATGTTAAAAAAAATTCCTTTAATGTTTCGGTTTGAATACTTCGCTTGTAATAGAACATCTTTTGTTTTGAATAAATCTTCTAAACAGAAGACATGTTTTGTGTGTGGAAGTAAATTTCATTTAATTAAGGATTGTGATTTTCATGAACAAAGAATGGGTGTATGTGCTGGGAAATCGAGACCAATGTGGACTAATGTTAATGCTATACCACCTTATATTCCACAAGCTACTCATAAACCTTCTCCTTGGAAGATGCTCGTAGCTAGACCATATATGCAACCAACTAGTTCATACTTTAAAAATGGTTATTGGCCTGGATGTGTTGACTCAATGAATGCTGGGAATGGTTATTGGGATACTGCTGTGAAGCCCTCAGCAGGTTGTTCTTGGCCACAAAGGGGACCTAAATTTCAATGGAAACCCAAGAACAATGGTGGATCTTATAAATCTGCATGGCCTCAATCTAATGACCCACAAGGCAGGTTCAAGTCAGTAATGACTTGAGCCTCAATAGTGTACTAACATTTTGTATATTTTTGCTGTTGTTGTAGGATCATCCTCTTAAGCACAAGGAAGTTGGAATTGTTGATAGTGGTTGCTCTAGAAGCATGTTAGGAAACAGAGATATGATGCATGATTTTGTACCCCTTGAAGGAGGAGGCAATGTGACATTTGGTGGAAGTGATGGTAGAATCACTGGGAAAGGGACCATCAAAACACCTCAACTGGACTTTGAGAATGTGTACAATGTCAAGGAACTACAACACTTCAACTTGTTCTCAGTCTCACAAATCTGTGATACAAAGAACAAAGTACTCTTCTCTGAGGATGAATGTCTTGTGTTGTCTAAAGACTTCAAACTTCCAGAAGATACATCTATTTTTCTGAGAGTTCCTCGTACTCACAATCTATACACATTCAACTTAAATGATGTACAACCAGAAGGTGACTTAACTTGTTTGGTGGCTAAAGCATCCCTGGATGAGTCTACAAAATGGCATAGAAGGATGGCACATGTGAATTTCAAGACCATTAACAAGCTATCTAAACTAGGTCTTGTTGAAGGACTTCCTTCTAAAGTTTTCACCAATGAACATAATTGTGTTGCCTGCAACAAAGGAAAGCAACACCGAGCCTAATACAAAGCTATCAATGCAATGAGCCTTATATCAGAACCTCTTCAGTTGCTTCACATGGATCTTTTTGGTCCAACTCAAGTCAGAAGCATAGATCACAAGTATTTTTGTTTGGTTATTACTGATGACTATAGCAGGTTTTGTTGGGTATTCTTCTTGAGGACTAAAGATGAAACCTCTCCAATTTTAAAAGAGTACATTACTCTTGTTGAAAACCAGCTGAACAAGAAGGTTAAAGGTATCTGGTGCGATAATGGGACAGAGTTCAAGAATGCTGTTTTGATAGAACTCTGTAAGTCTATGGATACGCAAATCTCCAATTATTCTCAAGAAATGGTCTATGGATACTTGTTTGCGTAAAGAAGAATTGACTAGCATTCCGGTATGGGTTAAACTGCATGATGTTCCTCTTCAAGTTTTTGAAGAGGATGGTATTAGTTTGATTGCTACTTTTATTGGTAAACCTGTTATGCTTGATTCGTACACGACCTCTATGTGTAAGGAATCATGGGGTAGAAGTAGTTTTGCTAGATGTCTTGTTGAAGTTAATTCTGATGCTGATCTCGTGGAGGTTGTTACTATTGGTTTTCCTTCACTTTCAGGGGAGGGTTTTACTAAAGAGACTATCCGTGTTGAATATGAATAGAGGCCACCCAGATGTGGTATATGCAAAATATTTGGTCATATTCATGATCAATGTCCAAAAAAGGTGGTGAGTTCTCCTGTTTTATCCAATTCACATGTTGTAACACCTACTGTGGTTATGAACAATGATGGATTCCAAAAGGTGGGTAAGAAAAAGAGATCGAAGAAGGGTAAAGCCAAGTCTATGAATGGTAATCAGTTTGTTGGTCCATCTGCTAATCAGAATTTCATATATGCGCCGAAGGCGGCACCTAGTGAACCTACTAAGGGAGCAAATACTATGGGTAATGCACCCACATCGTCGTCTATGTTGAAGTCTACTCGCTCTACTTCTCAGGATGGTAATATTACTACATCTAATTCGTATGTTGCCTTGGTGAACGATGAAGATGAAGATGAAGAACATGTTACACATGTAAATAAAGAATCGGCTAACCCAATTACAGGTGAAAGTTCATCTTTCTCGGTAGCTGCTGGTTAGCTAGGTTGCTTTGCTTCTTGGTTAAGTTCTTATGGCTTGTCATAAGTTCTAGTTTTTTTTTTTATTTTAAGCAGCTTAGTTGTCTACCTTGTTATGTATGCTTTATCGCCTATGTAACGGGCTGAGAGATGGGACTTCACCCATATCCTTTGTACTTAAATGTTTTTTGGAGTAATACATTTACCGGGTCGTTTTGACCTTTTACCCAAAAAAATAGAACTCTGTAAGTCTAAAGGAATAAAAAGGGACTATAGTACTCCAAGAACACCTCAACAAAACGGGGTGGCTGAAAGAAAGAATAGGACCCTGATAGAGGCAGCAAGATCTATGCTTGCAGACTCTAAGTTACCCACTATGTTTTGGTCTGAAGCAGTTGGCACAGCTTGTTATGTTCTAAACAGGGTATCTATCACTAGACCTCACTTTAAGACACCTTATGAACTTCTCTATGGGAAAGTTCCTGTTATTCATTACCTTAAACCTTTTGGCTGCCAAGTGACTATTTTGAATACTAGTGATCCATTGGGTAAGTTTGATGAGAAGGCTGATGAGGGATATATTGTGGGTTATTCGGCTCATAGTAAGGCATATAGGGTATACAATTTGAATGCTAAAAAGATTGAGGAGACTTTGAACCTGAGATATCTAGAAGACAAGCCTAATGTTCAAGGACAAGGTCATGTTTGGTCTTTTGACCTTGATTACTTAACTGACTATTTGGGTTATTTTAGACATATGGCTAACCAAAATTTAGGTACACAAGTGCCTCCCACTGATAGTGCTGCTACCATGAATGCTAATTCTGATGGTGAGTTTGAGGATGATGAGCATCCTATTGTTGTACCTTCTTTCTCCCCTAACAATTTTGCAAGTGACACTTCCAAATGTTCTACTGCTGAGAGTGAAGATGAGTCCAACTATGCAGAGGACCTTGCTAGACTTAAGAAACAGGAGTATGCAGCTAATCTAGAAGCTGAGAGGAATGTTGTTGGAATCACTCCTAAACCTTATTCAAGTGTTAGTTACTCATATGTAATAGTTAGCTTATTATGGCCTTTATGTTTGTTATTAGCCTTAAGCTTATGTAAAAGGCCCATGAGCTTAGGCCCAAGCCCATAGGAGAAAGGAAGGGACTAGGAGTGTTGCCCTAGCTTCCGTCCTATAAATACTATGTAATAACCCTCACTTGAGGGTTGGTTGTTCAAGTTATTTCTTTCACATACTCCTACGCATAACCGTCTCATATTAACGTGTGTGTGTGTTTGATTTCTTGTTCAATCGCCTCTCTATCTTTCTTGTAAGCTTGTGTTGTAAATCTAGTGACCTAACAGTGGTATCAATCGCCAACTAGTTGGGTGAATCGTTATTGCTTTTGAAGTAAGGTTTTTGGTCTTACGCGTAAAGGTAACGAGAGCTTTGGCTCGCTTAAAAACTTGATTTTTTCACTTATTAATCCAAGATTCTTGTACTTTCAACGTTTTAAGGTGTTAAAATACTTTTTTTGGCAAAAAGTTTCAATCTTTACGTGTGGATCTAAGTTTTTAAGCGTATTTTTGTTCGTGGGTATCGTTCTCGCATGTTTTAAGAGCTTTGGATCATCAAGTTTCACACGTTTGTGTCTTTTGGTGTTATTGAAGCTATTTCATCACACAAAAACTGGTTTAGAAACATATTTGGGCAAAATCATTTTTACGAGTAAGTCTACGCGTAAGAAAACCCTAATCTTACGCGTAACTTTATCCTTGGTTTGATCTTCGATTTCGTGGTTTACTCCGTGTTTTCTTGCTTGGATAAGCATGAAAATACGTCGACTTTGGATATCTTTTGCACTGTGAAGTGTAAAAGATCACTTGGGATAAAACCCTAAAATTACGCATAAGCATAAAGCTTACGCGTAGAAATCCTACGCCTAAGATTCATCTTACGCCTAAGCCTCGTCTTACGCATAAGATAATCCTACGCCTAACTTTCTACGCCTAACTTTTGTCTACGCGCCTTTAGCGTCTTTTCCCTACTTACGCGTAAGCTAAGTCTACGCGTAACTCTTGATTGTTACGCGTAACTTTGGTGTTACTTGGCTATTGTGATTTCTACGCCTAAGGATACTTCATCAACAAAGGTTCATTCGACTACAAAGATCCATTTTTACCAACACAAGTTTATCAACATGTCACAACCACCATACTCTAACTATTTCCCTTACACTTATTCTCAACGTCAACAACAACTTACTCCACAACATCAACAATGGAATCAACAACAAGCAATTTATCAACAACATACTCCACAACTTGCTGCAATTCCTCAACCTCAAATGGTTCAACCACCACCAAGTCTTCAAGTTCAACCCTCCACAACAGAACTCAATCAACATCCATCAAGGAACACTATGAAGGAACCCACTTGGTTTACAAAGATGTGTGAAGCTTTAAGCAGCCAACAATCAATTCATGAGGCTGGATCACTTGATAGACCTCCAATGCTCACTCCAAGAAACTACGATCAATGGGTGATAAGGTTCTTTAGGTTTTGTGATCTGAAGAAGCCACATGGAAAGTTCTTAAAGAAGGTTATCTTGGAAGGTCCATTTAAGATGCCTACTGTTATTGTACCCGGAGATCCAAATGCTATTCCACCAAGAGATGAACAAAAAAACATTGCTAATGTTGCAGACTTGAATCCTCAAGAACTTCTACACTATGAAGCTGATGAACTTGCAATGCAATACATCCTCTTAGGATTACCTAACCCAATTCTTCGGAGTGTTGATGCTCAAAAGACTGCAAAGGAAATGTGGGATCATATTCATCTTCTTATGGAAGGATCTGTACTCAATCGGGAGGATTTGGAATCCAAAATTTACTTGGCTTATGAACACTTCATGATTGAATCGGAGACACTAGAGTCCTATCATCATCGTTTTAGGACATCATCAATGATTAGGATAAACACAACATCATCATGCCAAGAATTGCAGTGAATACTAAGTTCCTGAGTAGTCTTGGTTCGGAATGGGAGAAGTATGTCATTTTTCTCCGTCAAGCGAAGAATTTGCATCATTCTACATATGGATTGTTGTGCGATTACTTGAAGCCTCATGAAAAGGAAGTTGATAGGGAAAGGATTCTCCGTGCTCAAATTGCTCCACACACTCATCCGGAAAATCAACAACTTGCCTTATATGCTCAAAACAGTTATTCTCCTCAACCGAACTCAACCAAGCTACAATCACACCACATAATCCTTCATAGCCTCAATCTCAACAAACTCAATTGGTTCCATACAACAACAACAATGCTCAAGCCCTTGTCGATGAAACTAATGAGGAATCTACGATCGTTTGAAGCACTACAACAAGGATTTGCTATGATTGCTAATGCCTTTAGCCGTTATACCAACAAATCCAACAACCGTATTCGTTCCTCATCTAATACAAGGAATCAAGCTGTTGTGAACAATGGACGAGTTGAAGTTCGGAATCGTGGTTATGGTCGTCAGATGGGCGGTGGTCAAGGTTTAATCTTTGTGTGTAGGAATAACAATCGAGCTCCGGTGGTGGAACAGGGAAATGCTCAGAATGGGTTGAATGGTCTTCGATGCTACAAGTGCAATGAGAAGGGACACTGCTAATGCATTCCCAAAGCCAAGGACTAGGGGCAATGCTTATTTCAAAGAGGCTCTTCTTTTGGCTCTTAAGGATGAAGCTGGTGGAACTCTCACGGACAAAGAACGAGCTTTATGGAAAATGCTTGACTTCGAGATGATGATATGGAGGACTTGCAGGCCAATGCACATGTTATGTTGATGGCTAATATGCAGGCGTTACACATGAGTGACACAGGCCCGGTGTATGACATGATGGCTTGTCTCAGGTACCCGAACAAACCATATTTATCTCTGATCTCATATCTCCGCCAACATCTGAATCGGCAAGGCTCGAAATGTTCAAAATGCGCCATCCACATCTCATTCCGACGATTTTCAACTAGACCCCGAAGTTATATTTGACGATCAAGATGACCAAATGGTTTCCCTTGATAATCAAATTGACTCAGTGGTTATACTTGAGGATCTCAGTAATGATCATGTTGAGACTCACGTTGAACACGCCGAAGTTTTGCCTCATCCAGATTTTGCTCGTTTAATACAAGACCAACAGACCATAGTGGAAAAATGTCATGCCATTAATCAGGACTTGAAATGCAAAAATGCACTGTTAACCAAGGATTTTGAATGTTTACAAAAGCAACTCAACTTTTCAAAACTCAAGAAAAACGTGAAAGCGGTTTTGAAGCAGCCTTTGCCAAATCTTATCAAAACGAAAAATATTTAGAAAGACATATCGTGATCTAGCCGCCGAAGAATGCCTTGTTGTGCGAAATAGAACAAGCTGAAACATGAACATAAAAGCAAATTAACGCTCTCACCTTGGAAAATCGAAAGCAAAGGTCGAGTTGTTAACTTTTCAAAAACAGTTCTCTGCATACAAAAAGCATTCAACGAAACGAATAGATGATCATCTTGAATAAATCATTGGCTTGCAAAACAAACTTAAAGAGTTTAAAACTGTTGTTTACAAACATGGCGAGTCGGTCACACCATTGAAAAGTTTACTTTAAAACCCAACCCAAATGGATATGGACCAAATCTTGCTGATTACAAACCTAAGCTTTCAACCAAAGCATTCAAACCAAATCACGAAGTTTCGGTGCAGAATATAAAAATGATAATTCTGTTATGAGTGTTGTTGAGTATCATCGTCAAGAGGAATTAGATGCAGAAGACGAGAGTCGATCAAAATTAGAAAAAGTTGTTTACAAAAACCTTTTAACTATTCAAAAGCGGTCACTTTCGTCACACCAGCGGATTCTTCTAACACACCAAGGGTAATCATAAAAACACCTGAGTCTTCTAATGTTAATCCCCAACCGGATTATGCACAAATTTATGGTCCTTTACCTTCCATCGATGAAGTAAACTCAAAACACGAAAATCGCAAAATTCTCAAATATTTTGACCTTTTCATGGCTGACCTCAAAACTTTACAACATGAGATAGAATATCATTCGAAAATCAAAGTTCAACATTTTCAATCGCCTCTGGCGCGAGAACAAAGAGACATTTTTGAGAAAAATCTTTTATGAATGTTAAAATTTTGAAAAGTTGTGCATTGTCTTGGGAAAGGGACTTTCATAAGGAACTTGGATTAATGAAGGTCGTTTTCGAGAAAACGGAAACATCTATTTCTAACACTAAACGTAAAAAGAAGCTGTTGAGAAAAGATGTTGATCGACTCTTGGAAGATGTCATATGTGCTGATGTCCATAATGCTGTGTTATTGAATTCTTTGTCATATGCATTTGATTATATCTCTGACGATCTTGTTGATTACGTGGTAAATGTTGAGAACACTGATAATGTGCTTCGGATCGAGTCCTTAAAAGTTGAAAACAAACGATTGTCAAACGAAGTTTCTAATTGGTGTCAAAAAGATATTCACGATCAACAACTTGCTTTTCAACACAAAATCGCCCAGTTGCGTGCAAAATCTTCTGATCCTAAAATTGAGCAACTGGATGATCAAAACGTGTATTTTAAGTGTCAAATCTCAAAATATGAACAAGAACTTGTAAAAGTTAAAAAGGAATATGGTGTCATATTTGATTTACTCAAAAAGACTCGTGATGAAGCATCAAATGAACTTGATCATTATCTTGCACACACTAAAGAAGTTATGCATTTTCTTTGGTAACATTAGCTCGAAATCAAGATCCGATTCACACTATCTTCAAGTTAAGAGAAATGTTAGGAAAGTATGAACAACTTCTGCCAACCATCATTAAGAGACTAGCCCCAGTAACACTTAGTACTCATGAACCTAGAATCACTACTTCCAAATCACAAGTTGCTAACGTGCCTCCTTCTACTGAAATAAGAATAGTTGCGTCTTTTCCAAACGTCCGCACTTCACAGCCTAGGAGCACTACATCGAAGAATAGGAAGTTGCGACCTAAGAAAAGATCAATAAGGAATGCTAAAGTAGAAGAACACACTAGGACTATGAATAAGACTCACGTTGCTTCCACTATAGATATTGCGTCGGGCACATGTAATAGAAATAGTGATGTAGCATGCTAAACCGTTAAGTACTTTTGATATTGATCGATGCACCTTGTGTTATTTGTCGTAAAAGTATGAATTATTGTCATGATAAATGTGTTGCTAAAGCTATCATCTCTCGTTTAAGGAATCCTAAGAACCGGGATACCTCTAGGCCCACTAATCTTTCTAAGTCTTTGCTTGGTAGACCGCCCTCTTTAGATTCTAAGAAACGCATTTCTTTGTCCCTGTAGCTCAAGTTTCACCTCCTAGGAATGTAGTACCACCTAGTGCATTCACTAAGACTAAAGCAAATACTAGTTGGAGATGGCGGAAATGGATATATAACACACTAGGATTTAAGTGGATACCTAAAGCTATTGATGTGTGTATATCTACTATAAGTGCTACGGAACCCTCTAACATTTCGGGTTCCACATCTACTTCTATTCCATCCGTGTCGTGTGTATGCAGGTGTCTGCGATCATTCTATGGATTGTTGATAGCGGATGTTCCCGACACATGACGAGGCAAACCTTAAATGTTATCAAACTTTTTTGCAAAGTTCATTGGCACTTTCGATTCGGGAATGATCACTTGACTATCATGGGCTCGGAGACTATATCAATGGGAACATCGAAATTAGCAGGGTTTATTATGTGTAAGGCCTCGGTCACAATCTGTTTTCAGTAGGTCAGTTCTGTGATGGAGATTTGGAGGTTGCTTTTAGGGAGAAAACGTGTTTCATTCGTGATCTACAAAGGCGATCTTATGTATGCCGCTCGCATAATTCAAGTCTGTACACTATCTCTATGCAAGACATGGTTGCTTCTTCTCCCATCTGCTTACTTTCAAAGGCAACATCAACAAAATCCTGGCTATGGCACCGTCGTCTCTCACAT
The DNA here is from genome assembly GCA_910596185.1 of Chrysanthemum makinoi. Classification (NCBI taxonomy): domain Eukaryota; kingdom Viridiplantae; phylum Streptophyta; class Magnoliopsida; order Asterales; family Asteraceae; genus Chrysanthemum; species Chrysanthemum makinoi. The sequence continues at coordinate 179,052,576 of OU343221.1, forward strand.
CTAAACTTTCAAACCATCACCAACCTTGCTCGACACAAACTAGTTGATGGACTCCTACGATTTCGGTATTCTAAAGATCACCTTTGGTCAGCTTGTGAACAAGGCAAAAACACTCGTGCTCATTTTCCTTCAAAGGTGGAACACAGCTCTCAGCATGTGCTTCATCTTCTTCACATGGATTTGTGTGGGCCGATCGCTGCAAACGATCAATGGCAAACGCTACATCTTAGTAATTGTTGATGACTATTCACGCTGGACTTGGGTCTACTTTCTTGTAAGCAAAGATCAAGCTCCACAGATGATCATCACCTTTCTCACGAAAATACAAATTCACTCACGTAACAGTTATTCGCCAAATCGAAACGCAGAGCAGAGGCAATTTGTTAACCAAACTCTTCGTGAATTTTATGAGAAAGTAGGAATTGACATCGGACATCTATTGCACGGACACTAGAACAAAACGGAGTTGTTGAAAGACGAGAAACCTAACGAGCGTTAGTGGAAGCTGCAAGAACAATGTTAATCAATTCTAATCTTCCAGTTACTTATGGGCGAAGCGTATCTCTTGCATGCTATACTCAAAACCGTTCTATGATTACAAAGCATACAACAAAACACCTTTTGAGCTTGTCCACAACCGAATCTCAAACACTTTCATGTATTTGGATCTCTTTGCTATCCGAATAATGATCGTGATGACTTTGGAAAGCTCAAAGCCAAAGTTGACATTGGAGTCTTTATCGGATATTGTGATAACTCAAAGGTTTCGAATCTGGAATCGTCGTACAAAGCAGGTGATGGAAACGATTCATGCTCATTTTGATGAACTTACGGAAATGGCACGAGTATAACACTTAGAACCCGGACACAACCGCTTAAACTTTCCCCAAACCCCATCATCACCGAACAAAGCCCCGGCTTTTACTCGTCAACAAATGGAAAGGTTATTTGCTCCTTGTTCGGTGACGATATTGATGAGCGTGCTCGGTGTATCCGTTTTCCGGCTTTGCTCAACGATAATACTCTTATACGATACACTACTGCTACAACAACTCTTGTGAAGAAGCACCACCAGTTGACTCCAACACAACAGGTTGAACAAACCCGCTTCCAACAATGATGAACCGGTGATGATGTTGAATGAAGTACCCCCACTGCGATTTTGATCCAAATCGTTCTTTAACCCGTTTGCTAATGAGATCGCTGGCGCACGGATGTTCGCGAATCTTCAACAAACCATTTGAATCCTCGAATCTCACAATGTATACCAACATCAACCCTCCACACATGGATGGACAAAAGACCATCCTCGGAAATATTCTTGGCAACCCGAATCAACCAGTCGTTACAAGACAACGTCTTCACTCAGATGGTGAACATTGCATTTATGCACTCACGTCGCCAATCTAAACCTAAAACATCAAAGGCGCAATGACAAAAGACGATTGAATCCATGCAAGAAGAACTCAACCAATTCAAACGTCTTGAAGTATGGGAGCTGGTTGAAAGACCAACAGGGTCTCGTCATTGGTCTCAAATGGATTTGGAAAAATCAAATTGGATCTTTGAAGGAAACGTTATCGAAATAAGTCATGCGGTGGCTAAGGGTTATCGTCGGGAAGAGGGAATAGACTTTGAAGAATCTTTTGCTGGCCGCGTCTTGAGGCTTTTCGATATTTCTCGCGTTAGCGGCTCATATGAATATGACGGTCTATCAGATGGATGTCAAAACGGCGTTTCTCAATGGACAACTTAAAGAAGCGGTTTATGTCACCAACCGGATGGATTAGTTGATCCTGAGTTTCGAATCCGTCTACAACGAACAAAGCTCAGTGGTCTCAAACAAGCTCCTCGGGCATGGTATGATAAGCTATCATCTTTCCTCATTGCTAATAATTTCAACAAAGGTTCGGTTGACCCAACTCTTTTTATACAATATCACGGGGCACATATCTTAATTGTTCAAATTCACGTGGATGACATCATTTTTGGGTCTACACATAAAAGTTTTCAATCGCTTTTGCAAAACTAATGAAGAAAAATTTTGAAATGTCCATGATGGGTGAACTCACGTTCTTTCTGGTTGCAAGTTCATCAATCACCCGTGGTATTTTCTCGAGTCGTCAAATATGCCCTTGAATTGTTAAAGAAATTTGGAATGAAAACATGTGACACCTATGCCACACCAATGGCTCATACCAAGAAGCTAGATTTTTTACATTGGAAATTAGTGGACCCTACAAAATACCGTAGTATTATTGGGTCTCTCATGTATCTAACAGCTAAGAACGATATTGTCTTTTCGTATATCTTTGCTCTGTTATCGATCGCGACCAATTGAAACCCACCCTCTCGAGGCTAAAAGAATCCTCCGATACATAAAGGGAACCATTAACTTGGGGATCCGGTATCCAGAAGGATTACGGTTTTGAACTAATCGCTTTTGGGGCCGGACCACGCGAGGATGCTTAGACTCACGGAAAATTACTTTAAGAGCTTTACAATTTCTTGGTGATAAACTGGTGTCATGGCAATCGAAGAAGCGAGATTGTACATCGATGTCCTCAACGAAGGCGAGAATATGTAGCCACTTCGGCGTGTTGTGCTCAAGTCATTTGGATGAGAACACAACTCAAAGACTATGGTTACGTATTTAATCCCGATGTCTTTGCGACAATCGGTGCCATTGCGATCTCGTGCAACTTCGGTTCGGCACTCGAAATCAAAGCATCGATCTTGATATCATTTCATCAAGGATCACGTGGAGCAGTGCTGTTGAATTATATTTTGTGGAGTACGAGAATACCAATTGGCAGATCTTCTCACCAAAGCCTTGCCTACCACTAGGTTTAATGAGTTGGTCCACCGGATTGGTATGAGGTGTTTGACTCAAGAGGAATTGGATGATCTCCTAAGCAGTCTTAAAACAGTCAAACACCAAAATATCTTTCGTAAATAAATTTTTCAAAAACAAAATACAAACATATAAAACACGATAAAAACAAAAATATTCCTCTATATACTTTTCTTTCAACATGGCAAGTACATTTCTTCCGTCAACACTTTAATCTTTCAAAATTCATATTTTTCGATCAAGTGTTGAGGGGGAGAATACAAAGATTTAACTGTTTCAAAACATTTGTGTACTTGCATGTTATCATATCTCGGTTGTTTCTCTTATCAATGGTGGTAAATTTTCTGGTTCAAGGACACTCCGCGGACTAAAATTAATAACCTTTCATAATTTTACTTAAGTCGAGGGGGAGTGTCATCAAATTTCTTTCTTAAAATCTTTGTTTGAAAACCAAAATGGAAGTTAAATGGCTTTGTTTGAAAAAGGAAAAGGTGGAGGGACCAAAAATGTCAAAATCTTAAAGTTATCTTAAATAAAAACACCTCCCACCTACCTTTAACTTCACATTTATTACTCTTAACCTAAAACATCATACGCATAGAAATCGTTCAAGAAATCCGTGCTTTAGATCATCATCTTGTAAGTGTTTTCATGATCTTAACGATAATACAAGCTAAGGTTTTGAATTTCAAGCAAATCCTACGGCTAAAACGTTAGTTATGCGTGATTATGTGTTCTCGCATAAGCGTAGAACACACAATCAATGTGAGTGTGTTTTTGGTTTGAAAGAAAGTGTCAAAACGTGTTTTTAACAACAAGGATACTATTTTACCCTCTAAATCCACCCGAAACACGAATTGATGATATTTGAATATTAGGGTTTATGAGTCGATTTGGGTGTTTACAAATGTGAAGAGTTTTGTTCAAAAGGTTGTTGTGTAATGTTTATATGATGATGCATTGATGATTTCCAAGCTCTATAACCACCCAGAAACTCTAAATGATTAAAAATTTGGAATTAGGGTTTAAAGTTCATAAGTTTGGGCATTTTTGATTCTCCACGATTTAGATGTTATAACTTCGTTTATAGACTCTCACAACATCTAAGAACTACCAGAAATTGTTTGGTGCAAATCCTATGGCTAAAATTATCACGCGTAATTCATAACACTTAGGGTTTTGACCTACGCGTATGACTTTCTACTCATAACTGTTTAACGAATGTTCATGCCATGATTTGTTATTAAAATGAACTTTTGTGTTAATATTGATGATTTGATTAATTTATTTCAGGGCTTGCTACGCAAAAATTCAGAATCAAGGTCATTTGAATCTCTACGCATAAGGATTACCCTACACGTAGTCATGTTATCGTAAGAATAAATCCTCGCGCATAACTATTACAGCGTAAGGTTCTACAATGGGACTACGCTTATCACCGTGAAGGATATGCGTAAACGATAACCTCTGCATAGGTCTACTCTTACGAGTAAGCCTTGCGCGTAAGGTATAAATACTACTGGCGTAAGCTCTACGCATAAGGTCCCTTTTCCTACGCGTAACATTTCTTACGCGTAAGTTAAGATCCTACGCATAAGCTTTCGGTCTACGGCGTATGTCATTCATTTGTTACGCAACTTTGCCAATTCTAAGCCTATGCCTTGATTGACCTTCATTATGAATTGTTACGTGTACAAACTTGTTAATAAACTTATCATAACGTCACGAAACCAATAATGTCACTAATAAACTTAAGCGTTTGATATGTTGTGAACAATAAGTGATAACATAAACTTTAAAACTTCAAGTTAACTAACTCACGAAACATTTCACGATGTCATTGGACTATTGGACAAACAAGTGACTTAGGACTCGTAACAATCATTGACCTTTGTACATTCAATAACTAGACAATAAGACCTTCCGTTGACTAACATTATGTCTTTCGATATGTTGGTTCTTTTGGCTAATGTTATTTGAATCCGACATGGTTTGAACAAATGAATGTGGATGCATCGAGAAGTTCTTACAACTGGCGATATCTTTCGAGAGGTTACCCGAGAAAGATTGGAAAGAACAACCTTAGGGTTGACTTTGACACCCTCACATGCTGAGAATCTTCTTGTCTCATTGCGTGGATATTCTCGAATCATCCCTACCGAACATGCTCTCACTCTGCCCGGTTCGGTCGTATTCAACAATTCGGATTCTATGCAGAGGATCAGCAGGTCAAAGTCAGCATTGTGACCGTGACACTTAATCACAAACAAGTCACTATCACTCCTGCAGACTTACGGGCTGTACTCATCATTCAAACATCGTGCCTCTACGACTTCTTTGCTACACCTCTTGAAGAGCAGGTTCGCAATTTCTACTTAATATTGGCTATGATGAAGCGTCGGGAATTATTAACAAGCACTCTCACGTGGATCTTAAGAACATTCCTCAACCGTGGAGAACACTCTACATCATCATCACTAAGTCGTCTCACAGTGGTGGCCGGTGGCTATGAGCATCCCAAGCTCATGGGCTGCAAGTATTACGGTCATTGATCAATATGAATGACATTGAAATCGAAGCACTGATATGGGATGACATGATGTCATTTCACAAAAAGCTTGGCTCAAAGATTCCCTATGTCGGATACGAAGCTTTTGATCGAGAGCACTTGGGCTTAATCCTGATATTCCCAAGAGGCTCAATGACCCTGACAATCACGACGTGTTGTCCGAACCTATACTTTCTATCAGAATCAAGGAATCGACAACAAAGAAACAAGGTCTTGCGTCTTTGCTGATCACCTTCGACAAATGAAATCAAAAAGCTTGAAACATACAAAATGTATCAAGAAGTAGCGGTCACGAGAAGGCAAAGTTGGTCATCTCGATGAAAAGCCTTTGGAACTCCTACTGGAGAACCAATAGAGGAAGTCTTTGGAAGTGCAATAAGGACAGAGAGTCAAAGGAAGGTTCCAAAGAGGAAACCTACTCCAAGGAAGAAAGTTCCCTCAAGAAGGCTGCTCCTATTCCTACACGAACCACAAAGACTCTTGGATGAAAGCTCGAAGATACACAATCAGGACGAGGAGGTCCACTACTCACGAGCTGCAAAGGATGACTCTCCATCGTGCCAAAACCTCCTAGTCCAATAGTTGAACATGGCAAAGGAAAGACTCTTGTACTTGTGCCATATGATGAAAGCTCGAGAAGTGATGAAGAGCAACTGGATAAATCATACAGGAAGAATTTCAAATTCGTTAGACTTCAACACGTTGCACAACAATTTGCTCAAGAACAAATGGGTGGCCCAGGAGGTCAAGTGGTGCATTCAACCTTCACCGAGATCGATGCGGTTAATCAACCCAATAAGGGATCTGGTGCCACCACTTTGATACAACAACAAACACGTGTTGAAGACACTATTGAGTATGATTTTGAAGAACCCGAGAATCGAGAAGCTAGAGAAGGTAAAAGGCGAATGAAGAAGACTGCGGTCAAAGCCAAAGCGATGAACAAGCTAAGGCGGCAATGAAGAAGATGTTGAGTATGATCGTTTCTTCTAGATAGTCTGCTTACGATCAAAGGAAGAAACTACGAACCACCAAGGACCGAAGTCTCCTCATCTCATCATCATCATCATCAGATTCTTCTTCTCACTCTTCACCACCACCATCAAAAGATCAACCAAATCATCATACATATCAGTGAAGAAGCCACCTCGATCTTGGATTTCTCATACTCATAAAAGAATTGTGAAAGTTGTCCAACAAGTCGAAAAGAAGGACATGCTCTCTGAGAAAAGAATTGGTTTCTTACCAAATCACGGATATCTACATGATGAGAATGACAAGATGCGAGAATGAAAGGGAATACATCTGAGCTCATGCGGGATGATCTACAAGGGAAAATGGGCCAGAATGATTGAAGGCTACACTCACAAGTACCTTTTGGATATCGTTCCTAAAGTCACAAAGGAGATGTTTACCAAACAACTATATCCGAATCTTATGCAGATAGCCAAGCAAACTATAAGATCAACACCCTTAACCGTCACAATCAATCCATCCGATCCTCCTTGATAGTTTCGGATAATGAATTGGTGGCCAAGCTTGTCACAAATGTCTACACGATCAGGGACATTTACTACGATGAAGGAAATGTTTCAAGCATTGTTGGACTACCAACTCAAAAAGCATGCATATTCGAAGCTGAAAAGTCCAAATGTCCTAGAGACGATGAAGATAAGGATCAGGATAAGAATGATGAAGCTAAGCGACAAAAGATTCGGTGAATCATCTTCCATGCCACCACCTCCCCCGGCCTCTGCTCAACAAAGGTCTCCTCCTCGTTCTTCTAACGATAAACCTCATGATTACGAGACACCACGGACTCAAAAACGGTGATTACTTTGAGTATACGGGTGGTGGCGATGAAGAACACCATGAGCCCCTACAACAACCCACCTCTCCCAAACAAGTACAGAAACTAGAATCCTCATCTAGGCCTAAAAGCGAGAAAAGAATGGCTTAGGCGTCCTATCATGGCTTGATGAAGACACCACAGAGGAATTTGAATGGTTTTCTACACTTGTCAATTCCACTCCTACCACGAAGAAGGTCAAGATCTGGTAGGCGGTAATACATTGGAGCATGCTAAGATTATGCAAGAAAAGTTCCATGTGAAGAAGATGGCGAAATCCGAGTTGAGGCGAATCAAGAATGAAGCTTTTCAACGTTAAGGAAAACTGACTCGAGAAAGTGCCATCGAGGTCGAATATCACCTTGAAAACATTGCTCGAGCCATGTCTAACAACATGGATTGGCTCAACCCAGAAGCAAACATCGACTTCACCAAGCGGGACAACCTCCATACTACAGCCGTGGTCAAAACCTCTACCAACAATTGGATCCAATCGGATGAACCAAGGATTCCATTCGATATTTCTTCAATAGAGACTTGGATTTTCTTCTTGCATGGTGGCGATGGTTCAAGAAATCGCTACATCGTTGACACTTCCATTCTCTGCTGACTATATACTCGAACTACATGAGCCATCGAGCGTGCCAATCACTTGTTCTCCAACAAAGTGGAAGCCTACGACGAGATGCCTTTATCTGATTCATCATTGGCGGGCAACGAAGAATCTACTACTGGCCGGGTTGAAGTCTCAACGAGTTCTAAAAGTATCATTGCCATCAAACACGTCGATCTTTCATCAAAGTGGGACTACACCTTCCTAAAGAATATCGTGGTCAAACGACAAGATGAAAGGGATTATGCATTCTCTGAAGCTGACTTTGAGAATTTTTCTATCAACGACATCGAAGACATGTACCTTGCCAAAGTCTGCGTATGAGAGACAATTCTCCAGCTGTAGCGTGAATTCATCAAGTCGTGCTCATCTTCATCGGACATAGTTATCAAAGGCGTAGAAGTTCTCCGGTGGCGGTTGAATCTTATCATGGACCGTGTCAACTTCACTCCAGCGGCAGTGACTTGATCTAGATATCAACCGGCTTCCGAATATACGCTCATCAAAACCTTTCGTCGTTTACCGAAGTGAACTTCAAAGAAATTGCTTGATGGCGTGCCGAGATCTTCATAAGTTTGGAGATCACACTTTGAAGATGGTTAGGGGCGGATTAGCTTATCGGTTGAAGGATATACATCAGAAGATTGGGTCTCCTAAGCGATGGAATTCTGGGATTGAAGGGGCGTGAAGAGGATCATCACCATGATTGATGAGCGGTTGTATAGAAGGGATCAGTTGAAGAGGAAAGCTATGTTGGTGGTCGACCAGGAGAAACATCATCGGCTTTCAGCGGACTCACACACTCTGGCGACATCTCACGGACTACAGGTACCCCTTGAACCTTCTTTCATTATCAATTTGGATGTATGATTTATTATGTCGAATGGCTTGTGCACACATTACGATGTACAACCGTACTTGTAAATAAAGGACCACGTGAGTGCGTCGATTGCCACAATCCTTATGAAAGGAGCGAAAGCTTCTTACTTTTGAGTAAAACCTATCAAACCTTTCATTTTTCAAGGTTTTGCTCAAAGAACAAGTACTTTCCCTTATGATTTTCAAAACCTCAACCGTTTATATCACTTTCGTTGAGGGGAGTACTTGAATTAAAACTTTGTTCAAAAATTGTTCACATGGTCATTCTTCCCATGACTTTTCGAAATGGTCATATTTATTCTCAACTTTTCAAAAATAACATCATATATGCCATTTTTGAGGGGAGAAAATACGTGATAAGAAATATGTTGTGTAAATGCAAATGAATCTTTGTGCTATAGACTTAACCCATGAATTGGCGAGATCTTAGCTGTTAGTAACTTCGAAAAGACTTGTAGGGACGGGTAATAATTTCAAGCTAGTTAAGCTAGTGATGTAGCGTGTCTCGCAGAAAAGGACTTGTCAAGAGTAGAATGTACCATTAGAAACTCTTGGTAGACATGAACTCGAGGGTTTGACAACCTTTCGAAGATTGTCTACACCTTCAAGGTAGTTATTAGAGCTAGTTGTCACCTAAAAGCTGACAATGCAACTCTTTAACTATGCCCGCGTAACCGTGTGTCTCAGCGGGGAATGTCTATCTTGAGTTGATCAATTCAAAATGTGCTCTTTCCTGTTTGTGCATTTTAACCGTTAAAACTCTTAAGCACATGTGGAGGGAGAGTATTTATGCAAAATCTTATCTCATGGGTACTAAAATGTTTTTCATTCACAAACACTTTGAGAGATTTTTACCTAACAATGGTTTTATAGCAACGTAGGTTAGTCATGGAGTTATAAGGTGACTAAGGTTAGGAATAACCGTCCTATGATCCTTGAGCGGAAGGATCTACCCAAGAACACCACAAATAGTTAGTATTTAGAAGTCCTTAGGTATGATTGTAAAAAGGAGAAAATGAGAATGGGAGAAAGAAGGAGTTGAAGAATTAAAAAAGAAAAGTAAAGAAAAGGGTGAAAAGAAATAGCCCTCCGTTATTCAACTTAGAGCGGAGACCGGGGTTCAATTCATATGCTACTTGGTTGTCACTTATGACCGGTATTGAAGATTAAAAGTCGTCATGGACCCAGTGACGCATGCACTAAACCTTCTTAATCACTCAAGTTTCTCTCAATAGAAGCTTGTTTCATTCTCACAGGGAACCTTACATAAACTATCGGCTTTCTTTTAGAGATTGCTGGTATTGAAGAAGGAGACCCTCTCCCTAGTCTCCGCTCAGGAAAACCAAAACGCACTATTGAGTCTAGAGCCACGAGATTCATCAAAAGATCTCCTAGGTACACTTGACATTTCATCACTTGATATTCAACAATAAAATTTCGTGGTACATTATCGAGTCCTTCACGAGATCTTAGCAATCGTGAGAACATTTATGAGAGGTTCATTTGTGATGATCTCGGTGATTGAATAAAACTCTGCGGGGTCAACATCAAAACGCCCGGCCCGAATTCGCCGCAACTCCCGTGGATTGTGCTTAGTGGTCTCAAGCGGTCTACTGATCGTGAGGTGATGCTTGTGTACCTCAATGACTCATCCCAATCGTAGGTGTACTTTTTGCATCGTGTTATCTCACTTGTGGGACTCAGATCGAGCGGACTTTAAGAATTAGAGTTGTGTTTTCACACTATGCTGTCAACACTCTCGAGGTTCAAACTTGTAAGTCTGGGAATCCACTTATTACTAACCGTTTAATGTTTTCTTCTTATGGAAGCTCAGGCGGAATGATCGTAGATTCTTCTCATACTCATGGCAACATCATCACTAATGGAAGTTCTATCCAAAAGCAACACAACAGTCAGAATGATTCTTCGTCCAATCAAAGAATCTACAAAGTTAAAGACTTAAGAACTTCATCGATCGAATTCAAGCGTCAAAAGCGTGTGAGCATGTTGAAGAATGCGTGGAATCTTTGCTTGTGAAGCGGACTAAAGCGCGAATGATCGCGGTGACAACATACTATCACTTTCATCACAAAGAACAATGATCAAAGAACAAAGTTAAAGATGGCGTTGAAAATGTTTAATACGACTACCACAAGTATGAGTTATGTATGACAATGATGTCACAAAAATGTTACAATTGCTATAAGTCCATGACACAGAAGCTAGTGATCATGATGTTAAGCCCCAGTGTTTGCCAAACAACTCAAATAACGATATTAAATGAAATGCATCCGTTTAACGGTTGGAATCCACCAACCGGATGGAGGAGTCACCCTCGATAGATCTATCCATTCACCCCGCCTATGAAATTAACGGCTCATGTTATATAATGGGGACATTCAATTGGCATGAGGTAACTTAAGAAATGTAATGAATTTGATATACTTGGTATCGTAATAAAAATGATGTGCAATGTATTCTCCCGCGTAGGTTTGAAATAAAGTAAAACTTGAATAAATCGGTATGACTCACTTTGTTGCTAATGATAATGATGATATAATGTATCTCTTGAAATGGGCAACCTCGACCGTGTCCTATTATGAATGATATGTTCTAATGTAAATCATGAAACAATGTCGTGCGTAAATCCACATGTAATCTATACCATATACGTTTTTCAAAATAGATTTTATCGTTGAAATATATGTTTATGACATCTCGTCACGTTATAAAATACTTTACAAGTATTTACGTTGAAATGATATCTTACGATAATCATTTAATGATTAATTATGAAATTATAACTTTTCGTCGTAAAACAATGTCATTTGACAATTTCATGAAAGTGACTAAACGGCCTTCAAAAGCTAGTCGTAAAATGGTGCACGTCGAGTGTTAGGAAACGAACTCAACGGTTTTGGGAAGCTTGTATCCTTATCTCAAAGTTTTAGTGTTCAATTTTCCATCCTAGAGGTCTCGATCACGGAGAAAAATATAGGTAAAGTATGGTACTTGTGTCCAAAATATCGTTTAAGGTAACTTTCGGCAAAGTTTAAATGACCGTATTTTATTCATTACAACTCCGCTTGACGAAGGGTTGGACATTATGGAAAATATGCTTGGCGAACTTACTTTTACTAGAAGACATCGTTTCATAAAAAGTACTCCATCAATGTTAAAAACGACCCTCAACATGGTCCTTTGTAGCCGTAATATTTGTCTAATAGAAATATATTAGTTTTTCTTATATAATAAAGTTACGGAAACTTGTTTAAAATGTGAATAACTTAGTCGTTATAAGTCCGTTTTCTACGTTTTATATATCCTCGGAATCGTGATAACATATACTAATATATTTTTGATAAGTCGACACATTTAACTACGCTTAAGACTCATTTTTTGACTCAAAAGTCGAGACAACATGCTGAATTTTCAAACAATTAGTTTTTGCGTCAAACTTGAAAATTCATAACTTCTTAGATTATAACTCCGTTTTAACCCGTTCAAGCGATACGTTTCGTTTAAAGTATATTTTATGAATATCTAGCCCAAAATATTTTGCTCACTGTCGAAATTTCCAGAATTTGAAAATATGGACAGACCCTATGTAAACTTGTCAAATAGTTTTTTAAATGAAACCTATTAACCAATTCAAAACAACTCGAGCTATTCAAAATCCTAGCATACACCTTCTTAGGGTGTCATGGGTTCCTAGACATCACCAAAAGTGATATGTTACTAGGGATAATTTATAGGATAATTATAACTAATAATATGTACTAAAACAATTAAAAGTGGTATAAATTCACATGTAACTTGCATGTTTTCTTGCAAAAATGATGAAATAACATAAAGATGAATATGAAAGAGTAATAAAAATCATGAAATGCTTACTTGTATGATTATGTGAAAAAGATGATGAAAACCTTATTAATCTATAGGTTTTTATTTCAAAACCTTGGAATAGATAACTAGTTGAGCTTGAATATTACTTGGATCATGAAAAATATTATGTTTTCTCCTTGTTCTTGACCTTGGCCGATTTATGGTGAGAAAATGGAGAGGATTCTCTCTAGTTTCACCTTTACTTAGTGTAGTGTATGTTTTCTCAAAAAAATAATATCTAGTGATAAGTGATAGGTGTACATATTAGTAGAATATTTACAAAAGTTGATGAGTCATGGGGAGGGAGGTGGAAGTGGCCGGTTATGGGGTGATTAGGAGGGGGGTGAGGTGTATTTTCGAGTTAAATGTTTTTAAGTGTAAGTAATAAGTGTAGTGTATAAATATAATTAAGTAATTAATGTAGCGTTAACTAAAAATAGATTTTAACGGAACAAAATAAAATGTATCGAAGTCATAAAAAGTATAAAAATACATTTCTCACAAGTATTGAGTGAATAAATATTTATCGTGTTCAATTTACGAAAAGCGTCGTAAATATATAAATATAACAATTTATATACAAAATAAATTGAAAACATCGGGTAAACTAATAATATAATTTTTATAATCTTAAAATGAGTATAAAAATATATTAGAAATATTTTTGGAAGTGTCGGACCAAATGTTCAAAATAATGTTTACGCGATAGCGTTTATTTAATAGGAAAATAAACGTTTTATGAAAAACGTGAAACCATGCATGAATTAATATGATGATAATGATGCTAATGATATGTAGACTAAACCTAGTCTATATGAAATGTCCTTGAATGATGGTTCATGAATTCGCAGCTAAACCATTAAGGTTACGCGAATTTGATACTCGTAAACCTAGTTTACGATAAATAATGAAATAGTGAAACTTGAATAGTGTTTTCTCCCGGGAATGAATAGTGTTTTAGATGAATAGTAAATTTAAATACGTTCTCGAATATTACTTTGACTTGAAAACGGTGAATAGTTGGGTGAATAGTAAATTCCGAGATGAATAGTAATTTTGAAAATGACACGAATGCGGTTGTCACATTATGACCAATTGAGTCGAATTAGGTCCATGACCAGGTTCAAGATGTTACTTGTGAAAGATGAGGGTATTTGAGTAGCATGGAATTAGTCAATGTTTTCTAAATTGTACCGCCTTTCGAGCGGGACTTTGATCATAAATTTGTTGCCAACTTGAAATTCTAATGGTTTGCGACTTATGGAACATACTTCCAATATTTTGCATCGTTATGTCGACATAGCTATCTAGCTATATGTTGTTACTTCATAACGATTTTTGATCGTTCGATCACTTTGTTGTTTCATGAATGACTTATGGACTTGTGAGTTAAACTTTCTGCTTTTGACCCGTGAATAAGTGGTTGACACCTCGACCATAAAGTGCCTCAATGGTGCACCTCTTTGGTGTGATAACTATTGTTTATACGAGAATTGATCAATGGCAAATGATTTGCCCAACCATTTCCAAATCAATCACACACTTTTCAGCATATCTTCTAATGTTTGAATTGTCCTTTCACTTTGACCATCGGTTTGTGGATGATATGCCGTGCTCATCTCTAATTTGGTTCCAAATGAATCTTATGTGTTCGAAGTTTGAAGTGGTCGACTATCTCTATCCGAATGATGGAAATTGCCGTGCCTTGAGACTATTTCCTTGACATAAGTCTAGTAAGTTGTTCCATGGAATAAGTCTCTCTAATTGGTATGAAATGGGCGATTTGGTAAGACAATGAGATTAACCATATAGCGTCGTAACCTCCCGATGTCTTTTACCTTAGAGCAAGTAAGGCATTTGCTAACGTGCGTGGCAATTTCGCTTTCATGGAGAAACCACAATAAAGTTTCTTGAGATCGATACCTCTTATCAGACACGGGTGAATAGAATACTTTGACTTATGCGACTCATGCATAATCAATTCGTATCCCCATAAAATGGTACTGCATTCTATCCTTGAAGCATAACACTCCATCTGCTCTCTTTACAAAGCCATTTGCATTATCGGGCATACCATAAAGCTTTTCACGAGTGGTTTTCCTTCTTGAGTGCCTCGATTTGTGCCTCGAGTATTTTGATGGTAAAAGTGACTAATCGTCATTCTAATGATCGACTCTCTAAAGGGTTGGATCTTTCTTTCAAATTCGACTCAGCCACAACATTGGATTTTCACGGGTGATACTTGATTTCACAATCATAATGTTGAGTAATTCCAACCAACGGCGTTGCCTCATGTTAAATTCCCGATCAAGAACATATTGTAAACTCTTGTGGTCAGTAAACACTTGCACTTTGCAAGTAGGTAGTGTGTCTCCAAATCTTGAGTGCAAAACTACGACTGACTCAAGATCATGAGTGGTGTAATTCTTCTCATGACCTTAAGTTGTCGAAGCATAAGCTATCACCTTCTGTTTGCATTAATGACTCCAAGCCCTTTATGTGAAGCATCGCGATTATATCTTGAAGTTCTCAATTCCTAGGGTAGTGCCAAATTGGCGCATTTGCAAAGCTGCTTCAACAACCGAAAGCGACTTCTTGTTTCTTTCCCCATTCGTGCTTCTTGTTTTCTATGTCAACTTGGTCAAAGCTTTAGCTATCTTTGAAAATTCGATGAATCTTCGGCTAATACCGTCGGAGTCCTAAGGTGTCGGTTTATAGGATTTGTTGGAGTAGCCCAACCTACGGCTTCAATCTTTGTAGGATCAACTTGCGGTCCTTGACTATCATGACATGACCAAGAAATTGCTACGGTTCCAAAATCACACCGAAAATTGGCATACTTCTCATTCTTGGTAGTCTAAAATGGATTCTTAAAGCCCGTTGCTCTTCTTTTGCTCTTTGAGTAAATCAATATGTCATCGATGAATACTATAAACTTGTCCAAATACGGGTTTGCATACCTATTCATGAGATCCATGAATCTTGCGGTGCATTAGTTAATCCGACGACATTACTTGAAACTCATAATGTCCATAGCGTGTTTCTAAGCGTCGTTTTGGGATATCCTCCTCCCGAACTCTAAGTTGATGGTGACCTGACCTTAGGTTAATCTTTGAGTAGATACTAGATCCTTTGCGGTCGAACAAGTGGAGTCGATTCGGGGAGTGGGTAGCGATTCTTCACGTTAACTTGTTGACTCTCTATAATCATACACATTCAGAGGATCCATATTTCTTCTTTAACAAGACCCGGTCTCCCCAGCTGAGGAACTTGGCCTAATGAATCCTTTGTCTAAAGTTCTTGCAACCGGTTAGACAACTCTTGCATTCAGTGGTGCTAGGCGCTAAGGCATTCGTGCTTTAGGTGCGGCCTTCAGGGCACTAAGTCAATATGAAATTCTACTTGGCGTCTTAGGTGGAAGTCTGTAAGTCTTAGGAAACACGGAAATTCGGACAATTGGTACATCCTCAAAATCGTTTCTCTTAGGCCTCTTCGGTTATATGTGCTAAGAAAGCATAACAACCTTTCTTTATATACTTCTCCGTCTTGATGCATGATATATCTTGAGTCTAGTTCCACCGTTCCCGAATGATCAAAGTTTCGTCGTTGTAAGGAAGATGAACAACTTTTTAATCACAAAAGATTCTTGCACGATGTTTGGATAACCAATCCATGCGATGATGCGTCAAAACTATCAAGTTCTACGGGCATAAGGTCTATATTGAAGGGATGATTTAGAAAATTGAATGTACAACCACGGACAATGGTGTCAGTGCTAATTAAGTTACCATTAGCTAATTCAATGTTGTATGATGTGTCTATGTGGGAATTGTTCTCTGCTCTAACCATTGGTGAGGATAATAAGCGGTAATCATGTACTGGTAATTCCAAGGAATCTTAAAATGATTGTCGAGAAGTCTAAGGTGATGAATAGCTTGCAAAGGTACAAGCTTGGAATTGATACCGCGTGTCTCATGCCAAATTTTAAAATGTTAAATCTGTTGAAAAGGACCTTATAGAAAGGAATAGATTATGGGTAACAGTTGTGATTCCTCGCGTTTCTAGTTCTGAGAATGTCATTACTTGAGTCTTACTTGCCTAATGTGCTTAATCTCCATTACTAAAATGTTTATTGTTTGATCGAAGTGTTCCATGCTCTATGTTATAAAGTCACAAAACCTTAAATATTTAAGTGATGTGGTGTAGTGATTGATTTTCAAGACTTGTTTCAATATTGAGTGCTTCTAAAATTATTTCATCACTTAGATTGTTATCGAGCTAACATAAACATGAATATCGACTTATACTATCGAAGAATGTTTGTTCTAATTTCACTTGTAAATGGAGAGTCATGGATTGTCGATATGTTCAAACTTGTTGCATCTCTTAATATGAAAGTGAGGTTATCTGTAATTTCTAGAGAACACAATGCCTTAGGAAAAGTTTATATCGATAACCTTATTTTAACCAAATTTTCTTTTAAGGAAAACTCATTGTAGGGAAGTTCACATATTGTGGGGCCATGTTTAGTGAAATGTTACGTAGTCTCGGTTAGAAGACTTGGTTTACCCTATGGTGTTGCTTAGTATTGTATTAAGCCGTACTAAATCTTATAACTTCGGTCTTTAGTACTTTTGAAATGATAGAATTTGCTTTTAATCGAATAGTGGTTGGAACATCTCTTGATGTCTTAAGATTTTTATTGAGTATGAATCATCTTACTACATACTCCTAGTCCTTGTTGGTAATTAAAAAATCCTTTCATTGTTTTCTTGTATCAGAATCCTCCTCCTTGAGATGGTATAAGAAAGCCTTTCCTAAAAAGGTAACTCATCAATTAACTTATCGGTTGAGTGAGGATGAATGGCATGAGCTTCTATAGAGTGTTAACAAAAGAAATGTTTATGAACAATTTATCTTGTTTACAAAGCCTTGCTTTAAGTGAAGATTGTTTTTAAGAGATTTGAAATGATGCTTGTTACTTTCATGACATAATTCTTCCAGATACACATAGGTGTCGAGCCATGTATGTCGAGGACAAATGATGTGATGCTTGGTTTTGTTGAAATGATATTATGTTCTCAAGTTTTAGATGGTATTCAACGTTTTGTTTTTAGAGATGATGGTCTCAATAATTTTCTTGAAAGTATGAAAACCATTTCTATGATGGTATTAAATATTATAAAATGGGATCAAAAGCCAATTGATAGGTGGTAAATTTAAAACAACTTGTTTAGAAAACTTTTAATGAAACAACGTTTTAAGATAGTGTAGAAGAGCTTGGTATTCAAAACAAGCGGGAATAATGTTATGAAGTAGTAGCAAAAGTAACTTTAGTTATAATTTATTACTGGTTTAGAGGGATACATGTGGAGAACTCTATAGATTATAATAGTCTCCTAATTGGTCAAGAATAAAGTTATTCTAATCCTAGTAAGATAGGTATCGTCGCGGTAAAATGATTGTAAATCGTGGGTACCTTTAAATAGGAATGAAATAAACAAAGGTTGGATTATATCGAGATAATAAATGATACGTGATTACATTAGCTAGAAAGTGTACTCTATTATCTGTCTTCAAGTAGCACCAACCAGTCTAAGTGGAAAAATAGGTGGCTCTAGGGGTGGCAATGAGCCCTAGAATCCCTCACCTCAAACCTATGAGATGGTGAAAATCTATAGTCTGAAGAATGAATGGTAGAAAGAATCATGCACGCCTCTAAGTTTTCCAGAATCTGGGATGGTATTAGTAGTTGGGTAGAAGGAGGTGTGATGGTACAAATGATACTCATTAATATGATGGAAAACCGGTATGTGTTAGAGATATGGTGAATGAAATACTACTATCTTCCTTGTAATAAGCATCCTAATAGGTCCATTAGGACTAAGCCTATAAGTCCTACCAAATGGTATGATTTGTCCCAACGTAATGATAAAAATTGTCCCGATCCTATAGTGAACTCAATGGTGACTGAAATGGTGTAGGTTCAACTCGCCTCCTAAAAGGGTTCACCAAAATCCATGTTACCTGCGGTTTAAGTCAATCTGATGTAAGTAAATTGTGATAGGGAATGGCATTCTCCATGTCAAAGTGATGAAATGATGGGATGAAGTATTTAAAGGCATCTATATGTGACAATCGATTTTGAAATGAAAGTAAATAACTCGCAAAATGTAAAGGAGAAACCGCATGTACAGTGACTTCATAATTTATGATGAAAATGATGAGATGTGATGATGTAGTTAAATCTAGGTCAATGATACAACCTAGTTCTCTATAACCAAGCCCATGCCAACTTGCCACACCCCAAATTACCTGTTTTGCAAAATGGAATGGAATTCTGGGGTCAATTTCATTACAGCATCACAATCCATATGAATATGGAATCCACCAAAGTGTCGTTGAAGCATCAAAGCTTGGATTTAATAAAATAATCTCGAGTTTACAAAGTATAGGTCCCAAATGAAAGTCAATATGCGGGAAAATAAGTTTGGTACAAGTCAAACTATGTTTTAAATTGTATAAACCCCATGAGACGCGTCATCACACTCTATGATATGTCCACATGTAAAGCCATGAAGTGAATGCCTTAGTTACCTGAAAATGCATTGCTAAAAGTGTCAACACAAAGGTTGAGTGAGTTCATAGAGTTGTTGAAAATGTTTATTACGACTACCACAAGTATGAGTTATGTATGACAATGATGTCACAAAAATGTTACAATTGCTATAAGTCCATGACAATCAAACTAGATCGACATGATGTTCGCCTAACAGCAGTGTTTGCCAAACAACTCAAATAATGATATTAAATGAAATGCATCCGCTTAAACTTGGAATCCACCCAATCTGATGGAGTGAGTCACCCTCGATATATCTATCCACTCACCCTCGCTTCTATGAAATTAACGGTTCATGTTATATAATGGGGACATTCAATTGGCATGAGGTAACTTAAGCAATGTAATAAATTTGATATACTTGGTATCGTAATAAAAATGATGTGCAATGTTCTCCAACGAGGTTTGAAATAAAGTAAAACTTGAATAAATCGGGCTATGAAAACTCATTGCTGTAAATAATAATGATGATATAATGGCAATACCTAAATGAGGCTAAACCTCCTGACGGACCTATTATGAATGATATGTTCTAATGTAAATCATGAAACAATGTCGTGTGAAATCCACATGTAATCTATACCACTTGTATGCTTTTCAAAATAGATTTTATCACGAAATATATGTTTATGAGATCCGTCACGCTATAAAATACTTTACAAGTATTTACTTTGAAATGATATCTTACGATAATCATTTAATGATTTATTATGAAATTATAACTTTTCGTCGTAAAACAATGTCATTTGACAATTTCATGAAAGTGACTAAACGGCCTTGAAACGCTAGTCGTAAAATGGTGCATGTCGAGTGTTAGGAAACGAACTCAACGGTTTTGGGAAGCTTGTATCATTATCTCAAAGTTTTAGGGTTCAAGTTTCCATCCTAGAGGTCTCGATCACGGAGAAAAATATAGGTAAAGTATGGTACTTGTGTCCAAAATATCGTTTAAGGTAACTTTAAAGTTTAAAGAACGGTTTTATTCATTACAACTCCGCTTGACTAACTGGACATTATGGAAAATATGCCGAACTTAACTTACTAGAAGACATCTTTTTATAAAAAGTACTCCATCAATGTTAAAAACGACCCTCAACATGGTCCTTTGTAGCCGTAATATTTGTCTAATAGAAATATATTAGTTTTTCTTATATAATAAAGTTACGGAAACTTGTTTAAAATGTGAATAACTTAGTCGCTATAAGTCCGTTTTACGCTTTATATATCCTCGAATCGTGATAAATATACTAATATATTTTTGATAAGTCCAGACATTTAACAACGCTTAAGACTCATTTTTACTAATAAGTCGAGACAACATGCTGAATTTTCTGAAACAATTAGTTTTACCAAACTTGAAAATTCATAACTTCTTCGTTATAACTCCGTTTTAACCCGTTCAAGCCGCCACGTTTTCGTTTTAAAGTATATTTTCTGAATATCTAGCCCAAAATATTTTGCTCACTGTCGAAATTTCCAGAATTTGAAAATATGGACAGACCCTTATGTAAACTTGTCGAAATGAGTTTTTCTCGCGCCAAACCTATTCTAACCAATTCAAAACAACTCCGAAGCTATTCAAAACCTACCATACACCTTCTTAGGGTGTCATGGGTTCCTATACATCACCAAAAGTGATATGTTACTAGGGATAATTTATAGGATAATTATAACTAATAATATGTACTAAAACAATTAAAAGTGGTATAAATTCACATGTAACTTGCATGTTTTCTTGCAAAAATGATGAAATAACATAAAGATGAATATGAAAGAGTAATAAAAATCATGAAATGCTTACTTGTATGATTATGTGAAAAAGATGATGAAAACCTTATTAATCTATAGGTTTTTATTTCAAAACCTTGGAATAGATAACTAGTTGAGCTTGAATATCACTTGGATCATGAAAAATATTATGTTTTCTCCTTGTTCTTGACCTCGCTTGATTTATGAGAAAATGGAGAGGATTCTCTCTAGTTTCACCTTTACTTTGTGTTGTGTATGTTTTCTCAAAAAAATAATATCTAGTGATAAGTGATAGGTGTACATATTAGTAGAATATTTACAAAAGTTGATGAGTCATGGGGAGGGAGGTGGAAGTGGCCGGTTATGGGGTGATTAGGAGGGGGGGTGAGGTGTATTTTGGAGTTAAATAAGTTTAAGTAATAAGTGTAGTGTATAAATATAATTAAGTAATTAATGAAGAACTAAAAATAGATTTTAACGAACAAAATAAAATGTATCGAAGTCATAAAAAGTATAAAAATACATTTCTCACAAGTATTTAGTGAATAAATATTTATCGTGTTGAATTTACGAAAACCGTCGTAAATATATAAATATAACAATTTATATACAAAATATATTGAAAACATCGGGTAAACTAATAATATAATTTTTATAATCTTAAAATAAGTATAAAAATATATTAGAATCATTTTTGGAAGTGTCGGATCAAATGTTCAAAATAATGTTTACGCGATAGCGTTTATTTAATAGGAAAATAAACGTTTTATGAAAAACGTGAAACCATGCATGAATTAATATGATGATAATGATGCTAATGATATGTAGACTAAACCTAGTCTATATGAAATGTTCTTGAATGATGGTTCATGAATTCTAAACCATTAAGGTTACGCTGAACGATACTCTAAACCTAGTTTACGATAAATGATGAAATAGTGAAACTTGAATAGTGTTTTTCTCTCCGGAATGAATAGTGTTTCGTGAATAGTAAATTTTGAAATACGCTCTCAATATTACTCGACTTCAAAAACAGTGAATAGTAAAATTTTGAATAGTAACCGGTGACTAGTAAATTCTCGAGATGAATAGTAAAATTTTCAAATTTTGTAAAATGATCTGAAATTACGAGTTGTCACAGGAGATTGTTGGAATCACTCCTAAACCTTATTCAAGTGTTAGTTACTCATATGTAATAGTTAGCTTATTATGGCCTTTATGTTTGTTATTAGCCTTAAACTTATGTAGAAGGCCCATGAGCCTAGGCCCAAGCCCATAGGAGAAAGGAAGGGACTAGGAGTGTTTCCCTAGCTTCCCTCCTATAAATACTATGTAATAACCCTCACTTGAGGGTTGGTTGTTCAATTTATTTCTTTCACATACTCCTACGCATAACCGTCTCATATTAACGTGTGTGTGTGTTTGATTTCTTGTTCAATCGCCTTTATCTCTTTCTTGTAAGCTTGTGTTGTAAATCTAGTGACCTAACAAATGCTGAGGAGAGTGCAAGAGAAGCAATCAGTGGAAATCACATTTCTGCTGAAAGTAATCCTGTTTCTCCTATCATCACCAAATCTGCTGAAGGTGATGCTGATACTACTCCCATTTCTACTAGATTGTCTACAGACTTTAGAGATCCTTATACACGCTTTCCAAGGCCTTCAGATCTTGGAAATTATCAACCCAAAGATGGCATCTTCACCTCACCTTCCTATGACACAGATTTTGAACCAACTATGACTAATCTTGATACCTCCATTGATGTACACACCCCATCTACTAAAAGGATCAACATTGCTCATCCACAATCAAATATTATTGGTGATCCTCATGCACTGTTAGAACTAGGCGCACAGAACAAGTTCTAAATATGGTCAGTGGCTTTTATCTCTTATGTCTCAAACCAGAAAGAGACAATCACACGACTTTGATCATTGTCTGCTTTTCGCTTTCTCTCAAGTGGAACCAACCAGTGTTACTCAAGCCTTGGAAGATTCAAGTTGGCTTGAAGCAATTTAAGAAGAGATGCAAATTCCAAAATCAAGAGGGTTTGGATATTGGTTCCACTACCTGAAGGGAAATATGCTATTGGGACAAAATGGATATTAAAAATAAGAGAGATGTAAGGGGTGTTGTCATTAAAAACAAAGCAAGATTAGTAGCTCAAGGGTATAGACAAGAGGAGGGGACTGATTATGATGAAGTGTTTGCACTTGTTGCTAGAGTAGAGGCCATACGGATTTTCTTGGCTTATGCATCTTACATGGGTTTCATGTTATATCAAATGGATGTCAAAGGTTTCTGATGGTGAAATAGAAGAGGAGGTTTATGTCACTCAACCTAAAGGATTTGAAGATCCGGATCATCCACATCATGTTTACAAAGTAGTTAAAGCTCTCTATGGACTACATCAGACACCAAGAGCATGGTATGCTAGGCTTTCATCATTTCTGCTGAAGCATGGCTATAGAAGAGGTGCCATTGATAAAACACTTTTCCTGAAGAAGAATTCACATACATTATTCTTGTGCAAGTTTATGTGGACGATATCATATTTGGGTCCACTAAAGAAGCTTGCAGTGGGAGTTTGAGGAGTGATAAGGGAGAGTTTCAGATGAGTGCTATGGGGAACTTACTTTCTTTTGGGTCTTCAAGTTCAGTAGAAACCCGATGGTATCTTTATCGAGGACAAATATGTGAGGGACATTTTGAAAAAGTTTGGTATGGAGAGTGTCAGGACTGCACAACACCTTATGAAGCTCCAAAATCAAAGACAAACAATGAACCAGATCTATCTGTGAATGTTCATTTATACAGATCTATGATTGGTTCATTAATGTATCTAATGCTTCTAGGCTGACATCACTTTTCGTAGTGCTTGCTCTAGACATCAAGTCACTCCACTTGCTTCCCATCTAAATGTAGTGAAGAAGATTTTTAAGTATTTGAAAGGTCAACCTCATTTAGGCCTTTGGTACCCAAGAGAGTCTCTTTTTAAGCTGGAAGCATATAGTGATATATGATTATGGTGCAAATCGGATAGGAGATCCACAACTGGAAGTTGCCAATTCCTTGAAAGAGATTGATTTCTTGGCAGGCAAGAAACAAACTATTGTGGCTACCTCATCTACTAAAGCAGTAGTATGTTGCTGCGCAAATTGCTGTGGATAGGTTCTTTGGATACAAAATCAATTGTTTGATTATGGGTATAACTTTATGAACACAACAATTTTTATTGATAATCAAAGTACCATATGCATTGTTAAAAATCTAGTTTTTCACAATAGAACTTAGCATATTGAAATCAGGCACCACTTTATAAGAGATGCATATGAAAAACATTTGATAAAAGTGGTTAAAATTCACACTGATGCTAATGTGGCAGATCAGTTAACTAAGGCTTTTGATGGACCAAGGTTTCAACACCTTGTGGTTCATATTGGTATGCTTAACCCTTACCTGCAAAGTTTAAGGGGAGGCATAGGCCTCAGGGGAGGCATATGCCTCAGGGGAGGATTTTGGATGTAAACTTTGTATATTAGTTTATATATTTGCTAACACTAACCAACTTATGTTCTTTTAGTTTGTTTTGGTTTGGTTTGTGTGTTTCTCTGTGTCTGTTTTCCAGTTTTGAGATGGACATGTA
This sequence comes from Chrysanthemum makinoi, assembly GCA_910596185.1. NCBI lineage: Eukaryota > Viridiplantae > Streptophyta > Magnoliopsida > Asterales > Asteraceae > Chrysanthemum > Chrysanthemum makinoi. Next base: position 179,077,239 of record OU343221.1, read on the forward strand.
AGCTTAAAATTTTGTTTCTACTAAAAGCAATGTACTGAAGAGACTGAAGAGAACATATTGTATCTACTGAAGACAAGTACTGAAGTTAAAGATGCTCATTCATTCAAGTTACAGCTTACAGCTTACAGCTTACAGCTTACAGCTTACATTGCATACAATCAACTTCAAAAGGAAATACAAGATTCATAACTATACATGATCTACTGAACCTATACTAAGTTCCAATCATCTACTAGCTCATATCTTCTAGTCCAACTGCTGGATATGCATGACCAGTATGACGAGCTAAGGATCAAAATGGGAATGATGGATTAAGGAAATCGAAGATGATGAAGATGAATACAGCAGATGGATGTGTGATATGACTTTGTCCTTTGTGCTTCATCTGCTGGTTTCACCAAAAAGCAATCAATCCATCTTCCTTTTACCCTTCCCCTTTACGATACAAGATGAAGCACCAAACCATGGCGTAGGAAGAGCGAACACCACCTGTTTAGGTTGAGGTGGTGGAGGTTGAGGGTGTGAAGTTATCTCCTTAGTGGAGTCATCATAATCATCAGAAGATTCACTTGGATCCACTACCTTCTTTTAGAAGAAGGGAGAAAGAGGGATTTTCTTGGTCGTGATGTTTGTGGAGGAATATAAAGTCGCCAAAGGTTAGTATCATCACTTGATGATGATGATGATGGTGAAGAGGTTGGATCAATAACCCCAGGTTTGGTATTCATGGTTGATTGTGGTTTGTGATGTAATTAGGGTTTTGTGATGAGAATTGGGGATAAATGATGTATATGAAGTGTGCATTCGGATCATTATATAGACGGATTCGAGGTTTAATGTAATTTAATGTGATTTTGGTGGCACAGTAACGCTCCAGATATTTACTGAGGATAATCTTTTATCTTGAGAGGTTTCTGCTGAAGCGGATTACTTCAGCAGATTGACCGTGTTTATGCTGAAGTGTTACTTCTTGGTTAAGTTGAAATACACGTAAGATATAGTCAACGTAAGTTCTGATATTTTTGACTATATTTTGGGTAACTTTTACCAACTCATTATACGCATATCTTTGCTTCAAATTAAACGATTCCCTCTTCACTTAAGTTCACAACACTTCCATTTGCAAGAATCAAAACCCTAACTAACAATTTCACTCATGGCGCTTCAATTTAAAAATGATCATAACAAAATTGCTTTTCTGGGAGAAGCAAAAGGTGATGATCTATATAAGCCAATGGTGGAATTCTTGAAGAGATCAAAGATTCATTATGCTTTAACGCATTCTCCGGAAGTGGTTTATGAATCATTGGTTACACAATTTTGGGCTCACGAAAAGAGAATACAGAGATAGTAGCTATGGTTGACGGAACAGAGTATGTTGTGACAGAGGAGTTGATTAGAAGAAAGCTTCGTTTGAATGATGTTAATGGGGTTTATCATTCTAATGCTGTGGATATTCTTGCTGGGTTAAAAGCTTATGGATATCGGTACAAGGACCTGATATGTGGTTAAAAATTAGTTATGTCCGATGTGGAGGTTTTGGTTCACACATTGCTTCATGTATAAGCAATAAATCGGGGAGGATGGGACCAATTTTCTACGCAACTGGGATGTGGTATTGTTTGTCTTTCTCAGGGTTTGACTTATAATTTTACTAAGTTTATTTTTGATAATATGGTTGAAAATATATGTAGGAAAAAGCATAAGTTTTTGATGTACCCTAGGTTTCTTCAGATAATTTTAGACATTACCACACACGCCCAAGCATTTTGTCCCATAGGAGTTTTAACTTCTAAACTATTTGCTTCAATGAGAACTAAGTATGAGGGAGCTCATCATCCTTTGCTAGCAGCTATGTTGCCTCAAGGTAATGAGACTGCTGATGAGGATAATGTTGTTAATGACCCACCTTCTAATGTTGCTATTGATGGTAATCCATCAGTTGCAATTGATGAGGGCCCTTCTAATGCCGCTGAAGCACCTCATGTTTCTCCTGACCAACATTCACCCACACCTTCACCTAGACCTAGTTCTAGTCCACCGACTACACAGGTTCCTCATGATGAGGTTGAGACTGAGATTAATAGGCTGACCACTCCTAGTCCTGTTAGAGATTCAGTTGATGATAGTGTTCCATTCTTTGAGCATGTTGATATTTCTTCTGAAAGGCCCAATGATGCTCCCATTACCACAGAGCAATCTGCTGGAGGAGCTGAGGACCCTATTACACTTACATATTTGTATGCTCTAGTGAACAGGTATGTAGCTGAAGTTACTGATCTCAAGAAGGAGCTTGCAGAGACTAAATCTAATCTTGGTGGTGAGATTGTAGAAATGAAAAGGAAGGTTCAGGATTTGGAAGTACAACTGGGTAATAGTAAAAAAAGGAGATTGGATGTTTCTTCTGATGAGGAGGAAGTGGACACTCAGTTTAAGTCACTTGATATTTTGGCTAATGTGGCTCAACAATCTAATGCTTCTACTCCAATGGTTGATAAATCTGTAAAGCAAAAGGAGCCAATTTTGTTTACTAGAAGGAGGAGAAAGCAATTTTTTAGCAAGGATACATTGCAAAGTGAGGATGTTTCAACCTTGAAGAACATATTGTTGTTGATACTCCTATGATGGATATTTCTATTGAAGTTGGTCATGCTTCATCTGTGCAAGCACAACCTGCTTCTATACCTTCAGCAGAATACTTCAAGTTTTCCTTGCTGGAAGAAATTTTAATTTGAATCCGAAGTCTGTATTTTCAACACCTGTTGAAGATTTGTCTCAACCTGTTTCTTCTGATGCACATCTGGATGAATCTTCTGAAGTTCCTTTTAGTGATACTCGTTCACCTGATGTTGTTTTTGAATCTACTGATAAGGGGAAAGGAGTAATGGTTGACAATAAGCTTGGTCCAGATCTGGTTAGTGAACAGGAAAGGTTCGCACAAGACAGACTGTTAGCTGAATGTGCAACTTTGAAGAAAAGTGGTGAATTGGCTAAACAGATTGAAGCCGAGTCTATTTTTTAAATTGCCTCCTGAGAGACGAAAAGAATTGGATGCAATGGCTACTCAGATGCCTGATGCACATTGGGATGCTTATACTCAGCAAGCTATTTCTAATCCTACACTTGCTCAGAGTATCTTGGGTGCAGATTTTGATAGTGAGAATTTTGTGTCTCAAATGGTAGCTCGTGGACAACAAAGAAAGGAAGAAGCAGCTGCAAAGAAGAAAGCCATAACTGCTCAAAAGAACAAAGCTAAGAGAGAGAGACCACCAACTGAAGCTCAGAAGAAAGCAAATATGAGAATTGTGGTGAAAAAACAGAGTTCTTCGGTGTATAACTCAGGTTTAACAATGAAGCATGTCTTGGCTTTGCCTGATCATGTTCTGATTCGCAAGTATAATCAGATCATGAATTTTTCTTCATCTTCTCACTACAAGAAAAGTGGCTTTTTAGGACCCCCATAAGCGTCATAAAATGGTACTTTTTAGGACCTTTCATTTAATAGGACCAAGGATGAAAGCGTTTCATGTAAGGCGGTTGTAATAGGTCCAAAGCGTCCTAACCCTTATGAAACCAATTTTATGGTCGTATTATATGTCTATCAACAACACAAATAGCGTCCTAATAAAACCATATTAGGACACTTTTACAATGTTTTAACATGTGATTACCTATTTTTAATCTTTTGAGACACATAAAACGTCCTTAAAAGTATTGTTAGGACGCTTATGATGTAACATCATAGCTATTTTAGCAACCAAGAAAAGGGTACTAATAACTCAAATAAGATTATGATACCAATTTTATGGTCGTATTTTAGGTCTATAAACAACACAAATAACGTCCTAATAAAAACATATTAGGACACTTTTCCAATGTTCTAACATGTGGTAACCTACTTTTAATCTTTTGATACACATACAAGCGTCCTTTATTGTTAATTCTTAGGACGGTTATCATATACCATTATAGTTACTTTAACACCAAGAAAAGGGTCCTAATATCCCAAATACGATTATGAAACCAAATTTATGGTCGCATAATATGTCTATGAACAACCAAATAACGTCCTAATAACAACATATTAGGACACTTTTACAATGTTGTAAAACGTTATTACCTAATTTTAATCTTTTGATACACATACAAGCGTACTTAAAAGATAATTGTTAGGACGCTTATCATATAACATTATAGCTATTTTAGCACCAAGAAAAGGGTTCTAATATCTCAAAGAAGATTATGAAACCAATTTTTTGGTCGTATAAAATGTCTATTAACAACCTAAATAACATCCTAATAACAACATATTAGGACACTTTTACAATGTTAAGTTAATTGCTAGGACGGTTAATAAGTTTAATAGGACAATTTCAAAGTCCAGACAAGTCATATGATAGGACGCTATTTTCACCATGCACACTCTATTATTACGATATGAATAAAACATCAACTAAATATTAAATGAATAAAACGAAATTGTATTTCAAATTAGCAATTGTCATAACAAAATCACTAAACATAAATAAGGTAGACAAAATCTAACATAAAGTCTGTTAACATTAAACAATACATTAACGCAACAAGAAGCTTAGTCCGTGGTCATCATGCATCATCTCTCTCAATCCTCACGGACCACCTACAAATAAATACCCATGTATAAGCATTAAGCTCCATGTTAGTAAAATTATTGGTATCACAAGATTAACAAAGACATACCGAGATAAAGGGACAAGGCCATGCTATGGTTGCACCAACACAGTCTTCAATTGTGGCAAATAACCCATAGGGTCTCACCAACACTTCATCTCTTTTTGTTGGTACTTGAACGTTTACCTCACACCATCCTCGTCCAATATCTGTACCACCAACTATATCATTTGGGTTCAAGCTCCTCACCCATCCTTTTGCTACAGTCTCGGTTGAGTTTAGAATGCTTTTAAGGACAACTTCATCCCCGACCTAGATTTCAGGTTTCAACAAACATTTATCAATTTATAGTCAAGACACATGTATTAGGTTAAACAGATGTAATACTACAGGTATGGAGGCTGGGGTATACAAAGGAGGTCAAAATTGATCGTGTAATATCTGCAGGTGTGGAGGTGGTGTATACTAAATAAGTTACAAATAAGCTACAATAAGCTAAATAAGCTGTAACTACATGAGTTGTAACTAGATTAAGCTAAAAACTACCATATAAGCTAAAGGAATAAGCTATAGACCAGAATAATCACTTGATCAAATATCACAGGCCAAACAGGCCAAAACCAACAACCTTGCAGCCCTTGTGGGTCCCACTAGGGTTGACAGGAATCCAAAGTGAGACTTGATATGAAAAGGTGACTTATTGAGGTTTCTAAAAAGCTAGGACTAAAGGTTTGGGTCCCACAGATAAGCACTTGATGAGAGCTTGAACTTGGGTGGTCAACACTGATCACTCAGTGTATGGGTGGAATTGGACAAACAAAAAGCTATTTGCAGACCTATCTAATAAGGTCAAAAGTTTGAAATAAGCCCTGAACTTTATAGATGAGCTTATTGGCTTTCAAAAAAAACCAATAAGCTCACTGTGTGGCCCACTAATGAAGAAGCTAAGGCACATGGAAAGTTGGGGTTTTTAGCTGATGCCTTGGTGCAGGGCAATGGTTAGCCCTGCAGGCCACTTTGAACTATCACCTAAGCCAGAGAAAAAATCATAAAAATAAGCTAATTGTGGGATTCAAAAGCTTAGATGGGGAATTTCAACATGTAAAAATCTCAAGACTTGAATCTCAACACAAAATTCACAAAATTCTCCCAAGATCTGAGTTTCTGACTAACATACCATTTTGACTTTTGGATTTTGAACTTAAACTTTGACTTTAATGAAACTTGTTTGATCCATATGCACTAATTATGATTATTTAAGCTATGATAACACTAATTTAAGATACATGAACAAGATTTAGACCAAGTGGGTGAGATTTGATCCTCACATGTCCCAACAATGGACTGTGAGAGTGAAGGTAATTTGATTTTGACTTTCTCTAGTTCAAACATTGGTTTTATAGTTTTACTAGTTCTAATATCACCTAGAGGTCATAGTGTGCAGATAAACAAGTGAAAAGGCAACTACCACAGTTGAAACAACACATAACCAAACACCCCTTAATAACTGAGTTAACAAATTTAAAAGGCAAATGAGCAATCTAAATCATAATATTGATACATAAGCTTGTAGCCTAGGTTCATTAGCTATCAAAGATAAAATAAGCTATAACAACTAGAAAGGAACGATTTATAATAGAAACATACCCGTAAGCATGGAGGTTCATTGGTTACAACAGGAGAATCTTGTGATGTAAGAGGTGGAACAATGGAACTATCCGTCGACCCATTCTTCTCTGATATCTGGGCTCGTAACTTTTCATTTTCACTAGTAAGTTCTCCACATCTAGACTTCAATTCGTTGTTTTCTCTATGACATGCTAAACGACTTGGTATTACACCCCAAACATCAAAAGCACGAACACCTAGACCATACATGTCGCATCACCATTTCGATCTTTACCCATAAGCTGTAGAAAAATATCATCTAGTCCAGGATTATCAATCGAACCCTCGGGCAGATTATCACTAAGTCGTTTCATATCATCCTGCATTTTATATAAACATGAACAACATATAGTAAAAGCATGTATTACAAAAAAAAGCATATTGTGTTTAACTTATGCTATTAATACACTTTTGCAAACACAAAAGCATATTACTTACAATCGCTTTTGTAGTGTCATCATTTTTGGTATTTCCATCTTTGGAGAAGCATGCACTAAAAGATCCAATCGAGTTGGATCTCGTCCCAAATATGTCTCGTATGAATAAAAGAAAATGAATATTAACAGTGGATATCTACAGGATACATTAACAATCCCACTTTCTCCATACACTTACCTTTAACTCTTCCCTTTTGCGAGCATAACTTTTTTTACCGGTTCTTTGGATCATCTTCTTTTTTGCCCGATTCGCCTTGTTTTTTTCACTTAAACTCTGTAGCAGGAAAGTAAAATATCATAATGGGAAATTAAGTAATGTTATTTAAAGTGGAAGAGTATTTCACACCTTAGTGTTTTCTTTATTCCAATACTTCACAAGCTTCTTCCATTGTTTTTTTTGCACTTGCTTTGGCCTAGATCTTATTTGTTGCTTAACTGACAAAGACGGATCATGGTAGTGTTCCTTAACTCTTGCCCTCCAGTTCTTCACGTTCCACCCAAATGATTGCAATATCCATTTTTCTCCAGCATCCGGAATATCAAATTTTGTCTAAAAAATGTAATAGCTCACATTAGAAAACAAATACTTTATTCATTAACATACAAATTTAACATTGTGTACCTTTAAGAGTTCAAGCAAAGCTTTTTTTTTTGCGGCGTCAACTTTATTCCATGGTTTATAAATCGGACAATACTTTCCACTCCTTGAAAGTGTTCCCATGAAATGAGTCAGATGACTACTTTTGTCGTTAATAGGTTGTCCGTGTTCATTAACTAAAATAGGAATTATATCCCCTTTTTCTTGGGCCCAAACTTTTGCCATACGTGTTGGTCCTCTCTTTCTTTTGCTTACAATCCGAACTACAAAAAGTGAACATGATTTACAATAGATAATATACATTTAAAATACTAAATAATTTGAAATGGAGGCAATATCTTAGCGTTATATTTTGTCTTGTTTTAATTTAACTTTATTATATATTCTTCTTATATGACACAATATATGATATATGATTTTTAAAACGATGCAATCAAGTAGACCATGTTAACTTGTTTCATTTCGAGCTTGTGTAACTACATGGTTTTCTTCATTTTCAGAATGCTCAGCTTGAATCTCTTCTCTGAGTAGATCATCGCCGTTATTTGTTAAATCGTTCACATTCTCCAAATCATCCTCATTCTCCAAATCATCCATGTCTTTATCTACATCATCTTCTGAAGTAGCTTGTTGTTCAATATCTTCATTCATAGGTATGTCTTCGATATCATCATTTTCAACATCATAAAGGTCATCATTGTTATCTATATTAAAAAAAAAAAAAACAAGTAAGTATAAAACAGTTAACTGAATAAACACTTAATAGTAATTTAATATCATATATATAGTATTTGAAATTTATGTATAGTTACCATCGATCTCTAGTCACGCTCCCCGTGGTCATGATCGTTGTCAATTGCAACTAAGTTTCTCTCAATTGCAGTTAATCTCCCTCTGTTGACAGAATTTGGTTGATCATTTCTCGTTTGGACTTGGTCGGACTCCTGTACCCTACTACGTATTTCCCCTCCTGTATCAATCTGTTTTCCCTTTTGCGATTGAGATTCTGAAGATGTTAGCCCACTGGAGACATTCGGAGCACTCATTCGTTTTTTTGCTAAATTTTTATATCTAGTCATGGACTGTGGAGCAATGTATTTTCGATTCTGTTTCATGCAAGTAGAATTGTTAGAAAACAAACATAAAGAAAATATAGTAGCCAAATTTATTATTCGTACCTTTTTATTTGTTTGTGTAGCCGCTTCTTCTGGGTTATCTTCCTCAACATTAAGATGGAAGTCTGAACCAGACATATAATCTGCATCTTTCTCACCGTTATCCGTTGGTTTCTTTTTCTTTTTCTTTGTTTTGTCACTCTCTACTAGACTTGTCAAAGACTTAGCAAGATTTTTCACTCCCAAAGCTTGTAATCTCTGTTGGTTTTCTTGAATCCTTGTCCTTCGGGACATTTCATAATCATTCGTATTTCTCGTGGTGATTTGGCATTGCATCCTGTTATTTTCCATAACTGGTGCACAAAACAAATAAAATTATTATGAGATTGCAAACAACAATAGTCATTTGAGAACAACAAAACTGAAATCAAATCACTATTTTTTACATGTTACAGAATGAAATACATTATCTACAAACAAAAAATAGACGCAAATCCTTCAGTTACATGTCACGGAATGAAATACATTAGCTAGAAACTGATATCAAATCACTATCACTATCACTACCCAAATCCTTTGACCCAACTTTACACAGGTATACCAAAAATTATTTAAATTAAACAGAGCAACTTAAATACAACTTGTACCACATCGAAATAAGCGGCACTTATGATCACATATGAGACTCATCACAAGAGGTCAACCAAACACATACCCAAACCCACCATTTCCCACACTAACAATGTATAACAATAACAATGTATAACAATGATAATACCAATAATAATAACAATAACAATAATAATAATAATAATAATAATAATAATAATAATAATAATAATAATAATAATATAATAATAATAATAATAATATATAATAATAATAATAACAACAATAATAATAACAACAACAAGAGAGGTTTGCATTACCTGTTGAGTCAGATCTTCATTCAAAAGTGAAAACCCACGATCCTTGTTTTACTGCCCACATACAACCCTAAACCAAAATTGAGATTTTAACCGTCTGTGAAAAATGATTTCCATTAATAAAATCGAATCAAATACTTGATTTCTGAAAAGATATGCTTGATTTTCGCAGCGCCAAAAGTTATTTATGAATCTGAATTTTTCCCCAAAATTTTTAAGCGGGTTGTGAACGTGAGTTTGTATGTGAAACTAAATTTTAAGCGGGTTGTAAGTTTTCCCCTATAATTAGATTTATAATTAAATTTACTAATAGTAGTATATAGTATATGAAATGTATTATATATTATTGTATATATATAATATATAAGTATTTTATTGTATGTGAAACTAAAAATGAAGTAGATTTGGCATTCGTTTTTCCGAATTCCCGGGTCAAACAACAATATCAATGTGATGTAGTAATCAGTCTCTGTTGTATCTTACTGCCCGAAATGGAGCGGCTCCAGATAGTTCATTTGTTTTACGGGGGCGTTATTTAAAATGTTGCTATTTTCTTACAGACGGGATTTATCCTACGTGGTCTACGTTTGTTAAAGCGTATCCGCATCTAGTTGACCCGAAAGATAAAGTGAGATGTAGGACAGTAAACCACACTAGAGTCATATAGGCCATTGGTGCATCAATGAGACGGACATGCATGGAACCCTATGAATAATGAAATGGCTCGGGTTTGAACGGAGTCGATATCATATCATAATCAGAGTGTCATTTCAAAAGGTTCATATCCAATGTTGCAAAAATCGCGAATCAAGAGTCGGGCGTGCGACCACCTTGTAGCTTGTAATCGGTCTGAGCGGGATGAATCGGTGATAGGGTATAATTTGATGTATAATTACCCGGTCGTTGCTCGGGTTATCAAATATGGGCCCGTTTGGTTGGTGGGTGTTGCTTTGGATTCGGTCGTTCATTTATATCGTCAAGAGTTTTTACGTAAGTCGACTTCCCATGACGTCACATTCCGGGGATGCTTTGTAGCCTATATTCTACACATATTGAACGGAGGAATTGTCCTAGGCATTTGCGAGGCCAATATACGCGAGGTGATCATAAAGTGCCTACTATTATGATTGAATGTATTGCTTCGCATGAAGTCGAGATAGGACAGTTAATCCAACACGAGCCCGAAACATAACATATCATATCATATAACAGATAATCCACTAACAGTAGATAACAGATATAGGATGCATCCATACTCCCCTGCAGATAACATAGTGGCCAAACATATACTTGAGCTCATAACAAAATTTTGTATAAATTAGTTTATCTAGCTTTGAAGTAATAATTACTTTTGCATGCTTATGTAAAAATTACTTTTGAAATTTTGACTTTTAATTTCTAATTTTTAGATATAAATTAGTTTATCTAGCTTTGAAGTAATAATTAGGCAATTAATTAAGAAATAGCTTAAAAATAAATTGTAAAAGTATTTCTAATTTTAAGATCCAAATCCACATCATTCCACCATCCAAAATTGCCAACAGGAATCACCACCATCATCAAGACCAGGTAATACCTCATAAATGAAACCCTAATCATTTTTGCTAAATTTTTATGAAACAACATATGTGGTTAATTGAATTAGGCTCCCTTTCTTTTTGTTGAAATTATATGTGGTTTTCTGTGGTTAATTGAATTAGGTTTAAGATGGATACGTACCATTGAATATAAAAAAGGTCTTGACGACTTTCTTGATCATATATTCTATAATGAGGGTAAAAATGGACAGATTTCATGTCCATGTATTGATTGTGGTAATCAGATATGGGTAGATCGGACGGAGGCTACAACACATATGTTATGTGTCGGGTTTATGAAAGGTTATACAATTCCACCTTCGTTCCAAATCAAGTGATGCTCCAATGTTGGATGCTGAAGATGACATGCAAGGTTTGGTGAATGATGCCTTCCATCGGTTTGGTGATGACACACTAACCGATGACATGGGAACACAAACTGAAAGTATGAGTATGCCAAACCTAAAGGCGAAAATTTTTTATAAAGTGTTGGGAAAGGCAAAGAAACCACTATATCCTGGGTGTAAGTTATCAGTTCTTTCTTTTATCATTAGACTATTTCATGGTAAGTGTGTTGGGAAATGTAGTGATAATGGTTTCAGCAAGATGCTAGATACAATGAGGGAAGCCTTCCCCGATGCTTCTATACCAAAGTCATTGTATGAACTAAGGAAGATAATTCGAGAGTTGGGACTTAGTTATGATAAAATTGATGCATGTCCTAATGATTGTATGTTGTACTGGAAAGAAAACATTAATAAAACAGAATGTGATATATGCCATACGTCAAGGTATAAAGCAAGTGAAGATGATTGTGCAGATGAGTCAACCACACAATACCAAATGCCAGTTGGGAAGAGAATTGATCCCATGCTCCTGATTTGTTGCTAATGCACTGAAGCAACGTGTGAACCAAGAATCTCCACTTAGGGCAAAAATGCTTTTTCGACCCTATGTCTGTCCTGGTACCTTGATACCCAATAGCTCTCAGCCCCGTGAGTATTTCCTCAGTGCTAGTGTGAAATACCCCATCAGTATCATCCAAGTGAAGCTTTCTCCTAATCAGCTCCTCTGTTACTACATACTCTGTTTCGTCAATCATGGCCGCAATCTCTGTTTCACTTCGTGTGGAAGCAGATGCCCAAAACTGTTTGACCAACGATTCATATATTGCATTAGGAAAATGCGTTAGGGCATAGTGAATCTTTGATCTTTTCAAGAACTCTACCATAGGTACATCTGACTCATCACCTTTTGCATTTCCCAGAAACGCAACTTTGTTGTGATCCTTCTTGAATTGAAGAGCCATTTGATGAATTGATATTTTAGGGTTATGTTTCTCGTAATCAGTGAGGGTTTTGGGTGTAGGAGAAGAGGGAAGGGTTTTGTTTGAAGTGAAAAATGAGAGTGATGGTTTGGTAGAGGTTTGTGCAAAAATAGTCAAAAGTATTGGCACTGTATTGTTTGACTACGCTTACGTGTACATCTACTTTGACCATAGACAATTTAACTCTTCAGTAGAAACAGATACTCAATCTGCTGAAGTTATACAATTCAGTAGAAACCAACCCAAGACTAGGATATCTTCGGTAAGATTCTAGAATTACTGTGCCAACTAACTCGCATTAACTTACATTAAACCTCGAACCCGTCTATAAAATCATCCCAATGCATACTTCTCTCACATACTTTTACCCCAAATTACCATCACAAACCCTAGATTCATCATACACCCAATCAACCAAAATTAACCATGAATACTTCACCAGAGGTTGTAAATCCAACCTCTTCTCCATCATCCTCATCATCCATTGATTTCCTCTAGTTTTGGTCGTATCCACCTGACCCTCGCCCTTTGACATCCCCATTTCTCTCTTCTTCTGAAGATGATGGTGTAGTGGATCCAAGTGAGTCTCCTGATGACTCAGAGGAACCCACTACTGAGATACCTTCATACTCCCAACCTCCAGCACCTCAACCTCAACAAAGGCCTCGTGCCGAAAGGGAGGTGGTGCTTGCTCTACCTGCACCATGTTTTGGTGCATCTTCACACATCGTATAGAGGAAGAGCATAAGGAAGGTGAATGGATTGCTTTTTGGTGAATTCAGCAGATGAAGCATAAAGGATACTTTATTTTTCTTCATCATCATTATTTGCATCAATCCATCCTTCCTATTTTGATCCTTAGCTTCCTCGTCCTAGTGGTCATGCATATCCTGCCATCGAGATAGAAGAAATAGGTGGTTATGCAAGTTTTCACAAACGCATATCCAGCATCTAGTGTGAAAGATGTGAGCGATCATGCATATCCAACAGCTTGTTAGATGTTGGAATAGATGATATGAACTAGATTAGGATTATGTATAGCTCTGTTCTTGTAGTTGCATTTGAAGTTGATTGAATTTTGTAAGTTGTAAGCTGTAACTTGAATGAATGAATGAACAATTTGACTTCAATTTCTTCTCTATGTACTCTTATTTCAGTAGAATCAACTTGTTTACTTCAGCACTTTAGTTTCAGTAGAAACAAGCTTCAAAGCTTACTTGACCATTTATAAAAGAATCACACTTGATGAATCTTGGACTTGAACATGGAATAGACAAACTGCACTTGAAATAGATAAACTGAAACACAAACACAAATACACACAAAAACAGAACAGAGACAAACAAACTAAAGAAATATTAGCAAGTTGTGAAACCTGTCGTATCCCTTGTGGATACCTTCTTCTTCAGAGATATTTAACTCTTGGAAGTGTTGTCTCAGCATGGACTTCCTCATTCTCCTGGACTCTTCATTGCCACCGAACCTTGCTTTAAGAGCCATCCATATGTCCTTTGCATCATCCATGTGGTGAAAATCACCCAAGTGATCTTCAGGAATAGCTTGAAGAAGGATGGTTCTCACTTTGTGCTCTCTTTGCACAGCTAAAATATCTTCAGCAGTTTTGGGAGGAGCAATGGTAAACTTACCATCAAGATCTGGGATAGTCTTCTTGAGACTGTTTCCTTTCTTTACAATTTCCCAAAGATTCCAATCAATATTGGAGATCCAGTTCTGCATTTTCATAGTCCACAGATCATACTCTTCCTTTTTCAGATAAGGAAACTTCCCATTACTGTTGGAAAGACTAAGTTGCTGCATAGAGGTGGTGTTTTTGATGTTGTTGTTGGTGACTTATGATTCATCATCAGTTCCAGGCATGGTGAATGTGTTTTGGTTGTATGGGGGTGAGGAAAAATATGGTTCTCAGTATCGTAGAGACTTTCCCGAGGCTCTGATACCACTTGTTGAATACACACACCTTGGCAGATCTTGAGCAGATTCCTTCGGCAGAATCTCTTCTTCAGCAGATTCTCTTCTTCAGCGGATTCTGCTTCTACTTCAGCAGAATCCTTTGGCAGTATTGACAGCAGAATACCTACTTCGCATAATTCCCAACAGATAAGGACAATACAAAGATAGATAACCCATACATAACTTCCAAAAGATATGATTGAGACATATAACAATACAAAGACAGATAACAAGTGTCCTATTATGGTGTATCAAGTTTTGATACCCAAGTATCAAGTGTCATACTAACTAATGTTTAAATAAAACTTTTGTAAATAAGCGTTCTAAAAAACTGATGTTTTATGACTCAAATAAAGGAGTGTTCTATTATGGCGTAGGATAATAAAACCACAACAAAAAAGCGTACTATAAAGGTTAATGTTAAAAGACACAGTTGTCAAGGGTCCTGTTAATTTTTTTTCAAATAAAGCTTTTGCAATTAAGCGTTCTATAAAACTGAATAAGCGTTATAAAAAGCGGATGTTTTACGACTCTAAAAAGATGTGCCATATTGTGGTGTATCATAAACAAACCATTATGAATAAGCGTTCTATAAAGGTTAACGTTATAAGACGCTATTGTCAAGGGTCCTATTCACTTTTCTTATAAAAAAATGTTTGCGAATAAGTGTTCCATAAAACCGATGTTTTATGACTCAAATATCAAGTGTCTTATGATGGTGTATCAATCTATGGGACCCAAGTGTCAACTGTCATATTAAGTTATGTTTTAATAATACGTTTTCGAATAAGCGTTTTAAATAATTAATGTTTTATGACTTATATATCAAGTGTCCTATTATGGTGTATTGTAATAAAACCATAATTAATATGCATCCTTTAAGGGTCCTATTAAGTTTTGTTATAATAAAACTTTTGCAAATAATCGTTTTAAAAAAATGATGTTATAAAACCATTGTACATAAGCGTCCTATAAAGGTTAACGTTATAATACCCACGTGTCAAAGGTCCTATTAAATTTTGCTATAATAAAACTTTTTGTGAATAAGCGTTTTAACTAACTGATGTCTTATGACTCAAAACTCAAGTGTCCTATTATGGTTTATTATAATACAACCATAATGAATAAACGTCTTATAAAGGTAATTTATTAGGATCCATATTTTAAGTGTCATTTTAAGTTATATGATAATAGGACCCCAAATCATCGACCATCCTATTATATACCTTTTTAGGACATCGCCTAAGTAGCAAATATTTAAAAAGGACCCTAAACGCTCATATGTCCTATTAAACAGTTTTTTAGGACTCCATTATCATACCGTCCCACACAAAGGGTCCTAAAAAGCCACTTTTGTTGTAGTGTCTTCAACACCTTCTTCCAACTTGAAAAGGATTACTGGGAATGCAGTTGCACCAAAGGCCAAAAGACCCAAGTTTGTTGAGATTGTGGAGAATTTTGATGATATTCCACCTAAGATGATGTCTCCAGTGGTTACTTCTGAAGCCACTACTGAAGCTACTCATTCACCTAACAGGGTTACTTCTGCTGCACCTTCTATTGTTTCTGCTGAAGCAACTACTAAAGTGGCTTGTTCAACTGACAAGGTTTCTTATGCTGAACCTTCTATTGTTTCTTCTGAAACACATTATTTGCCAGCTTCAACTCCATTTGTGGCATCTGTTGATATAGAAGGAGGTAATATGGTTAAGGAAGCTGAAACAACAGCTGTCAAATCTAAACAGGCGAGAAAGGTGCTTGACAGAATGAACGCATTACGTGGTGGTGTTTCTAGAGAAGCTCATGAAGAATCTGAAGATGTTCCATTTTTGGAAATCTATATACCTGGTAGGCGGAAGAAGAGGATGGCTAAAAGAAGATTCTCTTCTCTAAGGAGATCTGTGAGATCAGCTAGGATTCAGTCAGCTAGGGTTGAGACATCTCGCAAGCATATTCCTGTGGATCTAACGGCTGCTGAGTCAATCTTTATCAAAGAAGGATCTGCTGCTGATTTTCTTGAGGGATCTCATGATGTGTTGATTAGTTGGTCTTTGAAAGATGATGAGCTTAACATCATTCATCGCTTGGATCAATCCACTATGCAGTTCAACTTTTTGAAGGAGATATTGCATTTGGTAGATAGGGCAGATTTGCTTACTCTGTATACCCTTGTCACTAAGCATTACCATTATCATGCACCACAGGGTTCTAGGATATTCTTATTGGGTGATCTTCATGTTCTGTTTGATTCTAAATCTCCCAATGGTAAAGGACATTTTATTTGGAAGAACTCTCATCTGTGGCAGGTTGTGTCTTGGAGATTTTATCCTCTGCCTCGTGTGCATGTGGTGGAGACAAAGGGTGGAATTACTGTCTGTATGTTTGCTGAGAGAACTTATCCATTATCCAAGAGGCTTATGGAAAGCATGCTTAACCAGAAGTTGGAAGTTCCTCCGGATCCAATTAGCAATGATAAGTTGCATGCTGAAAAATGTGTAGGAATTATTAAGAATCAGCTTCTGCAACATAGCGCATCATCTTGATTGTGGTAATTTGTATGGTTTGTAATATTTGTTATCTTTGTTTATTTGTTTGTTTCTTAGTTAAAAAAAATAAAAATTATGTATATTCTTTGTTTACCTAACTTTTCTTGCAGGTTTGTTGTATATCTTTCATGGTTATTAACTCACCAGATGTACCTTGTGTATGTCAAAGAGTTGGTAGCTGTAATGGTTTGCTCAAAATCATAGGGTATGCAACCACCCATGCTTAATTGCTGAGTGTTGTATGGTCATCAATTCACCATGGTTTATTCCTTTTTCGAATCCAAGAATTGACTAGCCCACATGTATATGGCTTGTGGTAAAGGCAGTGGAATACCATATTTGGTATTCAGTTCACCAATCCTAAGAATTGACTAGTCCTGAGCAAACGGCTACAGGTAAAGACATTTCAAATCCGTTTATATAGTTGCTGATATGCTAATAAATCAGATGGTTATCAGTGTACCATAGTTTTCGAACTCAAATATATGGCTACTCCAGTAGTGATGGCTATTGGTAAAGAGACATCAAATCCATTATTTTCAATGATTCACCTCTCACAGGAGTTAACACACCTGGATGTGATGAGAATAGTATGAAACTAAAATGTTTTGATGTACATTATGTCATTTGTTGCTGCAAAGACCTAGAACTTTCAAGATTTGTCATCATCGAGGTGTCAATGTTTTGTGTTTTTGTTGCTGATGTTCGAGTACAATCCTCAGAAGCGTTGATGATCTATCAAGAAACTGGAACTTAACCTAGTCAAATTCTAGTTTAGGGGAGGATTGTTGGGAATTCTGCTAAGTTAGAATTCTGCTGTTGTTTCTTCCGAAGAGATTCTGCTGAAGTTCATTGTTTCTGCTGAAGAACGGAATCTGCTGAAGTAGAATAATGCATTGATAGTTTCTTCGGAAATAGTTATTCCGTGTTTTATATAGTTATTTAGGATATGCATGAGCTTTATTAGGAAGTGATAATGTATATCTTATTTAGTTTTATGATTATACGTTTCTTAGGAAACAAGTTAGGGTTCCTTGCTTATAAAAGGAACACAATAGTATGATTAATGTAACGAGTTGAAAAACAAAGTTTTGATAATAAAAAGATCCATAGAGGATCAACGTGTTCTTAGTTATTGTGTTTGTTCTTATATTTGATTTCAGCTAAAGAATGTAAGTCGTAGAGATTGTCTATTAGTTTGCTTGTGATTACATAAGTAATACTAACTATCTGCGAGTGCTCAAGATCTATCAAGGTCTAAAGCTTTAACACATCTCTCTCTTCTGATCAGGCTATAAAAGCCCCAATTCAGTCACAAGCCACTTGTCCAATTTTTCACAACTTTTAGAGAAATTGTTACCATCTTTGTTTTCTGTTAATTTTCTATTTTCTAAACTTAGTGTAACTTTGAATTCCAGTCTTGTAATTCAACTTAGTGAATTGCAATTTAAGTTTCTTTTACTTTGTTTCATCTCAGCTCTAATATATCATTTGTTGTTGGTTATTGTATCTATAAGCTCACAATGGTTTATCAAAGCTTATTATGAACTTAAGTTAGCTTAAACAATCTTATCTCTGCTTACTTTGTTCTAATTTCAACTTTTTGAGAAAAGTTAACAAAAGTCAAACACAAAAGTCAAATTGATTTCTAGTTAAAACATGTCTCTAAGTTGTTAAACAGTTAATTTTGATGTTCATTGGCTCATTTTCAATTAAGTTTTCAGTTTAATACATCAAGGTTTAAGAGTTAACTTGCAATTTAGTAGTTAAGAGGGTGTTTGGTTTAAGCTGTCTAAGTTGTTTCATTGCTTTTGAGAGAGTGCAAATTGAATGTTTAGTGTGTATCATTGATTGCAAATATTTTCCTTTTGCGATTTCAAGCTCTTAGTTACAATTTGTTTTATTTGTCCTGTCCATGTACTATTTGCAGAATCAGTAGTTAAAATAGAATAGCAGTTGTTTTAGAATTTAGTAGTTTAACTTGGCTTATATTTGTTTCACATTTTACAAATCAGTAAACTTACGATCCTTCATGTTTCTTTCCTGCAAGCACTAGTCTGCTCTTTTAATGTCTGTCTTCACATCAGTGCATGATTTGCCCTGAAACTTAATTTGCAATTTATGTAATGATTTTAATCTTGTGATTTTGGTTTCCCTTATTATCCCATAGGGTAGTATTAAATTCTCTAGTCTTTAGGTGATGTTTAGAGTTGTTTATTTAAGTCTGCTAGTAGTTTCTGTCCATTTTCATTTTCTGCACATTAGTACCTAGTCTCCTGAATCACTGTTACTTTTGATTTTTAATTTCCTCCGTACTAGTCCTTATTGGCTGAAACTTAGGATTTTAGGAATCTAGTTGGTTGCCTTTCTAAAGCTAATTTTAATGTAATTTTAGGAAATTACTTAGATAGTTAAACTTAAGCTCAAAGTTGATGCATAGAGGTTTTTTGGCATAGATCAGTTCAAACCTGTTATGTAGCTTAAATGCTTTTAGCTTGTGCTTTTAGGATTCTAATCAGTTGCATTAGCTTATTTTTAGATAGTTTAAGCTAGTTTTATCCTTAGGTAGCTTATAGTTGAGATTATGAGCTTGTTGTTTCTTTTCTCTTCTCTGCACATCAGTACCACCTATGTCTCAATCTTGTTTTATTTTTGATTTTTAATTTCTTTGTTCTTAATCTTTTTTAGCTATAATTTTGGATACAAGCACTTGGGTTGGTGGTTGGTAACAAGGTGATTTTAGTTTATTTTTGGAATTTTTCTAAGCCAGTATTATGTAGGCTCAAAGTAGCTTATCCAGGGCTGTTTGGTTCATTAATTTAGATATGATCTTGTACTTCTTTTCTAGCTTATACTAGTTCTATTCAGTTTCATTAGGTACATTTTGAATAGATTTAGCCTCCTGTAGCTCATGGTAGATTTTAGATAGCTTTTAGCTTTTTTCACGTGCTTGTTCTCATCAGTTGTGTGCCCAAATCATATTTCCTGCACTCCAAAATAGTTTTTGTTATTTTTCCCTGCATTTCTGTATTAATTTAGAATTTTACGAAACTTTTCATATTTTTGCATGCTCTTTTACTATTTTTCTGCATTTAAATTCATTTTTAAGGCTTTTTAATTAGCTTTTAATTCAAATAAATAATAAAATGTTCAGAAAAATGAAATTTCAATTTAATTAGGTTAAGAATATTCTAAAGTCATAAAAAGTATTTTTCCAGATTTTTCCTAGTCATTTTAGTATTTTCTAGTCATTTAATTATTAAAAATAGTTTTAAATTCATAACAAATTGAGAAAACGTCAGAAAAATGTGATTCCAGTTTTTAAAATTCTTTTTAGTTAATTTATATTTTTGAAAAATATATTTTTAATTTTCCATTAATTTTTCATAATTTTTAGCATTTTAGTTCTATTTTAAATGTTCAAAAATTAGTTTTAATTCAAAATAAATAATAAAAACCATAAAAATTAGTTTTTAATTTCAAATAATTTTTAAATATCATTCTTAGATGTAGAAAAATAGTAGTTCATTTTCATGAGTTAAAATAGTTTAGTTTGCATTTTAATTCGCGTTTTATAATTACGTTATTTACGTTTTTAGTTATTAATTGCGCACTTAGTTGTATTTCCTTGTTTTTATCATAGTCCAGTAGTTTTATTTGATTTCCTTTATAATTTTTTGCCTTGTAGTTTAGAAATCATCAAATTCCCTTTTTACCCATTCGAATCCCGAATCACGCAACGTGAGTTGTTAAACTCCATTCATCCCTCGTTGGAAGAACGACCCGGGAAATACATACCTTTGTATTTGTTCGGAAAATATCTATATACTGAAATGAGCAAATCAAAAAATGGCGTCGCTGCAGTTGTTTAACAAGTTTAATGATAACATCGGGAATTTCATCCTTTGTTCTCAAAAACTTAACCCAAGTGAACCGAGAGTAGCCATCAACAACGACTAGAATATAATTCATCCCATTTACACTTTTTATTCTCATGGGTTCGCACAGATCCATGTGACGGGTATGAAGAACTTCCATAATGGTATTGGCAGGCTTGGGTTTGTGGGCATACTTCGTGCTTTTGCCCAATTGGCATGCTGAACAAAGATGATCTTTTTCATATTTTAACCGGGGTAAGCCTCTTACAAGGTCCTTTCTTGAAAGATCGTTGATGGTGCCGAAGTTTAAGTGATTGAGGCGACTGTGCCATAACCCTGATATATTCTTAGATGCCTTTTACAACAAGAAAATAGGAGAGGACTTCATCATGTCTTCGATAGAGATGGTGTACAAGTTAGTGCCACGAGTTCACTTTAGAAGTTCAACACTATCTGATTCTCTAACAAAGCAAGAGTGCTTTCCGAAGGCTACTTCAAGATCAGAATCACAGAATTGACCAATAGAGAACAAAATATGACCAATACCTTCCTCATAATATACATGGGAGATCACACTATTACCAAAAACATAATCTCCATAACCCATAATTGCCCCAAAGTGGTCGTTCCCAAATCTAACAGTCCCGACGAACTTATTCACGAAGTTCTTGAGTCGTGAGTGATCTCCAGTCATATATTTTGAGCAGCCTGAATCCAAATACCAAAGGACGATTTAAACGACCTGCATTTGAAAACAAACAAGAATCGATAACTGGAAGCTTTAGATCCTCAAGAGAATATGGCAAGGTTGTCAAGATCGGGATCCTACCCAGGATCGTTTTCGTCTTTGCAAGATCGTGATCGTAAGATCGGATCGGGATCTTAAGATCCTACTCTAATGTTATTTCTTAATAGTTTATGTAATTTTATACAAATCTACAAATTCTAATACATTATAACCACAAAATACTATGAATGTTTCATATAAATGTTGTCCTAAATTATGATTATAAAATATTTAAAAAGATTAACATGTTGTTTTTTGAATTCTACAAACAAACAACCCATAAATTTGTAGTTTTTTAGTTAGTAATCCGAGAAAAGTAAGATCGGATCGGATTAGATCGTAAGATGGTATGGTCAAGATCGAGATCCTATAAGATCTTAAGCTTGCAAAGATCCTATGTAGGATCTGGATCGTTTTTGCTTTGCAGTATCGTAAAATCGTAAGATCCTAAGATCAGGATCGGGATCCTGACAACCATGGAATATGGGATCCGATTGGTTAGTACAAGCAATTTTTAATTCTACAGCATTTCTAGATGCCATGACATTATTAGTGAGAGCAATACTAGTAGAGGTAGTGCACCTAGACAAAGCATGTTAACTTGTGACAACCTGTAATTTCAGGTCATTTTACAAACTTTGAAAATTTCACTATTCATCTCGGGAATTTACTATTCACAAGTTACTATTCATCATTTTTAAAGTCGGTTTGAGACTTTGAGAGGTTATTTCAAAATTTTACTATTCACGAAACACTATTCATTCCCTGAGAAAAATCACTATTCATGATTCACTATTCATCATTTTCATAAACTAGGTTTACGAGTATCAAGTACGCGTAACCCTGAGGGTTAAGTTCCGTATTCATGGAACATCATTGACAACATTTCATATAGACTAGAGTTAGTCTACATATCATCAGTAACATCATTTTCATATCAATTTATTCATGGGTTTGCATATTCCATTAACGTATGTTTATTTATTAAATAAACGCTATCACACGATCATTTATTTTGAAAAATTGATCCGACACTTTCAACAATTATCCTAATATATTTTTATACTCATTTTAAGACTATAAAAATTATATTATTAGTTTACCCCATGTTTTGAATTTATTTTGTATATATATATATATATATATATATATATATATATATATATATATATATATTATTTACCGTTAAAAATCGATTTCTATAACTTAATACCTAACTAAATGTGATTTTATACAAATAAGCCGGGACTTATTTATATTTTACGTAATACATATGTACAACAACAAGTGTTTACATATTTGGGTATAATATACACATAACTAGTATGTAGTAGATTGGGTAATATAAATTGGTAGAAACTTAAGTATCATAACCCATTGGGCAAATACATTGAATGTAGTTGGGTACAACCCAAAGCCCATAACCCATGGAGCTTGACCTATAACCCATTGCATGACATCATGCTTATATCATACATGGATAATATCCATAACCCATGGATCAACCCATACCCAAGTGACCAAGTGCATTGCACTCAAAGATACATTGTATCTTGCTAAAGATCCATGGTTCAACCCATGACGCATTGCCAAAATACCCATGGATAAAAGGGAGCGTCCCACGGATCCCTAGCTTAACACTAGACGGATCCCTTGTGGAAGGGATCCGCGGGATCCGGGGAACAGTAGGATTTTTCCTCTATAAATAGTGAACCATTTCTTCATTGTTTCTCACCCCTTTCTAACACACTTTCTCCCTGAGTTAAAAACTCACTAACCTCAGATCTAAGAGATCTATGTTTGTAGTTTTGTTTTTGTGTGATCTTTTAGGTTCCTCTTAAAGGCAAGATCACCACCTTTGAAGTCGAGCAAGCTCAAGTCCGTGAGTTGCCATGCTTCCTCATCATCAAGTCTACTGAAATCTTCTTGTTGATGATTCCTTTCTTTCTTCAAAGAAGTGTAGTGTTGAAGACATTAGTGAAAGATGTCTCAAGTGTCAAGACGAAGATATTAGTGAAGGGTATCTATTGTCTATAGCATAAGCACTTGTGGTAGGTGCTTAGAAGTCAAGACAAGAATCATTAGTGAAAGGTGCTTAGAAATCAAGACTAGAAGCATTAGTGAAAGGTGCTTAGAAGTGAAGACACAAGACATTAGTGAAAGGTGTCTTGTAGATCTAGTCAAAGGCATTAGTGGAAGGTGCTTAGAAGTGAAGACACAAGACATTAGTGAAAGGTGTCTTGTAGATCTATTCAAAGGCATTAGTGAAAGGTGCCTTAGATGTACATTCGATATGGTGTGTTTCGATGAACAAGATAGACTAGTAGTAGATCCAAGGATATTGATATCCTTGATGATGTTGTAAAAGAGTAGATCTCCTTTGGGATTAGTCGTTGGTGTAGTGTGGTAGTAGTTCCTCCATTGCAATGGAACTAGGTGCTTAGCCTAGTACCTAATAAAAGGTAGGCGACGTTGTGAAGGTGTAGTTCACCTTGGAGTGAAAGAACTAGGTATCTTGCCTATTACCTTATAAAGGGTAGGCGACGTTGTATAGGTGTGGTTCACCTTGGAGTGAAAGAACCCGGTGGTTAGCCTACATCGTAAAAAGGGTAGGCGACGTTGTGAAGGCTTATCCGCCATAAGGAGTTTGGTGTAGTGATTACGAACTCTCGAGTTGGTGACTCGAGGAGTGGAGTAGGGCAAGGAAGGTGTCCTTGTAGCCGAACCACTATAAATACTCGCGTTGTGGTTTTGTGCTTCTTACTCTTATATTTTCATTACTTATCTTTATATGCTTGTTTATCAACATCCAACACACACATCCAAATAGATTGACATAAGTCGATCTAAATAGATTAAAAGGAAGTTCTAATTGGCAAAACTATTCAACCCCCCCTTCTAGTTTCCACAATTGGCATCAGAGCTTCGTTACCAAGTTTCTTGAAGTATATTGTACTTTAAAAACTTAATACGATCAATGGTTAATTGAAAACTACAAAGAAGATTTTTCATAAAAACAAACACCATGTCTTTTAAAACTATATGTTTGGATGTTGATTTGATAACAACATTTTTTTTATTTACTTGTTTCATTTAATTGCACTAATCTTCTTTGTCATGTTGATTAGTCAAAGCTCATACCCACCAAGCTATAGGAATCGATTGGTAACAAGAATACCTTCCTGAAGAAGGTATCTTAAACGCAAAGGAGCGGGAATCGTCTAAGTGACATTGTTGTGTCATTTGTAAAGACATTCATAAGTGCGCTAGAGGTATGATTTTCTTTTTATTTTACTTGATAATTAAGTTCGCCTATTTAGGTATTTATATGATTACCTTTTGTGCTTATACATGAAGCTTCATTAGGAAGCCTTTTTCTTACATACGTGTTAATTTCTTTTTAAGGCATGGTATATAAAACTTATGTTTTATTTCTTTTAATCCTATAATAAAACAAAACACAAATATCAAAAATTCCTCCTCTCCTATAAATCATCCACTCGACGCCCACTTTATCAAACCTCCACTTTTTCAAATTTTCCAATTTCAAAAATTCCCTCTCACTCAAAACTTCATCCTCCTCTCCACTTCATCCAAACCAAAACCAAGAATCATCATCTTCAACATGGTTTACATCGCCTTCGTGCTCATCGTCTTAACACTCATCGCACTTGTGTTCCCTATGATGAAGTTCACATACGGAGACATTTACTTTGTGTTGTTAATCTACATCGGGGTTATATACCCAATCCTTTGTATCATTTTTAGCAGTGAAATGAAATATTATTAATAGTCTAGTTTATCTAGGTTATTATTATCATTATGTGTTTATCATTCTTTCTTTGCTTTATGTTTTTCTTTGATGACACATTAGAAGTCATGTATGCATGTTAAAAGAAAATGTAGGTTAAAACACATATCTTGGTATAAAACTGTGAGATCTAAAAAACAACCTATGCGTTTTCATAAAATTTGTTTCTGTAATTACAGATCTACGGATCCCGGAAGTTATACTAGCCGGATCCCTTTTGAAAAGGAACCGTGGGATCCGTCCTACTGGAGAACAGTTTTTTATGCAAATTAAAAACCACTTTTCTTCTAAAAAGTAATACTCCACTAGAATGTCAAAACCATAAGTGAGTCAAGTGTCTTTCTTGTTAAAAACCATTATTAATAAAAATCTAATAAAAACGTTAGATAATCATAAGTTGACCACAAACATCACCTTTTATTAACCCATCATTTCTATAGGTTCAACTATGACACATGAATACGAGTTTGATTTTTCACTCACTAGCGTCTACACTCCGAACATCTCCCTTGAACCCAACACACCTGGCAATCATGTCCGTGGGTTCAATAATCTCGAAAACCGTCACTTCCACAAAGGACGTATTGTAGACACCTCTCTACAATTCGAAAAAGGTATCAATACCTCCTTCCGAGCCATAGGACTAGAATGTCTTCTTGAAATCAATGAGAAGATATGTCCAAGGTTCATAATGGAATTCTTCCGTCAAGTTGAACTCGTTCGTAACGAGGATCGCTCTCTATCCCTTTGGTTTTATATCAAAAACCAAAAGTTTACTTTAACCCTTGGGCATTTTGCTCACATCCTCCGGATTCCAAATCATGGACAATGTACCTTCATCGAAGATTGGTCTCTTGATTCTCTCTTCAACTTTCGTGAAGAAAATAGTCCATATTGTTCACACATACCCTCCCCGGATGATTTAAATCGCATAATATGCAAACCTCGACCATATTACTCCGATCCAAACATTATCTTCACACGGGACATCCGTGAAGAGTACAAGCCTCTTGCACTCATCCTACGTGAGAATGTTTGGAGTCTTAGGGGAAATCGAGAAATCCTTCCCGCTTGTTGTGCTCACATGTTGTACTGTTTGCTAACACAACAACCATACAATATCGCCTACTTCTTCGCAAGGCGAATTGTAAATATTCAAGGCTCCAAGAATAAACTCATCCCTTATGGAATGTTCTTGACACGCCTCTATCATAATGTTATGCACTACCATCCTCAATTTCAAAGTCCGTGGTACGTACTTGTGAACAAGATGATGGAACCGCTAAACATATCTCTCATGAAGACTTTCTTCATTCTTGATTCCACCGACACTCATCAATCACGTAATGATCCTCCTAGCGAAAACACTCAATAAACCTAGTAGTATTTCAAAATAGGATCAATTCTCTTGTACTCGTGCTTTATCAATGTAATCCTATTTCTCTCATGAAATAAAACGTCTTACATTTGATATCTTAGTGTTAGAACCCCTTTAAACTAACCTTGGAATATAATGCATTGTCAAGATCATTGCATACCTTTAGTAAAGGTTCTGCGGAGCAGATGGACGGATCCCAAACTTTGTGCTTGACGGATCCCTACACTTAGGGAACCGTGGGATCCGGCAAACAGAAAATGCAATTGCAAGCATTATATTTCAAACATATCTTTAGAACACCATACACTAAGCTAAACATAGTGTCTTAAGGTAAATTAAGTCCTTATCAAAATAGCTTGATCTTCCCTACTCACACATAACTCACCTAGATCACACTCTAAGACGCTTGTTGATCTATCATTTCATTTTTAATCCATTACTCTTCCGCTCTCAAACTCACACTTCATTTTTCACTTGATCCCTCACATTTAGCCTTAGAAATCTTTCGATTATGGCAAAATTGATCATAAATCATCCTTACCTCAAAATTGATCAAAGTTGATCAAACTCTAGCTTTTCCCATCCCTAAGCTTCTAGGATATTTTCCAAAACACTATCCTAAGTCACAACCTAATCTCTAGGATCATTTAGTCTCAATTGACACTCTCATCTTTACTGTCATCCTTGCTCATCCATTGGTACTCATGAAAGTTCCAAATCCTTCCATAAAAGACAATCATTAGCTACATCCCTCATTACCTTCAAATACTTAAGCACCCCTTCATTTAAGACACTTAGGAGGACTGAAACACTCAAGATGATATAGATCTTAGATCTTAGAAACATCATTTCCAGTCTTTCATAGCTGCTAAGAGCCGGATCCCTAGGATTAGCCTAGACAGATCCCTTTGAGGAGGGAACCGTGGGATCCGGATGACAGTTTATGTCAAATCTTGCTAAAACAATCATTTCAACTCATCTTCCTAACTCAAACACTCCATCTCATCTTAAATGACTTCCTAGATCAGTGCAAACTCTGTAGTTGACTCTTGTGCATGTTAATCATCACATTCAAATGAATCCTAGTGGCTTAAGGCTTAAATGCACTTGTTAAATCTCATGGTTTATAAACTACTTTGTTAGGACCTCCATAGTCATCACTCTCATCCTAACTTTCAGCTCTTTAGAAACCCTTGCAAACCTCTTGAAATCATCTCATCATGAGGAAAACCCCAAGTAGTAACTTATCCACCAAAGAACCACCCATGAAAAAGGCTCGTGTCATACACGAAATATCTTCAACCGAATCATCTCCGGTCGAGCCAACAAATGATAGATCTTTCCTCAACCAATCAAACCAATTCCTAAAAGGATAGTACCCACAAAACTACCTATGCCAAACACCACCATACCTCCTAGGTCAAACAATATCATCTCCACTAAACCATCACCATTGATTCCTAGAGCTATTTCTTTTACATCTCCACTATCATCACCACACCTTTACAATTTAGAGGATTTGCCTCCTAGGCCGTCTCATCCGCCTCCTCCGACAACATTTTCCTCATTAGGAGGAATAATGGTACAAAATCAAGGTGTTGAGTCAACACTTGATCCGGCTTCCTTTTCGCCGTTTCCATCATATAATCCCATTTGGATTATGAGAAATCATCAAAGTCAACCACCCGACCATATGGAAGTTGACACTTCTCTACCACCACCATCATTCTTGGTTGAGTCATTCTCAAATGCGCCTCCACCAATCCCTCCATCGTTTGAAGCTCCACAAGTCACTTCACTTGATCCTTCGCATCAAGCCGTTTCATTTCTTCCACCACCACTACCTAGCCATGACAAAGATTGCTATCATTGTCAACATGTTGAAAGTTTGATACATGAAGTACGAGAAGACCAACGTTTCATGTTCTATCATTTCTTCGAACGTTTCGACGAGATTAAACCTAAACAAAACTCGAGCTAGAAGATTTTAGTGGTGTCCTAGCATCTCGCAATAATTGGTTTAGAAATTCCTAGTCATGTATTTTCTTAGTTTTTAGAGTCATGTATATCATAACTCTACTTTTATTAAATGGAATTACATGATACTTGTTAATTTTCTGAGCATATGATTACTTTGTATTCATATCTCATTTTTGTGATAACATTACATGTTATATCACCTTTGCTGAAATTAATCAGCTAATACGGATCCCTCAGAATTGCCTAGATGAATCCCTACTAGGAGGGAACCGTGGGATCCGTGAGACAGAAAGCTATTTTCTACTAACTTGGACCACATTTGCAGGAAATTGTGAATTATACTTGCTTTCTAACCTTTGTTTGGTAGTTATTCAATTTACACATGAAGACTTTGACATCCTAAAGCTAGGGGGAGCTTTATGTCAAAGCAATACATTGCAAATTACTTGCAATACTAGGTTTACTTTTCGTGACATCCCCTTGCAAAATTGAAATCATCAAGGGGGAGCACATTCGTCACTTAGACGAGATCTTTTGCAAACTTATTTGCAAACAAACTAGATTAGTATTACTTTCTTGACGCCCTTACATAGGGATGGACTCGTCAAGGGGGAGTAAAGACGATATCCTTTCCCGTTACTTGCTCTCTATTTATTTTTATTTTTATTTCTTTCACATGTTTTTCTTAAAAACGATGTGTTGCTTTCCTTCAAACACTTTTTGTTTCGACAAAAAGGGGGAGAAGAAATTAAAAACTACAAATTCAAACTTTTACGAATTTTAGCTTTTCCTTAAAATAATTTTATGTTTTGTCATCAACAAAAAGGGGAGATTGTTAATACAAATAAGCGATAAAAAACGTTTATTCATATGTTACGATCTTCTAATGTTTTGTCGATAACAAACGTAAAATCATGTTAACGAAACAAATAAAATACGTAAATGGTTTGAACTAATAGTTTCTAACATATTCACATTTTCACATAAAACACTAAAACAAGTATAAGTGATTTTATGACTTAGTAATACATATGTGCAACAACTAGTGTTTACATATTTGGGTATAATATACACATAACTAGTATGTAGTATATTGGGTAATATAAATGGGTAGAAACTTAAGTATCACAACCCATTAGGCAAATACATTGAATGTAGTTGGGTACAACCCAAAGCCCATAACCCATGGAGCTTGACCCATAACCCATTGCATGACATCATGCTTATATCATACATGGATAATATCCATAACCCATGGATCAACCCATACCCAAGTGACCAAGTGCATTGCACTCAAAGATACATTGTATCTTGCTAAAGATCCATGGTTCAACCCATGAACCATGACCCATAACCAAAATACCCATGGGTAAAAGGGAGCGTCCCACGGATCCCTAGCTTAACGCTAGACGGATCCCTTGTGGAAGGGATCCGTGGGATCCGGGGAACAGTAGGATTTTTCCTCTAAAAATAGTGAGCCATTTCTTCATTGTTTCTCACCCCTTTCTAACACACTTTCTCCCTGAGTTAAAAACTCACTAACCTCAGATCCAAGAGATCTATGTTTGTAGTTTTGTTTTTGTGTGATCTTTTAGGTTCCTCTTAAAGTCAAGATCACCACCTTTGAAGTCGAGCAAGCTCAAGTCCATGAGTTGCCATGCTTCCTCATCATCAAGGCTATTGAAGTCTTCTTGTTGATGATTCCTTTCTTTATTCAAAGAAGTGTAGTGTTGAAGACATTATTGAAAGATGTCTCAAGTGTCAAGACGAAGATATTAGTGAAGGGTATCTATAGTCTATAGCATAAGCACTTGTGGTAGGTGCTTAGAAGTCAAGACAAGAAGCATTCGTGAAAGGTGCTTAGAAGTCAAGACTAGAAGCATTAGTGAAAGGTGCTTAAAAGTGAAGACACAAGACATTAGTGAAAGGTGTCTTGTAGATCTAGTCAAAGGCATTAGTGAAAGGTTCCTTAGATGTACATTCGATATGGTGTGTTTCGATGTACAAGATAGACTAGTAGTAGATCCAAGGATATTGATATCCATGATGATGTTGTAAAGGAGTAGATCTCCTTTGGGATTAGTCGTTGGTGTAGTGTGGTAGTAGTTCCTCTATTGCAATGGAACTAGGTGCTTAGCCTAGTACCTAATAAAGGTTAGGCAACGTTGTGAAGGTGTAGTTCACCTTGGAGTGAAAGAACTAGGTACTTAGCCTAGTACCTTATAAAGGGTAGGCGACGGTGTGTAGGTGTGGTTCACCTTGGAGTGAAAGAACCCGGTGGTTAGCCTAGCATCGGAAAAAGGGTAGGCGACGTTGTGAAGGCTTCTCCGCCATAAGGAGATTGGTGTAGTGATTATGAACTCTCGAGTAGGTGACTCGGGGAGTGGAGTAGGGCAAGGAAGGTGTCCTAGTAGCCGAACCACTATAAATACTCGCGTTGTGGTTTTGTGCTTCTTACTCTTATATTTTCATTACTTATCTTTATATGCTTTTTTATCAACATCCAACACACACATCCAAATAGATTGACATAAGTCGATCTAAATAGATTAAAAGGAAGTTTTAATTGGCAAAACTATTCAACCCCCCTTCTAGTTTTCCACAGCATTTACTCAACAAAAGTACACAAAATACTTCACCCCTTTTACCCTTGCTGCCCCCGCCCCCTAGTCATCACAAGTTACCAAATTGATATTTACTACCTAAATGTACACATACTCTTTTTCTATGACTAGGCTTAATATTCTACTAGATATTTACTAACTAAACACATAGTAGCACATAACAAAAGGTGAAAGTAAACTCAAAACTCTCTCATCTCCTTCATGTGGATCGGCCAAGATCAAGAACAAGGAAGAAACCATATTTTTTTCAAGCTTCAAGTGTTTATCAAGTTCATTTAGTAATCTATTTCAAGGTTTTGAAATAAAAACCTAAAGATTAATTAAGTTTCTAGCTCAAAAACTCTTCAATCATTCAAGTAAGCTTCAACTTATTTTTTCTTATCTTTTGAACTACTACTTGTTATATTTTTATGGTCTAGTAAGAAAAGTATGCAAATATACTATGAATCATACCACTTTTATTTGATTTTTACTACACATAATGAGTTTTAATTATCCTATTAATATTCATATGAACCTTATCATTTTTGGTGAAGTTTAGGAACCCATGACACCCTAAGAAGGTGTATCGTAGGTTTAGAATAGCTTTGGTGTTGATTGGAATGTTTTAGATCAAGTTTCAAACAAGAGAAATCGTTTTCGACGAAATATATATAAGGGCTGTCCAATTTTATGGAATCTGGAAACATCAGTGGGTCAGGGGATACCTTGGTTTACATTTTCAGAAAATATATTTAAAAACAAAACCGTGGCCGCTTGAACGGGTTAAAACGGGTTTATAACGAAGAAGTTACGCTATTTTCAAGTTTAACGACGAAAACTATTTTTCTAAAAATATACTTGCTGTCAAGGGTTTTTCAAAGGTCAAAAACGTGTTGTAAACCTAAACTAGAAGAGTCGATTTATCAAGAATATATTAATACATATTATCACGATTCCGAGGATATAAAGAACGTAGAAAACCGAGCTATAACGACGAAGTTACAAGTGTTTGAAACCCGACGTTCACAACAAAAATCCATCAGCTTTTATTAAAAATATTTTCTAAGTGCTAAAACAATCATTTCGGGTACCCATGTTTGGAGCCGTTTTTCTCAATGATCGAGTTGGTTTTCGTAAAATAGTATCTCTAAGTAAAAGTTAGTTCACCTGGCCTATTTTCCAAAATGTCCAGCCGTTCGTCAAACGGATTTATAACAAGTAACTTATGACCTCTCAAACTTTCCCGAAAACTGCCCAGAAACTGCATTTTTAGCCCGACTACCTCACTTCACCATCATTTTTATCTAGGATCGAGACTCGTATGGACAAAAGTTCAGTGTTACGACTTTTAGATAATGTTACAAGCATTCTAAAACCGCTTAGTTTGTTTACTAACACTCGATATTCACTATTTTACGACTAGCTTTTCGAGGCCACTTAGCCACTTTCACGAATTATGAAAGTACCATTATTTTGCGACGAAAAGCTATAATTTCTTGATAAATCACTAAACGACTATCGTAGGATGTTGTTTCCACGTAAGTACTTGTAAAATATTTTATAACATGACGTGATGTCATAAACATATATTTCGACGATAAACTTTATTTTCAAAAGCACAAGTGGTATGGATATCATATGAGTTTTCATGCACAACATTGTTTCATGACTTATATTAGATCATTTCATTCATCATAGGTTGCAGTTAGAGATTGCGCCTCATTTAAGTGTATCCACTTTTGCCATCATAATCATTGTATCAAGTGAGTTTTCATAGCCCCGTCTTTCAAGTTTATACATTATTTCAAACCTACGGGGGAGAATACATTGCACATCATTTTTATTACGATACCAAGTTTATTAAATTCATTGCATTGCTTAAGTTACCTCATTGCCAATTGAATGTCCCCATTTCATAATCATGAAACGTTAATTCCGGAAGAAGCGAGGGTGAGTGAATAGATCTATTGAGGGTGACTCCTCCATCCGGGTTGGTGGTCCCAACTGGTCAAACGGATGCATTTCTTTTAATATCATAATTTGAGTTGTTTGGCAAAACACTCTGTTGGGGCGAACATCATGATCAGTCTAGCTTCAGTGTCATGTGCTTATAGCAATTGTAACATTTTTATGTGACATATTTGTCATACATGGCCTACACTTGTGGTAGTCGTATAAAACATTTACATAAACTCTATGAACTTACTCAACCTTTGTGTTGACACTTTTAGCAATGTATTTTTAGGTATCTAAGGCATATACTTCATGGCATGCATAAGGACTTATCATAGAGTCGCAGTGACGACGTGTCTCACCTGGATTTTATGCACTTTAAAACATCGTTTGGATTGTAAAAAACTTATTTTCACAAATGTTATGGCAGTCACGCCCCAGGTATTCCATTCCGCTGCAAAACAGGTATTTTGGGGGTGTGACAGATTGGCATCAGAACAAGAGTTATAGAGAACTAGGTTATATCA
This sequence comes from Chrysanthemum makinoi, assembly GCA_910596185.1. Taxonomy (NCBI): domain Eukaryota; kingdom Viridiplantae; phylum Streptophyta; class Magnoliopsida; order Asterales; family Asteraceae; genus Chrysanthemum; species Chrysanthemum makinoi. The sequence continues at coordinate 179,110,974 of OU343221.1, forward strand.
TTGACCCTAGACTATAACTACATCATCATAGCATCTCATCATTTCATCATAAGTGCATACTCACTATACATGCGGTTTTATACGTACATTTATTTACTTTCATTTCAAATCGATTGTCACATTGATGTCTTCAGATACCCATCCCATCATACTGACATCAGACTTTGACATGGAGAATGCCCTTATAACAATTTTAACATCTTGACTCTACACCGGACTTACCACACATATTATCCGATGTGGAGACTGAACCCTTTGAGGAGGGCGAAGTCGCACCTACACCATCACGATCACCATTGATTCACCGTAAGATCGAGGGCTTCCTATCATGTTGCCGGACGATCATACCATTTGGTAGGACTTATAGGCTTAGTCCTAATTGACCTATTAGGATGCTTACTACAAGGAAGAGAGTACATTCTCTTACCCTCATTCTTAGATCACCTCCTACTCATGTAATAAAACCACCATCAGTTACTCATACCACTATTAGTCGTCCAATAGTGTATACTCTAGCTTTACGTCTGAAATGTCGCGAGACAATACGAAAGAGATTAGTATCTCATTCACCATCATCTCCTAACTTACCACTATTATCTCCACGATAATCACAAACTTTGTTTATTTCATTCCCTATTCCAATTGCCCAATTTCCAATCATTTCGCAACAATATACCGCTATCTTACTAGGGATTAGGCCACCTTTATTCTTGACCAATTAGGAGACTATTACCATTCTATGAGGTTCTTCCATGTATCCTACAAACAATTCAACAAATCTTATTTCAAGTTATTTTGCTAGCACTTTATAAAATTATTTCACATAATTGTATTTCGGACTATTTTACTACCATCTGAGGAAAATTGTTTCACAGAATTCTAAAACAAGTTGTTTTGTTACCACCCTTTAAATTGATTTTCAGTCATTCTATCAACTATTTACTACCATTACGTGAAACGATTTTCATGTTACTGTGAAAAAGTTGTTTGAGCCATTATCTTACAAAAAAAAACGTTGAATACCATATAAAACTTTGGAGGAACATGATACCATTTCAACAAAATCAAGCAACACATCATTTATCCTCGATTATACATAGCCTGATCACCTATGTATAACTCAGGAAATATTATGTCATGAAAGAAACAAGCATCATTTCAAACTTCCTAAAATAATCTTCATTCAAAAACAAAGCTTTGTAATCAGATAAATTATTCATAAACATCTCTTTTTGTTAACACTCTATAGATACCTATGCCACTCATCACTCACTCAACCGATAAGTTAGAATTTTACCAGTGACCTTTTTAGGAAAGAATTTCCATACCATCTATCAGGAGGATTCCTCGATACAAGAAAACAATGAAAGGATTTCAGAACTACCAACAAGGACTAGAAGTATGTAGTAAGATGCTTCAAAACTCAACAGAAATCTTAAGACATCATGAAACAATCTGAAAACCACTATCTTTGGATTAGAAGCCAAATTCTATCATTTCTAAAGTATAGCTAGACCGAGTTACAAGATTTAGTATAAAGCGAATACACACTAAGTAATACTGTAGAAATAAACCAAGCCTCCTAACAGAGACTATAGAACATTCCATTAAACATGGCCTCAGCAATATGTGAACTTCCCTACAATGAGTTTCCCTCAAAGGATAATTGAGTTAAATTAAGGTTATCGATATAAACTTCGCTTCCATATCAAGATATGCAACAGGTCTGAACATATAGGACAATCAATGATTCTCCATCTACAAGTGAAATTAGAACAAACATTCTTCGACATAGTATGAGCTGACATCTATGTTTTTGCTAGCATGATAACAATCTCAGTGATGAACTATTTTAGAAGCACTCAATATCGGAACAAATCTTGAAAATCAACCACCACACCACATCACTTAAATATTTAAGGTTTTGTGACTTGACAACATAGAGCGTGGAAATATTTCGATAAGAGAAATTAAGAGAGACACCATCAGGCAATGAACATTTTAGTAATGGAGACTAAGCACCTTAGGCAAGAAAGACTCAATTCATGACATTCGCTAGAACTAGAAACGCGAGGAATTACAACTGTTACCCATAATCTATCCTTTTCAATAATTTCCTTATCGACAGACACGTGGTATCAATTTCAATACGACGCAAAATATTGGAAATATGTTCCATAAGTCGCAAACCATTAGAATTTCAAGTTGGCAACAGAGTTATGTTGAAAGTCCCGCCTCGGAAAGGCGTGGTACGATTCAGAAAACGCGGGAAGACCCGATGCGACTCAAATATACTCACCTTTTCACAAATAGCACCGTAGAAACGAACATGGACTTAATTCAGGGACTAAATTCCTTTTTGGGTGGGCGAATGTGACAACCTGTAATCTCAGGTCATTTTACAAACTTTGAAAATTTCACTATTCATCACGGGAATTTACTGTTCATCGGTTACTATTCATCATTTTTGAAGTCGGTTTGAGACTTTGAGAGGTTATTTCAAAATTTTACTATTCACGAAACACTATTCATTCCCGGAGAAAAATCACTATTAATCATTTTTCGTAAACTAGGTTTACGAGTATCAAATACGCGTAACCTTGAGAGTTAAGCTGCGTATTCATGGAACATCATTAAGAGCATTTCATATAGATTAGAGTTAGTCTACATATCATCAGTAACATCATTTTCATATCAGTTTATGCATGGGTTTGTGATGTGCTACGTGTGTACAAGTTTTAAATTTATAAAAGGTGAATTACCAATATTACCAATAACACATACGAGCAAGTATACTCGTCCGTTATAGCAAGATTATGAAGGTAAGTCGGGATCGTTCGCAAGGATTTGAGTGAATATAAGCACAAGTTCGAATCAGCAGAGTCTATCCAAAACATATAACAAAACAAATAGACATAATGAAATTCAGATGCTTAAAAACTACACTTGCTTAAACTAGTTTCATATCATAGATTAATGTGATTGTGTTAACCTCTTCACATGTTGGTTATGATAATTAGTTGGTGTACTAATCTATTGTTCTTACAAGTTAAACCTTCGTCAAGATTTTAGTTCATAAAAACAAGCATTACGTTTAACCATTCAATTCAAGATCAATTCAAGTTTCATAAGTCTACATGCATAAACTTAAACACAAAAACATCCACTTGTTTCCTCAAATTGCTTAAGAAATAGTCAATACAAAAGGTAACCGATCATAGACAAAAGGCTACAATTGATTCTCAACAACTAATCTTACGACCTTTTAGATGTTTCCAACCAATCCAATTTGATAATCAAAAAGTGTTTCTATTACAACCACACCTTAGTTCCTTTGTATAATCAAGAATAATGGGTAAAAACAATCATCCTTAGACAAAATGATTATGACTAGTTGAATAACAATAAGTTCTTTTGACCTCTACAATTACTATCAACTAGTCAAACTTGATTAACAAATGTCACTATGAAACTTTAGCACAATTGGATCTTAGAATCAACTTGAAATTGAATTAAAACATGTTAACACAGTCACTAACTAATCATATGATAATCAACATCATTTAAGCAAGTGTATAAAGAAACTAGCCACTCATAGCAAACATGAACATAAACCCAGAACTTTGAACATTAGAAAACATGATTAAAAGTCTTACAATGCTTGGAATAAGATTACAAATGGTGAAGTAATGATTCCTTAAGTATTGGGGTAGACTTCTTGGTGATTTAGCCTCCAAATGTGGAACTTCTGGAACTCCAAACTTTCCTGGACTTCTAAGGACGAATTTGAGAGCTTAAGAGCTTTGTTTGATGAGTAGAGAGATTTGTATTGAAGTGTGTGTCTCATATGCTCACAAATGACCTCTATTTATACTAGTTCCAAAGTTTAGGACATTAATTGCTGAACTTGGCCTCCAAGGAGTAAGGAAGGGACTAGAATACACCAAGAGAAGGACCTAGAATCGTTTGGATAGAAAGGGGAAACTTAGTGATGAAGATTTGGCAGATACAGCACCTCCAACCAGATCGGTTACATGACCAACCGATCCGGCTGGTCTTCTACAAATGAGCCAACCTTTCCGGTTGTGGGAGGCGACCGAGCGGTTGGTGATGGCAACTTGGCATTATTTGGTCATTTTCCAACCGATCCGGCTGCACTCGCAACCGATCCGGTTGGATTTCCTGGGTTACGAAAACTTGGTCTTTACTTCTCTATATCTTGTAGAACTTGGTTCTTCAATCACTATGGTCTTCAAAGGTACTTGAGATACTGATTTGTGCTTGACCTGCTTCACTGAAACGGGAATCTTCTGTTTGTTGAACATTACTTTACTTTTCCTTTCGTTTTCCTGCACTTGGTTATAAACACTAGACAAACATCTTTTGATACGATTAAGCACTGAAATCACGCAAATATAACCAAATAACATATATAAAAGCACACATAACGCTACTAGAAACATGCACAATCTGAGCGTTATCAAATCCCCCCACACTTAAACTTTGCTTGCCCTCAATCAAATCTAGGAAAAACATCCACTGGTACAAGATCGTGATTATGAAAAATGTGATGCAAATCAACCAAGTAAAAATACGAGAGAAGATTCATCAATTATGCTTTATAAAGGTGAAACATCAAGATGTTTGACAATATCCAATGATTTTCTTGCATGATTAACATATCAAAAAACCTCACGGAAAAGGAACGAAATATAATTCACTCAATCACTCATTTTAGTGGAGTAACAAGATAAATCACACTCATACCTCAGTCATGATTAGGTTATTACCATAAGCTTGTACAAGAAACAAAACTCCACCGACGTGGCGTGAGCACCAAGCAAAAACATCTAAAGAGGACATTTATTCGGGTTATAATGTTATGGCTTCGGGTTGAGGGTATGAATAAGGCATGCGAACCCTTATGAAATTTGTGTTAAAATAAAAATTAAATCAAGTCTAATACCCGTGTTTCTAGCTACCAGACAATCCACGAACCAATACATGATTATAGCTTCAATTTCTTCTTTTCGGCTCTCCACAGCTTTTTGCTTTGCTTTGCCATGACAATTTTTGTTCGATCATAGCACATTGGCTATTATATTCATACTTCAACACACATTTTTTTTGAACATAAACTCATGACATGGCTCAATCAATCTCACAAGATGTGGTACTCATAATCATTTGAACAATCTTCATTTTCCAGGTGACTAGCAACCAACAGTTTAGACATTGATAAGGGTTAGGCTAAGGTTTAAAGTGTAAAATCTTTTTGTATTTTTTGGGTGAAGCAAAAATGAAAAGGATGGCTCAAAGGGTGTAACTAGGGGTATCTAGTGCTAAAAATGAGTACTACAAGTGGGTCCATGTAGGTGGTTAACTAACCGATGTGGCTAGCTAATATATCATTAGATGAAAAATGGAAGGCCATTTGGGTTTTATCCTAAGGTACCTCTTTATCACACACGAATTTATATATCGCATCTAATACATCTCACCGCTCCATGATTTACAAGTACAAGTTCTAGAATAAATAAAGTCACCGGCACACTCATAGCAAAAGATTCAAGCATAAAAGATGTATGCTTTTTGTAGAACAGGCTTCAAATCCTCACTATTTTAGTGGAAAGGGTTATAATATGTGCTAGCAAATGTTATCGATCCCAGAATGGATTGCAATAGTAATCGGAACACATCTCAAAGTTTCAAATATTACCAGTTTTACCAGTGGTTTGATCCAGTTATTCTAATATATTATCCTAAAAGCGTGAAAACAACTAAATCACAAGGGCAAACAAAATTTTAAATTTAAGCATGAAAACCCTAATTTTTCCTATTCACCCCCACACTTAAGTTAGACATTGTCCTCAATGCGAAAAACAAACTTCAAAGTATAGAAATAGGGAAAATAGAGATGAAACCAGATATGCCAATGAGTTTGTCTGCTTAAAATTATTTCTTCATTCCAAGCGTCCACTGGGGAAATCATTACCTGCACAAAATCTTATAAACTGTTGGGAATTCTGGAAAGTAGGAATTCTACTGAAAATAACGCTGAAGGAATCTGCTGAAGTACATGGATTCTCTGAAGGAATCAATAAGTACATGGATTCTGCTGAAGAAGGAATTCTGCTGAAGTTATATTATAGTATAGTTGGTTTCTACGGATATAGATATTCCGTATATTTATTATTTTGTTGGGATTTGCATGCGCTATTTTAGGTAGTGATATGCATTTTTTTTATATTATTGTTTATTTAGGGTTCCTGGTGTATAAAAGGAACTGATAGCTTTTGTATTAAAACACTGGAGAAAAATATTCCAGAAAAACATCTTTAGAGAGAGTGAAAAAGATCCATAGAGGATCATTGTTTCTTGAGAAAAACCTTGTTAGTAACTTTGATTGTGTTAATTATTATCCGCTGTGCATCTATTCAATCATTGTTATTATACCCTAGTTGACTCCGGATCTTGGATTCAACAATTGGTATCAGAGCGGGTGGCTCTTGATCTAGGGTTAATAAGGTTTTTGGGTAATTAGGGTTTATACCCTAATCGGTGGATAGCAGTAGTTGGGACAAAAAGAGGCATGAGTTCTCTTTGGTACCCGATCAACAAGTCAACAATTGAAAAGAGGTAATCTCACTAACCAAGATCAATTAATATTGAATTGATTTTCTCGGACTGAATATTCATGTGCACCGTATTTTATGCACAAATATAATATAATTGGTGAATGGTTGAAGCATTTCATATTCAAAATATTTGGTCATTCACGTGGGGAGTTAAAATTGGATATTTACATATGGTTTTGGGTCCTCCACTCGAGGATGATGTTTGATTGTTGATACAATTCATCTATAATTCTAAGAGGTGATCGCGTGGGTTGTCAAACAATCAAATCAAAAGTGAGTGATGGCGCATTTAATGGACTGCAGTGTACTGTATTATTTTGACTAATAAAACGAGGTACCCACTTGTTGGTTTATCAAGTGGTCAATGAATATTGTCTTTGAGGTCAAAACTTACGGCGCATGGTTTCTGCTGAATGTTGAATTAGGTGGGGTCTTCATATTTAATTAGTTTATTGGGGTCACCATAATTTTGTTCGAGATATTGGTCATCCTTATTGGTACGTGGATGGTAACTGTAGTTGTCGTTTTCATTTATTTGGCTGATTACTTGTTACTGCTGAAGTTCACGTGGGATATCATATTTATTGTGGCATTGATTTGTGATACTCTATATTATTTATTGATGTGTGATTGGTTGGATTATTATTTGTCACGTGGGATTGTGTTGTACCGTTCTCATTCACTGAATTTCTGCAGAAGTGTTCAAGTGCCTCAACTGCTCATTTAATTTGATACTACTGCATTTAGCTCTTTGACAAACCTCTCAATCAAACTTCTCTCCACATCTTTAAAATGGCAGAATTTGATAATAATAGAGATGATGTTATGTTTCCTTATTTGACGAATGATGAGTATGAGATCCGCTAAGAAGATGGAACAACGGATCATGAATAATGATATGAATATCCGTAAGGTGATCCAAAATGGCAACAACTTGAAAAGGACCTGATGTGATCTAAGGAAATATCTTTATTCATCCTCCAACGACTACAGATGAACACATTGTTGTACAAAGAGAGTCAAAGGCCAGAACTACCTTGCTTAAATCTATTCCTGCGATCATGTAGCGATTTTGTTATATGGATGACGCAAGTCGTATATGGAATGCACTCAAAGAAAGGTATGGTGGAAAGGCTGAATTCAAGAAGATGAGCAAGGAAGTGATGTTGCGTTATCTGAAGAACTTGCCAGTTCACACTTTGCATTCATGGGCATCTCTCAGGTACATAATTGTGTGTTTGGTTGTAGCGAAAAATATAATGAACTTAAAGAAGCATATGATATTTTGAAACCTAAATATAATGAATGCTATGTTGAAGTTGAAGCTTATAAAGGCATTAAAAACTTTAGAAAGACAAAAGGTTTGGTTTCAGAAGAATCAGTTGGCTTATGATGAAAAGATAAGAGTGTTAGAAAGAGATCTAACTAATGCTAAAAATGAGTTAAAATATTCTGAGAAAGAAAGAGCTAAAGTAGAGCTAGAAAAAAAAGAAGTGCAAGATAAGTTGGATAATGAAGTAGCTAGGCATAAAGAATGGCTAGTTTCTGGTGACAAGTTAGCTAGTCATCTATATGGTAGTCAAGCTCCTAATTCTGGGATAGGTTTAGGTTTTAAAAAGTATGTAGGATTAGAAGCTAGGCATGATGGGCGAAACTACTCAAGGTGTTTAGCTCATTATGTCAAAGAAGGTGAATTGCATGTGCCCCTGGACCTATTAGAGGAGAACATATGCCCACCGACCTTCCATCACGCTTGAGTTTGATGGATCACACCATTTATATGGCCAAAAGTCAAGTGACTTGCTAGACCTTAATAGCAAAACTAATGACTCTGTCTCTTATTCTAAAAGTGACAAGTCGCCGATCTAAAGTCCAATCGACTATGCCTCATGTGATTCAAGTGAAAAGTCGACCACCTACGCACACACCCGGACCACTTCCAAGGCCAAAGTTCGATGTTGAGCCTAAACAAAGCCGCGTTACTTATTCTCATTAAACACAATTTTGCTTCTAGTTACGTTTTTCATAAGTTTAAATGTAATAAACAAAGTTGTGTTAAGAATAAGTCTTTTAAGAAGAAATATTGTTTTGTGTGTGGTAGTAAACTCCATCTTATTAAAGACTGTGATTATCATGAGAAAAGGATGGTGTTTCCAATGGCCAACCGACCTTTAGACCCACATGGACTAATGTTGCTAGTATTCCTCCATTTGTTCCCAAAGCGCATGTAGAAAGGTGTAAACCGGTCCTTAAGCCAAAGGTGTATGCATCTGCTTCTCACGATAGGCTTAATAGGCCTTTTCCAGCTCCCTCTGGTGGAGGATATTCTTCACCATTACTACCGGTTGGTGGAACAAAAATGCTAGACTTATGCACTATAGACCTACTAGTTCTTATTTTCAGTCATATACACCTTATGTATCTCATATGACTATGGCACATGGTGGAGTTAGAATGGCAATTGCTGTTAAGCCCTCAAAAGGTTATTCTTGGAAAACTCAAAGGAAAGGTTCATTCTGGGTACCCAAGAACAATAGTCCTTGTCGTGCATTGATGAGGGGAGGCATAATCCTAAGGGGAGGCTTCTTGTTGTATTTTTGTATACTAACCATTTTTGCAAATGTTGGATCCTCATTAGCCTAAGGGGAGGCTTAGTGTTTCTGTGACACTACAACCGCTTTGGTTTCACACGCTTGATGGTATATTTTCATGTTTTGTTTACTTTTACTAATAAGGTTTTCTTTATTGAATATAATAAAACTACCACTACTACTAATGTACACACGCTATAATGGTGTCTAGACTCTCTAGGGTAATATTATGATTGAATAGATGCACAGCGGATAATAATTAACATAATCAAAGTTACTAACAAGGTTTTTCTCAAGAAACAATGATCTTCTATGGATCTTTTTCACTCTCTCTAAAGATGTTTTTCTGGAATATTTTTCTCAAGTGTTTTAATAGAAAAGCTATCAGTTCCTTTTATACATCAGGAACCCTAAATAAACAATAATATAAAATAAATGCATATCACTACCTAAAATAGCTCATGCAAATCCTAACAAACTAATAAATATACGGAATATCTATATCCGTAGAAACCAACTATACTATAATATAACTGAAATTCTTCTTCAAAGAATCCATGTACTTGCAGATTCCTTCAACAGAATCCATGTACTTCTGCCAGATTCCTTCAATAAGTATTTCAAGAGAATTCTACTTTCCAGAATTCCCAACAATCCTCCCCTAAACTGGAATTTGACTTGGTTAAGTTCCAGTTTCCTGATAGGTCTCTAACACTTCAAAACAAGAGGATTGTATTTTTTTTATATTATTGTTTATTTAGGGTTCCTGGTGTATAAAGGAACCTATAGCTTTGTATTAAACACCTGGAGAAAAATATTCCGAAAAACATCTTTAGAGAAGTGAAAAGATCCATAGAGGATCATTGTTTCTTGAGAAAAACCTTGTTAGTAACTTTGATTGTGTTAATTATTATCCGCTGTGCATCTATTCAATCATTGTTATTATACCCTAGTTGAGTCCGGATCTTGGTTTCAACAATTGGTATCAGAGCGGGTGGCTCTTGATCTAGGGTTGATAAGGTTTTTGGGTAATTAGGGTTTATACCCTAATCGGTGGATAGCAGCAGTTGGGAAACAAAAAGAGGCAGCGGAGTTCTCTTTGGTACCTGATCAACAAGTCAACAATTGAAAAGAGGTAATCTCGTACCAATCAGTATCAATTAATATTGAATTGATTTTCTCGGACTGAATATTCATGTGCACCGTATTTTATGCACAAATATAATATAATTGGTGAATGGTTGAAGCATTTCATATTCAAAATATTTGGTCATTCACGTGGGGAGTTAAAATTGGATATTTACATATGGTTTTTGGGTCCCTCCACTCGAGGATGATGTTTGATTGTTGATACAATTCATCTATAATTCTAAGAGGTGATCGCGTGGGTTGTCAAACAATCAAATCAAAAGTGAGTGATGGCGCATTTAATGGACTGCAGTGTACTGTATTATTTTGACTAATAAAACGAGGTACCCACTTGTTGGTTTATCAAGTGGTCAGCGAATATTGTCTTTGAGGTCAAAACTTACGGCGCATGGTTTCTGCTGAATGTTGAATTAGGTGGGGTCTTCATATTTAATTAGTTTATTGGGGTCACCATAATTTTGTTCGAGATATTGGTCATCCTTATTGGTACGTGGATGGTAACTGTAGTTGTCGTTTTCATTTATTTGGCTGATTACTTGTTACTGCTGAAGTTCACGTGGGATATCATATTTATTGTGGCATTGATTTGTGATACTCTATATTATTTATTGATGTGTGATTGGTTGGATTATTATTTGTCACGTGGGATTGTGTTGTACCGTTCTCATTCACTGAATTTCTGCTGAAGTGTTCAAGTGCCTCAACTGCTCATTTAATTTGATACTACTGCATTTAGCTCTTTGACAAACCTCTCAATCAAACTTCTCTCCACATCTTTAAAATGGCAGAATTTGATAATAATAGAGATGATGTTATGTTTCCTTATTTGATGAATGATGAGTATGAGATCTGGGCTAAGAAGATGGAACACTGGATCATGAATAATGATATGAATATCTGTAAGGTGATCCAAAATGGCAACAGCTTGAAAAGGACTGGATGTGATCGCGAAGGAAATATCTTTATTCATCCTCCAACGACTACAGATGAACACATTGTTGTACAAAGAGAGTCAAAGGCCAGAACTACCTTGCTTAAATCTATTCCTGCTGATCATGTAGCAGATTTTTGTTATATGGATGATGCAAGTCGTATATGGAATGCACTCAAAGAAAGGTATGGTGGAAAGGCTGAATTCAAGAAGATGAGCAAGGAAGCTGATGTTGCAGGTTATGCTGAAGAACTTGCCAGTCCACACTTTGCATTCATGGGCATCTCTCAGGTACATAATTGTGTGTTTGGTTGTAGCGAAAAATATAATGAACTTAAAGAAGCATATGATATTTTGAAACCTAAATATAATGAATGCTATGTTGAAGTTGAAGCTTATAAACAGGCATTAAAAACTTTAGAAAGACAAAAGGTTTGGTTTCAAAAGAATCAGTTGGCTTATGATGAAAAGATAAGAGTGTTAGAAAGAGATCTAACTAATGCTAAAAATGAGTTAAAATATTCTGAGAAAGAAAGAGCTAAAGTAGAGCTAGAAAAAAAAGAAGTGCAAGATAAGTTGGATACTGAAGTAGCTAGGCATAAAGAATGGCTAGTTTCTGGTGACAAGTTAGCTAGTCATCTATATGGTAGTCAAGCTCCTAATTCAGGGATAGGTTTAGGTTTTAAAAAGTATGTAGGATTAGAAGCTAGGCATGATGGGCGTAAAACTACTCAAGCAGGTTTAGCTCATTATGTCAAAGAAGGTGAATTGCATGCTGTCCCTGGACCTATTAGAGGAGAACATATGCCCACTGACCTTTCCATCACAGTTGACTTTGATGGATCACACCATTTATATGGCAAAAAGTCAAGTGACTTGCTAGACCTTAGTAGCAAAACTAATGACTCTGTCTCTTATTCTAAAAGTGACAAGTCGTCAGATCTAAAGTCCACTGACTATGCCTCATGTGATTCAAGTGAAAAGTCTGACTCACCTACGCACACACCCAGGACCACTTCCAAGGCCAAAGTTGCTGATGTTGAGCCTAAAACAAAGCCAGTTACTTATTCTGTTAAACACAATTTTGCTTCTAGTTCTGTTTCTGATAAGTTTAAATGTAATAAACAAAGTTGTGTTAAGAATAAGTCTTTTAAGAAGAAATATTGTTTTGTGTGTGGTAGTAAACTCCATCTTATTAAAGACTGTGATTATCATGAGAAAAGGATGGGTGTTTCCAATGGCCAACAGACCTTTAGACCCACATGGACTAATGTTGCTAGTATTCCTCCATTTGTTCCCAAAGCTGCACATGTGAGAGCAGGTAAACCAGTTCCTACTGGTAAGCCAAAGGTGTATGCATCTGTTTCTGCTGATAGGCTTAATAGGCCTTTTCCAGTTCCCTCTGGTGGAGGATATTCTTCACCAGTTACTACTGGTTGGTGGAACAAAAATGCTAGACTTATGCACTATAGACCTACTAGTTCTTATTTTCAGTCATATACACCTTATGTATCTCATATGACTATGGCACATGGTGGAGTTAGAATGGCAACTGCTGTTAAGCCCTTAAAAGGTTATTCTTGAAAAACTCAAAGGAAAGGTTCATTCTGGGTACCCAAGAACAATAGTCCTTGTCAGGTGCATTGATTGAGGGGAGGCATAAGCCTAAGGGGAGGCTTCTTGTTGTATTTTTGTATACTAACCATTTTTGCAGCTGTTGGATCCTCATTAGCCTAAGGGGAGGCTTAGTGTTTCTGCTGACACTACAACTGTCTTTGGTTTCTGCTGCTGCTTGATGGTATATTTTCATGTTTTGTTTACTTTTACTAATAAGGTTTTCTTTATTGAATATAATAAAACTACCACTACTACTAATGTACACACGCTATAATCGTGTGTCTAGACTCTCTAGGGTATAATAATTATGATTGAATAGATGCACAGCGGATAATAATTAACATAATCAAAGTTACTAACAAGGTTTTTCTCAAGAAACAATGATCTTCTATGGATCTTTTTCACTCTCTCTAAAGATGTTTTTCTGGAATATTTTTCTCAAGTGTTTTAATAGAAAAGCTATCAGTTCCTTTTATACATCAGGAACCCTAAATAAACAATAATATAAAATAAATGCATATCACTACCTAAAATAGCTCATGCAAATCCTAACAAACTAATAAATATACGGAATATCTATATCCGTAGAAACCAACTATACTATAATATAACTTCAGCAGAATTCCTTCTTCAGCAGAATCCATGTACTTCAGCAGATTCCTTCAGCAGAATCCATGTACTTCAGCAGATTCCTTCAGCGTTATTTTCAGTAGAATTCCTACTTTCCAGAATTCCCAACAATCCTCCCCTAAACTGGAATTTGACTTGGTTAAGTTCCAGTTTCCTGATAGGTCTCTAACACTTCAAAACAAGAGGATTGTACTCGAACATCAGCAACAAAGAATCAAAACAATTACATCTCTATGATAACAAACTTTGAAAATCCAGATCTTTGCAGCAACAAATGACAAAATGTACATCAAAACATATTAGTGTCATACTATTCTCATCACATCCAGGTGTGTTAACTCCTGTGAGAGGTGAATCATCGAAAATAATGGATTGGATGTCTCTTTACCAATAGCCATCACTACTGGAGTAGTCAAATGTTTAAGTTCGAAAACCATGGTACACTGATAACCATATAATTTATTAGCAAATCAGCAACCATGAACCGATTTGAAATGTCTTTACCTGTAGCCGTTTGCTCAGGACTAGCCAATGTTTTGTGTGTGAGACGAGGGTACATTGATAACCCTCTGATTTTTAGTAAATCAGCAACTATCAACAGAATTAAGATGTCTTTACCAAAAACCGTTTGCTTTTGGACTAGCCAACTCTTTGATGGAATGCCGTCATCATCATGGTGAGTTGATTACCATTTATGGATTTCCGCAGCCTTTACCACAAGCCATAATCTTGTGGGCTAGTCAACTCTTGTGTCAGAAAGACATGGTGAGATGAAAACCATTAGTTGTGTGGTAATTAACCAACACCAAAACCTGCAAATAAGAAAGAGTAGAAACTGAACACAGACAGGTTAGAGTTGTTGTTGTTGTTTTTTTTTTTTTTTTTTTTAATCAACAAACAAAAGAAATAAGACAATTTTTTTTTAAATATAAAATAAAGAAAGAATAAAAATAAAAATAAACAAAACATGAAAATATACCATCAAGCAGCAGCAGAAACCAAAGACAGTTGTAGTGTCAGCAGAAACACTAAGCCTCCCCTTAGGCTAATGAGGATCCAACAGCTGCAAAAATGGTTAGTATACAAAAATACAACAAGAAGCCTCCCCTTAGGATTATGCCTCCCCTCAATCAATGCACCTGACAAGGACTATTGTTCTTGGGTACCTAGAATGAACCTTTCCTTTGAGTTTTCCAAGAATAACCTTTTGAGGGCTTAACAGCAGTTACCATTCTAACTCCACCATGTGCCATAGTCATATGAGATACATAAGGTGTATATGACTGAAAATAAGAACTAGTAGGTCTATAGTGCATAAGTCTAGCATTTTTGTTCTACTAACCAGTAGTAACTGGTGAAGAATATCCTCCACCAGAGGGAACTGGAAAAGGCCTATTAAGCCTATCAGCAGAAACAGATGCATACACCTTTGGCTTACCACTAGGAACTGGTTTACCTGCTCTCACATGTGCATCTTTGGGAACAAATGGGGGAATACTAGCAACATTAGTCCATGTGGGTCTAAAGGTCTGTTGGCCATTGGAAACACCCATACTTTTCTCATGATAATCACAGTCTTTAATAAGATGGAGTTTACCACCACACACAAAACAAGATTTCTTCTTAAAAGACTTATTCTTAACACAACTTTGTTTATTACATTTAAACTTATCAGAAACAGAACTAGAAGCAAAATTGTGTTTAACAGAATAAGTAACTGGCTTTGTTTTAGGCTCAACATCAGCAACTTTGGCCTTGGAAGTGGTCCTGGGTGTGTGCGTAGGTGAGTCAGACTTTTCACTTGAATCACATGAGGCATAGTCAGTGGACTTTAGATCTGACGACTTGTCACTTTTAGAATAAGAGACAGAGTCATTAGTTTTGCTATTAAGGTCTAGCAAGTCACTTGACTTTTTGCCATATAAATGGTGTGATCCATCAAACTCAACTGTGATGGAAAGGTCAGTGGGCATATGTTCTCCTCTAATAGGTCCAGGGACAGCATGCAATTCACCTTCTTTGACATAATGAGCTAAACCTGCTTGAGTAGTTTTACGCCCATCATGCCTAGCTTCTAATCCTACATACTTTTTAAAACCTAAACCTATCCCAGAATTAGGAGCTTGACTACCATATAGATGACTAGCTAACTTGTCACCAGAAACTAGCCATTCTTTATGCCTAGCTACTTCAGTATCCAACTTATCTTGCACTTCTTGTTTTTCTAGCTCTACTTTAGCTCTTTCTTTCTCAGAATATTTTAACTTATTTTTAGCATTAGTTAGATCTCTTTCTAACACTCTTATCTTTTCATCATAAGTCAACTGATTCTTTTGAAACCAAACCTTTTGTCTTTCTAAAGTTTTTAATGCCTGTTTATAAGCTTCAACTTCAACATAGCATTCATTATATTTAGGTTTCAAAATATCATATGCTTCTTTAAGTTCATTATATTTTTCGCTACAACCAAACACACAATTATGTACCTGAGAGATGCCCATGAATGCAAAGTGTGGACTGGCAAGTTCTTCTGCATAACCTGCAACATCAGCTTCCTTGCTCATCTTCTTGAATTCAGCCTTTCCACCATACCTTTCTTTGAGTGCATTCCATATACGACTTGCATCATCCATATAACGAAAATCTGCTACATGATCAGCAGGAATAGATTTAAGCAAGGTAGTTCTGGCCTTTGACTCTCTTTGTACAACAATGTGTTCATCTGCAGTCGTTGGAGGATGAATAAAGATATTTCCTTCGCGATCACATCCAGTCCTTTTCAAGCTGTTGCCATTTTGGATCACCTTCCAGATATTCATATCATTATTCATGATCCAGTGTTCCATCTTCTTAGCCCAGATCTCATACTCATCATTCATCAAATAAGGAAACATAACATCATCTCTATTATTATCAAATTCTGCCATTTTAAAGATGTGGAGAGAAGTTTGATTGAGAGGTTTGTCAAAGAGCTAAATGCAGTAGTATCAAATTAAATGAGCAGTTGAGGCACTTGAACACTTCGAGAAATTCAGGAATGAGAACGGTACAACAGAATTCAGCGTGACAAATAATAATTCAACAATCCACAGCAAATAAATAATATAGAGTATCACAAATCAATGCCACAATAAATATGATATCCCACGTGAACTTCCGAAGAACAAGTAATCAGCCAAATAAATGAAAACGACAACTACAGTTACCATCCACGTACCAATAAGGATGACCAATATCTCGAACAAAATTATGGTGACCCCAATAAAAGAATTAAATATGAAGACCCCACCTAATTCAACATTCAGCAGCAACCATGCGCCGTAAATTTTGACCTCAAAGACAATATTCGCTGACCACTTGATAAACCAACAAATGGGTACCTCGTTTTATTAGTCAAAATAATACAGTACACTGCAGTCCATTAAATGCGCCATCGCTAACTTTTGATTTGATTGTTTGACAACCCACGTGATCACCTCTTAGAATTATAGATGAATTGTATCAACAATCAAACATCATCCTCGAGTGGAGGGACCCAAAAACCATATGTAAATATCCAATTTTAACTCCCCACGTGAATGACCAAATATTTTGAATATTAAATGCTTCAACCATTCACCAATTATATTATATTTGTGCATAAAATACAGTGGACATGAATATTCAGTCCGAGAAAATCAATTCAATATTAATTGATACTGATTGGTACGAGATTACCTCTTTTCAATTGTTGACTTGTTGATCAGGTACCAAAGAGAACTTCGCTGCCTCTTTTTGTTTCCCAACTGCTTCTATCCACGGATTAGGGTATAAACCCTAATTACCCAAAAACCTTATTAACCCTAGATCAAGAGCCACCCGCTCTGATACCAATTGTAGAAATCAAGATCCGGACTCAACTAGGGTATAATAACAATGATTGAATAGATGCACAGCGGATAATAATTAACACAATCAAAGTTACTAAAAAGGTTTTTCTCAAGAAACAATGATCCTCTATGGATCTTTTTCACTCTCTCTAAAGATGTTTTTCTGGAATATTTTTCTCAAGTATTTTAATACAAAAGCTATCAGTTCCTTTTATACACCAGGAACCCTAAATAAACAATAATATAAAATAAATGCATATCACTACCTAAAATAGCTCATGCAAATCCTAACAAACTAATAAATATACGGAATATCTATATCCGTAGAAACCAACTATACTATAATATAACTTCAGCAGAATTCCTTCTTCAGAATCCATGTACTTATTGAGATTCCTTCATTGAGAATCCATGTACTTCAGAAGATTCCTTCAGCGTTATTTTCAATAGAATTCCTACTTTCCAGAATTCCCAACATAAACAAACAAAAGGTTTTATTAAAAGGTGGCACCCCCCCACACTGAAGTTCAACCAAAGGTTTAAACTTTGGGGAGTGACCACAGAAAATCAAATCTAAAACACACGGGTTACCTCCCGATAAGCGCTTGTTTTATTACCGAGTCATCAGCCTAACTCGAATCTTCCCGAATTCAGTTGGCCACAGAAGCAGCCTTGAACCTTTTGAAAAGTTCGGGGATATACATGAATTCTTCACCAGTAGCTTCAATATCGTCCCAGACGAACTCAGCAGATGGTTTCCAAGGAACAATTTGTGGGATTCTTCCTGGAAAAGGAGCTATAAAGGTGATTGTTTCGAATTCGTTTTCATGAGAAATTGTTGCAACTAAAACTCCATTCGTTTGATCCTTGTCATAATATAACTTGATTCGGTGCCCATTAACAATGAAACTTCCACTCTGTTTGTCATAGAGTTCGACATACCCGGATGGATATCCATGTTTAACAATATATGGTCCAAACCATCTTGGTTGTAATTTAGGAGCTTTGAATTTGAATTTCATGTTGAAAAGCAGAACTTTATCTCCGGGTTTGAATTCTTTTCGAACTCTTAGCTTTTTGTCGTGATAAGCTTTTATTCTAGCTTTATACAGTTTGGAATTTTCGTAAGCTCGGAGTCTTAATTCATTGAGTTCGTGCAATTGCAAGAATCACTTTTCTCCAGCTATTTTGAGATCGGTGTTACAGTTCCTGAGAGCCCAGTAAGCAAGATGTTCAACTTCGAACGGCAAATGGCAAGTCTTGCCATACAGAATTCTGTAAGAAGTTGTGCCAATTGGAGTTTTATAAGCCGTACGAAACGCCCATAGAGCATCGTCAAGTTTTTTTCCCCACACTGAAGGATTTTCCTTCACTGTTTTCTCGAGTATTCTTTTGAGAACTCTGTTGGTGTTTTCAACTTGCCCACTGGTTTGTAGATGATAGGCAATCACGAATCGATGATGAACTCCATATCTTTTCATGGTTTTCTCCATTTTTTGGTTACAGAAATGGGTTCCTCGATCGCTTATCAAGGCCTTGGGAATTCCATATCGAGCAGAAAGCTTTTTGAGGAAATTAACGACGACACGCGCATCGTTTGTTGGTAAAGCTTCAGCTTCTACCCATTTGGACACATAATCTATAGCAACGAGAATATATTCGAATTTGTGAGATTTAGGAAAAGGTCCCATGAAATCAATTCCCCAAATATCGAATATTTCACACACTTGGATGCTTGTCAATGGCATTTCATCTCTTCGTGAAAGATTGGTGGTTCTTTGGCAAGCATCACAATTTCGAACAAGTGTATGTGCTTCTTTGAATATTGTTGGCCAATAGAATCCAGCATCAAAAACTTTTTTAGCTGTGGAGGAAGGACCATAATGTCCCCCAGTTGGGCCATGATGACATTCGTCAAGAATCTTGCGAGTTTCGGAACCAGAAACACATCTTCGGATCATTCCGTCAGGACACATTTTGAAAAGATATGGCTCTTCCCAAAAATAGTATTTCAGTTCCGAGAATTCCTCCAGCGAGATAGTTTGCAAAATCAGCAAACCGAGGATCGCCAGTCTCATCGATGGTCATAAGAGTTTCATCGGGGAAATAATCATCGATTTCTTCTTCTTTTAACTCCTTAAGATTGGGGTTTTCAAGGCGAGATAAGTGATCAGTAGCAAGATTTTATGCTCCTTTCTTATCCTTGATTTCGATGTCAAATTCTTGGAGCAGCAAAATCCATCGAATAAGACGCAGTTTAGCATCTTGCTTGGTGAACAGATATTTGAGTGCTGAATGATCGGTGAAAACGACTGTTTTTGAGAGCACAAGGTAGGATAAGAATTTGTCGAATGTGAAAACGACGGCCAGTAATTCCTTTTCGGTGACGGTATAATTTTGCTGAGCACTATTCAGTGTCTTGCTAGCAAAATATATAGGCCGAAAGTGCTTTCCTTCACGTTGGCCTAAGACGGCTCCAACAACAAAATCGCTTGCATCGCACATAAGCTCGAAAGGTAGTGACCAATTAGGTGAAACCATGATCGGAGCACTAGTTAGTTGAGATTTCAATGTTTCAAAAGCTTTTATGCAATCAGTATTGAAGTCAAAGATAGATTCTTTCTCAAGAAGTTTTGTCATCGGACGAGATATTTTTGAAAAATCTTTGATAAATCGGCGGTAAAACCAGCATGTCCTAAAAAATTTCTAACGGCTTTGACGTTAGTTGGTGGTGGAAGTTTCGAGATAACATCGATTTTTACTTTGTCTACTTCCATTCCTGCACTGGAGATCTTGTGGCCAAGCACTATTCCTTCAGTCACCATGAAGTGACATTTTTCCGAGTTAAGGACAAGATGTGCAACTTCGCATCTTTCGAGCATTTTATCAAGATTAGAAAGACAAGCTTCAAATGAGTCTCCGAAGACTGAAAAGTCATCCATGAAAACTTCCATGGTGGTTTCTAGCATGTCTTGGAATATGGCGATCATACACCTTTGAAAAGTCGCAGGTGCATTGCAAAGACCAAAGGGCATACGCCGATATGGGTCGGTTCCAAAAGGACAAGTGAAAGTGGTCTTTTCTTGACCGTTAGGATAAATTGGAATTTGGAAATATCCTGAAAATCTGTCGAGGAAACAAAAGAATTTAGATCCTGCTAGTCTTTCAAGCATTTGATCCATGAATGGGAGTGGAAAGTGATATTTTCTGGTGGCTTTGTTTAATTTCCGATAGTAAATACAAACGCGCCAGCCAGTGACAGTTCTAGTTGGAACTAGTTCATTCCGTTCATTAGTCACAACCGTCATTCCTCCTTTCTCGGGAACACAGTGAACAGGACTTACCCAAGGGCTATCCTCAATTGGGTAAATGATACCAGCATCGAGAAGTTTTATGATTTACTTTTTAACTTCTTTCATGTTGGGATTGAGTTGACGTTGACGTTCGACCACATGTTTAATCCCTTCTTCAAAATTGATTTTGTGTTTGCAGAAATTAGGACTAATTCCTGGGATGTCGGATGTTTTCCAAGCGAAAGCTTGTTTGTGATTTTTGAGTACAGAAATTAAACTTTCTTTCTCACTGTCCTCGAGCAATGAAGATATGACTACTGGAAGAAGTGAGTTTTCCTCCAAGTAAGCATATTCAAGATGATCAGGGAGAGCTTTGAGTTCGAGATCTGTGGGTGGTTCTTCGATAGAAGATTTAATTTGCATCTTGTCATTGAAAGTTATTTCTTCAAAGTTTTCTTCCTCTTCCTCCATTTCTTCTTCTTCTGAGTTATCTCATTCGAATTCTACTTTCATGAAATCATCAAACTCTTTATAAAAGTCTGTTTCATTGATTTTTTCAGAAGTAGTCATGAATGGATCGGATTCGTTAAGTAATGCGTCCAATTCTTCATCAATGACTTCATCAATAACATCGATGTTGAAACAAGTGTCATCACTGGAATGTGGGTAGCGCATCGCTTTATCGATTAGAAAAGTGATTCGATCTTCTCCAACTCCAAGGTTGAGCTCTTTTCCTTTCACTTTGATGATTGCATCAGCGGTATTTAGGAAAGGTCTTCCTAAGATGAGTGGGACTTTACTATATTCTTCCATTTCTAAGATTACAAAGTCCATGGGAAAAATGAATTTACCGACTTGAACAAGCATATTCTCGGCAATACCCACAGGATATTGATAAGAATGATTTGCTAATCGAATGCTCATTTTTGTTGGTTTTAGGCTGTTGTTGCACAACTTGGAATACAGCGAATAAGGCATCAAATTGATACCTGTTCCAAGATCGGCTAAAGCATCGCATTTAATATTATTCCCGAAAGTACATGGAATAAGAAAGCTCCTAGGATCTCCGAGCTTTGGTGGAATCTTGTTTTGGACAATAGCTGAGCATTCTTCGTTGAGGAAAGTAGCTAATATTTGCTCTAGCTTGCTTTTGTTATTAAGAAGTTCTTTCAAGAATTTCCCGTAATTGGGCATTCCGGCTAAGACATCAACGAGAGGAAAATTAAGTCTAACCTCTTTGATTATTTCGATGAACTTCTTATAACGCTCTTCCATTTTTTCTTTCTTCAGGCGTTGAGGATAAGGAATTTTTGGTATATACGCCTTGATTTGATGGCGGATCGTACGAGAGACCACTTCTTGTAAAGACAAAATTGATATGCTCATTTCTTGTTTGTGGTGGACGGTACGTCTTATCATTTGATGGTTTTGGGTTGGATTGGGTGTTACTTGGCAATGAACCAGATGGTCTAGAGGAATGTTGGTAAGAAAGTCTGCCAAACTTGTTTTCAAGATCTTGGATAGATGCTTGATGATTTTTCTGTCCTTTCTCAACTTTGGCTTTGAGATTGAAAAATTAATTTTTGATAAAATCATTTGCAGATTTTTGAGCAGCCACGAATTCTCTCATGGTTTTCTCGAATTCGATTTCTTCCATCTTTTTTTCGGGGTTCTGTGGTGGTGGATTGTCAGTTCGTGGTTGAGAATCACGTTTGTCATCCCTTGGTCGGCGATCTTGCCAATTTCCAGAATTTCGACCGTAATAGTTACTACGATATCCTCCTTGGGCGTAATTTGCTTCTCCTTCGTTAGGTCCACCCATAGGCTTATCGTCGCACTCGGACGATGGATGATTTCCTCCATAATTGTTGCATCCGTCTCGCATTTCCTTCATTTCATCCTTGATATCTTTGTATTGCGAGTCGATTTTTGAGGTTAAGGCTTCCATCTTCTCCATGAGTTTTGAGGTATCGGTGTTTTCGATAAAATCAACAATTTTTTGGAGAGGTTTAGTTTTGGAATCTTTGGACCAATCGAGTTTGAGAAGTACTCGATCTTCAAGCAATTGGTGTGCATCGTTGGGAGTCTTATAGAGAAAAATTCCTCCAGCATCAAGGATGCCTTGAGAGATTTCATCTAGTCCATGGTAAAAGATTTGGATAATGGTTCCTTTGGATAGTCTGTGTCCATGACAACTACGAAGAAAATCTTTCATTCGAAGCCAAGCTTCGACGAGTGATTCGTTTGGATTTTGTGTGAAATCACAAATTTCTCCCATTAATCGATCAAACATGGCAGGTGGAAAGAATCGGCTTACAAAAGCTTGCCTCATCTCCTTCTAAGTGTTGATAATTCATGGGGTTAATTCATTGTACCATACTTTAGCATCTCCGGCGAGTGATGATGGAAAAAGCTTGAGTTTGATGGCATTGACATCGGTGTCACCATAACGGAACATACCGCAAATTTCGATGAATTCGGCAATGTGCTTATGCGGATTGGCCCGTGCACGGCCATCGAATTGACGGTATTTGATCATAGAAAGATAATGACCCTTCACGGTGAAGTTGTCACCAAGGTTGACAGCAACAATAAAACTTACGGGGGTTGGTGCTACGGCTCGGTTGGTTCCCCACATGGGTTGATCTTCCGCCATGGGGAAAGGTAAATTTGTGAAAGGGTTGTTAACAACTTTGGCTTCTACGAGGTTATCAAATGATGGGTTTGGTACTCTTGGTACACGATTTTCCAATGGTATGAAAAGTGTTCTTCTACTTCTTCGAATCAAACGTTCGGGGTTGGTAAGAGGTGTAATTTATGGCAAAGTTCAGTAATCTTGAATTTATGGCTAGTAGGCTTCCATTGATAACCTACATTGCTAAATTTTTTCCCTGTAGGCCTCCAATGATTACTAAACCTTTTCCTTGTAGGCTTCCAAGCTTGCTTAACCTGTGTAGCTTTCCTAACAATATTAACTGGAGATTTAACAACATTTCTCAAATAAGTCACAACACGTTCATCATGAATACCAAAAAACGAACATTCTTTACATATTTTGTAGGCAGCATCAGAATTCGAATTAATTACAGTAAGCTTACAACTAATACTTGAATCAACACGATTCTTATTGTTTAACACAAACTTATTATTCCTAGGGTGGTCTTCTACTCTCTATCTTTTTTTTTGATCACTTTCAGCTCGCGAGGTCCTATCTTTCTTTGTATCGCCTGAAGGCTTTGACCCGCTAACCTTAGTGTCACTGCTTACTCCTGTAGAAGGAACGACGGGAACATTAGTTGGTTTCACAACTTTTTGCTTTTCTGGTCTAGAAGTGATGGGCTTTGAGAATTTGGGAGGCACATCAAATATAACATGCTTGACTTTAGGCATAGAAATGGGTATTCTATCTCGCCTAGTACCAAATTTAGGCCATATAGCAATTACATACTCTAAGAGTTCCTGAGACCGTTTGGCATACATGCAGGCATAATTAACTGCACTATCAAGTGGTTTCTCTGCTCTATCATCTTCTACGATCTCACGGAGACCCTCTAAACTATCCTTAAGGTACGAAAGATATGCTTGATATGCAAATTCGTTATTCCTAAGAGGAGGGGGAATATACAACACATCAATAGCATAGTTATTATAAGCAGAAACCTTTGGAACAAAATAATTGCAAGTGGGAATCTGTACTTTGCCTTTTGCCACACGCTTCAGATTCTCAATTTCGTTAAGCAAAGAAGTTATCTTGTCAATGTGTTTACCATGATTAATCTTGACCGCATCACATTACTCTTTGTTTTGCAATTTAACCTTTGAAATTTCAACTTAAAAACATTCATTTTCTTTTTGCAATTTATTAATGATGTTTTAAAGTTGGAAATTTTGAGAATCTAAAGGCGGAGGTATCTGAGTGCCAACTACTTCATTCCTTTTTTCCTTCAATTGGGAAATTTGAGCTTTCAGCTTTATGATCATGTTGCAGTGAGCCTGAATCCTTTCATCACGTGTGTTTATTTCAAAATATGCATCAAACTCAGGAGCATCCAAAGATGTCTTGGCATTTGAAGTTTTTATTCTTTCCTCAAGATGTTGATATTTTAATTGTGAATCAAGATATTCAACTTCTAATTTAGAAAAATGCCTGACCATGTTATCATGATCATCCTTTTCGTTTTTTTCGTGCAATTTTGAATTTTCGGTCTCGAGCTCAATGACACGATCTTGTGAAACTTTAAATGCAATTGATAATTCATGAAATTGAGAAGCAGTAATTGCATACTTCGTAAAAGTATAAAACACATCTTGAGTAATACATCTAGAAATCAAATTATCATTAAGGATGTGAATATTCTTTGTCTCAATCTCATTGCTTTTAGGCTCACATTCATTAAGTCTAACCTCGTTTTCCATTTCATTAAACATCTTTTTCATTTCTTTAACTTCTGTATCTATGGCCTTTTGAATATCCTCGAGTTGTTCTTTTAGTTGTTTAAAGAATGGAATGACTTCAGTTAGATAACACTCTTTAGTTTGCTCAAAACCCCTTTCTCCTTCAGTAATTCCTGTTGGTGTAATTCTCTTCTTACATGTTTTCTCGAAATCAACAAATAGTTGGTAAACTACGTATAAGCTGATTAAGGTTTTACTTTGAGTGGGAAGAGTTCTAGGCACTAAATGCATCGGTGTATTGGGAGAATACACTGTAGTTGGAGACAATTTCCTAAGGGGAGGATTATTTTCAACAAGTTCTTCATGTGGAGTTTGTTAGGACTCCTTGAGATCGTTTTGAGCCTCTAGGGTTAACAACAACATAGATTAAGAACATGCATAGCGGAATTAAACAAACATCAATGTTATTGAGACAAGGTTTCTTTCAACATCACCCCCAATATATTAATATGGGTTATCTAAACTATAACAGGGATCTAAGACACCTCAGATCTTAAGGGTTAACTAAATTAACTTTCCTAGGCGTTTACAAGACAATAAGCCTAGGACACACACACACCTTTAATGATTACATTATGGAAGACTTAATTAATTGAAACCTACATCCCATGTCCTCTTTATATACTAGAGGATTAGGGTTTACAAATCTCTACGAAGGACTAATAAAAAAACTTCTTTTGTAAGCAAGTCCTTCCATCTTTTTGTAGATTTCTTCTTTTTCACTTTAAGTCCTTGATGTTTCATTCTTTATTGTTTTGTATCATCAAATCATTAAACCCGACAATCTTCCCCTATTTGATGATGACAAAACAAACACGGTTCTTCTACGAACTTCCCTATACGAAGTAGCAGAAGTTGAGATAATTAAATCTCACCATGAATGAAACAATCTTGTCTTCCTTTATCTCCCCTTAATCCATGCCATCGCACTCCAACATCTTTTCCCTTTTTGTTATCAACATAGAGGAAAAGTAAGCTGTAAAAAACTTCCCTTTGAGTGGTGCATGAACATCAAATGATTCTTCAAATCTGTAAGCTCCTTGTAATGATCACTTGTGAAGAACACCAAATATAACAAACTTGATGAAGAAGTAAAATATCTCAAACTTGTGTCTTATATCTTGTACTATCCACGTAACTCTGAACGTATACAACTTTATGTATAGGGAGACTGTAATCCCTTGAAAAAAATCACTGAGCACAATAACGTCACTCCTTTAAGTGTTATGTCAATTCTTCGTCACAATCATTGAAGCACGAACAAGTTACCTCTAAAGTGTACTCCCCACTTTTAGATATAATAAGAACACAAACCTGTGAAACTCATCTACAAAATCAAATAAATGATATTTAACCTTCTTCGTAATCAATTATTCAATAAAACCAAATACGAGCCTTTTTAAATTCTTTTAAGAACAAATTAACTAAAAACCAAACTCCATGTTTGTGTGAACCAAATAACCTGTGTGTGTGTCGTCCAAACTCCATAACAATTATCACACTCGACTTCCCCTCAAATCCAAAACCATACGAGAACCAAAAATCCTTCGTCGTCCGATATCGAATGATATAAGCAGTACCAAAAATTCCAATGAGTAGTACAAGTTAACCAATATAATATAACCCCAATTATAGCCCTTGAGATCAGTCATAAATAATGCAAATCAAATAAATTATCCTTGATCATCGATAGAATATTCAAAATAAAAAAAAGAAAAAAAAAACTTTCACCTTGATAATCAATGATACTAACCAATAAATGTTGCCAATCCTTATTATTCGATTCAATTTAATGTACCGACCAATTTAATGGAAGATATAATGAAATTAATGAAGTAAAAAACTTATCTTGATGTGTAAAATAGGGTTTGGGACCCTAAGATACTGTCCATGTTGGACTACAAACGTTTAGGGTTTTTACTCCAAAAATCTACCTCCTAAAATACTGAAAATTCGATTTCTATATATAATTTTACACTTTCGACGGCGTCACCTTATAGGTGGGACGCCGTCAGATCGCCGTCATTAATGTTTTCGTCTTGGCCAAGTTATCATTGGGACGGTGTCACCTTGTAGTTGTGACGCCGTCGGGCTTCAGCAGGGACGTCGTCTAATTCTTGATCTGGGCCGTCTAAGATGAAAAGTCTTAGTGACGCCCTTCCGCTTCAAAGCCTGACGCCGTTAGGTGTATTTGAGCAAAAATTCTACTATGCCGTCAGGTATATTTTAACTAAATCCGTAGTGAGGGACGACATCGCCCTTTAGTTGGGACGTCGTCTGCTTCAATTTCAGCAGCTTGAGTGTCTTCGATCTTGACTTAGCCATTTTCTTCATATATTCACTCCTTTTCATCCAAATATGCAGCATTCCAGCATTTTACTTCTAAGAGACCTAAAAAGTGAAAAGGAACGAAATTAGGAAGTAACGGATATAAAAGTGATCGATTAAGGGCTTAAATGACCCCTTAAAAGTGTACATTTTAAATCCTTATCAAATATCCCTACACTTGGTATTTGCTTGTCCTCAAGCAAATGTGCTTTTGACAAATCAATTTATAAGTTAGCGTGCCTGAAGCAATGGTTCAAAGTAATTCACAACAAGTAAAAGCACCAATGGTCATAAAAGCACGGAAATTATATACTAGCACCTCACAAGGGGTATTTGGATGCTCTTATCTCTCGGGTGTATATGAAATATAGTAAATGAAAATGGAAGATAAACACTCATTACCTGGTCATAGTACATAGATTACCACAGGCTTGAGAATAGATCAAACCTCCATCGCTTTGGTGTAAGCACCTAGGAACAACTATCTAAGAGGTATTTTCAAGGGTTGTAACATTAGGGTTATGGTAGGGAAACAAAGGGTTTGGTTGGATAGTCGATTTAGTGGTGGAAAGTCAAAAATCTTATGTTACAAGCATGAAAAGAATGGCGTTGCTAAGCCAAGACTCGACTCACTAAACTCTAGATAACTTGAAACATAGATTGAAAAATAAGGGATTTATAGGAGCATCCCTAGACTTGAGTTTTTATTAATCTAATAGTAATTTTACCGATTTGAAAAGATCAAAACACTTGGAGTATTTAATTACGCAGACAAAGGGAATTTGAATTTGACGTTCCTTCCCGTTACTCCATAAAATTTTACTTTAACCATGAGTCCCAATCATCCCAAACCTGTATACAAAAGATATGACTCGACTTAGCAACCATGCAAGTAAGTAGATAATTGAACTAAGGGTTTAGTAATGATAACAATAATGCACTAAAGGTGAGTGCATTCAAGGTAGGCTAAGGCGATTTGGGTGTACATTTGGGGGTGGATTGTAAACAATGATCTTCATTGATATTTCGGAAACCAAAACATCACGAGAACAACGAAAAGAATAGGCTCTGAGGGTTTAACTAGGGGTATCGTGTACTAAAGATGAGTACATCGCAAGGGTGTGGGGTATTTACTCAACCGATATGGAAGAAGTAATTATAATACGGGTTTCAAACAAGGGTTATCTGAATGCCTCTTATCATTTAGTTATTCCTAACTACACAAGTGTAGTCTCACTAGCGATCTCGGAATGCATCACAAAACAACTTCTAGAATCTATTATACTACCGGTACACTCTCAAAGCATTAAAGGTGAATGCTTTTTATTCCTAAAGATCTAGGGGCGAACCTCACATTTTTGGGGTGGAATTTGAGTGGTAAACGGCTTTTATGCTAGTCATATAACTCCTATCCATGAGACGCTTTATTAAGACTAAAGTCCCACTCGTACATGTCATAAAAGATTTTAAATTTGGTGCTAAAATTGCCCTAACAAATATTTCTCATAGCTTATTACACAAATGAAGTAGGACAAGACAAATAATCAAGGATAAGCATAGTTCAAAGTTCCCGTTTTATTCTCCCTCCCTACACTTAAACTGAACGTTGTCCCCAACGTTCCCCGAAAGTATCAAATTTATGATAAAGAAAGGTAATTAAAAGAGAAAGAACCTAGTACTCCCCTGATTAGCTAGATAGGATCCGTGTGAAGTAGTGGTTAAATTATTTTCCAAGAAGAATTTATGCGTGATAAGCTCCATACAATGTTGTGTTTCTTCTTCTTGCTAAATATAACCTACACACTTTAAGAAAATAGACGAAACCTTCGCGTAAAATCGGTGGTAAAACTATATATGACTCAACTACACTAGGATATAATGCTTCTGGAATGGATGTTTGTAAATTTTCTGAAAAATTAAGACTTGAGAATTTCCAAAAAATTATAAATAGCACAGAAAATGAGAAAATTTCCAAATGCTGTCAGGTTGTCCTGACAGAATACTGCTACGTTTCCGGCAAAAATTATGGAAAAATTACACCTTTAGAATCTGGAAAAATTCCTGCAAATCGTCCACTATGACTCGATATAAGCATTTGACTCTAACAAACACACATATATATTTAATCCTCCCTACACTTATCTTTTTGTAAAATACCTTTATATGTAATTAAGACGAGGTTAAAGAAAAAATAAATCATTTTCACAAATTCAAACATGAGAATCAAAAACAATGAAAAAGATGTATGAAGCACAAACAAGCAAACAATTATGCATGGGTTGCCTCCCACGAAGCGCTTTTCTTTATTTATGAGTCTTGTAGCTAGACTCGAATTCGTGCTCCTACGTGACTTCATTGTCGTCACTTTCTTCCTCATGACGATCTCCGTTGGGGTTTTCCATGTTATAGTAATGTCCTATTATGCATTTTTCTAAGAAGTTATTCCCCCCAATCGGTTCTATATTCCGGTCCTAATTTCAAACAATCCTTATAGAACCCAAAAATCTTATTCATCACATAATCTACTCCCTTCTCCTTATCCTCCTCATTCCTATAGTAGACCGATAGCTTAAGTTCCTTTTCATCATTGGATAGTGATGAAAATTTCTCAATCTTAAATGGCATTTGGTAAGCTACGTCATCAGTCTCATCCTTGAATCTAACTTTTCCTGACGACGGATCATAAGTCATCCCGGTGTTTTCTATGAAAGGCTTTCCTAGAATTACGTGGGACAAGCTAGGATTTATGGCCGTAATAATATCCTCCACAATTATGAAATCAGTAACGTATGTGAAACTACCTACATAGATGGGCAATCCCTTAACTCTACCAAGAAAATTACAACTAACTCTAGGATCATCGGGATCTCGCCTATTTGGGATAGGTTTCTTCATTACCCAATTAGAGTATGTGCTAGTCATGATGTTTATTGGGGATTTTTGATCAATGTAGGCCTTTGCCATGAAAAGATGTCCTATGCAACATGGTATGTTGATATTCCAAGGATTTCCAAATTTGATTCGATGGCTTTTCCTAACATACATGTGACGAAGGTTGCGCACTAAGTATGGGTGGCGAGAGAGTTCCTCTTCCATAGGAAACTTATTGAAGTATTCATCACCTACATCATCTACTTCGTTGGTCGATTCTTCCTTAGGAGTTTCACTAACCTCAAGTGCCGTCTCATGGTTCGCTTCGTCACTAGTCCTATTTGGTTTCACTAAGGTGATGGTATTGACGAATTGAACATGCTTGGATGAAGAGGGATCCCTAGTTTCGAAGTACTTACCTGGGTCCTTAATTTTCACAGCTGAAGCGTCGGGAGGATGAGTCGAGATGGCATTAACATTTTCGGCGGTCTTCCTATCACTATTGGTCATGGCTTTCAAAAGGATATCTATCTTCCTATCCATCTATGACAAATCGTAATTTCAGGTCATTTTACAAACTTTAAAATTTTACTATTCATCTCGGGAATTTACTATTAATCGGTTACTATTCATTGTTTTTGAAGTCGATTTGATATTCTGAGAACGTATTTCAAAATTTTACTATTCATGAAACACTATTCATTCCCGGAGAAAAATCACTATTCATGATTCACTATTCATTATTTTTCGTAAACTAGGTTTACGAGTATCAAATTCGCGTAACCGTAAGGGTTTAGCTGCGTATTCATTAAAAATCATTGAGGACATTTTATATAGACTAGAATTAGTCTACATATCATTGGTAACATCATCATCATATTAGTTCATGCATGGATTTGCATATTTCAGTAAATATATATTTTCCTATTAAATAAACGCTACCGCGTAATCATTTATTTTAAATATTTGATCCGACACTTTCAAAAATTAATCTGATATATTTTTATACTCATTTTAAGATTATAAAAATTATAATATTAGTTTACCCGGTGATTTAAATTTATTTTGTATATAAATTGTTATATATATATATTTACGACGTTTTTCGTAAATACTACTCGATAATTATTATTTAACCCAATTTTTGTAAGAAATGTATTTTTATAATTTTTATGACATCGATATATTTTATTTTGTTCCGTTAAAATTTATTTCTAGCTAACGCTACCCTAAATACTTAATTATACATACAACTTACCTATATTACTTACACTCTTATACATTAGTCATTCAAAAATTCATCGCCTTTTCTTTCTTTTTACCCTTGTCGACCAAAAGGAGATGACACAACAAGATTTGAAAAAAAATCTTACCTAACCCTTACACATATACCATATTAGACTTACACTTGTATTACTTTTAATTAAATACAAACATATACACATACATACCCTAAACATAAGGTGTAAAAAAAATAAAAACTCTCCCATCTTACTCTCTTAGAACCGGCCAAGGAGAAACCAAGGAAGAAAGCCAAGAATTTTTCAAGATCAAGTTATTTTATACACTCTAGTATACTCTTATTTAAGGTTTTGCAATAAAAAACTAGGGTAATTAGGAAAAACCTTGTTCTATAAACCTCATCATTCAACTAGTAAGCATTTCATGATCATTTTTAATTTTTCATATTCATACTTTGGTTATTTTATCATGCTTGAAAGAAAACATGCAAGTTATATGAGTATTGATTCACTCCCAAATATTCAGGTATTTATCACACAAATTAGCCACTTGTGAATGGCTAACCGTAATAATCGTAAAACCGTCTGAAAACGAATGCAATTAAATCTGAGGAGTACAGTGTTTTCTCAGGTCGTTATGTCCCAACGAGCTGTACGATTCAATCTTAACGTATAGTGATCGAGTGAATTTGAATGGGAAAAAGGTTTGTTTTGAAATAATTATAACTAAAGGAAAAAGTCTATAAATTATTGCGACTTAAAT
This sequence comes from Chrysanthemum makinoi, assembly GCA_910596185.1. Taxonomy (NCBI): domain Eukaryota; kingdom Viridiplantae; phylum Streptophyta; class Magnoliopsida; order Asterales; family Asteraceae; genus Chrysanthemum; species Chrysanthemum makinoi. The sequence continues at coordinate 179,143,350 of OU343221.1, forward strand.
GCAAATTAAAAGTTAAAATATATTAAATAAACGCTATCACTATTTTTAAAAATCGATTTTATAAAACAAAATAACTTAAATAAACTATCTTAAGTGAAACGTAAACTTAAATTGTCTAAAAACGTGGTTTAAAACGAAAACGTGCGTTATGAATTAAAATTACGCAGGAGCCAAGATAAAACGTAAAATTATTGAAATAAAAGGCCTACGAATGTAAAATCAATTTTCTTACTTACTATTTGATAAAAGAAAATTTTAGAAAAAAGAATTATATTTTTTTGATTTTTATTTTATTTATTATGAATTAAATACGGTTTTAAACTAATTAAATGATTAAAAATACTAAAACTATTTAGAAAAATCTGAAACTTTTTTGTAAATTACTTTATACTAACACAAGGCTAAAAAAAATAAAAATGATGTAAAAGTTTATTAAAATAAGCTGTAAATAAGCTAAAATGTTCGGATAAGCTAAATGGGCAAAAGAAGGTTATATATTAAATGTTGCAAATATAAACATAAAAAGACCTTAGTGCAGATGGTTGGAGGGTGTGTGCTGTGTGCGTGCAGGTAGGCATCAGGAGGTCGTGGGTTCAATTCCCAGCAGTCCCTTTTTGCAACCATTTTTTTTTTGGATTTTTATTTTACAAATTTATTAATTACACTAAAATAAGAACTTTTCAAAACTACAACTTTTTATGAAAATGACTAATAGGCTAAGTTTGAGCTTAAGATTTTATCACAGTGGACTAGGAAAAGAATATGAATATGCACAAGTTTTCTTAAAAAATGGGTCAAAAGAAGCTGATGAATAAGCACTGAATAAGCTAATTATAAGTGAACTACTATTTTTCTAATTTTGTTAAGCAGCTAAACTTTAATATCCCAAAAGGATTTAAGCTAAATCTTAGTAATAAACACACACTAAAATTCTAAAGTTTATTCAAAACGTATATTTAGGAAAATTTTGACTTTTAATGTAAACTAAGAAATTGACTTTTATGAACTTGTACTTGATTCTAATGATTGAATATGTTATAATAAGTTAAAATAAGATTAACTATAGCTATGATAGCAACTTTTAAGCATGTAAAGTGAATTTGGCAATCCAAATTCATTACAGTGAACAAATAAGTTGATATTAAAGATGAAATTGACTTTTTATTAAACAAGGACAATATTTAATGGTTTAAATGAGTTATATTATCCTAATGTAACATGTATCAATCAAGAACAAAGGCTAGAATTCTATTTAGCATAGTTAAACAACTAAATCCAAACACCCTTTTAACAAACTACTTTTGTGATTTTCAAAGGATAACACAGATTAAGACCATGAAAATGATTCATAACCTTATATTATCACTTAATAAGTTTAAATAAGCATTAAACAACAGTGGTGACAACATAAAACTTGAAAATAAATATTATGCTATTAAAATTGTAAAAAGGAGATTTCAAAGTGACTACTAATTCCAAACAACAAGTAAACTGTTTTAATATATAAATCTATTTAACTATGACTTAGAAACATAAAAATACAAAGATTAAAGCTTAAAACTAATTAAACAGTGAAATGCAAAAATACTTATTAAAGGCTTACAATTGTTTTTCAACCAAAGACCATGAACCAAGGATTGATACCACTCCTAATAGCTTACCATAAAGCTTCTAAACCAAGAGCAGTCAAAAGATTATCCTACTTCATCCTTTTGCATCTTCTCCAATGATTTTTGAATTTTTATCTATTTTAAGTGAATTTTTGGTAATTTTTCTGTTTTAACTACAAACTGAGTTTAAAATGTTTCTAAAAGCTTGAACAAGTTACTATGAGCTTATATGATCTTGCTGAGTCCAAAACATCAACTACAAACAACATAAGCTAATTTTGAGAATTTTAAGCTTGAAAATGGCATACACTAAATTCGTAAATATTAACTGAAATTGAAACTGAAATAAGGTTTTATTATACGAAAATAAGATTACAAAACACTTAAGAGTTTAAACATAAACTGGAAAACTTAAATTTATTAAAAACAACATACGAAAATTAAATTACACTAGTTGGTTCTCCTCCTTGCTTCGTTCTTCATATTTATTTAACTTTTCTTGTTCCTTGTCGACTTCAAAGCAATTCCCACTTTGCTTCTTCTCTGGAAATCATCTTAACCGCCCATTTGTCATTTTGGCGGGAAAGTAGTTTTAGTGGGTTTTTGCATTAAATAAGGTCGTGAGCTGTTTTTGCAAGGTGGAAAGGGGATGGTGAGAGGTTATTTAATTTGGGGGGAGATAAGGGTGATGAGGTGGTGGTGAAAAACCACCGGTTTTGTGTTAAGACTATGGGAGAGAAGCATGAACAGATCTGGCGGTTTTCATGTTTTATAAACACTGGGCTCTTGGACTGGACTTGGTATTGGGCTTGTATTGGATTGTTTATTTTGTTTTTGGACTTGTAGTAACAAAGATGTTTGGTTATGTGTAAATACTCAAGGACATTTTAATTTGGTCAATCTGAAACTAAAACGTCTAAAATGCTAAGAAATGTTTACATCAAAATTCTTGATTTAAATATTCCAAGGTTAATGATTTGATATTGTTTTAGATGCAAAATGTAAAAAACAAAGGACAATTGAGCATTTTCAAAGTTAAGGGCAAAGTTTGCATAATTGGCATGATTCAGTCCCCAAGTTTCAAAAGTTGTCAAAAATAGGTCCACTGAGCCATAATTTCAAAACTTGTAAATCCCAAGGTCCTTTTAACTTTTGTTTTGGAATCAGGGACAGTTGTCAAATTTAGGACTTGGGTGAAAAAAACTGCCAATGCAAAAGTTTGAGAAAATATTAATGAGTTTAGTCCTTCAACTTTTGAATTTTGTGCATTTAAATGGCCCCTAAAACACTTGCAAGTGAATTTTGGTCCTTTACTTTGAGTGTTTTCAGTGTCATTTTGGCCCTCCTTAAAGGTATGAAACAAGTTTGATGAGTATCAGCACTAAGTTCAAGTCCCCCACTAAGCTGATTTTCCCTAGATTTTTACAACAATGGTCCCTAATGTTATTAAAGAACCCTTTACCAAAGCCTTTATGGAGTAGCCTTGTTTATCCCAAGTAAGACCCCCGTCACAATATAACAAATGATTTTGGACCCCCTATCACCAGCTTTTCAACCTTTTGACCCAACCACGGCCGTTTATTAATTAAAAAACCAAAACCAACTGGAGCGTTTTTCTTCCCTCTCACTGCTTCTCTGCACTCCGGATATACATACCCCCTCCTCACTTATCTTTCTTGTTCCCTCCACCTCCACCTCCTTCCAAAATCATTTAATGATCTAACCCCTTATCAAACCCAATTGGCAGCAAGAATTGGACGCCAAAAAATCTGTTTTAAACGGTTGAGATCTTTTTTAGCAACAATGGCTTAGAATGGGGGAAAGATTCAACGAGAGATAGAATGGCTTTGGATTTATAAAAGACAGAGAAAAGAAGCCACGATGGGTAGTAGATTTGTTAGCTTAAAATGTTTCTTTGTGTTTTTCTCATTAAGGATATTCGTTAATTCCAAAACTGAATTTTGTGTTTTCCAAGTGTTAACTACCAAGTTATAATGCAGTGTAATCAAGTTTTAATCAGTACTTAAGGTTGTATCTAATTTCAGATTTTGCATACTGTTGAATTTTTTCAGTTCAAATCTAATCCAAAAAGCTTCAACTAGCTTTATTTTTCTGCTCCATAAGCTTATAGGAGCTATTATAGCTTTGTATAAGCTAAGTTCAAGTCATCATCTTGGGACTTGGTCCACAGAAGGTCAAATGGGGGCTTTAAGGGGAAAAGGTTGATGAAGAATTCAATGGGTGGATTATGTTCCTGGGGTTGATATTTAGGTAGTAGTCTCTGGTTACTTGGTCCAGCCATTGTGGCTAGGAACCACTGATGAAGTCATTTTAAAATTTCTTATGCCTAATTGTCTTGTGTTGTAACGTTTTAATCTCTAAAGAGTTGTTTTAGAGTATTTGCAATTAATTTGGATCAGGATATGGGTTGTTTAGAGTTTAGAGAAGTTTGAGTTTAATCAAATGTATTAAGGGTGTTTGGAGTTCTTGTGCATCTATCTGGTAGGTCATTACGTGATCGATATTTGTTGGTCATGCTGTTAGTCCTATTAGACTCATTTAGTAAACTTGTGCCTGCAAAAACCCCTATAGTCAAAAATCCACTTCAATGTTTTTATATCCTCAACTGTTGTGGTTTTGCTAAATCAAAAAGTTCATTTTGTGTTCAAAATCCACAAGTTAGTTACCTAGCTTAATTTCATCAATATATATCATTTACAGTCCAAAAATTTGAATCAAGTTGGAAAAAAAGTCAACTTTTCAATGATGTATCAAAAGTCAAAAATATGAATCCGTTTTTGAAGCCAATACAAAGATTTTCATGATTCATCTTTGGGTCTTACCAAGTGAGACTTGGCATTCTTAAAAGTTCAAATGAACCCTTGCTTATCTGCATTTTTGTTGATTTTTGTCATTTTTTTATAAGCTTCAAATAAGCCCTTCTTTAGGCCTAAAGCTCCAGGCTAAATGTCAGTGTATGTTGCATTTTTCTCAGAAAGTGCAAGCTTTTGCACAGAGATCAATGAGCTTCATGGCCGGAATTTTGGTACACTTGGTCCCCAAGTGTCTTTTCCAAAGCCAAATTGGTTAGTTTCCAGTTGAGCTTATTTTTAAGCTTGTGCATGTGTCCAAAGTTTAATGGCAACTGGAACCTGATTTAGCTATTTAGTTCATAAGCAAATATGATCCACCTGTGAATCAGAGGTTCTAGCTTGTTGATAAGTTGTTAGTTTCTCACATTTAGATTATTTAGCTTTCTTAATCAGTTTGTAGCCTTGTGGAGTGCATTGTCTTAATCAAGGGCTTATTTCAATAAGCAACTTCCATAGCAGTTCAAAATCCTCCACATAAGCACCTGTTTTTCCATTTTTATATCTTCTAATCTCTTTAGGACTTTCCTGAAATTTTCAGATTTTCTAAGCTTGTTGCTATTTTTCTGAATTTAAATCATTTAGCACTTTTAATTAGCTTTAAATACAAAATAAGATCAGAAAAGCTTCAAAAATTAAGTTTCAATTTTCTAGGTTTAGTAATGTAAAAAGTCATAAAAAAAGTTTTTTTCCATAATTTTCTTGGTTAAATAGTATTTCTAGAATTTAAATTAGTTTTTAAATAGTTTAAAGTAGTAATAAATATATAACAAAGTCTAAAAAATAGACTTTTCAGTTTTAAATAAGTTTTATCATATTTAGAGTTGCCAAAGTATAATTTCATTTTCTAGGTTAATTTTGGTATTTTTTATATTTTAGTGATTTTAATACTAATAAATAGTTTTAAATTAATATAATTACATAAATAGGTGTAAAAATTAATTTCTTTTTCTAATATTTCTTTTATATTTAGATTGTAAAAATATCATTTTCATATTTGTAGTCTTTTAGTCTTTAAAACTCACGTTTATTTTGTACGTAAAGTAGTTTTAATTTGAAAACGTAAGTTTTAAGCTTTGAAAGTTCATCATTTTAAATTAGTGGATAGCGTTATTAATTTATTTTACTTAATTTTCTTAAATTGTAGTTAGTAGCTTTGATTTATAACATTTTTCAGTAGTGTAAGATCAATCTACCTTTTACGATCACTATAAATAGTGATCATTAATCAAATGATCTAGTGTGTACACACAAATTAGGTCTAGTGGGACATAACGGAACCGTGAATCACTATATTCTCTGGACTTCATTGCATGGTGCGTAGGCAGTTTAAGGGTTTACGGTCGGCCATTCACAAGTGGCAGGCTTTGGAAGTGATTTAGCTTGAATGATTTTGCCGCACGGATCACTTTAGTAAAAAAAGTAAACGCTTGGTTCTGTTAATAACAAGGACAATTTGTAATTTGGTCAATCTTAAAGGACTAAATGTAAATATTTCCAAAAGTTTTAACATTAAGGGCAATTATTGTATGTATGAATAATAAGGGTTAATATTTGATGGTTTCACTTTTTAAATTGAAACAAGGATATTATTGAAATTTTTTAAGTTTAAGGGACCAAAGTTGTAATTGTGATTTTTAAACTTCAAAAGGACAAATTCTCACAACTTGTGAACCCAGGACCTTTTATGACTTTTTATAGTTTATTGTGAATGACCAGGGACTAATTGAAATGTTGAAATTGGGGAATAACTGCCAATAATGCAAATGTACTTTTTCACCAAGATTTTGATGTTTTGCATTTAAAACACATAAAACAATTGTTGTGAGATTTTATCATTTAATGCGTTTTGCGGTTTTCAGATGTTTGGCAGTTTAAAAGGTATGAAAAGATTAGTATTGCACCTTTTGCAAACCTACCCACTAAGATATTGCTAGTCCCTAGCAATCTTTTATGAAGTTTTAAGGTTTTTTCAAGCATCTTTACCAAAAGCAGAACTTCTGGATTAGCCAATTTTTACGTTAAGTAAGAACTTGGTACAATGATAACCAATGATTTTGAGCAAATCACCAGCTTTCATGTGCCCTTTGATTTGTCTTACCAGAAAGCGTTTTATCTGATTAGCCAACTTAACTAATTAAAGATATGGGAAGTTGATTACCATACAATTTTGGGCAATGCAAGCCATAAAGGATTTGAGATTATCTTACCAGGAGCCGTTGCTCCTGGATTAGCCCTCCTTTTGTGGGTTAGAATTGGTGGCCTGATTCCATTTGTTGTGTTTAGTACATAGTACTTCCCTAACTAAAAAATTTTCAAATTTGGCCTTTTGGGGGAAAAGGAACTAAAAGGGTACATTTACGCCTTAAAATTCGCCAGAATTTCATTTACTTAGAAATGAATATTTCTCAATATCAAAGTAAGCTCTATGCCACATTTAAACGTTAAATGAGATAACATTGCTAGCTATAGTGTAGAAAACAAACAATTATTTTTTGTTAATTTCCAATTTCATTCATTTTTTAGATCTCTATAAACATGTGGGGCATCTCCCCACACTAGGATGGTAACCGGGTGAAAAACAATGTTTTAACTAACTGTTTGTGATTACATAAGTCTAGCTTGATCGACCCGAATAATTTGTTCATGGGGAGTAATGAAGTGACATCTCCAACAACGGTTATTCAAATGTTTGTATAAAATTTGAAGCCCGCGAAAGTTCCAAACGATGAGATATAAGAGACAGACACGGCTCACAAATGGTACATGCAAAAATGCCGGGGTCAAGATGTATTCTTCACTCCCAGAAGGAGAAAAGGAAAGAGAAGTCCCATATGTGAAGAAAAGAAAGAAAATCATGATAAAAATCATGTTAAGTATAATTATTTAGAAGGGGAATTCATGTTTTGGATCTGAATCTAACCATTTAAGTCTTTGACTCAAGACTATTCTGGGGGGAGGGATGGGATTTGATATCAAGCAAGTTTCATGGTGAGAACATTCCTCCCAACATAAGATCATTTATGTCTAGATCAAAGTGGAATGTTATATACTAGGTAGAGATATGAAATGAGTGAGTTCAAAGGAGAATTCTTCGTAAAGAGAATCTTCACATTGAAGTGAATTTGTGAACTCTGTTCCATTGAGCTCATCACTATCTCAATATGAGTATTCAAAGAGTAGCTTCTCGAACTTTAAAGTGAATTCAGCTTCGAATTCAAATAGAAGATTGGGAAAGTAGGCTTTGATGTTTGGGAACAAGGTGATTATCATTCCTATTGGACTGTTAGGGTGAGAAGTGAGCGTGAATTATCATTATATGGGAGATTCAATCTGTCCCATATTGCTTTGAAATCAAGAGATCGCATCACTTTACGATGAAAGTGGAATGAATCAGAGAAAGTCTCAAAATGATCTTTTGAACACTTCAAAAGGGGAAGGGTATCACACATATGGTCAAAAGTTCCTGTGACTCTCTCGGGATGGGACAAGGTCCTAACCTAGACTTTATGAATTAGTCGATGGCCTTTTCAGGAACAGTGTCAAAGATGCTCGTCCCATGTTCAGAGAGTGCGTGGGAGCTTAGTGGTGTGGATGCGTGCTTGAGAATGACTTCAACTGCGGATATCAACTGAGAACTTGAGGAATCTTTATAAAATGTAGGATACCAAGTGCATCCTCATCACACTGTATCAGGAATAAATGAAATTGAGAGCTAGATTGGCGGCTTTTTTTTTTGCAATTAATTCCTAATAGACTTTTCAAAAAACAATTTGAGATTTATTTTAGCAACCTTCTCTTCACTAGCAATTCTTCCATGGATTTCTTGTGAATTTTAGAATGACGGGACATTTGCAGGAGTAGAATTTGTCAAAACGGAAGGTTGACATTTATAATCATCATGAGGACCCCACATATACCTGGCTGAACATTATGTAATCTTTGTTTACTAACTCCTCAGTTCTTTTCTTGACTCTGAAGCTCTAGATAAGTGTCTTGTTGGGTTTTGCCGAGAGTTTTAGTTGGCACCTTTGCAGGAGGTTGATCGGTATATGGATAGTGCATTGTTATTTTTGAAATGGATTCCCTGGTTGATAATCAGGTGTGAGGACCTCAGGTTCTCCTTGTGATTAAAAGCGTTAACTGGGCAGTGAATCATATGGATATTGGTCATAAACCAAAGTTGAGACATCACCGAGAAATGTTCATAGACAAATGTTCCGGGATTGACATCTCAAATCCTTGGTGAGCCTCCACAAAATTCACAGTGATTATGTTGATTATATGAAGATAAGTCGGTGCATGGTGGGTAATAGAAAAATTTGAGGGTCGTTAAATGAGTTCGGATTAGTATCATAATCAAATGAATTCCTCGAACCACAAAACAAACAACTCCCGTTCTGAATATCATTACCATTTGTACACCGTACACCGGTTACATGGTGAACAAAAAGAGGATCACCATGACCACAAGGAATAAACGAATCCATTTGAGAGTTATGAGAAGGAATCGGTTCATTCAAAGAATCAACAAAACCAACATGGTGATCTGAATGACTATTAAGACTCAAGAACATTTTGAAAATCCAGGGTGGGACCGTGGTGTGCTCGAGAGCTAGAAATTTCCATCACTTCGTTAATCTAGTTTGGTTCTTGAGAAATGTGAAGATTAGGCAAGTCATTCTTGCTAGTCCCTGATCTAAATTCTGCATGTTTGCTTTTAGCTGTAATCGTGAAAATTAGGGATCAATTTTAGACAGCTTAGGAGCAATTGAGGGGTTAGATCTTTGGATAACCGATTGGTTGAACGTATTTACTTTTCCATTATCAGGGAAGTACACGGTCCTTTGTCACCCGGTTTCTCGTTCCATTTCCCAATGCTAGAATTAATGGATCATCTGAACAACACAATTTTGACATTTGTGATAAAGTATGAAGTTTTTTGTTTCGTTCCAGAATTAAAAGACAGTGTGAGATTCCATAGGAATAGAAGAGTTAGATCAAATGGATGAGGGTAAAGGGATAAAAATCAAAAGGCAAGGATTTAAGATGAATGTTTTTTGGATTTTGGATAAACATATTGTAAAAATGAAGAAAATCTTTTGGGTTTTATGATGATATAAACAATGGTGAATACTCAATTGCTAATCGCTAAACGTGTGATTGTTGTGACTCCCGAAATGGCGTAAAATTTGATTCTCCCAAACAAATGATTATACTTCAAATTAGCCTTGTAGATAACACATTAATATCGTGAAACCATCCAAAACGAATGCAATTAAATCAGGGAGTACAGTGTTTCTCAGGTCGTTATGTCCCAATGGCTAATGCGATTCAATCTTAACGATATAGTGATCAAGTGAATTTGAATGGGAAAAAGGTTTGTTTTAAAATAATTATAACTAAAGGAAAAAGTCTATAAATTATTGCGACTTAAATGCAAATTAAAAGTTAAAATATATTAAATAAACGCTATCACTATTTTTAAAAATCGATTTTATAAAACAAAATAACTTAAATAAACTATTTTAAGTGAAGTAAACTAAATTGTCTAAAAGCGGGTTTTAAAACGAAAACGTCGTTATGAATTAAAATTCTGTTGGAAGCATGAGATAAACGCGTTAAATTATTGAAATAAAAAGGCCTCTGAATGTAAAATCAATTTTTCTTACTATTTGATAAAAGAAAATTTTAGAAAAAAAAATTATATTTTTGATTTTTTATTTTATTTATTATGAATTAAATAGGTTTTAAACTAATTAAATGATTAAAATACAAAACTGTTGAAAAAATCGAAACTTTTTTTTATTACTTTATACTAACACAAGGCTAAGAAAATAAAAATGATGTAAATTTTATTAAAATAAGGCGTAAATAAGCTAAAATGTTGGTTAGCTAAATGGGCAAAAGAAGGTTATATATTAAATGTTGCAAATATAAACATAAAAAGACCTTAGTGCAGATGGTTGGAGGGTGTGTGCGTGTGTGTTAAATGCGGTAGGCATCAGTCGTGGGTTCAATTCCCAGTCCCTTTTTTTGCAACTATTTTTTTTTTTTGGATTTTTATTTTACAAATCTATTAATTACACTAAAATAAGAACTTTAGCTGTTTTTTATGAAATGACTAATAGGCTAAGTTTGAGCTTAAGATTTTATCACAATTGTTTAGGAAAAGAATATGAATATGCACAAGTTTTCTTAAAAGAGGGTCAAAGAAGTCATGAATAAGCTTCTGAATAAGCTAATTATAAGTGAACTACTATTTTTCTATTTTTGTTAAGCGACTAAACTTTAATATCCCAAAAGGATTTAAGCTAAATCTTAGTAATAAACACACACTAAAATTCTAAAGTTTATTCAAAAACTATATTTAGGAAAATTTTGACTTTTTAATGTAAACTAAGAAATTGACTTTTATGAACTTAGGATTGATTTTAATGATTGAATATGTTATAATAAGTTAAAATAAGATTATCTATAGCTATAGTAACAACTTTTAAGCATTTAAAATGAATTTGGCAAAATCAAATTCATTACGATTGAACAAATAGTTGATATTAAAGATGAAATTGACTTTATTAAACAAGGGACAATATTTAATGGTTTAAATGAGTTATATTATCCTAATGTAACATGTATCAATCAAGAACAAGGCTAGAATTCTTTTAGCATAGTTAAACAACTAAATCCAAACACTTTTGACTACTTTTGTGATTTTCAAGGATACACTGATTAAAGACCATGAAAATGATTCATATTATATTATCTCTAATAAGTTTAATAAGCATAAACAACGATTGGTGACAACATAAACTTGAAAATAAATGTTATGCTATTAAATTGTAAGGAGATTTAAGTGACTAAATTCCAAACAAGTGTTTTTTAATATATAAATCTATTTAACTATGACTTAGAAACATAAAAAAATACAAGATTAAAGCAAAACCAATTAAACAAAGGAAATGCAAAATACTAGAAAGGCACAATTGTTTTTCAACCAAAGACCATGAACCAAGGATTGATACACTCTAATAGCTTACCATAAACTTCTAAACCAAGAGCGGTCAAAAGATTATCCTATATCCTTTTGCATCTTCTCCATTGATTTTAATTTTATCTATTTTAAGTGAATTTTGGTAATTTTTGTTTTAACTACAAACCTTTAAATGTTTCTAAAAGCTTGAACAAGTTACTGAGCTTATATGATCTTCTTTGGTCCAAACATCAACTACAAACAACATAAGCTAATTTTGAGAATAAACTTGAAAATGGCATACACACTAAAATTCAGAAATATTAACCTAAATTGAAACCGTAAGGTTTTTTATTATCCTAAAATAGATTACAAAACACTAAGAGCTTAAACATAAATGGAAAACTTAATTTATTAAAACAACATACCTAAAATTAAATTACACTAGTTGGTTCTCCTCCTTGCTTCGCTCTTCATATTTATTTAACTTTTTCTTGTTCCTTGTCGACTTCAAGCAATTCCTACTTTGCTTCTTCTCAAATCATCTTAACGCCATTTGTCATTTTGGGCGGAAAGTAGTTTTAGTGGGTTTTTGCATTAAATAAGGTTCAGTTTTTTGCAAGGTGGAAAGGGATGGTGAGAGGTTATTTAACATCTGAGATATGGGTGATGAGGTGGTGGTGAAAAACCACCCGGTTTTGTGTTAACATTTATGGGAAGAGAAGCATGAGCGATCTGGCGGTTTTCATGTTTTTTTAACACTGGGCTCTTTTGCTGGACTTGGTATTGGCTTGTATTGGATTGTTTATTTTGTTTTTGGACTTGTAGTAACAAAGAGTCCGTTTGGTTATGTTAATAACAAGGACAAATTTTGTAATTTGGTCAATCTTAAAGGACTAAACTCAGAATATTTCCAAAGTTTTACCATAAGGACCATTCTTGTCATTTATGAATAGTATAAGGTTAATATTTGATAGTTTTCACTTTTTAAATTAACCAAGGACTATTATTGACATTTTCAAAGTTAAGGACCAAAGTTGTAAATTGTGATTTTAAACTTCAAAGGAAAATTTCTCACAACTTGAATCCCAAGGACCTTTTACTTTTTACAGTTTTGGAATCAGGGACTAGATTTGACAACTGTTGAAAAACTGGGGACTAAAACTGCCAATAATGCAAACTTGATACGTTTTCACCGGATTTTGATGTTTTATTTTAAAACACATAAAACACTTGTTTGTGATATTTATCATTTTAATGCGCTTTCGGTGTTTTCGGAGTTTTGGTTTAAAATTGATGAAAATGATGAGTATTTGCACTAATACTCAAGTATCTATACCACTTTTAATGTTTTTAGTACTTATAATTAGTATATACCATCCTATAATTAATCCCTTGAAACATATCATTTTCGATGATTTTTAGAACCTGACACCCTGAGGTGTTATGGTGTAGGTTTAGGAATAGCTTTGGTGTTGATTTGAAGTGGTGAGAATAAGTATTTCGCGAGAGAAATCATTTTCGACAACTTTATATTGAGGTTTGATCATATTTGTGAAATCTGGAAATGGACAGTTTATAAAATATTTTGGGCAATATATTCAGAAAATATACTTTAAAACGAAAAACGTGGTCGCATGAACCCGGGTTAAAACGGATTTAAAACGGCTTATGGTATTTTCAAGTTTAACCATTTAAAACTATATTTTCCGAAAAAACAGCATGCTGTCAAGATTTTTAAGGGTAAAAATAGTCTTAAGCGTTATCTAAATGAGTCGATTTTATCAAAATATATTAGTATACTTTAACAAGCTAAGGACATATAAAAAAACGAGAAACGGACTTATAACAATTAAGTTATTCACATTTTAAACAAGGTTATCGAACTTTTATACAAGTATAAAAACACATATATTTCCTATAGAAAAAAAAATTATTGTCGCGGTGACCATGTTGAGATTGTTTTAAAATCCATAGAATACTTTTTGAGAAAAACGATGTCTTAAGTAAAGTAAGTTCACTAATATTTCCAAAATGTTCAACCGCTCACGAGTCAAAGGAGTTGTAACGATAAAATACGGTCCTCAACTTGGCTCTAAAACTACCCTTAAACAATATTTTGGTACAAGTACCACTACTTTACCTATGTTTTCTCCATGATCGAATCCTCTATGATGAAAATTTAAAGCTTTAAGACTTTGAGATAAAGCTACAAGCTTTCCAAAACCATTGAGTTTGTTTCCTAACACTCGATATTCACTATTTTTATGACTAGCTTTTCGAGGCCATTTAGTCAATGCTCCTGAATTGTCAAATTATATTGTTTTCTAAAAAAACTATAATTTCTTAATAAATCACTAAAATGACTATCGAGGGATATCATTTCAGTAAATACTTGTAGAGTAATTTATAAATTGCCAAGACGTGTACTACGCTAAGGTTGAGGTTAAGGAAGATTCTTTTTTTATTTTAAATTTTTAGAAAGCTAAGGGTAAAATCTCTCGGGCTTGGATTTGGGGGTGGTACTTCTGATTACTCTACTATCTAATTATCTAATTCTACCAGTAGTCTTGTTTATGTCTATTGGATGTGTGCTCAGATGATGATTAAAATGTGTTTACCTAGATACTATTACTCCCTAGTTATCTTTATTGTAGGTTGAATTGTCACGTCCTTATTCTTAACGCTGATGTGCTTCCTAAAGTCATATTTTGTGCCGCAGCCTCATGCCCTAAAACACAAATGATAGCCTAGTCGCACTCCTAAGCCAATTACTACAAAGATAAGAGACAACCTAACAATAATTAACAAATAGGTTTCATAGGTCTATGTAAACACACAAGAAATTTAGCCGGACATGTTAAACAAGCAAGCATACACACATTCAAAGGAAGACATAATGAAATTAATGAAGTAAACTACTTATCTTGGTGTGTAAAATAGGGTTGGGACCCTAAGATATCGTCCATGGGACTACACAAACGCTTAGGTTTTACTCCAAAAGTCTACCTCCCAAAATACTAAATTTCTAGATATAATTTTACACTGGCGGCCATTTTATATGGGGCCGCCGCATCGCCATTCATTAGGTTTTCATGTTGGCCAAGTTATCATTGGGACGACGTCACCTTTGTAGTTGTGGCCGTCATTCAGTTTAGGACGTGCTCGATTCGCATCTAGGCCGTCTGGAGATAAAAAAAATCTTAGTGACGCCTTCCTCTTCAAAGCAAAAGGAACGAAATTAAGTGAATGGATATAGAAAGTGCGATCGACATTTGACGAAATGACCCCTCAAAAGTGTAACGTTTAAATCCTTATCAAATATCCCTTTTGTATTTGTTTTGTCCTCAAGCAAATGTGCTTTTGACCAATCAATTTATAAGTTAGGGGGCATGAAGCAATGGTTCAAAATAATTCACAACAAGTAAAAGCACCCAATAGTCATAACAATGAATGAAGATTATATACTAGCACCTCACAAGGGTATTTGATTCTCAAGCATGTTTGGGTACAAGGTTTACCACAAGATAAGAAAGATAGAGGGCGGAAACCAAACAGACACACGATATGAATAATAATGGTTCACGGTGAGGAGTATGTGAAGAAACTTGAACAACCAACCTTCAAATGAAGGTTTACATAAGGTATTTATAGGCAAGGAGCTAGGCAACACTCTATTCCTTCCCTCACCTATGGGCTTGGGCCTGGCTCATGGGCCTTCTACATAAGCTTAATTAATAACAAAATAAAGGCCATGTAAATAACTATTACATATGAGTAACTAACTTTGAATAAGGTTTAGGGTGATTCCAACAATCTCCCCTGAGTGTTAGATACATATGAGTAACAAACACTCAAGTGTTTTTGATGAAAAAACGGTGAAGGCGTTGATGTAATAGTAGTTTTTCACGCCTTCTCGACATTCTTCTTTCTTGTGAGAAGAATTTCCTTGATTTGAAAAATCTCCCCAGTGTAGAGAGATAGTTTACTTTGAACGGTTATGCTTTGACGCCATCTTTAACTCTGTTCTTTGATCATTGTTCTTTACATGAAACCGATAGTATGTTGTTGTCTCGCATCATGTCGCCTCAAACAGCTTTCTCACCTCCAGTGTCTCCACGCCATTCTTTTCATGCTCTGCACGCTCTTTTGACGCTGGAATTGTGCAATGATGGAGTTCTTGTCTTTAACTTTGTAGATTCTCTCCTGTATTGACGAAGAATCATTCTGACCATTGTTGTTTTTTGGATAGAACTTCCATTAGTGATGAAGTTGGGAGTGGGCAGAGAGAATCTGCCGCATCATTCCTGGCCCGTAGCTTAAGAAGAAAACATTTAAACGGGTTAGTAATAAGCGGATTCGCTCTCTAAGTTTGAACCGAGAGTGTTAATGACATAGTGTGACACTCTACTAATTCTTACAAGGCCGCTCGAATCGGAGTCCCACAAGTGAGATAACATCACAAATAGCCCCAAGTACACCTACGCATTGTATGAGTCCACGAGGTACATCAAGCATCATCACGACTCGTGAGACCGCTTGAGACCACTAAAGCAATCCCGGGAGTTGCCGAGGCGACCCGCTTTGTCCCGGCTGTTAGATGTTTGACCGCGAGTTTCCATTCCAATCACCGAGGATTACAATGTGAACCTCTCATAAATGTTCTCGACTGTTGGCAGATCCGTGAAGGACTGATAATGTATCAAGAAATTTTATTGTTGAATATCAAGTGATGAAATGTCAAGTGTACCTAAGAGATCTTTTGATGAATCTCGCTCTAGACTAATAGTGCGTTTTGGTTTTCTGGAAGGAGACAGGGAGAGTCTCCTTTCTTCAATACCAAATGATCTCTCTAAGAAAGCCAATAGTTTACGTAGGGTTCCCTGTGAGAGAATGAAACAAGATAAGAGAACGTTGAGGTAGATAAGAAGGTTTAGTGCGTGCATGCACTGGGTCCATGACGACTTTTAATGCCTTCAATACCACTCACTAAGTCACAACAAGTAGCATATGAATTGAACCCGGTGTGCGCCCTAAGTTGAAATAACTGGGAGCTTATTTCTTTTCACCCTTTCTTTGCTTTTCTTTTTTAATTCTTCAACTCCTTCTCCAATTCTCATTTTCTCCTTTTATAATCATACCATGACTTAAATACTAACTATTTGTGGTGTCCTTGGTAGATCCATCGCTCTTGACTTGCGATCATAGGGGTGTTATTCCTAAACCTTAGTCACCTTATAACTCCATGAAAGCTAACCTATGTTTACATTACATAAAATAATGATGAAAAATCTCTCATGATTGTTTATGAATGAAAAAACATTTTAGACCCTTACTTGTTGAGAATAAGTACATAATACTCCCATCCATGTGCTTAAGAGTTTTAACGGTTAAAATGCCTGTTGAAAAAAGCCTTTATTTTTGTGTTAGCTCTCAAGATAGAGACCCATTTCCCATGAGATATTTGATTTTAGTGGCATAGTTAAAATTTGCATTAGCCATTTTAGGCGACAACTAGCTCTAATAACTACCTTGAAGGTGTAGACAATCCTCGAAAGGTTGTCAAACCCGTCAGAGTTCATGTCTACCAAGAGTTTCTCGAATGGTACATTCTACTCGGACAAGTCCTTTCGAGACACGTTTACATCACTAGCGAACTAGCTTGAAATTATTACCGTCTGCAAGTCAGTTCATGGGTTAAGTCTATAGCACAAAGATTCATTTGCATTTACACAACATATTTCTTATCGTATTTTCTCCCCTCAAAAATGGCATATAGAAAGTTATTTTTGAAAAGTTGAGAATAAATATGACCATTTGAAGTGTTGGGGAAGAATGACCACTTGTGAACAATTTTTGAAAAAGTTTTAATTCAAGTACTCCCCATCAACGAGTGATATAAACGGTTGAGGTTTTGAAAATCATAAGGGAAAGTACTTGTTCTTTTGAGCAAAACCTTGAAAAGTGAAAGGTTTGATAGGTTTTACTCAAAGTAAGCTTTTCGCTCCTTTATAGGATTGTGGCACTGAAGCATTACCACGGGTCCTTTATTTACAAGTACGGGTTGTACACTGTAATGTGTGCACAAGCCATTGTCATATTAAAATCACACATCCAAAATTATATGAAGGAAAAAATTCAAGGGGTACCGGGAAGTGCGTGATGTTGCCGGGGAGTCATGAGGCGTTGAACAACCGTCATAACTCTCCAATCGTCTGAACCCGATCCCCCGAAACAACCGCTTCATCAATCATTGTGATGATCCGTCTCACATCCCTCCTTTCTGAGAATTCCGGCGCAGGAACCCAATTTATCTACCTTCAACCTGCGCCAATCCATCCCTAACCACTTCAAAGTATGATCCCGAACTTGTGGAGTTCGCTACGCCATAAGCGGTTTCTTTGAAGTTCACTACGGTAAACAACGCCGAAAGGTTTGCTGATGAGTGTATATTGAGATAGCTGGTTGATATCGGAAAGATCAAGCTTTGGAGGAGTGAAGTTGACACGCGTCTGATAAGATTCAACAGCCAGTTGGAGATCTTCTACACGTTCCTTGATGACAATGCGTCTTATGAAGATGAGAATGACTTGATAAATTCGTTTATGCTGCAGTTGAGAATTATCTCATGCGACCCTGTACTTTGGCAAGGTACATGTCTTCGATGTCATTGAGAGACAAATTCTCAAAGTGACTAGAGAAAGCATAGTCCCGTTCATCTTGTCGTTTGACTACGATCTTCTTTAGGAATGTGTAGTCAGGACGAAAGGTCAACGTATATGATGGCAATGATATCTTTAGAACTATGCACAGCATGTTGAGACTTCGAACGGCGGCTTCTGTAGTAGATTCGTCGTTACGGCCGATGATGAATCCCATACAATGCATCTCGGTCATATGCTTCCACTGTGTTGGAGAACAAGTGATTGGCACGTTCCTCAATGGCTATGCGGTTTGAGTAGACAGCTGCTGGGAATGGAAGTGTCAACGATGTAGCATATTTTCTTGAATCATCACCACCGTGTAGAAGAAATCCAAGTCTGTTGAAGAAATATCGAAGAGGAATCCTTGGTTCAGCTGGTTGGCCAATTGTTGGTAGAGGTTTGGTCCAATCGATGTAGTATGGAGGGTTGTCCCTTTGTGTGAAGTCAATGTTTGCTTCCGGGTTGAGCCAATCCATGTTGTTAGACATAGCTCGAGCAATGTTTTCAAGGTGATATTCGACCTCGAGGGCACTTTCGGAGCTGTCTTTTAGAAGTTGAAACGCTTCATTCTTGATTCGCTTCAACTCATATTTCGTCATTTTCTTCACATGGAACTTTTCTTGCAAAATTTTAGCATGCTCCAATGTAGAACCGTCTACCAAGTTGACCTTCTTCGGGTAGGGAGTGTTGTTAACAAGATTAGCAAACCATTCAAAATCCTCTGTTTTATCGTCATCTAGCCATGATCTGACGTCGCCCGAAGCGTCTTCTTCTTCTTCTTTTCGAAGGCCTAGATGATGATTCGGTTTCGAACTTGTTTGGAGAGGTGGGTTGTTGTAGGGGCTCTAGGACCTCTTCATCGTCACCACCGGTATACTCAAAGTGATCATCGTTTTCGAGTCGGGGGTGGTAACTTCGAATCGTCCCGAGGTTTTAGTAGAAGAGCGAGGAGAGATTTTTGTTGAAAGAGGGAGTTGTGGAGGAGGTTGCATCATAGAAGATTCACCGACTACTTTTGGCGTTTAGGTGCGTGAGAGTCTTTATCCTTATCCTTGTCTTCATCGTCTCGGGCGTTTAGACTTTGACTTCGAATCTACATGCTTCTTGAAGTTGGTAGTCGGCAATGCTTGAAACAACTTTCCTTCATGGTAAATGTGAATCGTCACGGACATTTGTGTAACAAGTTTGGCCACCAATTCATTATCCGAGAAAACTACCGGATCGGTTGGATTGATTTGTGACGGTTAAAGGTTGATCGAATAGTTTGCTTGGCGATCTGCATAGATTTGGATAAAGTTGTTTGGTGAACAACTCCTTTGTGACTTTAGGGCATTACTCGAAGAAAGGTACTTTTCATTGTAGCCTTCGATCATTTAGATTCAGTTCCTCTTGGCGGTGATTTTTCATGAATTCTGAACAAACTTCCTTTCTCCTTTCATCTTTTCAA